>OY744606.1:54138702-54788702 GCA_963556255.1 Allolobophora icterica | reverse complement strand
CTCTCTCTCTCTCTCTCTCTCTCTCTCTCTCTCTCTCTCTCTCTCTCTCTCTCTCTCTCTCTCTCTCTCTCTCTCTCCCCCCCTCTGTCTCTCTCTCTCTCTCCCCCTCTGTCTCGGTGTGTCTCTCTCTGCAGCTATTCTCTCTGTCTTTCTCTTGTTTTCTTGTATTAATCTACTTCCGCTCTCGTTCATTTTGGCTCATGTATCGCTGTCTCTTTCTTCCTAACTTCCACCCTGTTTCTGGCCTCATGCGTCGCCAACTAATTAATGGTCTGTCTTACTGGCCAACCCTTGGGCGTTCCGATAACCTCATTCGAATTCATGACAAACATTCGCCTTCCATATATCGTTTCCCCTGATCATTGGACACTGTTTTCTTCCATCCTTGGCCTATGTCTTGTTTTAAGCTTCTGTATCTTTTTGCGAACTATTATGTCCTGCTGTCGTTCATCTCGTACAAAACAACATTAATTGCTGTTATCATACCTTCTGCTGCCAACGACCCACCTACACTCGTGTTAACGTGTTTAGAACACAACTGGTCAGTTTAATCGTGACCTTGAAACACAAGAATAATAAAATACGCATTAAAATGAAGGTCATTTGATAATGTATTCTCCTTCTTCTAATGAACCCGGTGTCACGATAAAAAAGCTCTTCCTAAACACAATCTTGTAATCGCAATCTCGAAATGTTTAAAGTGCTACTTAAAAGGTTGGGCATCAGCTTATTCACGAGCGCTCCGTCGTGTCAGAGGGGTTGTCAAGAGATACTAAGTGGAGGTATACAAGATACACAAAGTGGATCGAATGTCTTCACCTGGAGACTTTATTAATTTGTTTCAAGTTACATTAGTTTCTGAATGATTCTTGTGATGTAGGCCCCTATAATTCCATTTTCCATTCAATAATTGTCTTCTTACTACCAGCTGGAACTGACTTGTCCATGATTTCTATTTTGGATTAGGCCTATCATTGAGCTCGTACCCACGATTGTGTGACACGCAAAGGACGACTCTAACTACAGGGCCAGGGTGCTTTATAGGAACCTGCTCAAGAACTCTTAAATCGTTCATGTTCAGATACATTAACAGCTTTATATTATATTACTATTATAACAGTTCTTCCCATGTGTAATCATCTGCGGTTTGTCATTTCGAATTGATATTAAACGAATATATATATATATAATACTATATATATATATATATATGCCAGGTTATTAGCTGGTTGTTATATTTGTATTGTTACTAGTAGCGCTATAATTGCTGCTGTGGTTGTTGGTGTTATTGTTATTATTACTATTATTATTATTATTATTATTATTACTACTACTACTACTACTACTACTACTACTACTACTACTACTACTACTACTACTACTACTACTACTACTACTACTACTACTACTACTACTACTACTACTACTACTACTACCAGTATTATTACTAGCAGTAGTGATGGTAGTAATGTTAGTAGTAGTAGTAGTAGTAGTAGTAGTAGTAGTAGTAGTAGTAGTAGTAGTAGTAGTAGTAGTAGTAGTAGTAGTAGTAGTAGTAGTAGTAGTAGTAGTAGTAGTAGTAAGTAGTAGTAGTAGTAGTAGTAGTAGTAGTAGTAGTAGTAGTAGTAGTAGTAGTAGTAGTAGTAGTAGTAGTAGTAGTAGTAGTAGTAGTAGTAGTAGTAGTAGTAGTAGTAGCAGCAGTAGTAGGAGTAGGAGTAGGAGTAGGAGTAGGAGTAGGAGTAGGAGTAGCAGCATCAGCAGCAGCAGCAGTAGCAGCAGCAGCAGTAGTAGTAGTAGTAGTAGGAGTGGGAGTAGGAGTGGGAGTAGTAGTAGTAGGTGCTTTAGTGTTATTGATAACATTGGAATTGGTATTAGTAGCATATTGTATTAATATTGGCATCACTGTTGGTATTGGCATTATTATATTATTATTACACAGTTATTAAGCGCCACAATATAATCACCAAGCATCAATCGATGGCGCTGGGCAATTATGTTTGTAGGACTTGCTCAAGGTCCCTACAAAATACCGTATCAGAGGAGGGTTGAACCCGTACCCTCCGCTTTAGTATACAAGTGCTCTAACTAATCAACGACCATATCCAATGTATTGATAGTTATTACTATACGTGCATGTATTAGTATTCGGGCCTAGCATTAGCTTCAAACGACAAGGCACAGGTCCACAGTGACGACTCCTATTTAAAATACGAGATATGCAACAATAATGGCTCCACCTGGCGATTGCAAAGTTGAGCAGAGTTGACCACTCATTATAGTCCTCAGCGACATGTATCCTTAAAGTTCGTGGAATTCCCACGAAAAAGTAAATGCTAGTCTATGTTCAGTTGGGAATTTTTGAACAGGCTCACAATATTGTGAGGAAAAGTAAGACGAAGGGAGCGGCGAAGGCAAACAAATTAATCAAAAGATGTTGCAGTTGAATAGGCCTACCTACCGTTTGCTCCCTTTGAGACATCAAAGCTTTCGAACAGGCCTATGCGATAAAATCGTTGCCTAAACCAACAGAGTGTTGAAATAGATTTTCGGCAAGTTTAGTTTTCTAGCGATGTTTACACAGCTACAGTAATTAAAACCACTTACGCATGTGGCCCGCATATAGGGGTAAGATGGGGCACCCAGTGCGTCTGATTTAAGGCAAGCGATCGATCGCTCTTCTTGGTCGCTCGCCTAGCAAAGGTACCGGCCAGCGATTTACCGCTCGCCTAGCCGAAGGCTAGGCCTACTCATCGTCGGTGACAGTCGGTCGTCGCTCGCTGAATTTAAGTTAGACTCCAAGACGAACCTGGAACCAGACCATTATTTTATTTACCTAATTGAGATTACTTTAATGTACTTAGCGGTGAATGCGTGCCGTGACCTGTCCTAATTACTGCTGACTGATGACTCCAATTTTGTGCAATATGATTGGCTATAACAACACGGCGCTTGACATCATCCGCAACATCACCAATTTCGGATATTATTTTAAACAATAATGGCGGAGAAGATGAGAAAGTCGAATAATAATGTACAGTTGAGCACGTATCTGTCATGGAAATTAGGCGACTCGTTCGATGTCGATGTAGTCGAGATAGAAAACCGTCGAACTGTAACAAAATTTACTGTCAGTCCTGCCGAAAGCACGCCGATAAAATTCGAAAATTGCCGGCTGAAAGGTCAAGTAAAAAATGAGTGCTCAACGTATGCCGAAGGCTCAACCAAAGTTGTGAAATCAGCCGTCACACGTCATCTTACGTCAATGTGAGGTATCTAGTGAATGTTCATTCATTCATTCATTGAGAGAATTTTTATAGCGCCTCTTCAAGATACCTACTCAGATAACGGAACTGAAGTGAGATAGGCCTACGAGATGAGTACTATATGCAGCGATACGAAAAATTAAGAATACGATGCACAAAATACGCTGTACAGAAGAGCTCCCGAGATCGACCGCATATCGCTCGCCTACTCGATCCAGCGCGATCGATTTTCAACCCGCCTACTATTTTCAAATCAGACGCACTGGGGGCACCAGCCCCTTCTGGAATTACATAGCATCCGAATACGTTTGGCCCACATGAGGCTGTTTGGCTTGTCCCGGTTGTCATGTTTTCCCCTTCCTGTACAAAATTTCTAAGGGCGCCCATGCACCTAGGCCAGGATTATATAATGATAAAAGTCTAGAGGTAAGCGTACACAATCAGAATAAGTAGCAGTGAGAAAATTCATAGGCCTACATGTAGGTCACAGTAGGACAGAAAGATTGTCAGTTTGAGCTGCATTGTCCAACTTATTGTTTGTAGTTACCCGTTTGGTATCCACAATTCTACTTCTTCGCTAACTACATTGCGTTTTCGAATAGCGCTTTCAATCCAATCATCTACACCGGATTTAATGAAACCTTCAGACGAGGTTAGTCTTCGAGAAATAATCGATCTATTGTCTTGGATTATGATGAATAGTATTTAGAACAAGAGGAGGAGGAGGAGGAGGAGGAGGAGGAGGAGGAGAGAGGAGGAGGAGGAAGAAGAAGAAGAAGAAGAAGAAGAAGAAGAAGAAGAAGAAGAAGAGCAGTCCCTTACGCTAACCCCGAGAGAAACCTATACTATGAAAGTGCTATCGGACTACATTTTCTTAGTATCGGTTTATGAGGACAGGTGGCCAGACCTCTCTCTCTCTCTCTCTCTCTCTCTCTCTCTCTCTCTCTCTCTCTCTTCTCTCTCTCTCTCTCTCTCTCTCTCTCTCTCTCTCTCTCTCTCTCTCTCTCTCTCTCTCTCTCTCTCTCTGTCTCTGTCTCTGTCTCTGTCTCTGTCTCTGTCTCTGTCTCTGGCTCTGTCTCTGTCTCTCTCTCTCTGTCTCTCTCCTCTCTCTCTCTCTCTCTCTTTCTCTCTCTCTCTCTCTCTCTCTCTCTCTTCTCTCTCTCTCTCTCTCTCTCGCCGTCTTTTCTATCCACCGACAGAGTACGTTTAGTGTACTCATTATAGCTGAGTTGGCTGGGGTAAAGATGAAGGAGAAATCTGGAAACAAATCCCTGCCCTTGCGGAGAGTTGAACCCCGACTTCCCGGTTGACACTCCAGCACTCCTAACCACTTTGGCACACCCCTTAAAAGTACCTAAGCCTACTTTAAGTGGACTAATTCGACAAATATAGTTATAATAACTAGTCAGCCGTGTGACAAGGACTTGAAATATTTGCTCTTTCGTCACGCTCATCTGTTATGTTGCCCACGTCTTGATTGTCAATTTCTCGTTCGACGTCAACGTCTTGCGTTGGCCATGGTTGACATTCTGCTTTCTTGGTTTAATGAAAACGTGTGCTATTAGAGATCGTGCAAGGAAGTAAGTGAGTAAGGACATAAGCAAGTAAGTGAGTAAGTAGGTAAACCTTTAGCAATGTATTACAATAATCTTTTCAGAGCTTATCTCGTCGTAATTGCTTCTACGATGTCTTAAAATCTGCTGAACAACGGTGTTCACCGAATTCGATCTAATTTTTATGAACTATTAAATGTGTCTTTGGTCAGGTTCTACAATCTTTCCAAAACAGGTGTACTATGTTAGCCACCTTTTCGCAGATTGATTACAAAATGTGGATCAACTAGTTCATATGTAGGGCCTATTGGAACAAATTATTAGTCTCCATGTCAGAAATATTTTTACTGCCTTGACAGGGACCATCAGCTTCGAGCTGTTTAGCCTGGTCTTCTCCGCTAAAATGCTTCGTAGATTAATACTTCATTTTTATTTTAAATGAATTTTATGTTTCACTGTAAATTTACATAGATGTTGATTATCTTAACGGCAATGAATTTCCTCTTTTGGTCGCGTTAGCATTAGTTATCATAATACATTATTTATGACGGGGTGGGGCCCGTAGAGTAATGGATAACACACTGGCGTGAAGAGCTGAAGGTACCAAGATCGAACCTCGTAGACATCCATTAATTTTAGGTTAATTCTGCCTTCCACTCGCTAGGCGACGGCGGTGGTTAAATGAATAGTAGGCCGTGGCTGCCGCATAAGCAGTTATATACTGGGTGGCTGCCACTAGGGCTGGTGTCACCCTAAAAAATTTTGAAGACCTTTTTTTAGGAATTCGTCTAAGAAAAATTTCAGACTTTTCACAAATTCCATTCAAATTTTCTGACTTTTTACAATTTCGTCTCTGAAAAAGTTGATGACCTTTTTTTTAGTCATTCGCCCTAAAAACGTGTCAAAACCTCTCTTTTTCCTCAAAATTTCATTACTCAGGTCTCTACAGAGACCTCTAAGTATACACTGTATACCCGCGTATACCCTCGTCTAGAGCGCTGAGTGTATACGCTCTCAAATTTCTCTAGAGGTGAGTATACGCTGTATACCCGCGTATACCCTCGACTACAGCCCTGGTGGCTGCCGTTTCTACTATATGTATGTTCACTGTATAGCGCAGTGCGTTTGCAGGCGCTTAATTAAAGAAAAGATTATTATTATTATTATTATTATTATTACATTACAGTAACGGCTTCGAAGCCGTTACTGTAATATATTATGATGACTAAATTAACGCTAACGCTAACGCATTCTTGGTGGTAACGGCCGGGTCTTGTTCTGACCGATATAACTTTCCTTTCTTTTCGTTCCTTTCTTTCTACGTATATTTTCACCAAAGCTTTATTTACAAACGTGTATTAAGCAGTTCGGTTCCTCGGTTCTTGCCCGCCTTCCTCGGTTCTCTCATATCTCCACCTTTATGGTTGAACACCTCCATTGGCTCCCTCTCTCTGCCCGTATACAATTCAAAGTGCTTATTCTTGTGCTTAAATCTCAGCTGGGTCTTGCTCCACAGTACTTACGTGATCTGTTTCAACGGCCTCATTCTGCTGCTTCGCTGCGTCGTCTCCGATCTTCTGATCGTCTTGACCTCTTAGTTCCTCGTGTCAGGACAACTATGGCTCAGTCCAGGTCCTTGGCCTGCATAGGTCCCTCACTTTGGAACCGACTTCCTCCTTCTGTCCGCACCACCATTCTCTCTGGTAGCGTTGCTTCTTCCTTTTCTCACCTTAAATCCTGCTTTTTCTCTCGGGGTCTCGCGCACTGGGAGCGCCTCTGAATGGTATATACCGCGAGAGGCGCTTTATAAATGCCCATATACAATACAATACAGATAAACGACACAGTTATCAAGTGCAGACTTGTCATGTGCATTATCAGAATTTTGGCCTCTCCTAATAAGCCATTCGATATCTTACCCTGGCCTCGCGTGGCCTGGCTCTTGTCTCTCCTTTCCCATGTGATTCTCACTCCTACTCTCTGCCTGAGTTCACCTGCTCTTCGGCGCCTCGTGCTTCTTGACATTGATTCTTCCCTTGACCTGGTTGTCTCTTCACGTTTTCTCCCCCGCGTAACTTACCTCGGCCTCTCTCTTGCACTAGTCAGAGTCGTACAACTGAACTTTTTGTCGATTACATAATACTTGTTTTTCATTCGTTCGCACAGTATGCTATGCATTTACAAATCTTTCTTAATACATTTACCTTACTTCGTTGTTAGTGACTTATTTTTATTTACATGTTGTAGTTCTTACATGCTATGATAAATTATTTCTCGTATGTAGATTACTGTGTTTGACCAATGGTTTTGCATCATCGTCGCAATATTTAAGGTTGCGCAGTTTAAGGCAAGTTTAAACCATGACACTTGGGTATTTCATCTTGTCATGTGCCAATATAAAGATGAGGCTATAATTATGTGTTTGCTCTATACAGAGTTTCGAGACGTGTTTCGCTGCAGAAGAATGCATTCTGAGATCAAGTACAGGCGCCGGAACAGCGCCTGCACGACCGTCGGTCTACGCCAGAATTTGTCGTCTAACAGTTTCACAATGGTCACCAAGATCTAGACCAGACGACGAAGAGAAGACTTTTCCTTCTTCTTCTTCTTCTTTTTCTTTGCCCAGGACGAACGTGCTTTACTTTGGCAGAACGACAGATAATGCTTAATCTTTCATTCGCTCAACGGTCTTCATTGTCGATAGTTACTTGTATACATGTGCGGAAGAATCTCTAGAGTCATGTTTCAGCAATACCTTATATCCGTAGAGCTCCGTCAGAACTGTTCGAAACTTACTTGGGCACACTCGTATCTTAGACAATGGCCACCAAAGTTTCACACAGAGCGATGAAGCGATAATTTCTCTCGATCTCACATAAAGTGGCTTACTATAGGTAATCGAACTGAACCATAATCGACAAACTTAAAGGCCGACGCTTTAGCTAATCAGTCACTACGCCAACTTCGATATAACAAGTATCCTTCAAGATGTAGGCAGTGCACTTGCAAATGAAATAATCCTCAGCTGCTGTCAAACGTCGCTTGGAGTCGCATCAATGTTTGAAGCATTGAGTTGTGTGGTTGTCCGACGAAGCGCTATAACTTGGCGTGATTCTTACCTCGTATATTTGTCCAATTTAGCAAGATAGAAAGCGTATTCTTCTTATAGAAAGATACATTTAAAGTCCAGTACTACAGAGACGAAGCTTAAGACATCTTCCTTGAAAATCAAAGGAAATCTACAATCACGGCTGATCTGTATCTATAGTAGGCTACTTTGGCTTTCATAGTGTCATTGTCCTTTTCAGGAACCATGGTTGATTATGTAGGTACCACGGCCACTGAAACGAAAACTCTTCGACCAATTCCTTCGTAAATCAGTTCATTTAAGACCAGAGATTGCAGATTACGGATGAACTCACACGGTTCACAGCTCGAGAGATTTACCGAAGAGTAGGCTTACAGTTAATTTATTCACTTTTTGGCGCGATATTTTGTGTTGGACTCAAATGCATCGCTTGAATTGAGCGCTATATAATTGTGTATTTACATTATATTACATCGCCTTATGTGTAAATATATTGTTGTATCGTTGTCCGAAATGAAATTAATTTAAAGCGAAATTTAACATGACTGTCTCCTTAACATAAAACATGTTTGGAAGCATGTATGTATATAATTACTTTTCCATGTTTCTGAACATGTGCATTGTGCATACTGGATTTAAATCCATCTAAACGGCTTAAGCATACCTACATTAGAGATCTTAGAGGTGACATATAACTAGATGCAAGTTTACAATCAGGTTTGAATCACAGTCGCAGAAATAACCCAGCCAAGTATTTCACACAACAACGAAGTTATGCATATAATATATATACGAACATTGCCAGAAGAAGTTGGCATATATTATGCATGCAGTAAACCATATAATTATTCTCTTTTACACGAACACTGACATAATGTAATTAAACGACGTCTTCTTATGGTTTAGATCATGCATACAGTAAACCATTTATTCTCTTTTACACGAACGCTGACATGTGTCATTAAACGACGTATGCTTATGGTTTAGATCATGCATACCGTAAACCATTTATTCTCTTTTACACGAACACTGACATATGTCATTAAACGACGTCTTCTTGTGGTTTAGATCATGCAGTAGACCATTAATTCTCTTTTACACGAACACTTACATGTGTCATTAAACGACGTATGCTTATGGTTTAGATCCATGCATGCAGTAAACCATTAATTCTCTTTTACACGAACACTGACATATGTAATTAAATGAGTATGCTTATCTGAAACGATGCATGCCTCTCATTGCTTTACAGCAGGCTTTCAACCGCATATAGTGTCCAGTTCAAATAATTACTGTTTAAAGGTGATTACGTTGAAGAGGCACTCGTGTGAGAGATGATGGCCGTGAGATGTCATCTCTGCACGCACTGACTGACTCGGTAGGAACATCCGTCACACAGCACGTCGTGAGTCATCCAACTGGAATGACCGTTCTCAGAACTGGTTGACTGATTTTTATTGGAATAAAAATTATTACACAAAATAGTTATGTAGCAGAAAAATAAACGAATGTGACTGGAACATTCCAATTTACATGCAGAATGAACAAGACCCACGCCACGAAAATGCTACTAATAGTGAAAACGCAAAATGCAATAAATAAACAAGACTATAATTGAAACAACGAAACAATGAACAAAGAGAATACTAAGACGATGAAAAGGCTACGGCGAGCGAGAGTCAAGTAGTTAAGTAGTTAACAAACGCATTTGTTCATTAGCTGATCTACGCACTATAGGCCTATACCACAAAAAACACGAGCGCAGCTACATACATGTATAATACAATCATGGTTGTTAGCTGTTGGTGCTTAACTGCAGACATCTCTCGAAGTAGAGTACTGGTACACTAACTCCTGGAGTTCATTCCAGATATTAACTAAGCCTGTGGAAAAAGTTTATCGGGCATCAATGCGTACTTTGAGGTTTGAAATCTTTGAACATTTAACATGTAACTACAATTTGACTTGAAGCGACGTCTATCGATTAATAATGATAACGATGCTACGAAAGTCATTGGAATGCGCGTTACATCAGGACTTTTCACCTCTTTCTATTCAGTAAGTAAGTAAGTAAATCATTTTATTGACAGAGCATCAAAGCCGTAATATCACAATATATATAACAGCAGTGAGTACAGACTGAGAACTCTTCCATTAAATGATGCAGAAGTCATTTGGTCAATCCAGAAGGGTCGTATTGACCCGCTGAGGCTGGACTGGCCCTTTTTCTGGATGACATTTGGCAGTAGTAACTCTTCAGAAATGACATGTACACTCAAAACTGTAACGAACTAAACATGATTGAAAGTGTAAGTCTGCAAACATAGAAATCAAACAGACTTTAAGTTTCTCTCTTAAACAAAGTAGTTTAATACACAGAGATCAAGTAGTCTTTACGCTTTATTTTAAACAGATTAAGGGTGGGTAGATGTGTAAAATAACTGGGGAAATTGTTCCATATAGAAAGGCCAGAACATTCTATGGAGAATAATTTCATCCTAGTATGTGCAATATCAGTGCGATAATTTAACAAAGTGCTATTGTAATGATTATGCACAGACTTTACTCATTAATATAGGCCCCTATTTAGACTTCGCGTTACATCATGACTTTTCACTTCTCTCTATTGAGATTTCACTGATTGATGAAGTCCTGAAGTAGCGCGGAGTCTTAACGAGTTCTGATGTAATGCTGATTCCAAATATATTATATTTAGAATCAGCATTACATCAGAACTTTTCACCTCTTTCTATTCAGACTTCACTCATTAATATATTTAGACTCCGCGCTATTTCAGGAGTTTTCGCCTCGTTCTATTCTGACCACTCACTAATGCATTTGAAGCCTAATAAATTTTCTGTTCCGCACAGTAGTAAGTCTTTACTAGAGCGAAAGCCATTCGCTTGAATTCTAATGGACGTTGAACGGATTCTGACGACAGCTCCGCCTTCAATTAGTCGTTCGTCGAAATCGATTTTCTCCGAAATGAAAAAACCAGACCGTCGGAAAAATCAACGCTAGGAAACTTGAGGTGCAAAAAGGTTTCAGAATTATCCTACTCAGGTGTGTCTAAGGCTTCTGGGAGTTCCGTAGACGAAACAAGTTTGCTGACCATAATCGTATTTGCATCCCGGTGTCAGCGGTGAGTTGGTTTTCTGTTTCTTTGTGGCAAAACTGCTATTAATCGGTGGGTTAAACATACCGGATCCGGATAATTCCGGATAGTAAAAAAATATGCAAATCTGCGAATCCGTTAGTTTGTCACAACTGAGTATCATGTGAAGTTGAAAGTTTTCCCAGTGGCTCACTCTGTGTGCTGCTATGTTTCTCGTTTCGACCGAAAGACCATCCTATCTTCAGAAACATGCCACTGAGGGCAGATACAGGCTACTGTAAAAATGAACTTTAATCATACCTTACACTCGGAAACCCCACTTTGTACACGAGTTAAAACAATCCGCAGTATGTATGTATGTATGTATGTATGTATGACGTGCGTATGTATGGGTGTATGCATGCGAGTATTCATGCATGCATGTATCTCTGTATGTATGTATGCACTGCTGTGTGTATGTATAAATATATGTATACGAATATAAATGTATACGAATAAATAGTGCCACTGTCTGTCTGTCTGTCTGTCTGTCTGTCTGTCTGTCTGTCTGTCTGTCTGTCTGTCTGTCTGTCTGTCTGTCTGTCTGTCTGTCTGTCTGTCTGTCTGTCTGTCTGTCTGTCTGTCTGTCTGTCTGTCTGTCTCTCTGTCTGTCTGTCTCTCTGTCTGTATGCGTTTCGGCTAGTAAATATATCAGCAGTTTGTTCTTTCGTTGAACGCCTGACGTTCGATGACATGTTTCGTGGCAAAATCAGCAAATTGAATCAAAGGCGTAGGTAAGCAGTAGTCGCCAAATGTAAAAGAAACTGTCAAGGAAGACTAATGGAGCTTGACAAGTGATCTAAATACAGCTTTAAGTGATGAAACATCCTCTTGGCTCAAAATGTAGGAAAGTGTAGAGTATCTGAAAGCAGGGCATTCAGGTACTGTCTTCACGTTGGGTTCATGTAAGTTAAAAAAAAGCTTGGCATGAGAATTCCGCAACAGCCTAAGAAAAGAACTAGACAAAACAGCCTTATGAAGGCACGATGGCAGGTTGGCATAATATGCAGGAGGAACGGGGTTGTTGTTGAACTTAACCTAATACTTGCTCCGACGAAGAAGGAAATTGACGCCGCCAGACACAAGGATAATTTGTGAACTATTTATGGCGACTCTCCTTCCGAAAATTTACCAGAGTTGGAAAGGTCAACGTGCTAGAAAACGACTCAGTGATTAGAGATCATGGTCGGTCTTTATAACCTAATTAGGTTGATCGAATCCAGTCTGCTGCACATGCGAGTCATGTAGCAACACATATCTTTCGGTGTCATATATGCAGGCACTGAGATAATGTGGTCATTATTTGAAGCTTAAGACTGACTTTTTATCTCTTGGCAATCTGGACAAATAAGATTTCGATAGCCTCTTCTGCTATAGCAAAGGACAGACACACAGGCAGGCAGCAGGTAAGAGAGCAAGACAGGAAGCGACACGAAGACAGACGGAGATGTCAGTAGAAAGTGGGCGAGAGAAACTTAGTGCAAGGGCGAGAGGAAAGCATTAGGAGGAAGACATGAAGGCAAAAGAGAAATGTGGAGACTAACTGTAGTCAAGCCTATTCTGAACGAGCCCATTAGCAAAAGAGCCAGGAAATTAACATCCTCCTCCTCCTCCTCCTCCACAGCTGGAGGAGAGGTAAAAAGGGGAAAGTAAAAGAGAAGCCTTTTCTGCAGCTTGTTCCTTCCTATCTAGAGTATGTATGAAATTAAGTACGTATATGTATATATCTATGTGCTGCATGTATTAATACATGTATGTATACATGTATTTTAGTATGTATGTGTATGTATGTATCTATGTATGTATATACGTACGTACGTATTTATCCATATAACTGGGTCTTCATTCAGCGCCTTTAATAACTCACACAGACGCAAGTATATTGATATCGAACAGATCTAAACATTTATGATTGAAAAGACTTTGGGTTGAAAACGTTTCTTGCTGTAGCGCACACAACTCAAAATCAATCAAATGTTAGGTTTTCGTCATATAGGCCTTCTTACGAGTTTCAGATTCTAGTGAAAAATGACGGCATGTCAAGAGACAGAAGTCAACACTGGTCCTCCACGACTCTTAACCAAACACGTAAATTCCGAGTGGTTCGAGGGTACGTACAGGGTGAGAATTGTCAGAGGGGGAGGTTGAAGGGTTCAACTCCTAGTCTTTCTTAGGACCCCACAGTTACCTCATTGCGCACCCCACCGGGTCGATTCCAACTCTCTTAGTTGTGCTAGTGTGATTTAGCATTATTTGACTCAGGGTCTCTGAGAAGACAAAGAGAAGACATTTCCATGTTGTGTCATGTATGGTTATATGGGTTCTGGATATCATCATTTCAAGGAGTATAAGCTTCTATTGCATTTTTGAATTTTCTCAACAAAGGATTTTGATTCCAGTCGGACTTGAATCCAGCTAGCGTTGAAATCTGCTGCTTTCAAATTTCGTTGACATCAGTAACTGTTTGCAAAATATGGATAAAATATTCAACTCCACATGGATCAAAGTCTAACCCCCGCCCAGTCTCTTTTCTACAGTTATCGTACTGTATATATACATAGTAAGTTTTTACATTTGAAAATCCACCCGCTTCTGAATTATTTCCATGTTCGAGTGCTTTAGAATATACGTCAATATTCGCTTCGTTAGCGGGTCTGTTAATGTATAGGCCATATGGTACACAGATTGCAGCCGTTCTTACATTCGAAGATTGAACAAATAGGCTCTAGTTGAAGATTAAGTCAAACAGAGGCTCAGTTTAATTATTATAAGGCCTTAACATCTTTGGTACTCAAACTAACTGTTCCAAGAATCGGCTTATTCTCATTTTCAGTGTCTACGTCTGCCTCCATGGCGACGGCTATGTCTCATTATCTCTATCGCGAGCGAAGGGAATGACACCATGCAGATTAAATATTAAACTAACTTGTCTACCAAAACTTCACAAAGTCACAGACACCGACAAAACGTCATAGACGTACAGGCGAAGTAACTCACGTGGTGTCACTTTTACTGCCGAACTGTCGAGACATTCTGCAAAGGAGTCAGCGGATGCACATATACAAAAATACGTTCATAGTCTCAGTCTCAACCCAACCAGGTCGACGATGTTAACCTTTTTCAACCTATTTGGACTTGATGCTTCTGCGCTCTCGTACGACAATGCGGGCACATCATGCTTTCACAAACATTGGATCGTTCTTCTGCTTTCATGTGGGTTGTATATACACTAAAGTCGTGCTTATTTCTTCAACCTTTAATCGTATTCGCAGCACAGAGCAGCGATCCAAATCAAGCGCTCTACGTTTTGACACACCTTGTAAAATCTTTATTAGAGCCCTTAATTATTGTCACGAGAGAACGCAGACCTAAATTTACACAGCAACTGGTCACAAGGAACAGTTACAGAAATTCCGCAAGCACGATTCATTTTTAAATATATTATTACGTTAAATATAAGTATAGGCCTATATAAATACGATATTTCTATGCATTCCGTCATTTAATTATTGCTGCGGCTTTTCTGTAATAGGCCCCTAAGTCATCGTCTGATACCTATAGGCCTAGGTTTGTCTGCAGGAAAAGATAGGTTTCCATTTTTATTAGACCTTTAGTTGGAGAGGAAATGTTGTTCAAGGCACAGTGCACGCGTCCATTCAAAAGAGTCATTGTAGATACCTAGACACGTCTCAACTGATCAGCTGTCTCAAATGCATGATGCATCTATAGACAGTCGTAGCACGTGCATGCAGCGTCTACGGGGATGTGTAAGCGAACCTTCTCATTAGCATCATTATTCCAGTGCTTCTTTTCTAGAGTGAATAGCACAGCCAGGGGCGTCTACCCCCCCCCCCCCAAGTCATTGGAGCAACTTCCCCTTCCCCTTCTTCTTCCCCTTCCCCTTCCTTCCCCCTCCCTAAAATGGTGGCACACACACTGACAGATCTCCCCCCTATTTCTTAGATGGAGTATTTGATCCAAGGTTTCTATGGTGTAGACGCCCCTGAGCACAGCTGCAGACGGTCTGCCTTAAAGTGCATGCGCCTTGGCTATGCGACCAAGTAAATGCACGCGGATTGCTGCAGCGAGGAGACAGGAACAAGGGAGGAGAAGACATCAGTTTGATGACGTGTCCTTTGTTTTCAGATGAATGAAGGTCTTCAAAGAGGCGTGGAAATCATAGCAGCTAAATATCCATAGCGCCCCAAACGTTTCAGAAACACTTAACCGGTTAAGTAATTCTCAGTCTATGTAAGCTTTCATGTTTCATATTTCATGCCAGCAGCATATTCTCTAGTCATATTGATCTGTCATTAAAGATCGTTGAAGATTAAGGTAAACCCGAGGCTCAGTTTAATTATGATAAGGCCTTAACATCTTTGGTACTCAAACTAACTGTTCCAAGAATCGGCTTATTCTCATTTTCAGTGTTGCCTTTTTGAGCTTCTTCCTCGAGAGTGTAAGAATAAATTATGCTTACATCACCGCAACTGTTGTTGAGAATATCTCTGTGATACATTTTATACGGATTCTATGACCAGGTGAATTTCTTCGGCGTCAAAATGAACAGACTTTTAAGCTGGCATTGATTTAAACAATCTTTTCTAGCCACCAAAGAGTAATGCTCGTCTGCCCGTCCGTCAATCTGGCTGTATGTCGGTATTTAGGCCTATTTGTGCCTATGTATGCATGATTGCATGCATGTATGCATACAGATATGCATATATGCGCTCATATATGGGTGAACGTATGGATATGACATAGGCCTATGCATATAATTTGCACACGTATAGATGCATGTGTATGCTTATACTAGTACGTTAATACGGCTTTAAGTGGCGCCCAGATCAGTTCAATCATGCGCATGATTCTGTAGTATGCCGAAATATTTCATTGCATAATGTACGCGCAAAATGAATAGGCCTATATAGAATATATACACACAAGCACACACACATACAATGCATATATATATGCATATATACATGTGCAGATATATAATATATATGTATATATGTTAGCTTACACACGAGTATCAACGAGTGTGAATATATGTCGCATGTATTGCGAAACGTTAACGTTTGTATGGCGTCTAGAGCGACCATGGCTTCCCTGCCTGATCTTCTGCTGCCGATGGTCGCACGACCGGCCTCGTGACTGCATGGCAGTCTCCGCGCAGCGTTCTTTGAGGCGTGCTCTACACGATCATCCTCCGGCTGCCGAACTCAAATCCTCTCCTCAACTTCCCCCCCCCCGTCTCTGTTCTCGTCCCGTCTTTATTAAATCAAGTGCCCTTCTGGCGCCGACGGATGGCAGTGTCTGCCACTCCTATAATAATAATAATAATAATAATAAGACGATTTATATAGCGCCGTAGCACAGCCGAGGTCGAAGAAAAGGGCGCTGTACATAAGTTACAAAAGTTGGCAGTCGTATGAAAGTTTAATATATGGCAGGCGTGACTTTGACAGTGACACCCGATATAGGAAGCACACGCAGAGATGTGTTTGCAGTGAAAACGTGTGGATACATGTATTCATTATTTTACCATTTGGCAGCAACTCCAACATTCTTGACGATTATTCGGAAAAAATGCCTCAACAGACTCGATGAAAACATATAGATGCGATTTCAAGTTACCGGGGTGGGGGGGGGGGGGTAATGTGAAGTGGGGTAATCTGAAATTGCTACACCGGGGTCGTTGGATAGAAAGAAAGACACAGTGTCTCCCCACTGGCTTTGACCATCTGACGTTAAAGATACATTATCACTATACATCCTTGTTCCTGCGCATAGATCATCCTTCATCTACTAACTATAGTTCAGAATATTTACCATTTAGACATACATTTCGCTTAACCTTTCGCAGGAGCTTTTAGGTCTTTCTGACACTGGCTTAGAATATCACGCGATAGATATATTTTCACAATGTTTCTCGTTCCTGCCAATATTATATCTTGCCTCCCCCCCCCCATTGGATCAAACTACCTGCAATAAAAGACAGGCTCCATTTCCAACTTACTTTTCGCTCCTGCCCGTAGATCAGCCCTTCCTCACGCCTGCCAATCACATAGGCCCTATCTGTTGACAACCTCCAGGAAAAGAGCTTTCAGACCAATCTTTTCTGATAATAACAGAGTAGTGGTGAACTGTTTCTGTTTCTTTGTCTCACTTATGCCTTATTATGAGGCAAACGTTGCCGAGATCAGCGGCTTAGATCTTGCCAATTTGCTTTGGCAATCGCGGTCGACAGGTTTTTAGGTTTCGCACGTCAGCTGACGGTGCGTGGAATTGCATATTCTGACAGACAGGAATATAGATGAGGGTAATTGGATAGGTTTCGTTTGTTTTCCTGAAGGGTTTTTGGATAGCGTCACCATATAAAAGCCCAGTTCTTGAACGTTGGTCTTCAGAGAGCAGACGCTATAACAATCACCTTTAAAGCTATTTGCATGAAGAAGAAGAAGAAGAAGAAGAAGAAGAAGAAGAAGAAGAAGAAGAAGATGATGATGATGATGATGATGATGATGATGATGATGATGATGATGATGATGATGATGGTGATGATGATGATGATGATGATGATGATGATGATGATGATGATGATGATGATGATGATGAAGATGAAGAGCAGTGCCTTAGGTTAGCCCTGAGACAGCCATGGGTATGGAGTTTAGCGACTTCATTTACTTAGCCTCAACATATGAGGACGGATGACCAGTCGTCTCCCTCGCCGTCTCATCTTCCCACCGACAGGGTACTCATTATAGCTGAGTAGGCTAGGGGCGCAGGTGAAGCAGAAATCTCGACACAAATTTCTGCACGGACGGGGATTTGAACCCTCGACCTCTCGATTGTCAGTACAGCGCGCTAACCACTGCACTATCGAGCACAATTGTAACAAAGACCACTCAAACCTCATGCTTCGTGAATGCGACATAACATAATTTTGAAAAATCATGTCTAGTACTATTCTGGCAACGCAAGTCTCTGTGCTGAGGCGTAGAAGAGGCGCAGCGTATTCAGGCTGTCGACACCAGCGATAGGTTCAGATGTCGTTCAAGTGAAACCATACGTTAGTCGGTCAATTTTTCAGTCGACAATCTGCTTGCAGTGCTGTTAGTTGACACAGCGCCACGTAATACATGACACAGATGTGGTGCGTTCGTCATGTACACACGCAACTGCGTTCTGCTAGGGCACTGGATACTTATTTCCCCCTCGATACTGTTTTCCGTCACTGTGGTCTGCGGATTAGGCGTATAGGTTGGTTTTCGTCGCCTAGGATTGGTGAGAGGCGCTTTATAAATATATAGGGTACAATGCAATATAAACCTATTGAAATATTCTTAGATCGTTTTCTGCAAGTTTTACAAGTATGAAAGAACGTCTTATGGCCAGTTATTAATGCCATATTTGAGTGTTATCTATCCAGACGTCAATGCAATTCAAAGAGACAGTGCATGCCCATATAGGTTTAGCATCAAAGAACAACATTGACAGAAGAATAGGCCCTATATTGAGTAGCCAATGATCGTTCCTAGTATTTACTTAAAGTACACTATTGTGCAAAACCGTACTTGCAAGACCATGAATGGCCGATCTCCAACTCAACTTGAAGGAGTTTACAACGAAGCAGAACACCACCTCTGCCGAGTAAGCTCGTGTGATGAAAGTGTTTGACTGAAGTTCTCTAGGGTCCTCTGCAGGACAGCCGTTAAGAAAACTGGAAGACAGACCTAGAAGTAGAAGAAGGGAAGAAGCTTAAGGGGAATGACGTGAAGATGTGGAAGAGTGACATCTCTTGCACCGCAATGAGCTGCAATACAGCGAAAAAGAATTAACATAATCGGTATTCGACACCTAAGGAATGAATTTCAGTCCACGGAAAATGATGGCTATAGCCTATATCACGGTTACTTTATCGTCAAAGTTACGATGGCATGCATTCACTTGAAGGTTTCGTATACAATAAAATACAACTTATTTGACATTGTATTCCTCCCAACGTTCAGAGGTACACACACACACACACACACACACACACACACACACACACACACACACACACACACACACACACACACACACACACACACACACACACACACACACACACACACACAAACACACACACACACAACACACACACACACACACACACACGCACACGCACACACGCCTTACGACAGAACATCGATGGCGCTGCATGCAGTTGTGCGTGAAGAATTTGCTCAAGATCCCTACAAATGACCGTCGTTTGAGTACAGACCGAACGTTGTATCCATTTCAAGTCTGTGCATAGTGGGCACAGACGTCAATACACCATTCGTATGCACCATTCGTATGCACCATTCGTATGCACCATTCGTATGCACCATTCGTATTCACCATTCGTATGCACCATTCGTATGCACCATTCGTATGCACCATTCGTATGCACCATTCGTATGCACCATTCGATTGCACATTTAATTGGATCCGTTATTAGACAGCAATTCACGACTGGAAATACAATTATGTCCGTGTTCCTTCCTTCGCCAACTCACGTTTTCAGTGAGGAAATGGCAGTTTCAGCTAATTTAAACGCCAACGTACGGGTACGTTAGTGCTAGCAATTATTTGAGAATTCTGTGTTTTAAGTTGACTGTATTTTATATTTTGGTATTTTAGCTTCTGTATTTTATATAATAATGAATATTAATAGAGGCAGTGATTTCGAGTCAGCGCTTTCAATGTTAATGCAGAATGTAACAAGAAGATTGCTCGTGTTGATTACAAGGGCATTAGAAAATCCATTGAATCTGAAGGGGTTTACAGGGATTCGAACACCGGATGAAGAAGATGTATCAAGCCCTGATGCCTTTGCCTTGTCAGATAGATCGGAAGAAACCACAATTCAGTCTGCTCGTGGGTCTAAAGCGAACCCTGGTGCGTCGTCAAGGACGACAACCGTCTCCCAACCGGAGACCGCGGACGCCACTCTTGAAATCGTGATAGCTCCACTTCTTGAATTGAAACCCATGCAGTTGGAAGCAATGAAGTAACTTAATGTAGGTAGCCAACCTCCTGTGGTAAAGCGTAGTGAGCGCCTGCGGGCCAAACAGCCTGTGTACTACGGGGATGAAGCTTGGCCACACGTCGAACTGGCTCCCTCCTCCAATAAAGACTCACGGCAGCGCGCAACCGCTAGATAGCGTCCCCCTATACTTCTACCCTGAACCACTCTTTGTTTAAAATAGGTAAAAAAATCACGAATTTTTACGAATTTTAAAACCGAAAGTCAGAATTCTCAAACTGATTCCATCTATGTCTTCTCCGCCTGATTGTTTTTAATTTAGTTCGCATTTAGTCTAAAATATTGTAATATTGGTTTTTATCCTCTTTGCTCACTTTGTCGATTTCTTATCTGTGGAGGGTTTCTCCTTTCATCTTGAGACCATGCAAAGATATATTTCCATTCTAAATAATATTTTCAAATCGCTTGACCGCCTACGTGTATCTTCAGAGGCATGTAACGACACCGAATGCCAGCCAGTCCGCTTACCGTCAACTTCGGTGAAATTAGCCGGATGTCATAAGAACTCAATAACACATATAGCAATCATTGGACTCCGATTTAGTTCCCTTTTGATGTCGCATCACTTCATTTAGTTTTGCTTTTGATGTTGTAGACTGCAGCATGTTGTCGCGGCTGAATACAATCTTTGGGTTTTGCTCTTCAATAGTAAGCTTCTTATCACAGGTACCGATCTCACGAGTTCCAATCAATGCACCTTGATCTGATTATGTTGCCTGTCGTAAAGGCGTGCCACGGGATTCAGTCCTTAAGCCTACTATTTTTTAATTTGTCTCGCCAATTTGTGAAGTTGCCAAACATGAGTAAAATTGTGTCCAGGAGCATGCCAACGGTAGGCCTACGCACAACTGTCCGTTGCTCTGTCTGATGTAGATATCACTCGTCTGTCATTTCCTGGAAGCTCTGGACAGCCGCCACAGAACTTTTCGAGAGCCGCATGCGGCTCGCGAGCCGCGGGTTTGTGACCACTGATATAGAGTATTCACCTATATCTTACATAGGCCTACATCCACGCACATGAATAATGAAAGTAGTGTTAATTTTACATGCGTTTCTTCTTCTTATTTATCCCTCTATTTCCCCGAGTTACATAATGGTCCCTCAAGATTGACAGATTAGGAACAAAACAGGGTTACGCCTATGTCCGTATATATAATTGGCCCTCGTCCTGATAGGTGCTCAGAAAGGTCCGTATAGCGCTGAACATGGATAGAAAGACGCTGGAAGAAAAATTCACATCGCTGGGCCTAGGTTAACCACTGATCCCAACCTTGAGGTTAGACTTTTCCGAGCAACGAGATTTCAGGCAAGAATAGAGGGCCCCGAAGTAGATTTTGGGGGCCCAACAAAGTGGCTGTTTCTGGCTAAATGAATAACAACTGATTGACAGATTTAGGACTGACCACCATTGGGGAATGTGAGATGACCTCATACCAAGTTGTAGCCACAGATGTTCACACTTTCGCTCAACTGCTCTCGCATCTGCGGTCATATTGGATGCTAAGATTCCACCCAAGTAGGGTCATCCAAATCCTAAAATGAGTTGAGAAGAGAGGCTCCGAACAAAGGGGACATTAGAACAGCGGACCAAGCTGACCGCTCCCTGAAGGCCAGCCTGGGATAGCAGATTATATTGGCCAAAAGTGAGTACAGAGACTTCGCATAAGCCAGATGGCTGAAAGACGGCACGTGTTTAGGCAGGATGTCACCAACAGCCGACAGCATGTGGACCTGCATTTATCCATGGGCATATCCATTTATCCATGGGTATATCCATTTATCCATGGGTATATCCATTTATCCATGGGTATATCCATTTATCCATGGGTATATCCATTTATCCTTGGGCATATCAGGGCTCTTGGTAAGGAGTTCATCAATCCTATCGGAAGATGTTGTGAAGATATTCTCGAACAGCATCTTAATGTTCAACGTTATAGTATCACGTATTGCTTCTGTCACCTTTAACTGGTTATTCCAAAACAAATGATCAGAGGATTTGCCAAAGACTAGAGTTGAGGGGTTTCAACAGTATGTCACGCTCCCGTTTCGTACCTGGCGTGACATAGGAGACGCCCGTACCGGTACCTGTTGTTTGGTTTTTACCATTTCCAACATCGTTAATCTTGTTTGGTAACTTCGGTTCCGATACACGACGGTTGGTAGGTGAAAAGCTGTTGGCGGGGAACGGTGCAAACTGGAGAAGCGATTGCTGCGATGCCCATGGGCGTGAATCTGTATTGTATAACTTAAGCACGTCTCCGCATATACTGCACACTGTTCTGCCTTTGCCTTGAGGGAGATTGGAACAGAGGAAGAGTGTTCATTCAAAGAGTTATGCATTAACCCTCAATGGGCCCTTGTCAGAAAGTTGCGTTCCAGGTCCTTGGGGTTCAAACTGCACCCCCTATTTGTTTGAGAATATAAATCAAGGATACGCTGTGTCTGCCGGTAATCGAATACCATGTATGTTATATAAACATAATGACATATCTAAATTGTTCAGTTACATACATTTGTCACATTTGATACATTGACAGAGTATGCCGGACAAGCAGGCCTACAGCACTTATCGCAGAATTTGCGCGTCTTCCTGTCAAACTCGCGCGGGCACAGATGACAATGTCCCTGTGTCCTCTTCACTTTAGCTGGTATCTCAGTTCCTGCTTCGAATTCTCCAGAGTCCAGTTCTATAAGTTGGATTGCATCCATGATCGGTCTTCTGAGCAGGGCAGTACCAGCTCTTACACGACCTCTTCCTCTTGTATTCCGTGTAGTAGATGGTTCATTTACCTGCTCTTCGTCAGACGCACTGACATCTTCTGATTCGCCGAATTCCTCGGACACATGATCTTCGTTATTAGAGGCAGTACCAACTTCAGGCAAATCTCCATCTTCACTATCATCGGCATCACCTTCACCTTCATCAACTTCTGTATCCTCTCCCATAATCAGTCAAAGAGCTTCAGCTGTGGAATACCTAGCCATGGTGTTATTTATTTTCTAATACTTGAAGTGTAAGCAAAACAAAATGGCTGACTTCTAAAAAGGTCAAACAAATATCAGGAAGTGTTCTAAAATATAATAACATAACAAATTATTGCAGTAATTAGCACCAGTTACCTGAATTTGTTCATCATATCAACGTCATAATTTGGGGGTGCAAATTGCACCCCCGATGAACCTGTGCTGGCAAAAATTGACGTCAACTCTTTTTTCCGTTTTATGCATGACTATAGGGAAAAATGGTACACTTACAATGTCCTAGAAGATAACTGCTGAAATTTTAATAATAACACTTGAGTAGCCATAGAAACGGCCAGGGGTGCAGATTGCACCCCAAGGAACCATTGAGGGTTAAGGACAGTGCAATAAGCTCAATGAAGACAAGCCACTCGAGGCCAGGTTAACAAAATTTAAGATGTTGGAAATGGTAAAAACCAAACTACAGGTAGGCCTACGACACGCGGGCGTCACATGGGAGACGTCCGTGGCTGGCGGTAAAAGGCGATTAATAACGTAAAAACACCACAGAACGGAAAATAAGTATTAAAGGTCGACATAGCTGCCACAAGGTCTGAGCCGCATATAAGAAGGCAAAATATCCACGGATAAACTCTAAAAAAAACTAATTAAAACCATAGCCTCGCCTCTTGAAAGGTAGAGGCCGCCATCTTGGACGACAGTCAATCCCGAGTTATCATTATTACTATTATTATGATTATTATGTCCAAATGGAACTTAATATTAATTAACAGAAAACGAAACATCTGGAACTGCCACTATCCGTCAGGTTCTGACAGATGGAAAGTGCCGCGGAAAGCAACTGCATTGAAGCGTTGAATTATTATTATTATTATTATTATTATTATTATTATTATTATTATTATTATTATTATTATTATTATTATTATTATTATTATTATTATTATTATTATTATTATTATTATTATTATTATTATTATTATTATTATAAACCCTGAAGACGAGGCCTGACCCTCCAGACAATTACCCTGCTCCTAAATAATTTTTTCCAAATCCCGAGGGATCATTGATACCTCGGGTAAAAAAAAAATAAAATAAAAAATAAAAAAAATAAAAAAAAAATAATAATAATAATAATAATAATAATAATAATAATAATAATAATAACAATAATAACAACAACGTGTCTTGTGTAAGGCGCCGTAACATAGCAAACGCCGTTACAAGGGCGACTTCACAAACCTCATAAAAACAGCCAGAAATATGGGGAGACCGGGGTTGGTTGCAACAAATTTCATATTTGTTGTGATATGTTTTATATTTTTGGAACAACCTAAAACCAGTTTAGCCCATATATATCCTTTATATCTCGGCACCAAAACAAGCTATGGCGACAGTCTCTGTGACAAAACATGTGCCCACAATAGCCAATTGAACAGAAGGCTTCAAAGTGTTGCAACCAACCCCGGGCCGGGGTTGGTTGCAACGACCCTGGGGATGGTTGCAACAGTATTGAAAGTAGTCTAATTATTTAACTCAAGCTGTTTACTGAGGCCTGCCTACATCTAAGAATGTAATAAATTGAACAAATTAATAATATATCCGAAACCCTGCTTGTATATTTGACGGCGTTATGAAGTTTGGGAGGGCTTGAGATACAATTCTTGGTAAATCAAATATTGTCATGTTAATCTCCGCATGATTTTTCATCCAGGTTACACCCACAATATTGAAATATTTCTTGAAGGGCCCGTAGACATTCCGGTCAAGTGGGGGCTGAAGTTTGCGAGAACAGTGTGGTGGAAACGTCAGTATCACCACACCATTCTGTTTGCAGAGATCCATAGCTTCGATGCTAATGTGTGGCTGTCCATCAGCAAAAAGGACTGAATGACAAACATTTGAGGCGCAGAATTCCCACATGCATTCACTGCTAACTCCAAAGTCACCAACTCCCCACTCTCAGCGATGTCAACGCATCAATCTGCTTTGGGCCCCTGCGAGAGATAACTTATGAAGGCGTTGCAAAAAGTGGTTACTCTGGTTTCATCGAGATTGTAAATATCACTTGCTTGGAAAGTATGACCGTTTATGACGATCAATAACTGCACATAGTTTGTCAAAGAACGAGTATACGGTTGTTGCGTTGAAACTAGTTGCTCTTGCCATACTCGTGGCTTCTGGTCTCTGTATTGATAAAACGATTCACAAAATAAATCCCGAAAGCCAATCTTCACCAGCAGCAGACTTAGCAGACCGCTGAGGGAGAAAGTTCACACTGAATTTAGCAGCACATTGGTAAGCAAGTTCATGTGCTTCCTTAGACGATAACCCAGCGGTTCTCAACCTGTGGTCCGCGGACCACTGGTGGTCCGCGGCCATCTGCCTGGTGGTCCGCGAGCAAGGTCTACAATTTATATTTTTTACAATTAAAAACATGCAAACAGACAAATTTTGTCAAGTTTGTAAAAAAATTTTGATTTCAATTGCTAGAATCGGCTAGATGGCAGCATGAAACTAATAATACGCTTATTAATGGCAAAAATTTTCTTTTATATTAATTTGTTTTTTGCACAATTGTTAGTGGTGGTCCGTGGCCGAGACACAAAATTTGTAAGTGGTCCTGGAGTCTCAAAAGGTTGAGAACCGCTGCGATAACCCATATTACATGTCCCCAACCATCACCAAATATTTAGCAATTAATTGTTCTTGTTGGTCTGAAAATTTTTCTGTTTGGTTTATATTCTGAATTCGGCATTGCCACATTGGCCAAACGAGCAGATTTAAGTTAATGTTGAATAATGAACGTTTTGACTTTTTCAAGACTGTCTAAGGCAAGCTCCATTATAAATAACTTTCTGTCACTGCATCCATAATAATTGTTTCTTTACTAGCAGAACCGCGATCACTTTTTCGTTTATGATTTCTCATAGTCACACACAGTAATTAGGTTTACAAAACACAATGATTAGGTGATTAAAACACGTCCATGGTTAAAATAATTCAATTAGTACCAATTAGTGCAATGCATATAATATTAGGATATCATGTGCCATAATTGTGACGAGTATATGAACACGGTTTATCGAAACAGATGCATGGGGTTGGTTGCAACATGTTGCAACCAACCCCCAATGAAAATGTTGCAACCAACCCCGAGGCACTGCAGAGACATTGTTACGGAAAATTTTGTCGACAGCGTTGTTTTTAAATAAAATGGCTAAATGCATTTTGAAGCCCAATTCCTTGTCCCAATTATGACACCAAACCACATTAAATTGATCCAAAACATTCAGCTACATTACGAAAGAAAACGAAGCCGGGAAACTTACTTTGATTGCGAAAAAAAAACTTTTGGTTTTTTTATGTAGCCATTATCAACTACCTACAAACACATTAGGTCACATCGACCTAAAAGCTATTCTGTACATGTGAGGCGAGTTAATTTCACGCTGCTATTATACAGCGCTTAACTAGCGAGGGTGTTGCAACCAACCCCTGTTGCAACCAGCCCCGGTCTCCCCCTACGCCTTATGAAAAAGATATGTCTTTAGTCTTGACTTACAGGATTCGACTGAGTCTGCCGAGCGAAGACTTACATAACAAATAGATTCACTTTCTTAGAGTGCTCGAAAATTGTTAGCTTTTTTAATACAAGGCAACCAATTCAGATGCTCCTGTGCTATCCGATAGGCTTGGACTTAGCTACGTAGGCCTAATGGACATTATAACTGAACACGGTTTTTGAAAGGTTCGGCGCACACGTATGTCTGAATAGACTAACATGAACCACTATTAGTTGAGCTGAGAATAAAAGAGGAGTCGACTGAAACTTGAACGTTCGGCGGAAGGGTGTTAAATGCATCAAGATTATTGAAAAGGCGTCGGGATGTGTAGTCTTTATAGAAGTGACTGATGACTAGATCCTCACGGACTGCAAGGAACATCCGACAGATTTCAATACTGTGCGTCCCAGCAGGAGGCTATACAATTTAGTTCTTTCATCGTCAGGACGACAGCGCAGTATTTCGGTCAACATTCTGTCAAAAGCACGGTTCTATGGCTGTTGCTGAAGGAAACAGGCGATAGATAAAAACTTATACACCCTAGAGATGATATAGCCTACATAATGCAGATTTAATATTCATCATGTCAATTTATGTGATATAATAGCTCATTCACAGGAAATATATCTACATTAGCCTTCACTTTAAATCTTTATATACTAGGGGATTTGACATAATATGATTTATTTATTTATTTCGGATATTTCTATAGCACCTCTTCAAGTCTACTACTACTCAGAGGCGCTCCCGACTACAGCATTTGATACGGTGTCGGAGTTTTCACGCCGAAGCGCCACGAGCAACTGCGAGTGAAGGACTTGCCCAAGGTCCGTACGGAGCGGCTAGAGTGGGATTCGAACCTGCAACCCTCCGGTCACAAGGCGCCGAACTTACCACTGAGCCACCACGCGATATTATACCATATGATATGATATGGCATAATATAATGTGAAATATAATATAATAATACATAATTATATATAATATATAAACTTATAATCTATGAATATATATGGGTCATTATCCCAAATGTGCAGAATTGATGTCCCACGCTGGTTTTTAAGTTTTTCCGATAATTTCTTCAAATTTTTTTGCCTATCCTTCAAAGAATGAGCAGATTAACATTTCCCATCATTGTTTTAGCTGCTAGATTTTGGAAATTTAGAAATAAATTACTAAATGTATGCAAAATATCATTACAATTCTCTGTCCGAGACGGTGTACAATGCTTTAAATTCAGCTTTTACGCAAATTTATTCCATTACAACCTGTAACAAAGGTATATTATTTTGATTAATTAGTAGCTAGCATATGCAATAATTAAACATTTAGACTCATTTTCGTAACATTTATTTCTTTTTGGGCCTATTTATACTTGTCCATAGAAGTAAGCATCATAGCCATCTCAATTTTTCTGAAGCCTATAACTTTTAGAGAACGTGCTTACTTACTAAAAGAAAAACATCAGGAACAAGATATTGTCAACTATTAATGGAATCACACAGATTTGAGTTGAAATTCATAATGTTTTATTTTTAATTTAAGTTTGTGTGTTCCAAATTACAAAAAAAGTAAATTTCTGTTTCATTACCATCTCGTGTTGTATTTCCTGGTTTAGGTAGATTATAACATTGATAACTTATTTTATTTACCGCTTTTGTTGAACTGATTTAAATTACTTATCTGACAGAGTAATTCAAGTGAAAATATTTGACGGCTGTCATAAATTTAATCATTTTGTCATTACCATCCAGCGGTTGTTTTTCATCATTACCATCCGAATACATCAGATTTCTGCTATTTTCTTATGACAGTCGCATCTTGCCACGGATGGTAATGACGCATTGCTTAGAGTGAATTACATGTATCTACTTAATGCTGGCATCATCTACTTTTAGGAAATTGCCATTTTATAAGCACCAGTAGAATATTTCAGGTCTTTGTGATTAAATATGATTACACAAAAAGGTAGGGCTGTAATGAAAAAAGAGGCGTTTTGTCTTTATAAATTCTGAAAAAAATTAACTTATGATTAAAAATATAGTGGATTTCTTTCAAATTAGTTAAATTTAACTATGTACATGACTAAAAAAACACTTACAACCAATTTTGGGGGAAAAATTTTTTGGGTTTTTCGGAGACGAAATTTGTAACATTTCGGATAATGACCCATATATAATAATATGAAATTATGCAATGGCGTTTTGGGAGTAAGTTCAAGGAGCCGTACTTCGGCTAAGATTAGCTATACGAGAACTGCATTCTCCCTTGAATTTTCCTATTCTTGGTAACAATGGTAATAGTAGTAGTAGTTGTTGTTGTTGTGGTAGTAGTAGTAATATTGGTAGTTGTTTTTGTAGTAGCAAGAACAATAATTACAGCAGCAGCATCACCAGAAACAACAAGGACCATTAGTATTAATAAATATAATAATAATAATAATAATAATAATAATAATAATAATAATAATAATAATAATAATAATAATAATAATAATAATAATAATAATAATAATAATAATAATAATAATAATAATAATAATAATAATAATAATGGTCTGACATTTATCAAGGACCTTGGACGTCTTCTGAGCCAGGCCTCAGGAGACCCAAGAGAAACTAGTTTTCTCTTCCAACGGTTGGCCATGACAGTCCAGCGTTTCAACGCAGCCGCTTTCCGCCATACTTTCGCACTTCCAGATCTCGACAAAGACGGTCACTCCAGAGATTAATTTCCACTTGCTTAGTATCTGACTCCCGAGGGATTATATGTACCTCGGGGGAAAAAAGAATAATAATAATAATAATGTGAAAGCGTTTTCAGCGCTTCAATGAGGTCGCCTTCCGAGGTACTATGTCGATGTTTCCCGGAGCCGAAGAGCGACCATCTCAACATTAATAAACCTTTCTAAACAACTTAGATGAACAAGACGACATAATAGAAATAATAATAATAATATAATAATAATGATGATGATGATGATGATGATGATGATGATGATGATGATGATGATGATGATGATGATGATGATGATGATGACGATGATAAAGTGACGTTGTTGGGAAAGAATCCAAAATATTCCAAGAGAGTCATAGTTTTTTCGCAACATATTTTTGGCGAGCTCCAAACTAAAGAAAGAAACTCAATCGCCAGCAAGGTTTCTATTCTGACTGCATCGATAAATTTCGTTATTGGCTCAAAACGTGTTAAAGATTGGGCTTTTCCACCTCCAAGTCTCCACACTGTAACGGTGAAAACCCTTCCAGACAGAATTGCATCATCTATCAACACTTTCCATCGATTCCGGTCGATAGTCTGGTCAAGCGACAATACCTTGGAAGTATGTTTCATTCCTATATTTTCATGTCCTCGGAATCACGTATCAGGTAAAGCAAACTTCATATACAAGCATAATTTGGTTACTGATACGATGAAACTCTTTGATTATTGTTTAATAACGCGAATCTTTTGTAGAAAAAAGCTCTGAATGATGTGTTCAAACGGAAGATTAGTTTTATGAGCAGCAAATTCAGTCAAGGTTTCTGAATACGGAAGATCACAGTCGACACAACATCTGAGTTTCAAATACCTTGCAAGAAAATGTCTTCCGAGAAAATAGTGACATTTAATGGAGTATTTACATACTAGAAGACATGAGAGTTCATCTCTATGAAAGTACACATTGTTGGCAAACCATTCTTCAAACGTTGAATCGGCAGTTGAATCAGGTTTCCACATTTCGTCATACAGAATAGTTGACAAATAATAAAACAATGTGTGAAATCCAAGCAACGACTGAAGAGAAGCCGGGAGTAAACGCCCATTATCGCCCACATTGTGGCCAAACCAGTGTGCAATCGTTGACTCGTCAGTTAAATTACATTTCCGCATAGCGTCATTCAGCGTTGATAAATAATAGAAGATTGTGTGAAATCCAAGCAAAGATTGTACGTCTCCATCAAAAAAAGAGTCAAGCGGCGGCATCAACAAAACATTCACCAATGAAGATTCTTTCAAATCGCTCTGCAGATCTGGCTCATGAAGAATTCGCTCACATAAATGCGACACTTCATCGTATTGGCGACACTTGTAAAGGTACAAAGCACGATAGCATTCAACTGTGTTGCACTGGATTCCAAAGTCTTTGCGAATCACACTGTAGAATGATGTCATATTTTCTAATGCAATTCCCATTAAAGCATCAATTACTCTTTCTTTAACTATCATGTGATTTACACTTGAAGCCTCAGTATCTGTCATTGCATCTGTTCTCTGATTAGCGTTTTGCTTGGCAGCATTAACATGAGTACCTGACTTTATTGAAGCAATAAATTTCGGTTTTAATAAAGCCTTCAAATATGCGTCCATAGGAAATGCTGAATCAGGTAATTCATAACGCAAATATAAATGTTTGGATATCGTTTTGATAGATACTGTAGTCAAATAATAAGCAAACACCTCTGGTGAAAGACGCAGATCAAGATAAAGCCGTCCAATGCAATTAAGATTACTGTGAGTAATCTGCTTGTGAAGCACATGCAATCCAACGATTCTTGCGACATCGTCAATAAACAACAAACAACCTGCATTCAATGTTTCGCTATCCATTTGAGATGTCGGATCGTCGAGAACTGCCTTGCATAGTTGTACTGCTTGTTGGTATTCTGATGTGGCAAAATGGAGAGCAGCCAGATAGGCCAAAGCTGCAGAAACAATGTCGTTCGATTTACAATCGTCGCATTCTATAGCTTTTCTAAGAAACTCTTTTGACATGAGAGACAACAGTTGAAATTCTGAAAGGCAACTTGATCCAGTTAAATTTTGCATGAGATCTTGAGCACGCCGGAATTGAAACCGAATACTTTGTGCTGTGTACGTTTTCGGAAAGTTGTGATAGACAGATCTTACACTTTTTGGTTGCATCGAAAATGCATGGACAAATTCAACAAAGAGACTGCTATCCCATGAAATCTCTCCAAAACCTAAACCATATGCCGCATGCAAAATATAAAGTACGATGTCATAGTACGTGAAACATGAGACGTTCTGTATAGTTGGAAGACCTACCAGTCTATAATGTGCTTTCGATTCAAGACATCTAAAATCATGTCCAAATTTGAACCTCTGGCGCAGTCCCGAACTTAACCCGCTTTTCATTACAGGACGGCTGTTCCTGTGAGAATATGAGAATGTGAAAAATAATAATAAATCCAATGATTCTGATGCATTCACTTTCCAACATTCTAAGAGAGGCAGCATACAATCCATAAAATCCATAAAATCCATTATGCTTTCAACTTCGAAATTTGTCTGAATGAATGAGAGTATGTAATTTTCCACGAACCAATTACAAAGTATTTCAGAATTGCTAAATTCATTAAGTCGTTTTTCAGTCTTGACAAGCATAGTGGAACTCGATGGCTTGTGAAATAAGTTGGCTTCAGGAATGAAATAGTTTGGACAGTGTCTCTTATTTAACCATTGTGAAAGCTTTTGTAACAGCTTACAGCAGATGACAAAGACAGAAGAGGAATTCCACCATTCCGGCGACATCTCTTCACAAGTCCACAACATCAGCGTCTTTAAATGATACGGACAGAGAACCTCATCCTCCTTTGCGCAATCCTTTTGTATTAGTTCCTTCTTTGCAAGGAATCTTAGCAAGTGATAGATAATCTGCTGAATTTTAGTCCAACTTTGAAGTAAGATTACTTCTGCGACTGAAAATGACATTCTCCACTGTTGTTTATCGTCTCTGCAAGAACGATGCTGAACGTAGACAACATGGCATCCATTTTCTATAACCTCGGTAAGTGTATCAATGGTCGGCCAACCATTATTCCTAGGTCGTTTAAACCAACCTTGGGCTTCTTTAGGCCATTGAGGGCACCAAAAGCATTTGACGGCATCACTTCCGAGATAATAATCTTTACCTGTTTGGCTTTTAATAGCTGGACCAGTAACGCTGTTTGTCATGACGTTTTTAACGGAATACTCAGTTGCAACGGTAGCCATATTTAGCACCCTGTAGCTGTTTGTAAGACTTGTATGGTAAAATTCGTAATTTTTATATTTCCAATTGTAGCTCATTTTCCCTTCAAAACGTAATCGAACAAAACCTGGATACCTCTTGTATGATTCAATCTTGTAGCACTCGATCGTATCTGCTAAGCCACTCATATCACTTGGCAATACTGGAAAGTCGCCACTGAAGGCCAGCTCATCAACCCCGGATGATAAATAATCAGTGTCACCGATGCACGTATTTAGCGGTCGAATATAGAACTCCGCAGAGCTGCCACTCAAAATCAGATAGTCTTTTGGTGCAGGGTCCGGTGACGCGATTAAGTCCTGCATGTGACCCGTGTCAAAGGAAATCGACTTTGGAAGCAATTGACATGTGCTAACGATGAACCATGATGCAAATTCTTCACTTGACTTACCCGAATATTCTGTCATCTCAAATAAAAAAGCACGAATAGCCATCCTAAAAGTCATCATGATATTCATTATCATCATTGTTAGCAGCAGCAGTAGCAGCAGGAAGAACATAATTCTACTTATCACCCATATCAAGTGGCAACAATCATCTTTCTCACTCACAATTCCACCGATCGTGTTTAGTAGACAAAGCCAGTGAAGTAGCCACCGATGCCAAAAAAGAAAGTAAGTGACAAGTTTGTGGGTTATTTAATAGGCTATATTTACAGCTTGTGAAAAATTCAAGAACTAAGCACACTAATCGCTACTTTGCAAATTGATTCAGTTTGCATATACGACAAATTATTGTTTATCATAAATAATCTGATTCTCATATGGTCATGAGCAGAGGCGTCTACTCCGTAGAAACCTTGGAGCAATGCTCCATCCAAAAAATAGGAGGGGAGATCTGTCAGTGTATGTGCCATCATTATTGGGGGGAAGGAAGGGGAAGGGAAGAGGGGGAGGGGAGGGGAGGGGAAGTTGCTCCAAGGACTTCGGGGGTGATAGACGCCTTTGGTCATGAATCATTTCATGCAAGTAAAGAACTCAATAGAGTTTCGATTTTTCTACAGTTTTGGCGGATTTATACATGTTTTTTAATTTAGTAATATTTTAAATAAATTCCTTGGAAAAAATCTTCCTCTGAATCGAACCATCTTCCCACTCTCTTAGCAAACAAATCTATTCATCTTCATTTAGAAGAGATATGTCTAAGGGCCCTACACAGTACACAGTAGGTCTGACCGTCACAAGTGAAGCTCTGCTCCGAGCCCTACGGTAAACAAGGCGAGCGATTAATTGTAGGCCTAATTGTATTTGCAAATTTATATAACCGCACTTCAATTGAGACTCATCAAACCAATACTGCGACAAAAACTAATTGACTATTAATTACCGTAACTTTCGAAAGGTGGAGAATATTTTCTTGACTAATATGCTGCTTACAGGTCCATTTTTAAACCGCACTAGGCCTATAAATAAACTGAAATTGAAAGTTGTGGAAAAACCAGAACGTCAAAGTTAAAATATATTTCCCTGTTAACGCAACATAATAATTATTGTCCTGCTGCCATAGGTTCAACAGATTTGGTATTTGCGAATCCAAAACTATGCTTTGCCTATATATATCAATCTTTAATTCACCAAACATTGGTAGCACAAAACAAGAATATGAAAATACAAAACAAAAGACTCAATCACTAATGGTGTTTGAGAAATAAGACAGAAATCTCAAACATCATTGTCATTTGAAAGGCAATTCTGAGTAAATCGCAGTCTTATAGTTAACCAACCGTCATTTATGTTACTTTCATGCATGAAGTGTAGGACCGATACAACAGTACTATAACAGATTTTGAAAATTTTGCATATTGCAGAGCTGTAGGTGTATTCTAAGGAATTTAGCTCGCTTTGGTAGGGTTGACAGCTTCCATTCCATAGAGGAGAAATGGTTTACAATGGGCACTAACCAAATGTTAGAAAACAGGTTCACTAAATTTATGACACTTGCTATACAAAGAATTAAATGACCTGTAAAACTTAACGCGCATTTCATGCATACTAATTTTAAATGACTTGGCTGCAACCAGAAAACAGCCCAGACATTTTAGCTTGTTCACATAACTGAACTCCATTGACACAATAGGCCTACTTGATAGCGTAAGACTTGTTCTTACTGTGTTTATGCAATTTTCCTTATTTCATTCGGATTTCCATCTATCTCAGCAGACTCTAGGCTAAGAAGTCCTACTAGGAGTTTCAGCTCGTAAACTTACGCAATAAAGAAAACGAATGGTATTGATTATCGTGCGGGTAACCGTACCCGGACACAACTTATGACGATTAACTCTAGGCCCACTAAAGCAGCTTTCGTTTCTTTCGGTTATTTAGCGCAGTGACAATCGTCAGTCGATGCCGATAAGCGACTGAATAAACATTTGCACAAACTGGCTTTTGGGGAGGAAGCTTAAACAGGGACGTCATTTGGGAGGAGGAGTGGGGGGCATTTGCCCTCCTGATTTTTGAAAGAAAGGAAAAAGAATGGAACAAGAAAGGAGGAAGAAGACATTCGTTGCCAACCAAATCAGCCTCATATTATACACTTTGGATCAGATGTATGCATACATCCATTTATGAACACTCAAAAGCGCTTGATTCACGCTCAGGTTCATCGATACACTTATTACATGAACGTTATTTGAGTACACTTATTACGTTATTTGAGTACACTTAATACATAATGTTATAAGTGTACTCAAATAACGTCCCTCCCCCCCCCCCGAAAAAAGGTGAAAGGGCGTCTCTGTGCTTAAACAAGAACATATTCAGTTAATAGATGAACTTTCACGGAACAAGGTAAATTTTGACATTGTGCGGTGAGAATAACAAAAAGTCAAGGAGATGACCATTTACAGTCCAAATCAACCTCAATGGGTCAAAATGCACCGACAAACAAGTCAAAATTTGAGACTAAAACTATGTGAGACAAAATACCTTCTAAACGTACACAATCTTTGGCGAACCGACGAAGAAATCCTGAAAGCACACTTAGCGCCAATAAACTGCAACATGATCGAAATTACAGAGCAAGTTCCGCATCTAGACAAACTAATCCGTGGAAATGACGCAACTGTCGATCAGTCACCGACAAACATGTAGCTTTTCAAATCGCTTTTCCAGCACAGACTGTCTCTCCGGTGGAAGGCTTATCTTCTCATGTTGACATGAATGCAGCTTGGCTTCGGTGAGCCATCGGTTGATACCTTGTGAATCATACACAGGCGCTATAGAAGTTGCTATTTAGTAGCAATAGTAGTAATAATAATTTTAATAATAATAATAACAGCGACAACAACAATGATGATGATGATGATGATGATGATGATGATGATGATGATGATGATGATGATGATGATGATGATGATGATGATGATGATGATAATAATAATAATAATAATAATAATAATAATAACAATAATGGCTGCTCCATTATACGTCATACTGTCGCGCCTGCGTATTCGTCAAGTTTCACGTCACTTCTAGGACCAAGTGTCACACGTGCAAACTCTAAAGACGACCCGGCGCATCGCTGTGGAGCCCGAAATGTAGGCCAGTCAGAACTATCCATGTCATTGGCTAGGCTGAGATCAGAGGCGTGTCTTAACTGTGTATTATCATACTTATTTACCAGGCTGATGGTCGAGTGGATAGGCGCGGCTGCCGGATGGGCAGCAGCCCCAGCATCGCTGGAACCAGGGTTCGCATATGACTCCACAGCGAATTTACTATTAGTAGGCATTGGCTCGAGGCGCTCTAAGCGCGATACCAGTAACCCTAAGATAGCACTCTGTCTGTCCATTGCGACACTCTGTCGTTCGGAGGCATGCCCCTGAACTAAACTTAAACTTTCCAAGATAGCGCTCTGTCTTTCTAACATAACGCTTTGTCGTTCCGAGGCTTGCTCTTGAGCAAGACTCATTCTTTCCAGAGCTTGCTCTTGACTTACTCGCAAACTTTCTAACACTACACTTTGTCGGTCTAAGGCCTGTTCTACTATTGAACTAGAACCTGACTGGCGCGATACAGATCTTTCTGTATCTGTGATTTCCATATTAATCAATTTGGTACAAGTTTTATAAGTTTATTATTAATCGAAAATAATAAGTACAATCGTACTGACAAACTAAAAAGGTTCAATTGTATTATTTATAATCTTATGTCTAAGTTTAACACATTGAGCCTACTATCTTACTTATAGTCAGATTAAAGGTACAAGCTAATCTATGCAAGTTTTAATCCTTATCTTACTTACAATCTAACAATACAACAGTTTTATACAAGTTGTAATGGCTATCTAGCAATATAATTATTCTAGACAAGTTATAATGGTTATCTTACTTATCAGAAACAAGCTAATATTATAGCCTTCTATTGACTTGGAGTAAAAGGGATTTTATCTAAGAATTTCCCCGGCTGAAATAAAGATCACCGGCCAACGAATTACAAGGCCGGAAGAACAATTCAATTTCTCGGCCTACCGTCGATCGACAAGATATTTTATACTCCAAATATTTCCAATATGTGAGAACTTATCTCCGTGAATCGATAAGATATTTATACTCCAGATATCTCCAATATGTGAGAACTTATCTCCTTTGCCAATACGTGTAAATCACGTATTTCCACAAATTGCCGAATTATCGAATTTATATTTATATCCACAGAGAAGACGAAATATATTCCAGAATTTCCGCTCAGAAATAGATTGAAAACACGATATATCCGACTCCAGAAAAGGCGCACATCAAATTCGCTCAATTTGATACATATATTCCAATTGATATTTCAAACACCAGCCGACCACATCGGCGAAAAACTAGCGTGCCACACACGCTTCTCCCAGGCGTACAAAACGCCGAATATCAAGAAATTCTGTGTGCCAAACACACACGCAACCTAACGACCTTCTTCTTGGCAGTCGAAATACAAGTGTTTTTGAGAAATTCAGACCGAAATCTTATATAGTAAAGCCGTTGCTAAGGGCCTCAACCCCTCCGCAATTTGGACGGATGTCACCGAGTTATTTTTAGATTCTCAAATTCGACTTGAAAGAAGCCGCTCATGAAATTGCACTCACATGAACTGCGCTCGCCTTTCAAGTCAAACCCCCCTCCAATTTCTGTATGTCTGGGCTCAAATGCGGGGAGGTCATAATCCTTTGATCGGCCTCGACCGTCTGCCTGACCTATGTCGATGTGCGGCTGTCCGTGCTAGCCCTCACTAAGGCGGCATGTCAACATTTGCTTTGAACCCTCTTGTATGCGCGTTTAACCCGTCGACTCGGTCTCTCTGTATCGCTAGGTCTGTGCGGCGGTCTCCCTTTGAAGCTACCCTCGGCCGTCGAGCGGTTCACCCCTTAGCAACCTATTATGTGACGTAGGCAAAGCGCGCGAATAACAGACGCGAAGCTAGTTGAAACGGCAATACGGCTTAGGCGCTATATAATGAAACCGTAATATCAATGGACACAAGGCAATACACACTGCCGCTAGATAATTCTAGTAACGAGGGTTAGACCGTCGTTACACTACACCATAGGGAATCGATCCCTGGAAGCAGAGGTTAAAGTCGTACGCTTAGACAATAATATTTGCCATAATTCATCCGTGAAGTTCTTTGTCAAAGTACGGAGAGTCCGCCGTCACGCTGTAATACTCAAGCGACTAAAAAGTCGATGGCGCTACAGGTTCCGGGTCATATTTCAAAAGCCTCTACGTATAATTGAATAACAAGCCTGGACTTAACAACTAAGATTGGAAAACTATTCTTTAGTCTAAATCTCTACCTATATAGTATTATAGGCTACCTATGGTGTGTTGCAACAGTGCTATATAGTAAACGCAACATTCATATAACGCCCTGCTAACAAATTAAGCTAAAGGGCCAGAGGTTAAAAACACATGACGAATCAGTTAATGCAATAATTGACATGAAGGCCTAGTAATGAGGCTTAGTATGACTGTATGAAGGTTTATGTATACATCGAGGATTCTTCCATTTAGGCCTATCAAACTCAGAGCATTTACCCTTGCTCGTATTGAGTAGCCTATTGACTTGAGCGTATGGATATTCGTATAATTCGTTGCTTTTTGTGACTGCGAAATGTTACTAATCCGGAGCATAGTGGAAAACCACGAGGATTTCAAATCTTGTTTTCTGAACCTCTTCTGCGATTCTCATTTTCTTCCTGCAGCTGCGTGATTATAACATGTCTTAGAATTCTGTTCTCAATAGAACACTTCACCCTTTTTCTTAAAAGGGAAATGTATCGATGGGTTTCGACCGACAACTGGTGTGTTGCTGAGTGCGAGATCTACTGTGCCGTATTTCGTAAAGAAAAGTTGGCCGGAAATGCATTATCTCGACGTAACCTATAAAGTCAGAATACACAATCGTTTTGCACCAATTGGAGTAAGTTTCAATATCAAGTTGGACACAAATACCAAAACCACATTCAGAACCATCATTTACTTAGCATTACTGCTACTAACGCTTACTATTCTGACCGTAAACGAGACTCCTCTAAAGCCTTATCCTAATTTGTATCGTAATCGTAATTGCGCATCTTATATAGCACCTGTTCAAGAAATATACCCGGATGAGCTCCCGATCTGATGATACAAGACCACGATCAAACAGAATTGTCTTCAATCGCCGGGAAAATAGAGGCAGAAAAAGGGGAAGGCTCATGTCTCAGGTTGCATGGCAGTCTGTTTCAGAGTGAAGGGCCAACCAACAGTGGCGGAGTTACCACCACACTGCACTGCGGAAGTGAAGGACAACCAAGAGACCTTGTGCTGCAGTGTGAAGAGATTCATGGCGAGGAACTGATATGACACTGAAATAGGCGTACATAGCTCCCTAAGACAGGATAGATCACAATCGACCAAGCAGTTACGCAACAGAAAGAGGGGGTCTTAAACCCAGTGTGCATTGTCAAGAACAACCAATGCAGTTCATTCCGCATAATTATAAGTAGAAATACGACCGAACTTTCTCTTATTCGAATCTTACCTATTAACCGCGCAATAACATTAAAACCATGTTTAATTCGACTAATTTGGAAACGTTGACCAACCTCCAAACTATCCACTGGCTGGTCTACCAGCCACGAAGCAGTGGGAAGAACATCAGACCAACAGCTCTTCAATCGCCCGTCCGTCTGGCTTATCGGCCAAGTAGGCCTAATATAGCAGCAAAATTATCAGACTGTCTAAAAAAGCAATTGTTTAGACCAGTCAGGTATAGCCATGTGTGCAGCGCTTTGTGAGGTACCTAAAGGCGCTATATTAAGTGCCCTGATACATACATGGCGCAATATAAGTTCTCTTTAGAGACGATTGATGGCCAAAATAATTTCTATCGAAGCCTTTGTTGCCATAAGATGTCGCTAAGCTCTGGATCAGATCTATAGACGGCGCCGCCATTAAATAGAAATGCAGGCGACTGTGAAGCATTTCATTGTGACAGTTCGAGTGGTAGAGGAGCTGAGGCGTCTCTTTGACAATGCACTTATCACTGTAATTTATGACCTAATAAGCCGTCGGAAAATGTCTGCTTGGTTGCCAAAGCGAAGAACAATCATCATTATAATCGTCATCGTCATCTTCATGAAGCTCATGCCTTCCTTTGCACAGCGTAAATATAGATCTCCCAGACGATCAACAAGGCTTTCTATGTCAGTCCTATGAAAGCCCAACAGTAATTTCCTGGAAGCCAATTATATTCATATATGTATCATGACATTTAATAACTGCACGTTTTATTGCTTCACAAATGCACTACAATTATCCTTAAACTAAGCAAATTGAACTGATTGGACTGACCAATAAAATTCTGTTTGATCTTTTTTTACATGTGAATACATTGTATGAGAGCCATGACTGTTCTATTCGTAGGATTTCTTTCGATGGTTTTCAAGGAACGCTACATTATGTTATTCTACGGAAGTCTAACAAATTCCCAAAATCTGACTTCTATAGGCTTATAACAACGAAGCAAACGATTCTGCGAATTCATTGAATCAAGGCCGTAGCCAGGATTTTGTTTCGGGGATGTTTATTCGTCTTTGAGCAAGCCGACAAGCAACCGAGTCAACCGACTAAGGGATTTGTCTTACACCGTGTGTAAGTAAATGCATTAGTTCATTTTTTCATTATTTAATTTCGGATGGTGTTTAAACACCAAAAACACTTCCCAGCTACGGCCTTGCATTGAATGTATTAGGAACGACAAGCTCTGTATCTCAGCAGACAGAAGCGGAGCGCCTAAAGAGCCTAAAGAGCCTAAGGAACCTACGCGTATGGTAACAGGGAAGCCATCAAGGGGCAACTCGCGTCCTTATATTTTCTCTACAGGCAAATAGCTAATATCATGGGAAACTAAATACAGATTGGGTCCATCATTGGGACCACCTGAAGACACCTAGTGAGAAATAAAGAGACCTAGAGGGTCTAGAAAGATCTAGTGTCCACGAAATATTCTTTAAGATAGACAATAATAGATAATAAGTACTACCGCAAGTTCCGCAACATATGCTATGTGGGTTTCAATAAGATATACTTGCACAATGCACATTGATATATTATATGATTTATATATGCACACACTTTGCAGGCACAAGGTAGTAGAAGCCGACGTCATATCAGTCACCATAATTAAATTATTTTTTTCAGAAATTAATTGTACAAAACAATAACCTGAAGACGCCGAATAGTAGTTTATCTTCCACCTTCCTAGTTCCGCAAGTGCTTGAGGTTTGTTTTGTCTGATCGTGGAACCTCCCTGTTTGGTCTGGAGCACTGCCGATGAGTTTTCTCTTGACGTTGCGCTTTACACGTCTTCACTTATGTTATGTCATGTTATGTCATCTTACTTTAAATTTATGTTATGGGTTCCGCACAATCTTCACTGTAGGATGTGAACCTGCATCAATGTCACATTTACTTTAATAACGGGTATTGCATTTTAGCGAAGAATTTGTAGTCGGTAGAACTTTGCGTTGACATTTGACACTGTATCTATAAAGTTTTACTTAAATGGGAAAAAATAAAGGGCGTGATAGGTTTAAACGAAAAAAATTTAAATCGGGTGTAAATGGATTTTCTGTCCGAAGTGTGACGAGTAAGATGGTGTCTATACGTACCTCATTGCAACAAGCACAGCACATGTTGCTGTTTAATGTACGTATGTACCTGGCTTTAACATAGTGCCTTGTAAGAGCTGATCAGGACGCTAAGCATGGCTATCGAACACTTAGATATATTGCAAAAGTTTCTTCAGCTCAGTAAGCTCACTGTGACGGAACAGTAAACATTTTTACTAGAAGACTGTTCCGGAAGGACGCTCGGTCCAGTTATATAGATCAGTGGTGCTTACAATCATAGGCGCCGACTTTGCTTTTGTCTCTGGGTGCGTGGGTCCTCCCTCCCTTCCCTACCCCTTCCACTCCCCTTCCCTAATTCCCGTCCCCTTAGGTAAGTGATTTTAGCGGATTTTAGGAGAAAGAAAATTCTTTTCTTGTCAAGGTTTACCAGTTTAGAAAAAGTATTGGAAATCGGTGACGTTAGGACGTTCCAGTGTTATTATTTATTGATTATTTTAAATAGTAAATAAATAAATAAATAATTTATTTATGTACGGACTGTGACTGTGAGATCATGCAATGTTGAGTATTTGTGTTGTAGTTGTATTTCTCAAGTTGTGAAATCAACACATAACTTTTTTCTGGGTTGTGAATTACTGTTGATAATATGAGCCTGGCGTCGAGTTCGCTATAACCGAGTGAAGTAAACTGACGAGGCAGGAACAGAAAGGAAGAACCGATGTTGGAGAAAACACAGTCAAGGTATTCCGACGATGCTCTTGTAAAGATTTGAATTGCTTAAGTCGCATTGTCAGTAACTAGTTGTTATCAAATCCCAAGGAATGTGGTACATAATGTGGTACTAATTTTATCGATTATTCCAGCATAGTACATAGGCCTACTGTAATTTATCGCAGATATTGCGTTATTAACTAATAAAACAGAATATATATATATATATATATATATATATATATATATATATATATATATATGGAGACAGAAAGAGAGAGAGAGCAAGAAAGAGCAAGAGCGAGAGAGCAAGAGAAAGAGACTGACAGAGTTTCTTGTCTCTTCTCACATGCAGAGAGAGAGAGGCAGAGAGAGACAGAGACAGAGAGACTGTCAGACAGACAGACAGACAGACAGACAGGTGAACGTGACCGTTTTCGCATGTGGTAAAATGACGAGTCGATGTCTACCTCTCGACCAGAGAGATACGACTATATATGTTCACGTCCTTTTTCTCCACGGATGCAGCGACGCAGTCGGTCTGTTTTTTATCGAAGAAAGAGGAAAGTATTTTTATTCACTCTCTATCTACTTCTTACCCATAGAGACATAGGTGCAAGAGGTGGGGGTGAAATTTCCGGCGTTCCTGTTTTTTGGACAATTAGGCGACCGGCGACGGGAAATGCTGAAGAACTAGCTCCAACTTGCCAGAATCGGAATAATATTAGACTATTAATAGCTACTCGTCGCAAGGACAGAAACTCTATAAATTGCTTTTCTAGAGAGACGTGACGTGAGTCACTGTAATTGCACGACGTCAATTATTCGGGATTTATATTTGTTTCGGTTAGAAGTAAAATCTTGCTTCCGCCATTAAAATTTCCCCTACGCCTATGTATAGAGAGCTGATCCGATGGAAGGACATGTAGCTTGCGCGCAAACAGACTCAGACAGACGGATTCAGAGAGTCATCAGACGGACGGGAAATGTCTGAGCAACTGGACGTCTTCAGAGCGACAATTGGACAGTCACACAGATGCCACAGCAACCTCTGCGCGTCCGAGTAATTAGTTTTAAGGTCGCTGAATGAAGTATCCGGTACTCGATGTGTTCTCAAGATGTACACTGCAGGTGTTTGGTATTTGGTATTTTATGTTGACCTCGGACAATGAGGATTTCGGTCATTCCTTTGGACATTTCCATAGTTGTCAACCCAATCCTTCCGTTGACAATCCTTCTTGCTAAATCCTTGTTCTCTTCGTACTTAACGCCTATTTAACGTTCACCTTTTGAACACTAATTCTACGTATAAGTATAACCTGAATTAGTCAGCAACACAGTTTAATATCTTTTCAGTTTAATAAGAAACAAACAGACAGAACTCAATTCGATTACAACTCGACTAGTCAGCCACACTACTACAGCGAACACACTCGAATTCAAACTTCTCCAGTCAGCATAATTCTTCGCGCCCCTTGACACACCTGTCTTCTGTGCGCATAAACGAACTCTAATAATATACATATAGCGCGCCGCTGCCGATATCGGCCGGCCGCGCGTGTCACTAAGACTAAACGTTATACATCTATCATATATACATATACACGTGAAACTAAAGTAAGCGCACTTAATATATACGCTAAATATCTCGCACTGCAAGACTGTACACAAAACTCAGTTCACATTACCTCCTTCCTTTTTCTGGAATTGAGCAAATTAAATTTCAAAATTTGCGAAATTACTAAAATACATGAAATATATATATATATCTAACTAATTAATAAACAGTCTTACGATTACTTATAACCTTGACAAACAATCAGCCATAATATTCAATCTGCCCTTCTTGTACTTCACCTCAACATCAAAAGTTTGTAAGGCTAACGCCCAACGCACAAGTTTAGCAGACTTAGACATTGACTCAGTCAAATATGTAAGAGGATTGTGATCAGTAAAAATGAAAATTTTTGATCCAATTATAATTTCTTTTAACTTGTTTAGAGCCTAAACAATAGCATAGGCTTCCTTTTCCACAGTAGCCCATCTCTTCTGGGTATCAGTTAACTTCTGACTGATAAATGACACAGGGCGCTCTATTCCCTTGTCGTCCATCTGTGTTAAAACAGCACCGACTGCAAAGTCACTACTATCGCAGTACAAATTGAATGGTTTTCCCACTTCAAAAACATATAACACTACTTTGGATCGCACAGCCTCTTTAAGTAAATCAAATGCTTGCTGATGTTCAACAGTCCAATCAATCTTATCAGAAACACGTTTACTAGTTAAATCAGATAAAGGTTTCGCAATCTGTGCAAAGTCCTTAATAAACTGTCTGTAATAATTAAAAAATCCAAGCAGTTGCTTAACTTGCTTCTTAGTTTCTGGGATCTTCAAATTAGTCAAACTTTCAATTCTGTCTGGATTCATCTTTATCTTACCAGACCCAACCACATGACCGATAAACCTTACCTCACTCTTACCAAATATGCATTTTTTCAAATTCAAAGTAACGTTATGCAATCTCATTTGCATCAAAAATGCATCTAGATGCTGCAAGTGAACTTTCCAACTGTCAGAATGCACAGCAATGTCATCAACATACGGTTCTGCAAAGTCACTTATAGGCTGTAAAACTAAATTTATCGCCTTAACAAAAGTTCGTCCTGAATTTATCATTCCAAAAGGAACACGAGTAAATTCATACAGTCCATTATGTGTTACAAAAGCTGTCTTCCATTGATCAGATTGTTTTACAGGACAAGTCCAATAAGCACTTCGACAGTCCAAAATGGAAATCACATTAGACTTTCCAACTTTGTTCAAAACGTCTCTGACAATCGGCATAGGATATTTACAATCCACTGTGAATGAGTTAATGTATCTGTAGTCACAGGCAAGTCTTAAAGATCCGTCTTTCTTTTTAACAATAACCAAAGGGCTTGCCATTCTGCTCGATGATGGTTTAATAATGTTTGTTTTTAACATTTCTTTGATCTGACGTTCCACTTCTGCTCGATAAATCAAAGGAATTCGATATGCTGCAAATTCCTTTGTGCCTTGCTCTCTTGTAATACTGATTTGTGTATTGTAATTGCTTTTCTTGAGAGTAAAATTCTGCAAACAATAATGCTTTCATCGTATTTTCTTTGAGTTCTTTCAAATGATTTTCGTGAAAAGGAATTATCTTGTGCCATTTCCTCGGGTTGTCTATTAGGTCCATTGTCATTCTCCTGAAGGCGACCTCTTCTCTTGAGACCGGTGTGATGGGCACTCTATCCATCACCAAACTCCTTGCCTTTAGTTGACACTTCTCGCAAGACTTACAAAATTTCACAATGTCTCTTCTCATCTTTGGCCATACAAAAGATAATTTTATTCGTTCTCTTGTTTTCTCTTCTCCTAGATGTCCTCCAAATACCGATTCATGCGCCAATTCCATCACTTTAATTCGTCTCTCTTTTGGTAACACTAGTTGATATATCGTCTGGTCTAATATCTGATATTTCTTATGCAATAAACCGTTGATCACACAGAATTCAGATTCTTTCTCTTGTGTTAACTTCCACCACTGCTTCAACGATTCATCCTTTCTCTGTTGCTCTTCGAACTTCTTCGAATCGGCAATCTGCACCTTTTGTTCTTCATCCATCTCTTCATCTCTATACAAGTCTCCTATCCCCACATCACATTCATTGTCTTCTTCCGTTTCATTTAATGTGCCATTCTCGCATGCAGCCATCTCTTGCTCGTTCATCTCTGCTATTACACCATCTCGCGATAAGCTTCGTTGCTCATTACTTTCGTTTTCCTCATCACTTGAACTTCCATTTTCATTCTTCTCATCAACATCTACCATTTCCTGTTTCCGACTCTGCGCTCTCGTCATTACATTTGTTCGTACACTCACATCTCCTTGTATCGTTTTAACTTTCATCTGTGGTACGGCTTTTAATTCGGCAATTATCTCTGGATGCAACAAGAATCTTTCTGTACTGCCCATCTTTGCAATACTAGCACACATCAAGGTGACATAAGGTGTAAGTGAACACTGGATTTTACGCGGAAATCCCTCTTCTTTCACGTCACTATCACACAGTCTAACATCGACTTTCACTAACTTCGCAGGAATGGCATCTCCTGCCACACATTGCAAATTCACTTTTCCAATTTGTTCCACCTTCATGCCTTCCAGTAATTCTTCACTAATCACCGGAATTTCTGCTCCCGAGTCGCTCAGTGCTTTGACTTTCACTGGCTCTTTACCGTCTACTGCACGAATTTCAACCTCGACATATTGCAAGAACGATTTCTTCAATATTCGACTGTCATCTTTTCCTATGACTTCTCTCTGAATTTCAGCATCCAATAGAATTTCTTTTTGAATACCACATTTCATTACTGACTTTACTTCAGTTTCTTGGTTTTCTTGACCCGTGGTTTGATTGTCTGTATCACTAACCACTTGAATCAAATTCACCCTTGTGTGTTCTTGATTTCTGCTAGAACTAGCTGCTGCCACTGGAACTGGACAAAATTTAACCAAATGTTTGTCTGAACCACAGTTGTGACAACGCTTCACCACCATACCTCGTTGTTCATTTCCTTCATTTCTCTTATACTGCGTAAACGATGTGTTGCCTTCCCTCTTGGCGAACGGCGCTGACGATTTGTTAAATCCCTGACGACCAAACGTCACTTCTCTGGTCTCATTGGGTACAGGGACACTAGCCTTGACTTCTTTACCTTTGAACTGACTCCCTGTTTCTGGATTACTTTTCCACTTTCCACTCTGGCTTTGGTTTACGGAACGTTGAGAAGGATAACTGTTTATATTTGGGATCGCAAACCCAATTCGATTGTTTACATGAATGTCTGCTAAGTCTGCCACTGCACTAGCTTGGAGACAGTCAGTTCCTTCCTTCGACAATACAAACTGTAGTGGACCTGGTGGTAAACATTCTTTCAGCTTATCCGCTACCAGCAAATCAAAGAGCGTATCATACTCTCTGTTCACGTTTCGACTTCTCACGTAATAGTTTAGCAAGTTCTTCAGTCTTGCCGTAAACATCGTATAAGTCTCTTCTGTCGTCTTCTTAGCATCCACAAATCTGGCTCTGTATTCTCTCGAAGTCAATTTAAATTCTTTTAATAAGTGCTGCTTGACTCTATCATAATTGTCTAGATCATCGTATGACAATCTATTCAGAACGGTTCGAGCTTTCGGCGTCATCAATGGTAGTAATAATTTCACCCAAAACGGCTTTTCCACAGCAAAACTGCGAAACGCGTTCTCGACTGTTTCAAAATATAATGGCACCTCCATCATATCAGTTGGCATTTGAGGCAATACATGCTTCATTGCATCACCTATTTTCTTAATTTTTTGACACCAAAGTTTCACTTTCTTGCTGCTTCCTTCTTTCTGCTTCCCGTTCTTCTCTCATTTGTGTTTCTTTCAATGTCAATTTTGATTTCTCCAGTTTCAGACGTTCCTGTCTTTCTGCCTCTGCCTTTTCCAAACTTTCTTTCTGACATTTGAGTTCTTCCTGTCTGATCTGTTCTGCACGTTCCAACTCTAACGTTCGTGCTTTTTCTTTTTCTTCTTCACGCATTCTCTTTGCTTCAATCTGTTGCTGACGAACCTCTTCATCACTTTTTCTAGCTTTTTCAGATTCAATCATCTGCTCCAGTCTTCTTCTTTCAGCATCTTCCCTATCTCTTTTCAACTGTTCTAACTGAATCTCAAACTGATTCTTTTGCAATTCAAGTTCTGCCTTACGCACTTGTTCTGCTTTATCTTCTCTCTCTCTTTGCAGGCGCAATTCTTCTTGCCTTGCCAGTTCCGCTTTCTCTTCTTTCTCTCTCTGCAGACGTTCTGCTTTCTCTTCTTTCTCTCTCTGCAAGCGCAATTCGTCTTGTCTCACACGTTCTGCTTCTTGTCTCAACTCTTTCTCTTCTTGTCTTCGTCTATCTTCTCTTTCTTTCTCTTCTTGTCTCAGTTCTTTCTCTTCTTGTCTCCATTTCTCCTCTCTTTCTTTCTCTTCTTGTCTCCGTTTCTCCTCCCTATCTTTCTCTTCTTGTCTCCGTTTCTCCTCTCTTTCTTTCTCTTCTTGTCTCCGTTTCTCCTCCCTATCTTCTTTCATCATCATCCACTGCATCAACATCTCCATAGACATAGGCGCAGGAGGTTTTTCAATAGCCTTTTCTACGGCACCGCCAACGGCACCTTCTTCTTCGACTTCTTCTTTCACCCACACTTCAGCGAGTTCCTGTATCATGTCACCACGTGACATACCTTCTAACTGTTCTTCTTTAAAACCGGCTTTCAACAAACGCTGTTTCAGCCTCTCCGTAGACATCTTCTTAATATCTGCTTGTCTTTCAGCACTTAGTTTCTCCATCTTACTTGTTTACTTCGGTGATTTCTCTTTTCAAAGAAGTCACGGTTTTTCTTGTTGTGTGAATCGATAAACAAACGGGATTTCTTTTATATTTGTTCGTGGAAAACAACGAAATTTTTTATACCGTTTTCTCGTGTTCCACCGTCGTTGATATCGTAGACACGTCACACAGCAACAACGCGTAGATTCTTCTAACACCGTCGTAGATTCTTCTAACACCGTTGTAAATTCTTTTATCACCGTCGTAGATTCTTCTATCCGCCGAAGGAGGTGATAACGTGAATTTTAATCCACCGTGAGTTTATATCCACCGTGAGTATTTATTCCACACCGTCGCTATTCCACCGTGAGTTTTTATTCACCGTAGCTGCCACCAATAATGTCAACCCAATCCTTCCGTTGACAATCCTTCTTGCTAAATCCTTGTTCTCTTCGTACTTAACGCCTATTTAACGTTCACCTTTTGAACACTAATTCTACGTATAAGTATAACCTGAATTAATCAGCAACACAGTTTAATATCTTTTCAGTTTAATAAGAAACAAACAGACAGAACTCAATTCGATTACAACTCGACTAGTCAGCCACACTACTACAGCGAACACACTCGAATTCAAACTTCTCCAGTCAGCATAATTCTTCGCGCCCCTTGACACACCTGTCTTCTGTGCGCATAAACGAACTCTAATAATATACATATAGCGCGCCGCTGCCGATATCGGCCGGCCGCGCGTGTCACTAAGACTAAACGTTATACATCTATCATATATACATATACACGTGAAACTAAAGTAAGCGCACTTAATATATACGCTAAATATCTCGCACTGCAAGACTGTACACAAAACTCAGTTCACAATAGTAGTTTGTTTTGACCTTGGGCATTCGTTCTGTCTGTCTAGGGGTTGAATTAATGTTACTCTTTTGGTGGCTTCCTTTGTTGTATTGAACCTTTAAAATTGCAATTGTAACTAACTTGAACACTTAGATAACGACATATACATTTATATACCGCACTCATAGAACAAACTAATGACAGAACTATAATATTACATCAACTAGCAAAACAATTCACTGAAAACTTGTCAATAATGGCGGTCAGACGCGTATACATGGAGCCGACCAATGGGTTCCCGTCGACAGCTTACAGGTGGCACCATGTTGAGAGTCTCTGGACAGAGTTGCGTCGATTGATTGGAGCGACAACAGGTGGCAGCGTTCGCAGTAGACGATTGTACAACCGCCGAGCTATTCTTCGAGGCGCAAGATGCACGTAGAATAGGCCTTCGTAGCGTGTCGGTCGGTAGACTGAAGCGCCATAAGTGACTAACGATCGAGGTTATTCCAATAACGGGAGTCGGTCGTCTTCCGTCAAGACGAAAAGATCCGACTACAGGCGGCCTACACGGTCAATAAATTCCATCCTCATCAGGAGGAATGGACCTGAAACCCTGGAAATCGGACTTGGACCTCTTTTGGACTACTCTCTGGAAACCCCCCCCCTTTGAATGGTTTGGCCTCCTGGAAATCGGACTTGGACCTCTTTTGGACCACTCTCTGGAAACCTCCTGATCTGGTACCCTGGAAATCGGACTTGGACCTCTTTTGGACTACTCTCTGGAAACGCCTCTGATCTGACGTAGCGCTCGTGGATAGGCTGGTGTCCTGCGCTTGGCCTTCGAGTGGCGCTTTAGAAGTTTGGAGATTACGGTTACGATTACGATTATTTGATGCTGTCACGTAGGCCAAGACGGCTTGCTAGCAAGTCTTGGTGAAATTGTCAAGGTTAGCTCTTCACAGCTCGACTGCTACTGTTGCAAAAGTACATTCTAATTCGAAGATTCTGTGTCCTGTATTGTAAGACTATACAGTAAGTGCAGAGCGACGCAATACCAAAGCTTTATGGAATTCCAATAAAATACATTCGTAAACTAATACCAGTGCAATGCGAAACTGTTGTCATGGCGCCGCTTAGTAAAGGCTTCAGTGCATCGCCGAGATACCTAAGTCAAAGAAACCGATACCGTCAATCTTTGTATGGCTTATCCACCATAGTCGGATACAGGGGCGTCGCCAGGCTTTAATAAAATTGGACGCACACCCCTCCCGTCTCCTCCCATCCACACGTCCTCTGTTTGCCACTGGTGGTCATACACTGAAAATGACTCACAGTGACTCATTAAAGTACAGAATAACACATGCATATGATATTATATGATATTATTTATACATACTGTATGGTAAACCAAATTTACACAGTGAAATTGTCAGAAATATCGATGCGATGCCTAATCCTTTTGTGGATTTGATTTTGTGGGTGGACGCACGTGCGTCCAGTGCGCCGGCAGCGTGACCCAAACAAGATCAGATAAGAAAACGAATTTTATTGTTTCAGTTAATGAGAGATCTCAAGATTATGATTAACGGCAATATAAAGTCCAGAGATGTCCATGGTTTCGTAATTTGCCTTTATTCGGTGACCGAAGCCGACGCGCTACTGTAGACCTAGGCCTACGTTGCAAGGTAATGACGCATACATTGCGTCTTAATTGAAGATATAGTCAACGAAAGAGTTCGCTTTAATTTAACCAGACATGGGATTAAAAGTCTTTGAACAGAAAAGTCGATCAATAGTCTACCGTAATAGTCTAAGTCTACTGAATTTCTGCTTCAGTTTCAGGGGCAAGTAATATCGTATTTCGGAGATAAGTTTTATCGATCAAAGGATTGCTTTCTCTGCGAAGAAGAAAGAAGAGAGAATAGGCGGAGGTTGATTGAAGAAGAGATCAGACGGGTGTTGTCTTTAGCAACAGAGGTCCTTGGTTGATTGAAGAACACATACGGTCGTTGTCTTAGCAACGCGGGCCTCGGTAGATTGAAGAACACATTATACGGTTGTTGTCTTAGCAGCAGGGCTCTCGGTTTCGTCACTGACTGGAAATTCGATCGTCATGACATCTAGAACGTTCTTTCTGTAGCACGGCAGAAGAGCGACAAGATGGCGTCGAAACGATCGATCGAAGACGACAAGAGCGAGGAACGTCGTTGCCATTCGACTGTACCACAGAATCATCAGCGTCTTCTGCAGGATGTACGTCGATATCTGAGTCCCGTTTCTGGCTCTCGCGAGATTCGAGATCACGACGTACTTCTCGAACGAATGCGCCGGAAGGTTAAGCGCAAGAAAAAGTAGTCCCACAACTAACGGAACGATCGTCTGATCGGCAAAGCTACTGAATCCGACGACAACCGACGATTTCTGGTCGTAGTTCATCTCCACTTTGACTCTGTTCTTCAGCCGCTTCTCTTCGCACATACGCTGACGGCGACCGACAGTGAACGATTTGATGAGTCTGACACTGATGGCGGTGTTGATGAGAATGAGTCCAGTGTACGGAACGAAGACGTTCAGAAACAGGTCGATTTTCGAGAGGACCTTCATGGCCGACTGAAAGCGACGCAACTTAACACAGATGGTGATACCGTGACTGGTCTTGACGGCCCCCGAAATGATGCTCATGTTCAGATAGACGGGCACGGCGAGCCAGAACAGCCCGAGGCAGACGATCTTCGCCCTTGCGCTGGTCGTTAGGACGTTTCTTTTGCCGGGAAAGAAGACGTAAAGAAAACGATCAACGGAGAGTGCAACGGCGTACCAGAGCGACAGGAATCCTGAGACGGAGCTGAGGCAGGTGATCGCCTGGCACCATCCATCGCTGTTGTACAGTCGGACGCCGAACACCGTCTCAAGCCAGACGGCCAGCAGGCTGAGCAGGAATAAGCTGTCGGTGATGGTCATCCCGACTATGTAGGGCCAGTACTTGTGGCTGCCGCGACATGCCCGACTGCACAAGAGCAGGATGGCCGAGAGCATGTTGGATACCATTCCGTAGCAGACGAGCACCGGAATATAGTAAGTGTCCATGAGGATGACGGCTTTCGTGAGGTAGGTGAATCGTTGGCTCAGGTTGGCCGACTGACTGATGTTGTTTCCGAGGAGGCTGAAGAAGTACTGCATCGCGAGATGTCGCTTTCTCAGGTGGCGATGATGATGACGATGTTGATGATGATGATGTTGATGATGATGATGTTGATGCACCAGCGATCAAGAGTAATCCTTCAGAAAGCACAGACCAGAAAACAATAATAGCAAGTGAAACGATAGTCAACTGACTGCTCAGTTAATAGAATTAGTTATTACTCAAATTATTATTATTATTATTACTATTATTATTATTATTATTATTATTATTATTATTATTATTATTATTATTATTATTATTATTATTATTATTGTTGTTGTTGTTGTTGTTGTTGTTTTTATTGTTATTGCTATAATAATAATAACTAATTATTATTATTGTTGTTGTTGTTGTTTTTAGTGTTATTGCTATAATAATAATAACAATAATAATAATTGTTATTATTATTGCTATTGTTATGACTATTATCACTGTTATTGCTGATGTTGTTATAGCCATTGCTACTATTGCTATTGTTATTATTTTTATTTATCGTTATTATTATTACTGTTATTATTATATTATTCCATTTATTATTATGACCATATTACAAGAAGACAACGATCTGTTGCACGTTTGACAACGTTGACAAGGACTATATAGATATATTATTATTATAATTATTATCATTATTATTATTATTATCACTGTTATTATTATTATATTTAACAATAATGATTAAATGATCTGAAGCGCCATCTCAGCGGAACTCAGACAGCGGTGGCAGTGTCCTGGAGAGGCAGATGGCTTTCCCACGTTGAAGAGTCACCGAAATCCGTTGGAGCAAATACGATGTCTCCAGCAATATTATTATTATTATTTTTTCCCCGAGTTGCATGTAATCCCTCAGGAGTCTAAAAAATTATGCTAGGAGCTGTTGTTGAATGTCTGAAAAATCAGGCCTCGTCCTCCGTAACATTAGTGAAAGTGCCGCGAAATGCGAAGGCGTTGTAGCGCTGGATGCAGATGGAAAGCGTTGAAAGAGAAAAGTGACATCCCGCAGTTCTCCAGAAACGGACGAGAGGCGCTCCGTTTCTCGACATTATTATTATTATTTTTGCCCCAAGGTACATATGATCCCTCGGGGACTTAGATATTAAGGTATTTATTGTTGTTTCTAGGAAATCAGGCCTCGTCCTCCGCTAAGTCGTTAAAATTGCCGCGAAAAGCGATGGCATTATAGCGCTGAATACAGATGGAAAGGCGCTGGAACAGAAAGGTAACCTCTCGCGGCTCCCCAGAGATGGCCGAGGGTCGACAACCAACCTCTCGAATAAAACTGATTCCGGCGGCGTTAACTGGCCCCAGTGTCTCGAAGGCAATGGGCAAGAACAGGTGGGACGAGGGCAGCCCGAATACCTCTCAGTTTTACGGATGGCAGCCTGCTCCGCCGCGGCTCCCCCGCATTGGCTGTGTGGGCGATGTAAGATGCGGCGCAGGTGTGAATCACTGTGGCGTCCCAGGTCAGGTATTTACCTGACGCTTACGGGACCATTGTGGCCCCGTCAGGTCTCTTGCCATCTGTACGGAACATGCCTGACATACTCTGGACATCAGCCTTTCGAAGGGCTCGTCAGACTATGTCATTATTATTATTTTTTTTAAACCCGAGGTCTGAGTGATCCCTCAGAATTTGGAAACAATTATTTAGGAGCAGATTAATTGTCTAGAGGCTCAGGGCTCGTCTTCAGGGTTTGAAGGAAAGGTACCCTTAAAAGAGACAAGGTTGTAGCGATGAATGCTTATGGACAAACGCTGGAACAGAAAGGTTGCTTCGCGTCTGTCGCCACTGATGGATGTGATGCGATTGCCTAGTTCCCTGATGAAATCTGAGGCCGACGGGTTAAACGGGCCCAGGGTTTCGACTGCCACCGGTTGGAATATGTACGAGGCGGGAAGGCCACGATATTTCTGAATTTTTCGGTTGGCCGCCTGCACTGATGCTGGACCAAACGAACCGGCTGAGTGGGCGATGTCAGATGCCGCGCAAGTATGGACAATCCATGCACGCAAGGTTTTACCTCCTGACCAGGGTATTAGAGTCGGGTATACTATGATTATTATTATTATTATTATTATTATTATTATTATTATTATTATTATTATTATTATTATTATTATTATTATAATTATTATAATTATTATTATTATTATTATTATTATTATTATTATTATTATTATCATTATTATTTTGGCCCCGAGGTAAAAACTAAGATATTTAGGGCTTAGATATTATTTAGAAACATAAATTTGTCTGGAATGGGCCCTGTTGTCATAATTATTATTACAATTATTGCTATAATAATTATAATTATTTTTAGGAAAGGATTAAATCCATGAAGTGTGCACACTGCTCCATTAAAGGGAGAACGCATTTCTGGAATGGCTACTATACTACTACTTCCTGTCTTGTAGTTGCTCATTTGGTGGTTCGAGCGCACAATAAAATATTATTTATATTCTTACACAGAATACATATAAGACTTGTGTGCTTGGAACTTCCGACATCTGACTTAGCCTACATTTCTTTTAAATACACAAGCCAATATCAGCAAGACTAGGAGAGACTTTGGTATTCACCATAACGGACCACATTAATCCGCGGATGAATATTGATACTGAGCAGCGATGGGGAACCTTTTGTGAGCTTGATGCGCGTGATCCAGTGTTCGTGGTTACATCAGGCATCATCTGTGGCGTGAGGCTTAACTTGACGCTGTTGACTGTCAAAGCGAAGTGACATATAGGGGCCTACGCCAAAGAAGTGCATTGTGTTATATTTCTATAGCCAAATGTCGGTATAAAGTGAGGGCCATCGACAGGAGATCACGCAAAATAGAGGCGGACCTAAATCAGCACAATGCAACACCATTTCAGTGTATTGTACGTTGCAAGCTGTATAGCAATCGGCGGGCCCCGTATGCAACGACAGAAAACGACAAATAGGCCTATATAGGCCTACCGCAATGAAATATGATAGATTATTTGAAATGATCCGGAAATCAGCCTTATAATTTCTTTAATATTTAATCTTCCTGCTCCTATTCTGAAAACCAAAGGCTTTATTAAAAAAAAACAGTTGAAAATGTACTTGCAATGTAACTCTTAGGATTGAGCTGTCGGCTGAAGGTGTAAAGCATTAGAGAAGTAGCTTGCTAATGACGGTGCTACAAATGCTTCAAGAAGGTGGATTGTTTCAGAGATTTAAATCTCAGGCTTGCACGGTCCGTACACGGGGACCTTAAATGGCGTGTCGCCTATTCAAACGGGCAGCGGTGGTGAAGGATCTCACCCGATCAATTCATTTAAAAATGAGCGGGGTGGACCGTGGAGGCTATATTATACGGTCGCTATAGAAAATCGCGTACATTTATATTTATACATTTAAGTTGTCGTAATAACAATTAAAATTAATGAGACAGGCGTAATAAAAACTAATAACATGCACAGCCAGATCTATTGAACTGTCGTAATAGCTCTTGTCGCGTGTTTAATTTTTTTTAAATCGGACCTTTAGGGATGTCTGTGACACATCTCTCGTAGAGCTGCACTGTAGCCGATTGGTTAGAGCGATCGGCTTGTAACGCGTAGGGGTTGGGTTCGATCCTCAGCCGAGACGGTTACTGTGCAGAGACCTTGAGCAAGTCTTTCATGCGCACTTGCTCAGTGCCATCGATGCTGTGTTATGTGGACGTGTGTCCACTTATACGCTTCAGAGGGAGGGCAATATCATGTAATATATTATTATTGCCATAGCACAGCGTAGGGCATTCTCGGTGGTTGGACCCGCCGTTTGGAACGATCTCCCTCTTGAGCTTCGCTCCCTTAATAGTGCGCTCTCTGGCTCCTTTTATGGTCTTCTCAAGACATTTCTCTTTGATCGGACCTGGGTCGGGAGCGCCTCTGAGTAGATTCCTTGAAAGGGCGCTATATAAATCTTATAGATAGATAGATAGATAGATAGATAGATAGATAGATAGATAGATAGATAGATAGATAGATAGATAGATAGATAGATAGATAGATAGATAGATAGATAGATAGATAGATAGATAGATAGATAGATAGATAGATAGATAGATAGATAGATAGATATAGCGTTGTTTTTGTACATTTGTATTGTATACGCAGTTTATATTTCTATAACAATATGTCAATGTGATATATATATTATAGTAAAATATATATAGTAACATATATAGTAATATATATATATATATATATATATACATAGTAAAGAGAGTTCCATATATATATCTGTAAAGTACGTTTAAGTAGTTTAATTTATTTGCTCACTTGTGGAAGCTTAAAAGTAAGAACATTGTAACGTTCCTCAGCATTATAGATTCATGCATAACCTGATTAAATTAACATACCAACGTGCGCTAATGTTTAACTTATATATGTTACAGGCAATTCGTAAAATCAGGGATTTTGTAAAATGCCTGAAATTTTTAGGCAATTTGTAAAATCCCTGATTCACTCAGGCACTTTACAAATTCCCTGAAAAAAACCCAGGGATTTTGTAAAATCCCTGAACTCAGACGATGAAAATTTGACAGATTCCCTGAAATGAAAATGACGAACATAATCGAAGTTTATTATGCAAACAAGCCCTATTTTCAAAGGATTAACATTTTAGCTGGTATTTTATTTAAATTTAGTTCTCAAGTTGTAAAATCAGGAATTTTGTAAAATGCCTGAAAGTTTATTATGCAAACAGGACCTATTTTCAAAGGATTAACATTTTTCGATGGTATTTTATTTAAATTTCAGTTCTCGAAAGCTAAAGCAATATTTCTGTTTTCACACAACATACCGGTACTCGAATGACATCGACTGTTGCACTTGAATTATTAATTGACAGATTAATTTAGAACTGACCTAACCAAAGGAAAACCAGAAATGAAATAGTGCTTGCTGGGTTTTTATTTATAGCAAGGGTACTCGTCTGACCAGTTAATCTCAGCCAACCGGTAGATATTTCGGTCAACTTCTAATTGGTGCGATGGCACATCAAAGAATTATAAGCTTAAGGAAATAGACAATCGAAGTTCACTGGGCGCTGCAAGACAAATAGGTGCAAATTTTTCAACGGGAAAGTGAAGTTATCGAGCGGTATTGTTAATTAATTTGTGATGTGTCAACAACTTCAATTATCCTGCAACTTCAAAGTTCACTGCCATGGGGGCTGCAAGACAAATAGGTGCAAATTTATCAAAGGGAAAGTGAAGTTGTCCAGCCGGATTAACAATCCGGCTCGACAAATTCACTTTCCCTTTGAAAAATTAATCTGTCAATTAATAATTAATAAGTCAAGTGCAACAGTCGATGTCATTCGAGTATGTCGTGTGAAAACTGGTTGTAATAATTTATTGTAACTAGGGGCCCTATTAGCGGAACGGTTCGTTCCTTTGGGTACTCCCATTGTCGCTGCATGTAACATATAGGCCTAGATGTTATTTTCGTGTCTATTATGTTTACGGTGAACAATAAAAGCATATTATGGTGATGATGATAAAACAAAAAACTGCTGTAGTTTTCGAGAACTGAACTTAGAATACATGGTCATACCATGTACAAATGTTAATCCTTTGAAAATAAGATTTGTGTGCCTAATAAACTTCGATTATGTTCGTCATTTTCATTTCAGGCAATCTGTCAAATTTTCGTCATCATATTTCAGGGATTTTACAAAATCCCTGTTTTTTCAGGGAATTTGTAAAGTGCCTGAGTGAATCAGGGATTTTACAAAGTGCCTACAAATTTCAGGCATTTTACAAAATCCCTGGTTTTTTACGAATTGCCTGTAACATATACACATGGCGTCAAGAAGCTAACATATCCGGATATATCACTGAGAAGTACTAAGGCCTAATTCATTGAAGTACTAACCTTGAACTTAAAAGTTAACCTAAGACGGATCCTCACAATCTTAAACTGCGCATAAAAAACTCGAAACTAAGTGCAATGTCAATCAATCAACCAATATTCAGTTATTCGTCAGCCATTTGACATAACGCAGTTGGTATATCATAGATAAGTAAAATAATGAATAGAAATCTATCAACTGTTTCTCGTTCATTTCAAAACTAATACAAGTCATGATATAGATCCCTCGATATAAATTTTTCATCATTTTTAGTTGGAAGGGAAAAATTGTGAGCCCGAGGGCGAAAAAGATAAGGAGTGGGTCGGCTCTCTGGGAAGTAAGGGCAAAGAACATGTTGTGGGTTGGACACTGCTGCATTAAATAATCTATCATCAGCCAGACGAGCCAGATAATCTGCTTTCTGAATGGATAAAGGAAGGAAATCCCTTTTGCGCATACGTGTTAAGAGTCCATCGACTCTGTTCTTTTCACCTTTACTAAGATAACACCACCATGAGGGGGAGGCATACATAAAACAGGATAATGTGGTCGCCCTTGCTATATTATGCAGCACTACTCAAAAGATTAGAATGTACTGGAACAGTGGAACTGTAAAAGGATAATTTGGATAGGCCTATAATCGCTTCCATTAATAAAGGAAAACGAAATGCTGAATCTTTTGACTATTCTGCAACTGAACTGCTCAGATCCATTTCATCATTGAGATTAGAGGCATTTAAGAATTTTGGCCACAGCTGTTCAGATTCTGTTGAATCAGTAGCTTCTTATGAAAGCTTTTTCAGCAGAAGAAACTCATCAAAACCCATATGCGTCTACCGTTTCACACTAGAGACTAATAAATCGTGCTACTCTTTCCAGTGAGAATGAAGTAGACCGGACCTTTCTCAAAGATTTTTCCGTTATCAGGGCTAGAAATGTTTTGCTTAGAGTGTTTGGAAAATGTCAGGCTATATGTCGTCGTTTGTGTAAATCGCTATTTTTCGTTGAAATCCTACATTGTATTTACAGGGGCGATTACCATCGTGCCCCGAGCGGCAAATTACTAGCAGTAGAGAAACATTTTGATAGGACTGCGTAGATTTTCAGATAGCTCACCAACATACTATAGATTATTAATGTGATTAACGCTTGGCCCAAATTTTGTGGCGTTTAATGTCTCGAAGTACAAGAATGGAATTAAACGTAAACAACAGCGCTAAAACAGCTAAACAGCAGGAACCAGCGCTCAGTCAGTACGAAATCGATAGGCATGATGAAATCAGATTAGGTTCAAGGTCAAGATTTAAGGGGTCAGGCAAGTGGCGTCACTAAGGGGTGTTGAGGGTGCGGGCTGCATCGGGTGACACCTTCAGAGGGATGACACCAAAATGACAAAATGACTGTCTACAAAATTTTGTGCAGCATTCCAGCAGAAATTTATTATTTCATTATTTTTAAATTAACAATAACAGATAACAACAAAAACATTTTTAGTTGCTGAAAGGTTCCAAAACAATTCTGCAAGTGAGGGAACATGATTAAGATGACAGGCTTTGGATGCTTTAACGCAGATAGAACGGGAAGAGAGATAGTCTGAATCTAAAGAAGAACAGTTTCAGTTAACCACTAACAAGTCTTTAGAGTAAGATGTTGTGAACAGCGATATCGAAGGCCACTGTTATATCAAGGAAGCAGAGGCAAGCGACCTGTTGATAAGAAAACGAGAGAGGAATTACCAGCAGGCCCAGGTGAGATTAATTGCTTTGATTATGATTGGAACAAGGACAGATGCACAGTCTTTCAATGAAGAGGTAGGCATAGGGTCAGGCTCGCGCTGTTTGTTTTGAAGAAATTCTTACAAATTGAATAGTTCAGTCTGTGATGTGGACTTAAAGAGAAATAATGAGGACGATTTGGAGAGGGTCGACAATTCTAAGTTAATATTATGTCTTCGATTAACTTTCAACACACGGCGTTTCCCTAAATGCTGCTTTTCGCTGAAATTCAAAATGTCTAATTTGGGGCATTGCCATCATTCTCCCCTAGCGACAGAATGCCTAGCTACGCCACTGAACAAGCTATTCACAGAATTTGCACAATGCGTAGGTTAAGGTGTGGGCGTCAAGGTGTGAATTAAATGACTTTAGAAAGTTCTTACGCATGCTTAATCCTTTCCAAACACTCTTCTGTCTAATTATATCTGGATTAGTCAGAGCATGTTTTGCTTCTTTCAGCAAAGCGACTAAAGCGTGCACAAAGCGAACACTCGAAAAACCTAATGCTGCTTCTTGAGTTTCAAAAACTGGCTGTGGCTGTCGACATACTGCTGTCTAGGCATGCCCAGAAAGTAATTGACTGCCGAACGCCCTTGATGCCAGACACGAACTGCTGCCATGGACGCATATATACTTATAGGTCTATATATTGCGACAGCAGCCGTTGTTGCGTGATCGAATGAAAGCGCTTATTCGTCCGTATCATTATGTATTTCGTGTAATAAAGCTTGACTCCTTAGTCACGAACAGTGTCACCGACTCTATAGATCAGTTTCTTCGCATGGTTACCCAGATCTCTTCCTGAATGACAGCCATGGCGTGCGAGCGATTCGTCTCACTCCATGGCTGTAGCTACAGCGCACTGCCGAAAAACTTTGTAAGTTATAGTGGTTGTATCCGAAGAACTGTATACAAATCGAGTTTGACCCTCATCCTACCAGCTGGAATCATTTGTGATCCCAATGGTGGGCCCCTGCATTCATTTGAGGGTAAATCATGGCGAAGCAGACTAATTGCGGAACTAAGAAGTTGTGAAGGGTGAAAGTCATACATAATGGCCAGTGTCTAATCAAATAGACATAGGCTAGATGTAGACTCAAACAAACTGAAAACGACATGTAAAAATAAACGAGCTTCATAAATACAATATAAAGCTTCTCGACACATGAGTCGCGGTAATGTTTCTTCAACGATGATTAATACAACTCATCAAACTAAAGCATTCTTGGTGAGATTGAACGACTTTAACTTGGATTGCGGATGTTTTGCCCGTCTTTAACCCCCAACAGTTCACCCCGGGAAATTTCGCTCCCCACACTTCGAGATGTCGCCCCCAGTTATTTCACTTATATAATCAGTTACGTATATATAGACAAATAATTATGGATAATAAAGTGACGAGTATGGTATCTTTAGTCGGACAAAAAACACCGGAAATTATGAATTTCTGTCATTTCCGTTCCACATTTGACTGAATAAGAATTAGGTGTGAGGACTTCATTGAAGAAAAATTATACGTATGCGAACAAACAGAGACGTGTGGGGGAGATGCGTTGACCTATGTGCACGCCCATATATATATATATATATATATATATATATATATATATATATATATATATATATATATATATATATATATATATATATATATATATATATATATATATATATATATATATATATATATATATATATATATATATATATATATATAATAGATACATTATATGCATGAATGCATGCACACATTCATACATACATAATGCATACACAAATGCATACATACATAAATATATAAATACATACATACATACATACATACATACATACATACATACATACATACATACATACATACATACATACATACATACATACATACATACATGATGCATCAATGCCAACAATCGTGACGAAATTTTGAATATTTATTGAGTATTGCCGGTAAATTTGAGTTCTATAAATCTGCAATGTTTCAAGTCATCGAGATTCTACGTATTGTATCGTATTTCTATAGTTTTACTTCAAAATATACTTCTTCTATAAATCATCAAAAGTGCGGTCTCTTATTTTTAACTTTCCTACGGGCGAATTTTCCGAGGGCGAATTGTGGGAGCTTAATTATCCGTATCTCCTTTCATTGTCATCTCCTCACAATGACGTTCCTTTCTTTGTACGTTCATTTTCGCCGGAAATCTTATGAAAAACGATGTGAATATTATAGGAAGTTGCTATGTACATTCTCAGAATCTCGTCTCATCCTTATACTTATACTTATACCTGCGGAGCTTTGTCGCCTTACCTCTGGAGTCCTGCGGCGATATGCTCTTCGCTCGGCTAACCAGGCAGAGCTCTTTGTCCCTCGCACGCGGACAGCCATTATGCAGCGCCGTTCTTTTTCGGTCGCTGGTCCCTGGAATGGTCTCCCTATTGCGCTCACCCTGGTCCATATGACTCTCCCTACCTTGTTCCTTACTAACTTAAAGAGTGCTCTCTTTAGCCGTGGTTGGACTGGGATCTCTCCTGAGGTGCGCTATATAAACGCTCCTTAATAATAGTAATACTTACAGATCTATCGTTCTCATCGTCTTGTCTCGTCCGTCGCAGTGTTTTATGGCAGCGGATTCCTTCATTATCCGTGCATGCAGCCTTCCTGAAAGTGTTCACCTTTCTAAGAGAGACCCTTACAAACGTGTCTAGTGCCCTGCTGGCCTATTTACGTCTTCGTTTAAGTGGTTTCACTTTCGATATCTCCTCCGGTGTTCTTCTATGTCTAGCCAAAAGTACGACAGACTCTTTAATGGGTCCAATATCTTTCCTTGCCCTCGTGTGGCCTCATCTCTCCTCTCCCTATAATTTTTCAGTCCTTCTGTCTGACTAAGTGCGCATGCCCTTAGCCTAGGCACTCCATGCTTTTGGCAATGGCCCTTCTCTGTCCTGATTACCTCTTAACTTCTGTTTCCTGCAAGTAGATTTTCTCAGCCCCTTCGTTGCACTTGTAAAATACGTCCTCAGTTATGTACGTCCTTAGTTAATTACTTAATATCTGTTTCTGTTTATCATTCGTTCATCCAGGGCCTTAATATTTTATATCAGCATAATATGGTGAATTTATAAATTGTCTAATACCAGCTGTGCAACATTTTTACTTTGTATTTGGGGCCTTTGTAGCGGCACCCATATGGTTCCTTTTGAGTTCTCCCTCTGACGTCTATTGATGCATGTGAACTTGATTGTGTGTAACATTTGTAAGCTTTTGGTGATCAATAAAGCGATTACTACTACTACTGCTGCTATTACTACTACTACTACTACTACTACTACTACTACTACTACTACTACTACTACTACTACTACTACTACTACTACTACTACTACTACTACTACTACTACTACTACTACTACTACTACTACTACTACTACTACTACTACTACTACTACTACTACTACTACTACTACTACTACTACTACTACTACTACTACTACTACTACTACTACTACTACTACTACTACTACTACTACTACTACTACTACTACTACTACTACTACTACTACTACTACTACTACTACTACTACTACTACTACTACTACTACTACTACTACTACTACTACTACTACTACTACTACTACTACTACTACTACTACTACTACTACTACTACTACTACTACTACTACTACTACTACTACTACAAATGCTACCACAATTCTTTGCTATTGTCATATTTTCATTCTATTTCTTCTATTCTATTAATTATTCCTACAGCTATATATTTTCTGTGTATTTAACCGATTGTTTCGTATTATCATCATCCCTCGTTTTCATCACACTTTATTTAAATGCACATGTGATTTATGCCTACACCAACACAGTTCTGTTATTATGTAGGCCTATATTGCAAAGCAATGTTGGACAAATCAATGATGTACTAAAATTAGACAATAGATGTTCTTCGCGATTTGCAGTGATTCTAATCAGACCCTTTGTATGTTCAAGATTAGTTGTCTCTTGTGATAATTGCTTATACACAGCATCTACATGGTGGGCCAAAAAAAGTAACCCCCTAGACATTTTTGCTAATATTTCGGCCAAAAGTAAGAATTTTTATATCAAATTTTACTGGATTAAAGGTAATTCACATTTACGTATGACAGCCAAATTTCACCAAAATATTTCAAACACAACCAAAGTTATATCACTTTTACTGAGTCCACCCACTGTTTTTTGATGTTCCAAAAACATGTAACGCAACAAAATGTAAAAAAAGTCACATTAAGTCACATTTAAAATAATTGGTAATATTTCTGCCAAAAGTAAGAATTTTTAAATCGTTAGATGTAATTAGTATTATTATTATTTAGAAAAGAAGCGGGGCACCAGCGTAGCTGCACGTCAATGAGACGTCATTTAGCAAGAAGATGATCGATTTGGCAAATAAACAATTTTTCAGATTAATAATTTATAAACAATCAAAATGGGCAAGGTGTCAATGCCGGACAACATGCATTTTGTTGATGAAAAGGCGAAGGTGAATGCTGCATATTACGTTTCTGGCCTCCTTCCAGAATTAATTTCAGATTGCAAGCGTCTGCTGCCAGCTGGATTCATCTTTCAGCATGACAGCGCTCCAGCGTATACTGCTCGTCTCACGCAAGATTGGCTCAATGTCAATTACTACCCTGGTTTCATTGAGAAGGACCAATGGCCCCTAAACTCTCCGGATTTGAACCTGGTGGATTATCACGTGTTGGGAGTTATGCTGGAGAAATACCACAACCTACAACCAAAGCCAAAAACGATAAGAGAATTGAAGGTCGCATTCGCATTTGAGTTGATTGGGAAGATTTACCTCTGGAACCTATCAACAAGGCCATCAAAAACTTTACAAAGAGACTCAGAACATGTGTGGGTACTGGTGATGGACACATTGAACACAATTTGTGAAGCAATATCAACTCTGTTTGATACCAATTATTTCAGATATGACAATAAAATCGTTTTTGTTACTTTTTGTTGCATAACATGTTTTTGGATCATCAAAAAACAGTGGGTGGACTCAGCAAAAGTGGTATAACTTTGGTTCTGTTCGAGTTATCCTGTTGAAATTTGGCTGTTATACGTAGATATGAATTACCTTTCAGTCAGTGAAACTTGATAAAAAAATTCTTACTTTTGGCCGAAATATTAACAAAAACGTCTAGGGGGTTACTTTTTTTTGGCCCACCCTGTATATATCTTTGAAATGAGACACATCACGTTTATGTGACTGAAAAGAACCAATGCTAAGCTGATCCGTCTGTATATATAGGCTTACGAGGAAATTGAGACCGACCCTATTAAAAGAGAGCAATTTCTCTCGATAACACAACGTTGTTTCGTTGTCGGAAAGCATATATGGACTGTTGAAAAGGCTATTCAAATTCGTGGTCATGCACATTGAAGTCTATATTCGAACCTAACCGACTGGAAAAGCCGTAGACGATGCAATAGCTGAACACTGGAGACAGATTAGAGGCAACCAACGTCCTTCTTTCCTGCCTTCACCAATAACACGTATACGCCCGTTAGCTCTCTCGATCGAACACGCTATATATATATATATATATATATATATATATATATATATATATATATATATATATATATATATATATATATATATATATATATATATATATATATATATATATATACAGTATATATATACAGTATATATATATATAGTATACATATATACAATATATATATATATACATACGAGGATACAGCTATTCGCTTCTGAAGTAGGCCCCTTGGCTTCTGATTACTGGAAGTCGAAAATCACGTCGGCGGGTTCAAATCAGCGTCATGTGTGGCAGTCAGTGAACCAGCTGCTTGGCGAGGGCAAAAACACTGCCACAGCTGGGTCTTTCCCTGCTGCTACATATCATGACCACGTGGATACAAAAATCGCTGACATCCGAGCATCGTCATCTGACGCAAATGAGGCGATTTTCACTAATTGCTCAACTCCAGCCATGTCCGAGTTTCTCCCAGTCACCACGGAAGATGTCATTGAAGTTATTGTTTCATCACCAGCGAAACAGTGCTCTCTTGACATAATTCCAACGTGGTTGATGAAGGAGGCTGCTCCGCTGCTTGCGCCTTTCATAGCTCGGATGTTCAATCATTCTTTTGCCATCGGCCGTTTCCCGTCCAAATGGAAACACGCAACAGTCAAGCCACTCCTTAAGAAAGCTGGAGCCGATGATTCGTCACCTGTGAACTTCAGACCGGTCTAAAATCTAACGTTCGTATCAAAAGTACTCGAGCGTATTGCCAATCACCAGCTGACCGAGTACCTGTCTGTATCTCGCCTTCTTCCTCGGTTTCAGTCTGCTTATAGGCGTGGCCATTTGACCGAGACTGCACTCCTGAAAGTCTTCTCAGATATAGTCAATGCCATAGTTTCAGGCCAACTGGCGCTTCTGTCACTGCTTGATATGTCGGCTGCATTCGACACAGTCGACCACGACATCTTAATGCAGCGACTCTCGCTGTCGGAATCAAGGATAGAGCGCTCAGTTGGCTTGAATCCTACATAAGAGGACGCACACAATCTGTCCATTTGGCAGGGGAGGAGACGTCACCTAGGATGGTAACCTGCGGTGTTCCACAAGGATCAGTGCTTGGCCCTCTTCTTTTTATACTTTATACGGCCGATGTGGAGAGAATCATAGAAGCACATGGCCTCCTCCACCACTGCCATGCAGATGATACACAGCTTTACTTCTTCTGTGAACCACCACAAACCGCTGAGCTGAAACAGAGAGTGCTGCTGTGTATCGAACGCATTTCAGTGTGGATGGCGTCTAACCGTCTCAAACTAAATCCAACGAAGTCTGAGTTTCTATGGTGCACCACCCTCCGGCGTCGCCATCTACTTGACGGCAGTACCTTCAACCTTGGTGATGCAGTAGTTCAACCAGCTGACACCACCCGCAAAATTGGAGTACATTTTGATAGCTGTATGACCATGACGGACCATGTGAGTCAACTCGTTCGAGGTTGCTTCTACCACCTGCGTCGTATTAAAACCATCCGCAGATTCATTCCAACCTCAACTGCCGTCATCTTGGTCAACAGCTTCATAGTTTCCAGGGTTGACAACTGCAATAGCGTATACTGGCGGTTCTGCCGACTTCTCAACTTGATCGAATACAGTCGGTATTCAACTCTGCTGCACGTATCATATATGGCCGGACAAGATCTGTTCATGTCACTGATCTGCTGCGCGACAACCTTCACTGGCTGCGCGTTCCTCAGCCGATCACGTACAAACTGTGCTTGCTAACCTATAAAGCATTGAATCACCTCATGCCGGATTATATATCTGATTTCTGCATTCGTGTGGCAGACAACCAGAACAGATGTCGGCTACGATCGTCATCAAAAAATCAATTGCAGGTCCCGCGGTCTTCTACGAGATTTGGCGACTGTTCCTTCTCTGTCGCTGGACCAACTGCGTGGAACAATCTTCCTGAGCACGTTAAGAATGCGCCATCTCTGGAGTCATTCAAATCGCACCTGAAGACATATCTTTTTAAACTTTCATACGACTGTCATTGACTTTTGTAACTCATGTACAGCGCCCTTTTCTTCGGCCTCGGCTGTGCTACGGCGCTATATAAATCGTCTTATTATTATTATTACTACCAACCTACGTAGTTATGCGTGTCGACGCCCATATCATGATACAATAAGTAAGATAGGGATACAAAGGAGAGTAGACAAGTTTCATACGAATTGGGGTGGGAAGCAGATAAGAGGCCCCCGCAGATCAACTTGACCAATAACGACCAAATTTGTTATCTCGAATATAATATTTTACTATAAATATGTTCAAACGACAATTTTCAAATAGGCCTAAGCCTACACTTTCAGTTATCTATCTGTAGATATATATATATATATATATATATATATATATATATATATATATATATATATATATATATATATATATATATATATATATATATATATATATATATATATATATATATATATATATATATGTACTTTTATTTGTTGTTACTTGATTTTAAAATTACATTTATTTCATTTTAAATGGATATTATATTTCAAGATAACGTAATTAGTTTAATAATTAAATCATTCCGTCTTAAAATTTGCGCCCCTCCATCTTGAGTTGCGCCCTGTTCCATGGCACCGCTGGAACACCCCTCGCTACGGCGCTGCTCTGTATCTAGTAGACTACTTATTTTGAGTGTAAGTCCTTCCGGCGCACAGTTGCGCTGTGGGCAGTGCAGAATCTCCGTTCATCTGTGTCAATTACTAGCTCTCTTGCCTCGTTACAAAACATCTCCAGACATTCTACATCCACGATCTGTGCAATGAACAGCCTTAAATGAATTTTAATTAATTGCGAGCATCCTCTGTTGACACTGCCAGACCAGACGACGCAGCTGGAGACAATCAAGTGTGACTCAAGATGATTAGCTACGGATGATTAGCTCCTTTCGCTTAAACTAAAGACAAGTCTATTTAATGTCCATTTGTAAGACTATTTAATGTCTATTCAGTACCAATAATCCAATATAGCTAGTCATAAAGAAGTTAATCTACATATTCTACATGTCATCCATGCTAGGCTTATATCCTACACTATCCTACCTAAGCCATCGTCCGATTGGTAAATTAATTTAGTGTCTACAATGGATTACCTTCTACGTATGCTTGCACTATTCTCTCGAGTCTAACCTCTGTTACGGACAGTTTGTTGTCAGGAACAGACAGTCAGGAGCTTCTACTCCATAGAAACCTTGGAGCAAATGCTCCATCCAAAAAATAGAGGGGGACCCGAGGAGATCTGTCAGTGTATGTGCCATCATTATTGGGAGGAAGGAAGGGGAAGAGGAGGGAGGGGAGGGGAAGTTGCTCCAATGACTTAGGAGGGATAGACGCCCCTGCAGACAGTCACACTTCAAGTTTCATTTACTTGACCTTCTGTAGAACCACAGCTTTGAGTTTATGCTTGTGGTCGTATTTTAGTTCAGTGTAGAGATTTAATCTTGTGCTGGCGCCGAAAGGATTTATTGTTGAGTAATTAAAATAAAACGATTGTCAGCAGAAAAGCAGCTGAAATAAAGAAACTGAGAGGCTTAGGCGCGTCCTGATTACGTATGGATTTAAAGCTGAGCAGGTATACAAAGGACTAGAGTCGAAGGGCCTCGCTGGAAGCCATGACGAAGGCATCGTTGATCAGCCTATACGTGCGCAGCCTGAGGCTAATTTTATCCCATCCTCCCCCAGAGTATGATAGGAACTACAAGTGAAAAAGAAGTGATTTTATTTCTACGATAGGGTTTCCTGGTCGTCCAAGTCAAAGAAGCTATTTCTAACATAGTCGCTTCAACACGCTTGTCAACTATTAATATCTCGTTATCTGTGAGGGATGAAGAGAATGTATCAGTCCAAGATTTATTCGTCGGGGTCGTGGAAATCCAGCAGATTTGTTATCAATATCGTATGGCTGGCTGTCGTATGACTGTCGCGTGACCTTGTAGTTCAAGGTCACTTGATCTTTTATGGTTGACCTTTGATTTCTCAGGAACTGAAAGAAATAAAATTGTGATTCTGGATTTTTGTTTTGAGGAGGGACTACAGCACTTTCATAAAAATATATTAGATTAGCCATTATACGTTGTGATTCACAGAAAAATAAGCACGCCAAGCTATCTATAACAATCGAATCATCTTGAACGTCAAGATCATTTGAACTGTTACAAACCAATTGACCTGTTGTACCCGGGTACTTGATCTGTCAGAGATTTTATCTCTTTTTAATGTAATTGCCGCAAAGTATAAGGATTCTTCCGGATTTTTTGTTGCCAAAAACGCTAGACTAGACACCGAGATCGCCTTTCAAAGAGATATGGCTGTGACGTTCGAAATGGCCATTTATGGTCATTGGAAATAAATGGTCAGTTGGTATGTCACGATGAGTGACGTCACATCACGTTACCCGTTGAATATAACTGCCGCACAATGTCAGACATGGGCTTTTCGAATTTCTTGTAGTCAAAACCTCTAGCTTGGACACCGAGACCACCTTTCATGGACTTCGGCTGTGGATATATAAATGGCCACTCCAAGGATTTTTTGCTCCAGCGGTCCAATACTACAGTGATGTCGGAAAGGTAGCCTATATTCTCCAGTTGAAGCGTCGGAAGGAATTTCACGTCACGTGTTCTGAGTTTTAAATAACTATTCCCGTTTAGAAGTTACGTGAAAAATCGCTCTAGGGGTAAAATTTCTTCCAGCTTGTGGCATGACGGTTAAGACAGTAGAGGAGGTGGGTTCTAAGGGAAAACAGAGGAATCGGTGGAAAATAATCTCCTTACACTGCACTTCTGGATGGAAAAGCTGGCAAATGGAAAGGAAAGAGCAGAGCCGAACAAAGCAGGATGGAGTAAAATGATGAGACTGGAGATAACAACATGCCCACATCTATATAAATAAAGCGAGAATTCTGTCTGTCTGTCTGTCTGTTTGACCGGGCTTAACTTCTACAATTTTGCACCTTTTCACTCGAAACCTTCACTACTGTGTCGGCCTCGGCATCGGACACCCAGTGGAGGGGTTCGCGTACCCCCTTTTCACCGCTAACATGGTGAAAATCCCCCAAAACTCTACCCAACCGACCGTCCTTCACGCCCCAGGTCGCCTCTTCCACTGCAAAGCGGTTCTATTTATGGCGCCGGTATTCCCCAACGTCATTAATAATGCGCATAACGCCCCAGCTCGCCTCTTCCACTGCCAAGCGGTTCTATTTATGGCGCGGGTATTCCCCAACGTCATTAATAATGCGCATAACGACGTTGTTTACTTTCGCACAAAATTTAATTACGATCGATTCGAACTATAGGCCTATTCATCGTCTTACAGCAAAATTGTGTGTTCAAAGACCCTTCTTTACTAAGGGCAGTGAGGGCTAGATTTCTGGCGTTTTCTTTAACCCGCCAACGCCGGGTTCATCCTCTTCGACTGCGAAGCAGTCAGTCCACGGCAGAGGTCGCAAGACGTGACAAGGCGTATACAAGACTGCGAAGCAGTCTCCGCTGTACGCAAGAAGGCGTCTACAACACTGCGAAGCAGTCTCCCCCACAGGTCGCCAGACGCCACAAGGGCCTCCAAGACTGCGAAGCAGTCGCCGCCAGAGGGCGACTGCGAAGCAGTAAGTCCACGGCAGAGGTCGCTATACGCCAGAAGGCGTAGCCTATAGCCTACAAGACTGCGAAGCAGTCGCCGCTGTACGCCAGAAGGCGTACACAAGACTGCGAAGCAGTCTCCCCCACAGGTCGCCTAAATTTCTTCCTTATTCGCAACACGGATTTAAACTTATACCTAAATTTGTTGCTTATTCGCTACAGGGATTGAAACTTATAACCCCGGACGCATATTTCCAAAGTGTACACGACAATTGCAACCGAGGGTTTTTCAGCCAATCACAAGTCAGTACATATAATATATACACATTTAACATGTAGGGCCCCTCAGCCAATGAAAATGGTTGTTACTAATAGTAAATAAAGCGTCGTTTTAAAGTAGTGATTTCTCGCACTTTCAACAAGAATTTCTTACTCAGAATTATACGTACAGCGATATAAAACTGGATTACAAATCAGAAAATGATTTCAAAGTCGAGTTTTATGCTAGTAAAAGCAATCTGTCAGGTTTGATATATAATGTGGACTTTATGTTACTCTCTTCGTTGTAGTTATTTACCCGCAAGATTTCATCATCATCATCATCATCATCATCATCATCATCATCATCATCATCATCATCATCATCATCATCATCATCATCATCATCATAGTTTTATGCTTTTATTGTTCACCGTAAACATATAGACACGAAAATAACAAGTACATGTTACATGCAGTATGGACAGTGGAGTAGGCCTACCCAAAAGAACGAACGGTTCTGCTAATAGCACCCCTAGTTACAATAAATCATTACCACCAGTGGAGCATTTCGTATAGACTTAGTGGCGTGTCCATTGTTATTTAAAGCATTTATTGATTTTATTTTATATAATTTCGTTTATTGTGATTCAAAAGTGAGAAACCGCAACTATATGGATATAGTTTAAATTTTAAATAAATAAGTAATTCACAACTATTACTAACCAGTGGCGGCTCCACAGGGGGGGGGCAGGGGGGCCAGTGCCCCCCCAAATGAGTTTGTGGCCCCCCAGTGGACCCCCAAATGAGAGTCTGATCTATTACCAAATCTGTCATAAGTTAGTGATCAGATAATAGAAGAGGTTAGGGGTTCTATTTATTCTTCTATCGCTGTTGAAACAAAAGATATTAGTCACAAGGAACAGCTTTTGTTAGACCTCTATATTATATTTCCCAACAAGAAGTTAACGAATGCTTTCTAGATTTTAAACCTGCAAACGAATTAATTGTGTAGTCATTGTCAGAGCTTATTTTAGATACCTTACAGTCATAGGGGTTCGACATTGGTTCATATTTAATGGGTCAAGGTTATGATAGTGCAAGTTTAACGAACACATCTAATGAGTGGTGTAAATAAGGAATAACATTAGTTGGTAAGGCAGTCGACTCCGTGGGCCATTTAGTTCCATTGTTATGCAAATAAATTGAATCTAAGTTTAATTGATGCATCTATTTCAGAAGCTAGGGATTTTTTAAAATTACTTCAAAGGTAATATGTTTTTACTTCAAGTTCTATTACATATAAGAAATGGGTGAAGCACATGGTGTATTTTATCCAGGGTAACCAGTGAGGCAACTGAAACTGTTCAGTGACACTAGATAGGTGTGTCCTATATTAGTTATAGGCGCTTTGTACTACCCAGACAGTGTGTCGCTAAAATGAATGAGAGGGTGCTATCCAGTGATGGGCAATAGTTAACTAAAAACTTGCTAACTTTTAGTTTAACTAAAAAAAATTAGTTAAGGATGAAGTTTAACTAAAAAAATAGTTTAGTTAAAACCATAGTTTAACTAAAAAATTTTAGTTGCTTACTAAAAAGTTTAACTAAAAAAATCAGCAATATGCAACTATTTTTCCACAATGAACATTGAACACTGTCAACAAAAAAAACATTTTAACCCTGCATGGTTTTAGCATCAATAACCTGTGTTTTCAAATTCATACACTACACAGTATGCCGGTAACTGTATGCCAGAAAGTACACATTGCATAGTTTGAAGGTGAAATTGTCATTGACGCTCTGCATTATTACAGTTCACTTAACCTCTGTTATTGTGAAAATGTTTGTCGCAAAAGTTGGAAAAAGTTGGAAAAAGTTTTAACTATTTTTTTTTAGTTTAGTTAACTAATTTCCAAAATCAGTTGCCAACTTTAGTTAAACTATTTTTTAGGTGGAAAATAGTTTTAGTTTAACTAAAAAACATAGTTTAGTGCCCATCACTGGTGCTATCAAGGGTGACACCCATGGGCGGCGATCCCGGGGGGGTCGAGGGGGACAAGACCCCTAACCTTTAAGAGTTGGGGGGACACGCCATACATAGGACCCCCCAAATTTTGAAGAAACACCAAAAAAAAGGTCATCAAATTCTGTAGTGCTGAGGTTAAGAAATTTGTTCGCGCATGAGCGCGAACAAATTTTTTTCACCTTTTTTGACTAGATCAGTTCAAAACTCTTTTTTGACCAGATCAGTTCCAAAATGTCCCCCCCCCCACCTCTCAAACAAGATCGCCGCCACTGGTGACACCGAAGTCACCAACACTAGATAGCTGGCCCCACTGTCAGGATCCCCGGTCCCACCTTGGCCCCCCCTGTTGGAAAAGCCTAGAGCCGCCACTGTTACTAACTAACTGCTACGTATGTGATGTTTAGATTTTAGAAGCATTTTCATGTAACATACCAATGTTGAACGGATGTATGTTATATCGTTTGTCAACCCAATCCTTCCGTTGACAATCCTTCTTATTAAATCCTTGTTCTCTTCGTACTTAACGCCTATATAACGTTCACCTTTTGAACACTAATTCTACGTATAAGTATAACCTGAATTAATCAGCAACACAGTTTAATATCTTTTCAGTTTAATAAGAAACAAACAGACAGAACTCAATTCGATTACAACTCGACTAGTCAGCCACACTACTACAGCGAACACACTCGAATTCAAACTTCTCTAGTCAGCATAATTCTTCGCGCCTCTTGACACACCTGTCTTCTGTGCGCCTAAGTGAAATCTAATAATATACATATAGCGCGCCGCTGCCAAGATCGGCCGGCCGCGCGTGTCACTAAAACAGTACGACTAAACGTGATGCATCTATCATATATACATATACACATGAAACTAAAGTAAGCGCACTTAATATATACGCTAAATATCTCGCACTGCAAGACTGTACACAAAACTCAGTTCACATCGTTGCAATAAAAAATTGATTGATTGATTCTGACACTCGCGAAAGCTTACTGATTTGACGTAGCGCTCATTAATAGGCTGGTGCTCTGCGCTTGGCCTTCGAGTGGCGCTTTAGAAGTGTGGAGATTACAAACGATTACGATTACAAGTGTTATATAATTTACAGAAGGCGACACTTGGGTTCGTGAGTTTGAGAGACTGAGAAAAACGAATTGGAAAGTCCGAGCTACCTATCCAAGTCTTACAAGACTGCAACGAAAAGATTATGTCTGTCAGCATTCGGATTATAGAGAGACCGAGAAGGGAAAATGTCTAACACGCGTGTCAAGCTCACTGGATGCAATGCTAAGTTGACAATGAAGGTGAGTTTCTTCGTGACTTTGTTCATGTCCAGCTGCATTCTGTAGGGTTAACAAACTATAATTTGCGTCTGGTCGTAATCTAACACAATGAATTAAAAGTCAGGAGACTGAAATATTAGTACAATTTCTTTAAAAACCACATGATAGAAGTGGGCAGATTATGATCACAATTTAACATTTCATTTCATCTAACAGTTATTTACAAGACATTACTTCACATTATGTCAGGCTCTGTTTGCAAGTGCTCGCCAGTCAGGGGCGGATCCAGGGGGGCCAATCCGGCCATGGTCCCCCATTTGAAATTTACGCAGGCGTTTTTGTATGTTTACACAGGACGTGACATGATGTGGCCCCCTCGTAGGTGTAGACGAGTATAATGTACACAGGACGAGGCCCCCGCCCCCATAGACGCAGATGAGTGAAATGGCGAAGTATGGATATGACTGAAAACGAGGTTAATGACTAAAAAAACAAAGGTCATCAAGTTTTTTGGGGGATGAATTCCCAAAAGTTGTTCGGTGGTTATTTGATCACTACGCCCACAAACTGATTTCCTCTCCCAGAACAGGAGGACTAGCTTAAACAAACCTTCTGGATCCGCCCCTGTCGCCAGTTGTCTGCTAGTTGTCTCCAAACATATATATTAGGGTGCCATTGGAAATTAAAGTATGCATTTTGCAATGTCTTGCCCTCTATGTTTATTCCTTTGGTTATTGATAGGAAGGACACAAATTTAGTATCAATCAGATAATATTTACTGGTAGCTAAACTTGGTTACAGTTTTTAGTATCAGGTAATGTCTTGCAATGCCTCTCAACAACTTGTAACAGAAACTACTTCTGTTCTTCCTGGTTAGTGAGGACACCATTGATTGAGCACTAACATACTCATCACCCATAACATAATAGACATTATCAAGATTTCATTATAAAGATTTCATTTGTCAACATAAACAATATTTCAGTTTGATTTTCTTTTTTATTATTCAGATCAGACCTGTGAACAAGTACACTTGATGAATTTCATCAGATCATGCACGCCTTTTTCAAGTCGTCTGACCTTGCGACCCTGTAGTTGAACAAGTGTAATGACTCGGTGCATTGCTTCAAGATACATGATGTGTTTTCTTACTATAGCTGACATATGCCTTGCTATAAACTAAAGCTACTCTCTGTATTTAGTATAGGACCATTGATCAAGGACTGTTGGTCACAAGATGTTTGGTATAGAAACCAAAACTCAGTATGTACGTATATATATACATACATAGATACAGACATACATACATTCATACATACAGACATACCTGCATACATACATACATACATATGTATGTATGCATGTATGTATGTACAAATGCATGTATGTATGCATGTGTGTATGCACATATGTTTGTATATTCATGCAAACATAAATACATACATTCATACATACATGATCAACAGTCCTATGATCAATGGTCCTAATGATCAATGGTCCGTGTGACCAAACTTCCCATGATCAATAGTCCTATGATCAATAGTCCTGTGATCAATGGTCTGCAAATCGGCTAGGTCTGGTTTTGAAATGAGTGACCAGAGTGTACGTGAACACTTGATAATGCAACAGATGTGACCTATGTTATGTATGTTATGTTAAATGTTTCCGAATGTTGTTTATGCATAGTGCAGAGTAATAATTAATTTAGCACATAACATCATTTAATTCACACAAAATTTGTCTGCTAACTAGTTTATTACCGATTCATAGCTCAAAGAAAAAATAGTTGACAAAGCAGAACAAAATTTTGGCAGTATGATGATGATGAGGAATGTACGGATTCTCCAAGATATTGTGAACGAAGCTTGTGGATTTTAACTCTGACAAATTGAAAGGCATCAACTGTTGTTAATAATCTTCGTTGTAGAATTTTGCAGAGTTCAGCTAATTCACATAAAAAGTAATTTAATATTGCCAATGTCCGATGGTAAACTGGTCTCTTTAATTTTTCTAAACAGTATTTGTGTATCTGATCATAAAGTTAGAATGAGTTGACTGTATTGTTCTGCTTAATAAAATTAATAACACCATGACAATTAGCATTTATTGGAATGAGAATCTGGGGAAATTGTCATTGTTGCATTCGAATTTAGTTAAGTCTACTATCAACTCCACTCTTGTTTACAATGTGATCTTAACCTCTTTCCTTTCACATAATTATACTTATTATACACTTTTCTGTACGCCACAACTAATCATACTTTCCCTGTTATTCAAAAACTGCTTGTTCATGGCATAATTCCCACCAGTTTTAGTCTGGGAATAATCATTCCCTCGGAAAAAGGCCTACTTTAGATCATGGGAATAGTGAGAAGTATCGTGGCAACACATTACGTTCAAATTTATCTAAATTTTTTTAATTGTGTATGCTTGAGTTAGAAAGAATTTAAATGAATCTAAATATAGCCTAATGAGGCAGCACAGCAAAGTCGAGTTTTTGAAGGTGCTGAGGAGTACCAAACCAGATAAATTGAGTTTTTGATGAATTGAGGGAAAGGCGATTGCAAGACATCCAGGTATGGAGATCATGAGAAAGAGCTTCGATGCGCTGAGCAAGAAGTTGAGAAGAAGGAGGCCCATAAACATAAGCCTGGACATCGTCAGCAAAGAGATGGCCTGAAGCCCCTTAATATGTGTAACAACATCAGTGTCAACAGATCAGCGATGTAGACAAGCTAAAATATCTGTGGGCTGTTTCCTGGTTGCCTCCAAGTCATTTTACCCTATTACATTTTGCATGTCATGTAATTCTGATATAGTAAACACAATAATAGGCCTACAACTGGTAAAAACGTAGTTTAGGTTGGTAAATTATTTCCATGTAGATACCTAATTGAAACTAGAAGTTATATGATTCATGAAAATATTAGTGAAACTAGAAGCTGGATGACTGATGATTGATGAACATGTATGTATTACATAAGTCAAACTAAAAGTTGGACTGCGATGAAAACATATCGCTTTTGTGCTGACGTTATTGCCGTGGATGAGCGATGAAAGCATTTCATACCAAAACTTACAATACAACTTTCGTAATACTTTAATAACAGTCCTAATAATACAAAACAACATAACTTTTGGTAAAAAAAATAATTTAAAACGAAATTTACAACAACGCAGTCCTGGCTGTTAAATATGTAGGCCTATGCCGACTCTTACGAGTGTCAAAATGGTTCTAAAAATAACACAGCGTCAGTAATAATTGTTAGCACTCGTGAATAGGCTGGTAATTAATTCTTTATTTTAAAACTACTTCTTTATTTTAAAATTACATTTTTGACAAGAATGCTTTATTTTTGTATAAACTATGTGTAAACCAAAGTGCGGTATCGGAGTTTTTACAGTAATAAAGAATATACTTACTTACTTACCTACTATTAGTAAAGACGATTTTCATTGGCTGTGGGGCCCTACCTGTTAAATATGTATATATTATATGTATGCTGACTAGTGATTGGTTGAAAAAACTCTCGGTTGCAATTGTCGTGTACACTTTGGAAATATGCACCCCGGACAACGCCGGGTAAACCAGCTAGACGTTGTTTACTTTCACACAAAATTTAATTACGATCGATTCGAACTATATTCATCGTTTTACAGCAAAATTTTATGTTCAAAGACTCTGCTTTACTAAGGGCAGTGAGGGCTAGATTTCTGGCGTTTTCTTTAACCCGCCATAGCCGGGTTCACCCTCTTCGACTGCGAAGCAGTCAGTCCACGGGAGACTGCGAAGCAGTCGTCGCTACAGGGCGACTGCGAAGCAGTCAGTCCACGCCTAGACTGCGAAGCAGCAGGGGATTTTTAAGAAATTTTCACTGGTGGGGAATTTTGAAAAAGGGCATTTTTCGCGCGTAATTTTAAGTCAAAAAGCACTGAATCAGAGAAAACTTTCTGAGCTGTGGGCCACAGGAATAATTACTAATAATTATTTATTATAATATTTTATATTAGTTAATTTATTATTTAATGTCATAATTTAATTTAATATTAATTTAATATTTATTATTATTATATAATTGTCTAATAAACAAGAAACATTTACATTAGCCATTTTCTGTTTTAACAAGTAGCCTCCTTTACCTGGATACGGTCCATTCTTCATCAGTTGAAGCTTCCTAAGAGCGCTATCTCTTCATGTCAGTGTACTGTCATGGGCGTCTTTGTTTAGGCGTAATCTTGAAAATTTAACGTATAGAGTTCTGTCTTGGTAATATGGAAATTCATATTGTCAACCCCGATATGGGAAGATTCATTCACTCGTGTCGACTAATTGGTATCGTATTCCTTTTACCAGCGGCTGTTGTGTTGTTTTTAGCCGATCGCTGCGAGATAACAGGTCGGGCTGGTGAACCGCGGAGTCAGAACGTTATTTATAATATGTATATTTATACACATCCAGAAATATATATATACATATATATACATATATATTAACATATGTAATTGACACTGGCTGGAGCGACAGTCTCTAAGTAATGAGCTTCTTCCCTTAGACGCCAACTAACACACGTTCTGCCAGACTTTTTAAATATAGGCCTACCCCGCTAGCTTCGGAGCCAGTTCCAAGCCTGGATGAATGAGGAATGCGAATCAATTGATCTTTGTTGTCACACGGGTCATTAAACTGAAACTTCTACTACTACGCTTTGTGAGTCAGTCGGGTCTGTATTAATAATTACAGGAACGGAGAAGACGAACACTTCTGAGTAGAACAATTTCGTAGGAACTGTGAGGGTCGACTGCGTTGAGGCCTAACCCTAACACTAACCCTAACCCTGAACTCAGTGGCGGCGATCTTGTTTGACAGGTGGGGGGACATTCTTGAACTGATCTGGTCAAAAAAGAGTTTTGAACTGATCTGGTCCAAAAAAGGTCAAAAAATTTGAACAAATTTCATAACTCTAGCACGAAAAAATGTGATGACCTTTTTTGGGGTTTCTTCAAAATTTGGGGGGGGGTCCGATGCATGGCGTGTACCCCCCACTCTTAAAGGTGGGGGGTCTTGTCCCCCTCGACCCCTCTGGGATCGCCGCCCATGCCTGAACTTGCTGGATTTCACCAAACAGCGTGACTGCATGTGAGAGATGAACACGGACTTTGCTGATATTTAGGCCTAGCTGATATTTTGGTCTGTGACATTTGCTCATTTGCTGCAGGCTGCAGCGTTCAAGAATTAATTACATATTTAAGATTTATCAGATTTTATTGACAAATTGATTTTACACACTGTTGAAGTGTCCATGTGTAGGCCTACACTAACTGAAGCAGTCACAGTGGCCGTCACTTAGTGACTTAGGCCCTAATAGTGTCATAGTGTGTATAAGAATTATAACTAATTGATAAATAGGATATAAAAGCCTATTAACTCAGTGAACAGGTCATGCAGATAGCAACATTAGCTACTAGAAAAGCCTTAGATATAGGCCTAATTTTTGATGATATTTATACGCCGTAGCTACATGGTATTGGCAAACCAACGGCCGCTCGACCAACACGGGCCCCTTTTGTAACTTTTTGCACCGACATTCGCGGAACCTTAAAAACGGCCCTGGCTGCATTTGCTACATCATCTGTCGAGTGCCATCAGTTAGGCCTAACTGTTGTTGCCTGATTGGTTGCTGGCAGACTGGTTGTAATTGTTTGCTGTCGAGTTTGGCCAAATAAATCTGAAAGCTTTTGACATTTCTTAGTGCTATCCAAAAGCAAACCTGCTTTGCGTTTCTTAGTTCTTTCTGTAAGCTTACTCGGCATGCTTGTAATTTAACCAATATTATTCTTGCGTATATTGGATAATCCCAATCCCTAGAGAGTAGCTTTAACGTAACCACTAACCAAAATTCAGTCTTACGGTTTTAGTTTATGTTTAGTTTTCGCTTTAAATAAGAAATATAAATTATAGAGATTTCACGTCTACTGTGGTTTGCATTTACAGTATATCATATGCATAAGGTCACACCAATGACAAAACAAATAATTATTTGGGACTAAAAAGGGCACAATTCACTGGTGGGGAAAAGGGCAAGGACTGGTGGGGAATTCGAGAGGGCTGGTGGGGAATTTCCCCACCAGTCAACATGTTAAAAAATGCACTGCGAAGCAGTCTACCCCACAGGTCGCCTAAATTTCTTCCTTATTCGCTACACGGATTTAAACTTATACCTAAATTTTTTGCTTATTCGCTACAGGGATTGAAACTTATCACCCCGGGCAACGCCGGGTAAACCCGCGAGTGGAGCCAATATAGGAACCACGTCTCCATATGTTACCCATTTAGAGGATAGATGATTCCCATCTAATGCCCATGGACATCCTGGCAGAGTTGCAATTACAGAGGCAGTAAATTGAAGTTATACCCGAGGAGATGAGACAGGCCGAATTAGAAGCTTTAGAGAAAACGAGACAGATCGAATTAGAGATACAGAGGTTATAAATTGAGAAACAGAAACAATTGTTTAAGATAGAAAGATAAAAACGAATGCAAGCCATCCGTACCAGACTAGAAATGAAAGATATACATTTTAGAGAGATGACAATAGAACGAGAGGAGTCAAGAGAGTAGATAAAGATGATGCAATAGATGTAGGCCTAAATACAGTAGAAGACGGAAGAGAATAGAGGGCGGAAGGAGAAACAAGAGGAGAAGTTGAGGAAGAAAAGTGCATTAAAACATGTTTTAAGCAAATTGCCTCTGATTTAACTTAAATTCCCTTGCAAGTTGACACAGAGAAAGCTTCTGACAGTTTTTGGTGTTGAAAAATAATTTCGGGTGAAATTGTATTTCGGGCGAATAGTTGTTAAGCTGGAATTGAAATGATCGGTCGTTAAAGTTCCCGCTCAAGGCACGAGAGTTGGTAATAATGAATCGGATACCAATCACGACGCTTCAACTGGAGAATTTAGGCTACCTTTCCGACATCACTGCAGTATTGGACCGCTGGAGCAAAAATCATCGGCATATATCACAGATGTGCTGATGGCTTTAATATGCACAGGATGGCCAAAAGCGTTTTTGCTTAAGATATTGTACGTCTCTGGGCCTCCCCAGTTCTGGGCGTAACCACAGACGGTTTGAATTGGGAAGGTTCGACGTTTCCTCGTGAAACACTATACTAACTTCCGGACCTTGCGAAGTTAGAATCTCGGGTTCGTGACCTTCTTATACCAAGACACAGTCTGAGCTCCCAGTCCAGTTAAAAGGCAGTCATGGCGTGGCTGATGCATTATACGCTCACTGCGTCTAAGAATAACCGGGGCTGCACTGGCTTCCACATCATCACTTGCTATACATATTAAGGGGTTCTCGAGGTTTCCACAGTGGTAAGGACGGTGGTTGGAGGTGCGACAACCAGGGGCGTAGCCAGACTTCAATTCAAGAGGAGGCAACTACTGCTTGTCTAAACTTTTATGCAGTGGCGGCGATTTTGTTTCAGAGGTCAGAGGGAAATTTTTCAGCGTCCGAAAAAACTTCTGAAAATGTAAGAATTTTGCTCTGAGAATTTATAAAATTTCGTCACGAAAAAAGTTGATGACCTTTTTTTTAGTCATTAACACATTCCAGGACTTTCTTCGACACAAATCCAAATCAAGAGGAGGCAAAATCCACCTCTCCTGGGGTCTACTTCATGGAGAATTTTTCAATTCGCAAAACCAAGAGGAGGCAAATGCCTCCTCTTGCCTCCATGTAGCTACGCCTATGGCGACAACTACAGTGGGTGTGTAGTTTGGGTTATAGTTCTCGGTTGCACGACTTCTATTTCTCTTCTATGTTTCCAAACTAAACAGGCGCTGCATAACTTCGGCTTGTTCTTGCCGTATACCTCACCATGGCTATGCATCATTTCAGTCTGTAGGTAGGCAACATCTTCTACACTATCTCTCATCTGCCCAACGTCAGATTGTCTTACGTCATTGTGATCCAGACGATCTCTCATGTGTCTAACATCCGCTAATCGTTCATTCATTTGTTCCAACTGATTCATAATTCTGTTCATAAGAGAGGCCATCGGTGCATCAGGACTGGAAGACCTTTCCTTACGCTCTGTCTCTATCTCGAGCTCTACTCCAATTTCCAAGCAAGGACTGGAACGCTGAGACTTGGTCTTACGTTAATTCTCTATTAAACAACTACAAGAATGTCTAAACACACAAGTTCAAACTATAAGCGATTAACAGAAATAATTGTCAGTCTGACTTCTAACATCTAAAATTATATTCTACAGACAATTTCACAAGTCTAACATTAAATTATATAATATAGCCTATATGCAATGAGACGTTTAATCTCAATATCCCACAATTATAATAGGAAGTTTCTCACGGGTTTCGGGGTTTATGCAATAGGTTTCGGGACTTATGCAATACAAACTTGGTTTCTAAATTGCCTAAGAAGTTTATGCTTAATAGAATTCCACAACGATTATCCAACGATACGATCACGAATTAAATCTACACAGAACGAATCGCAAACGCGCACAGGGAAACGCTTAATTCCATATTTCCAGAAGTCGACAATTTATAAGACGCTTTTTAATCCTCTTGCAAGCTCTATAGTATTACTATTATATATATAAACGAACAGAAATGTCAGGGGCAGGCTCTGTGAACCTTTGCATGTTACGCTAAGTGCGCATCCGCACTGTTACTGGATATTCATGAACCGCTCGCCAAGGCGACCAATTGTTTCGGCTTAATAATAGTAATGGCTTAATTGTGACGTCACTGGCCAAAATAATTATTGTGACGTCAGCTTCCAAAATAATAATCAATATTCATGACCAGCGACGATGTTTACAAATAGCGACCTAATTCAAAGTTCTAAAAAGCCTACATTAGGCCACACATAGCAAGATTATGATTATTTTAATTGATCGACTTTCTATAGCCGTCTCAGTTTGTTCGTTAGTATAATATATAGGCCTATGCAATCCTCATAGAAAGAATTTCTTAATTTTTATTTCGCGTTTTACGATCTTCTGACTACACGGGGACTGTAAATGGCATGGCGCCTATTCAAACGGACAGTGGTGGTGAAGGATCTCACCAGATCAAATCACTGAACAATGAGCAGGGTCGAGGCCATTCGGTCGCTATAGAAAATCGCGTAGGCCTTATCGTAATCGTAATCGTAATCTCCAAACTTCCAAAGCGCCACTCGAAGGCCAAGCGCAGGTCACCAGCCTATTCACGAGCGCTACATCAGATCAGAGGGAGTTTCCAGAGAGTGGTCCAAGAGAGGTCCGAGTCCGGTTTCCAGAAGGCCATACCAAATCAGAGGGGTTCCAGAGAGTAGTCCAAAAGAGGTCCAAGTCCGATTTCCAGGAGGCCAAACCAAATCAAAGGGGGTTTCCAGAGAGTAGTCCAAAAGAGGTCCAAGTCCGATTTCCAGGGTAGGCCTACCAGATCAGGAGAGGCAGAGCAGCTGCCAAGGCGGGTGTCGTTTACGGCGAGAATAATTGGAAGGCGGAGGATCAGATGAGTCAGGATGGGAGTATTTGAAAAGGTGAGACTTCAGTTTTACATTTAATCGCAACACTTTCGAACGTCATCGTGGATGACGATCGGACATGATCGTCATCCCTGTTGAAAAAAAATTCATCAATCAAATAGAATATGTTTTTCGCAAAACATTGTTTATGATGACATTTTCACGAATTTTTAAACTATGAAGGTCATAATAAATTTCACGTCTTAGGACGGGCAAACATCTAGTTATTATTAGCGACGTGCGATCGTCGATGACAACGGTGATTTTGATGAGATTATGCGAGTTGCCAATTGACTCAGAGACAGAGTTAGATCATGCAGAGTAGAAATATCTGACACAGAAAGTTAGTGGATTTTTTTAAAATGTATTATTTATTTTCTGATAAAACCTGATCTTTGAAATTAACGTTTATTATTACGACATGGTTTTAGAGATTCTGGAAAACTACTGACCGAGTATGAAAAGAAGGTAGCTGGATCATGAACATTTTAAACATTTTAAAATAGACCATTTCGTTTATTATTTCGAACTGAACGAAACTTAAAGAAAATGGGCAACGATTGAAACAGAGGTTGCATATGCTGTTACATTTGCTTTGCTTAAAAAAGAACGCCGTTTTGGTTCGCAAATTGCTGCATACACATGCTATAATCCGTTGATTTATCTGACAATTACTGTCAAAATCTGTAAACTTTGTCGGATGGCTTTTGGCGTTACAAGATTTGATTTCGAAGGGTGGTATCTTATGGACAAGTTGATCGATCGTGGTGGCAGATTGCCTATCATGATTATAATTAAAGGTTCATGGTGCCCAGCTTTTTTATGTTCTAGAACCTATTGGAGGATAATTGTGTCACATTGCACTATGTAGTGTAAAGTAAAGGTTGATTTGTTAACTTCAGAAGGGGACGGAGAGTTGCGTGGAGAGGCGACGCAAGATTAGAGTAGTTGGCATAGATCTGGTGCTGCATGAATGTACATTAGTTGAATACGAGCTAGCAGTATATTAGATTAGCGTGTCTCTACGTGTAGCCTATGCCAACGACTTTAAAGCCATTTCATTGGATTAATTATTTTGTTAAACAGTTATTTTGTTTAACAATGACTGAAAATCTCTTTATAATTGTAAGATAAAAATATTGTATTGTATTGTATTGTATTGTATTTAAACATTTACAAAGCACCTTTAGTAGGGTGAACCGTTCAGAGGCGCTACCAGTGCGCAAGACCAAGAGAAAAGAAACAAGTCTTGAGAAAGCAAAAGAAGACAAAGGGTTAGGCCTACCTATTAAAATTTGAGAGCCAGTAGAAGGAGACAGTGTATTGCAGAGAGAGGGACCAATTGAGGCAAAATATCGGGAATGCGCCCTAGCTGTTCTAGTATGAGGAACTGAAAGATCCAATGTGTTCGAGGAGCGAAATGGACGATGCGAGGAGACAGAAAGAGGCCGGTGAATTACATCAATTAACTATTTGGGGGCGAGACCCCACTGTGTCTTAGACACCGGAATAAGGAGTTTGAACTTAATACGTGCTGAGAGAGGAAGCCAGTGCAGTTGCTCAAATGTGAAGGATGAAATGCGTGAATAGCTTGGCAGCTGCATGAAGGACTGACTGCAGAGGGATGACACGGACCTTCGGAAGACCGATTAGAAGCGAATTGCAGTTGTCGTTTTGGGAGCAAATGAAAGCAAAAAAATAATGTGAACGTCAGCCATAATCTGCTAAAAGCTGGATACAATTTGTAATTAACCATTGGCGTTTAGTTATTCGGTCTCCGTTTCGCCACCATTACCTTCGCCTGAAATGTGCATGTCAAGGAAGATGCAAAATTATAGCTCAACTGCAAAATAGATTGCCAGTGATTATTTGCCACAGTCTTATTCAGTCTTGTTGTCAAGACCTTAAACCTCAAGACCAAGACCAAGACCAAGACCTTGAACCTCAAGACCAAGACCAAGACCAAGACTTTGAACCTCAAGACCAAGACCAAGACCCAAAAAATCGAAATCAGGTCAAGACTTCTAAAAATTGTCAAGTCGGAATATTCGCTATTTTAATGAAAACATGAGTCTTTTATTTTATTCAAGCAAATTAACTTTAAATGCAAACTGCAGAGAAATCCGAATTTGTATTCAAAAGTCCTTCATGCAAACTTTTATACTAAATGCCTTTTGTATTTTATAAAAACCAATTCGCTCAGAATTTTCTGACCAAGACGTGCCTGGTGGGCCTCATAAAAACTCCGCCATGTGAAAAAATACGTTCTACAGGTGCTGAAGTCGCTGACACACACACAGAAGCTTTTCAAGCACTGGATGTAAATGTACAGATAGTGAGTCCTTTTGAAATCTTCCCATGGTTTATCATACCGTCTGATACAGAATAACTGTTGCTGCTGCCAATGGGTTTTCCTGACCAACATGACTTGTATCCATCCATAGATATTGGTCGTATGATGCAAGCAGGCTTAATACAGAATTCTTGGGTTCTGTTAAATGACTGTTCATATTGACAGCCGGTCTTGGTCTTGGTCTTGCGAGACCAAGACCAAGACTTTGAACCTCAAGACCAAGACCAAGACCTTGAACCTCAAGACCAAGACCAAGACCAAGACCTTGAACCTCAAGACCAAGACCAAGACCAAGACTTTTAAAAACGAACTCGAGTGCACTCGAGACCAAGACCTTGTTTCGCGTGTATATATATATATGATAGATGTATCATGTTTAGTTGCATTGTCTTAGTGAAGCGCGTGACCGGTCGATCTCAGCAGGCGGCCGCGTTATATGTATACATGTATAATTAGATTTCGCTTAGGCGCAGAGCACAGGTGTCTAAGAAGAGCGCGAAGATTATTTTATGCTGACTGTAGATTTTGAATTTGTGTGTTCTCTGTAGAAGTGTTGCTGACTATTTGAAATCGTTAATTCATTTATGTTTATGAAACAAAGATATTGAAACTTGCGTTTCTTCTTCAGTGAAGGCTATGCTACACAGTAGAAATTAAGTTACTTATACGTAGATTATTAGTCAAACAGTGAACATTAAACAGGCGTAGCCTAAGTACGAAGGCAGTGGCGTAACCACGCCCGGGCAATTATGGGCAGTGTCCCGGTTGCAATTAATTCTGCCCGGGTTGTGCAAGCCAGAGAAATTATAATATTTTAGTATTATTCAAGAAAACTGGATGGCACAACGCACCCACGAAATTGAGAAATTTTTTAATTTTGAGGTTGACATTGCTTCTGTGCTTCAGACAAACGATACAGAATATGATGTGCCATCAGCCCATCGCGTCGACTTGCCTTTGCCGTCTTGTCACCCCATCCCGTCCCTCCCCACCAAGGCTATTTGAAGCATGAAAAGCCGGTCAGAGAGAGACAGAGAGACAGAGACAGAGAGAGACAGAGAGAGAAACAGATCTAGAGAGAAACAAAGACAAAGACAGACAGACAGACAGACAGACAGACAGAGCGTGAAAGACAGACCAACAAGGGGCTAAAGATAGATAATATTTCAGGCATTTCTTAGCATGGAGCTGAGTTAAAGTGTATGCATTGGTTGTATGACTGAAAAGAGAATCTGGCTGTATATTAGTGTGCATGCGAATGAACGTATCTTCATGTGAAACTGGGTGCTGTGGGTCATCCAGGTTCAAATACCTCCGACACATCAGGGTGACCTAGACAGATGCTACACGTGAAGACCGAAATATTCACGAACCACTCTTACTTGTAAACGTCTATTACCCTGCGTATCATGTATCATCTGTCATTATTCAGGCTATAGTTCAGACTGCAGATAGGCTGAAAGCTACACAGGCCTTGTAACCCTTGTTGTGGCACTTTTGAACAGCGTAGGCTAAATAGAAAAATTTGCCAAATATAAAATTTGTGCGGTAAAGGAAGAAAATGTAAGAATAGGGTCCTAAAGCAGAATGTGATAGGGGGTGCGTACGCACCTTGTATGGCTATGCCCCTGGCACGTAGGTGCCATCGTAGGTCGAGATGGCGAATTAATAGGTAGGCCTATATGACTTATAATACGTAATACGTCACGTATTTTAAAACTTGAAACAAGCCACAGATTGGCTGGAACTCGTCGAACGATCGTAGGCCTACTACTCTAGACCAAAGAACAAAATGAAGAATTGGCAGCAGCATCGTCTGGGTCGCAAAAGTTGTCAGCGCTCGCATTTATTATAAATCCAAGAAGGAAGAAAACGGTTGCCTCATGCTTGGAAACTTCAAATGACACAGCTTCTGCACCAAATTCAATAACTAGTCAGCAAGTTAATCCACCACCATCAGACTTCGTTGATGACGCGTTACCAAGTCAAGACTATGAACTAAACAAACAAGCTAAACCTCTACAGAAGTTTCCAGAAGACATTTCCAATTCCAAAGGAGAACTGCATAGCCCGGTTCAACCTAAATTACATGTATAGGCCTACCCATGGAAATATTTTTGAGTGACTAAATAAGTCAAACGTCGTTTTCAAAGTTCTTCCTTTGCGGATTTCCATGGTTGGAATATTCTGTTGCGTTCACTGCCTGACAATGCTACATATATCTTTCGCCAACAATCCAGAACGATATCGTCTTTTGTATAGCCACTTGCATTTCCGATGTAGGCCTAATATCGAAGGCCGTCAATTTTCAAAGAAACGGGTATGTTCTCAGTTTTAGTAGATGATACAAAAGATATTGATGCAGTGTCATTTATATAATTGGATACTTAGTTACAGGCTACACCTTCTGGTGCTAACTCTGCAAATCTGGCATTTTCTAAGTTTATTTTGTTAGTCGCTTGATGTTGTCGCTTAGTTGTCTGTATGGCCTACAGCCCTACACGTTTGAATTATCTTAACTGGCTGCAGATTGATTACAATTCGCGTACGAAGTTTCTAATGTAAAATGTAAATAGTTTTTTTTATCTGGTAGCAAAATGTTGAATTATTATAATTATAATAACATTATAGTTGCCAACTTGCCACTTTCGAATTAATAAAAATGGCCTCTACCAAATCCTACCTAAAATGATCATAATTATGATTAATGTTGAGTTGGGCAGCTGCCGGGTTCCATTTTCACTCTGGTTACGCCACTGTACGAAGGAGACAAGTGAAGTTGTTAGAACTTTTGTCGACAGAGGGAAAGTGTTGACAGTATATATATATAATTCGAAATTGCCGAGGGAGACGAGAGACAGAAGCAGATGGAAAAAAATTTACAGTGGTCCAGCGAATTATCGGATCGAGGAAGGTTGAAGACGAGATAAGACAATCTCAAGCTAAGTCTTGAGAATCAAGGTATTCATTATGCGCTCAGTCAAAACAAAATCGATAGGGCAGGTATGGTCAAAATTGGTTTCAGATCGAGAGCCAGAGACCAGGCAAACATATAGTCAAACGGCTACTGTGGATGATGACTTTTTAGAATTTTGCGGTGCTAGGTAACAGGAATGTTATGTAATGTAAGCTTTAATCTTAGAAATTTCTCAGCGCCACACAAAAGCTAGGCCAGGGAGACTAGTGTTTTCATCGGCACTATAACAAATCCGCTATGGCCAGATTGTTTTGTCCGTTCCGGTGCCAGGTGTCAGAATCTGGGGCGGTTAAGCCGAGAAGACGGCATGGTGCTACGGTGGAAAACGTTGATAATGGTGGTCGTGTGGGGTGCAGGAAGTGCAAGCTGAGGAAATGTAAAATTAACAGGCTAGAGAGGAGAATGATCAAACTGGCGGAGATCTTTAGGGAGTTTATTCCAAAGAGCTGGTGCAGCATAGAATAAGGTGCGGTTGCAGAAGTTCAGAGAGGAGGAGACTGGAGACCGAGATAGAGAAAGATATGATGATGAGCGCGTAGCTAGCGAATGTAAGAGGTTTGAGAGGTTTGAAGGGCGTTGACGGAGAGGAAGAATCAGTATATGATGTGGATGGAACTCATCTTATGGCAAACAAGGCCTTTGAAGTCGGCAGATATTAGTTTGAATAATTCTCACCGTCAAAATGGCATGATACGGTTTAGTTTTAACGACCTGTGCAAAGACCGCAAGAGATGCAGTTTTAGTAAGTTTTTAAGATGGATCAGAAACTTATCCTAATTCTGGCAGAAGTTCATTCCAGAGAGGCGGAACGCTACGGCTATGGAGCATTTCTCAAATTCTATTGAGGAGATGACGGAAGGGCGGGAAAGTGTGAAAGTGTTAGGGCGAAGGAGAGTTGAGCGGAATGGTTGGATCGTGAATAACTGACGAATATAGGAGGGATGGGAGGATTGCAGCATGTTGAAAGTGATTAAGTGACTAGACCTTGCATTCTATTGGTTCAGGTCAGACTTGTTGTCCTCGAGACCAAGGTCTTGGTCTCGAGTGCACTCGAGTTCGTTTCAAAAAGTCTTGGTCTTGGTCTTGAAACCAAAAGTCTTGGTCTTGGTCTGGAGGTTCAAAGTCTTGGTCTTGGTCTTGGTCTTGAGGTTCAAAGTCTTGGTCTTGGTCTCCCAAGACCAATTGTCAGACCAAGACCGGCTGTCAATATGAACAGTCATTTAACAAAACTCAAGAATTTAAAAATTTATCAAGCCTGTTTGCATCATAGCCTACGACAAATATCTACGGACGGACGTCGGATGCAAGTCTTGTTGGTCAGGAAAACCCATCGGCAGCAGCAGCTAAGTTATGCTGTGTCTGGAAGCCCTGCCGAGACTTTTTCTGAAGCCAGGGTAGGATTTCAAAAAGGCTCACGATTTGTACATTTACATCCAGTGTTTGAAAAGCAACGACTTCAGCACCTGTAGAACGTAGTTTTTCACATGGCGGAATTGTTATGAGGCCCACAAGCCACGTCTTTGTCAGAAAATTCTGAGCGAATTGGTTTTATAAAATGCAAAAGGCATTTGGAATAACATTTTGCTTCGAACTGTTGTTAATACGAATTCGGAATTCTCTGCAGTCTGTATTTAAAGTTAATTTGCCTGAATAAAATAAATGACTCACGTTTTCACCAAAATAGCAAGTAGTCCGACTTGACAATTTTTTGTAAGGAAAAGAAGTCTTGGGCTGAATGTGATTTTTTGGGTCTTGGTCTCGGTCTTGGTCTTGAGGTTGAAAATCTTGGTCTTGGTCTTGGTCTTGGTCTCGAGGTTCAAAGCCTACACAATAGCAACAGATACTTTTGAAAGCAAGCATGCATAAGTTATCACATTATAACTCGCGTTCAAGTGAATAACCACTCGACACGGTGAGCCAACATATGCATTATGCATTGATGTTAAATCTTCTATGCCTATTAGATCACTCCGCCGACACAACCAATTTCTTCGGGTTAGACCTATAGGCAGTCTTGTTGTCCTCGAGACCAAGGTCTTGGTCTCGAGTGCACTCGAGTTCGTTTTTAAAAGTCTTGGTCTTGGTCTTGAGGTTCAAGGTCTTGGTCTTGGTCTTGGTCTCGAGGTTCAGGGTCTTGGTCTTGGTCTTGGTCTTGAGGTTCAAAGTCTTGGTCTTGGTTTTGCAAGACCAAGACCAAGACTTTTGACAATATGAAGAGTCATTTAAAAAAACGCAAGGATTTTAATAATTTATCCAAAAATTACTAATACAATTGCTTTAGTATTTACACGGTCAAAACTAAAGGTTTTACTTTTGCTTTTGACATTCATTTTGACTTCCGGTTATTTACCATGGATTGATTTCAAAACAGACTCACAATTTGTACATTTACATCCGGTACTTGAAAAGCTGCTCTGTGTGCCAGTGAATTCAGCACTGTAAAACGTATTTTTCACATGGCAGAATTTTTATAAGGCCCCATAGGTCACGTCTTGGTCAGAAAATTCTGAGCGAATTGGTTTTTATAAAATGCAACAGGCATATGGAATAAGATTTCGCACGAAGGACTTTAGTAAATACGAATTCGGAATTCTCTGCGGTCTGCATTTGGAGTTGTTTGATTTGAATAAAATAAAAAATTAATGTTTTAATTAAAATAGCGAGTAGTCTGACTTGACAATTTTTTTTGTAAGGAATAGAAATCTGGATATGGTTGTGATTTTTGGGTATTGTTCTCGGTTTTGATCTTAAGTTTCAAAGTCTTGGTCTTGGTCTTGGTCTTGGTCTTGAGGTTCAAGGTCTTGGTCTTGGTCTTGAGGTTCAAGGTCTTGGTCTTGGTCTTGGTCTTGAGTTTCAAAGTCTTGGTCTTGGTCTTGGTCTTGAGCTTCAAGGTCTTGGTCTTGGTCTTGGTCTTGAGGTTTAAGGTCTTGACAACAAGACTGCCTATAGGCCTACAAGGCGATTAAGTAGGCCCTATGTTTATTTTCCTGGTCTATCCACGTATGCTAGGAAAACTCAGGACAGCGCTGATCAATATTTTGTCTAAGCGCCTGTGAATAAGCTGGTTCCCACCACTTCAAGTTTTTTGAGCGCTGTAGAAATTTTTCAACATTACGATTACGATTACATAGAAAACGTACACATCCAGTTATGAACACAGTTAGAGAGCGCCACGCGTTAGATCAACAGGTAGCCTAAACAAGAATAGCGTTGAGCCAAGTGTTTATCGATGCTTAATTTAAAATATTTCCCAAAAATTATTTTTAAGTAAATGTTTTGTTGATTCTCCTCCACTTACTGCAGAGATCGTCGTAATAGATTTCCTGTAGAAGTAAGTAGCAGCGGCAGTCAGATCGGCGTGTGTCTCGAAGCGCCGACTGCCGTTGCTGGCACTGAATTACATCGAAACGCGATCGACTCAAGCGCGAACGCGACAATGCCGTCGTCGCAGCTGCTGCGGCAGTTCCTGTTCCTACCGCTGACGATGAATACGATGACCAGCAGGAGCATATGAAGAACGAGCGCGAATGAAAACGAAAGAGGTGATCCGTGGCGTACATGTGTTGGTGTCTATAGCTTCGTTTCAAACGGACACATCACTGCTTCGATCGGCGACCTCATGCATGCGCAGGTGTCGCATTTTTTGAGAACCTTATAGGGTTGTTTATCATGTGATTATGATAAAGACGGGTGCACTCAAATGACCTCTGTCCCCTTGCACAATGCACAGTGGATATGTAGGTCTATTCTGCGTTCTCGTAGATATGTGCATTGGTGGTGTTTTTGTGGAGGTCGTATGACACTGATCCCTAAAACTGATTTTGTTGGATGAAATACTTCACCTCGCTGTCCATTTGAATGGGCGCCACGTCCTTTCACCGCTGATGTAGGCCCTCCTAATCAATTAAATGATTTCAGTCAGGATGCTATCTGACCACTGGCGGCGATATTGTTTCACAGATGGGGGCACAAAGGACACTTTTGAACTGATCTGGTCAAAAAGAGGTGAAACAAATTTTTCGCACGTAAGTTTTGGTGTTTCTTCAAAATTTGGGGAACAACTGTATGCTATGTTCCCACCACTGTTAATGGTGGGGGTCTTGTCCCCCTCGATCCCCGTGTATCTGACAACTCTTCATACACGCGCAATTCACTTCAAATGCAGCTGCGCAGAATAATATCTATTGCACTGGGTTTTAGATAGGGCCTATTCCGTATTCATTTCTCCGATTTTCAAACTCAATTATAGATTTAACAAGAGTCGCAAAATATATGCTCATGACAAGGGGTAAATGTTTTGGAAGTTGGAACGGCATGTTTTTGCAATGTCTTTGGAACCTGAAGCGTCTTGTGAGTCATAATAATAATAATAATAATAATAATAATAATAATAATAATAATAATAATAATAATAATAATAATAATAAAAGCTGTCGGATAGTTTCTAAGAGCCTGAGGGATTATTTTTACCTCCGGCGTTAAAAAAAATAAAATAATAATAATGATGATAGTAGGCCTAATAATAATAATAATAATAATAATAATAATAATAATAATAATAATAATAATAATAATAATAATAATAATAATAATAATAATAATAATAATAATAATAATAATAATAATAAATAATAATAATAATAATAATAATAATGATAATAAAATAATAATAATTTGCATAACTGAGAAATAACTCAGTAATTTAGCCTTTTTATAATAATAATAATAATAATAATAATAATAATAATAATAATAATTATAATAATAATTATAATTATAATAAACAGAATCAATGGGCTGGATTTCATAAAGGACTTGGGGCGCTGCCTAATTCAAATTTCTGGAGGCCCTAAAGAAACTTGCTTCCTCTCCCAACGTCTTGCAATTATTACCATTCAGCGCTTCAATGTCGTTGTCTTCCGTGGCACTTCTGCTCAGCCAGAACTTGACGCGTCATAGCCGTTCCAGACGTGATTGCCATCGTCTCCGGACATTGTTTTAAGACCCTGAGGTAAAAAATAACAATAAGACGTAAACGAAGACGAATATTAAGACAAAGACATTTTCATTTGAAGATGACCCATATCAGCATGGACTTTTGATGTAGCTATAAATGATGCGGTTTTGAGGTCAAGCAAGGGCCGGATTATGTAAAGGTCACAGACATGCATGAAGAAGAACGGCAATGCTGGGTGATAGGATAAGATAAGCTGAGGGTTTGGTCGAATAACATGCCTATATTGTAGACAGGAGGATTAGTAGTGAATGTTTGGGTGGATGCGTGGTCCATGTTGAGGGAAATAGAAGGATCAATGACTTTCTTGAGCTGGTTATGCATGCCTATGAGTAGGCCTATGATTTCGTTTTTGGATATCATACAGGAGGAGATTTTTGGGTGACCAGATGAAGAAGAAAATCTATGGAGTAGGCGAAAGATTTCGGGCAGAAATAGCTGAATAGCTAAGTGTCATCAGCATAGGTGATGGTCAACTGAGGATGCTTTAATGAGTAGGCCTACAAGCTGTGTCGGATGGTGTAAAGGATGAACAAAAGGGATCCAAGAACAAAGCCTTGTGAGAGGGCATGATTGGGATTAGGCTTCCGAAGTTATAACAGATAAAGAGCGGGAAGAGAGATAGGATTGAATCCATAGGAAAGTAGTGTCAGTGAAACCGGACGAGGTTGAAAGTAATCGGTGAATGATGTTTTGATCAGTGGCATCGAAGGGTATTGAATTATCAAGGAAGCAGACGCTACAGGTGCATGTCACCGGCCGCTTCTATTGTTGATCGATCTCTGAGTCATATCGTTGGGTTCTTTTGTTTAAGGTCAGAATTGTTTTTGTAATTTCTTAACATGTTGGAGTTTGTTGGCGCTGTAGGTATGTTTAGATGGCATATTGTTCGTACGTTGTCTTGGCCTACATGACTGAATCGGGATGACCCACCCTTTATGACATACCATCGAGTCTAGGATTATCCAAGGACTGTCTTCGCCGCCTACAGCTGGATAAGTTTCGTATCGGTAGAGGACGAGCAAAAGGGGTCTTTGGAGTGGCCTCGATCGTTAGTCACTTGCAGTCTTGTTGTCCTCGAGACCAAGGTCTTGGTCTCGAGTGCACTCGAGTTCGTTTTTAAAAGTCTTGGTCTTGGTCTTGGTCTTGAGGTTCAAGGTCTTGGTCTTGGTCTTGGTCTTGAGGTTCAAGGTCTTGGTCTTGGTCTTGGTCTTGAGGTTCAAAGTCTTGGTCTTGGTTTTGCAAGACCAAGACCAAGACCTTTGTCAATATGAACAGTCATTAATTTTAATAAACGGTAGGAATTTTAAAAATTGATCCAACAATTACTCATACAGTTATTGCTTTAGCATTTACACGGTGTGAATAGGCTTCACTGTTGTTTTGGACAATTTTTTTGACTTCCGGTTATTTACCATGGAATGATTTCAAAACAGACTCATGAGAAATTTGTACATTTACATCCGGTTCTTGAAAAGCTGCTTTGTGTGCTAGCGATTTCAGCACTTGTAGACCGTGTTTTTTTAACATGGCAGAATTTTTATGAGGCCCCACAGGTCACGTCTAGGTAAGAAAATTCTGAGCAAATTGGTTTTATAAAATTCAACAGGCATTTGGAATAACATTTCGCATGAAGGACTTTTGTAAATACGAATTCGGAATTCTCTGCAGTCTCCATTTAAAGTTGTTTTGCTTGAATAAAAGAAAAAACTCATGTTTTCATTAAAATAACGAGTAGTCCGACTGGACAATTTTTAGTAAGGAATAGAAGTCTGGATACGACTGTGATTTTTTTAGTCTTGGTCTCGGTCTTGGTCTTGAGGTTCAAGGTCTTGGTCTTGGTCTTGGTCTTGAGGTTCAAGGTCTTGGTCTTGGTCTTAGTCTTGAGGTTCAAGGTCTTGGTCTTGGTCTTGGTCTTGAGGTTCAAGGTCTTGGTCTTGGTCTTGAGGTTTAAGGTCTTGACAACAAGACTGGTCACTTGTAGCGCTTCAATCTACTGACCGACACGCACTCGGTGGATAGTGTTATCTCCCAACAATGAGGGATTACTCGGCGACGGCGATATCGTGCGCTAAGAACGCTGCCACCTGCCATCACTTCACGCCACTCGATCTTGACTCTGAACATGATGCTTAGGCCTAGGTCAGCTGTGGACTGGAATCCGTTGGTTGGGTTCTGCGTATTTATGTGATTCTTCTAGTGTTCTGTGCATTATTTTGCTTGTTGATGAAGTTACATTCCATAGTGACATTATTTTGGCATCATTATAGGCTAGCGATTAGCTTGCTCTTGAAGTGGCGCTGTATTAAATTTCCAATGAAAAATTATAGGAAACCTGTAAATGAGAAATGACAGAAACAAGTTCATTTTGAAGGAAATGAGTTGGAAGGTTTCAGTTGAGTGCCGTGTGGTAATAACAAATGGTATTGCTGTAGGAGTGAGCTGGAATTCAGAACATCAGTGTTTCAAGACTGGAGGGAGGTTAAGTTAATTTGAAGAAGAAAGACGTTAGAGACAGGTTAGAGAGGATTTCTTTACCTTTATTTTTGTTATAATCAAGTGATGGTTTATTGAGAAGATGAGTGAGTAAAGAGTGTTTGAAACGGAGAGAGATATATTTCCAGTAGACAAGAACAAGTTAATTATTTTGGTTATGGTGGGATCAAGAACAGATGCACACTCTTCAACAAGGAGGTAGATAGGATCAAGTTCGCCCTACTTATTTTGAAAAGCTTATTTTACACGAGGAATGACATTTTGCTCCTCACTCTTTCAGTCCCGACCCTCTAGCTCTCGCCCCTTTTTTGAAAAACCATAATCCAACTTCTTCTGCGGAGTTCTGTTGTTTCTTTTGGGATTTTAACCACCTTCAGTCTTTCTCTTTAATCCAAAATTATCGCAATCCACGTACTGATGCTCCCTCCTCACTTATAACTCTCCAACATCTCCACCTCTGTCCTCATTATCTGTCTCCCAACTCACATCAGAGACTGGACTATTCCTCCTGTAAAGTGTTTTGGAACATTAAATCACATTACAAGTGTCTGCCAACTACCACATCTGTGATACCCGTTTCATTAGACGCCGCATTCCCTTTCTGCCCTGGTTTAATCAGTCTTGTTGTCAAGACCTTAAACCTCAAGACCAAGACCAAGACCTTGAACCTCGAGACCAAGACCAAGACCAAGACCTTGAACCTCGAGACCAAGACCAAGACCAAGACTTTGAACCTCAAGACCAAGACCAAGACCAAGACTTTGAACCTCGAGACCAAGACCAAGACCAAGACCCAAAAAATCCCATTCAGGCCAAGACTTCTTTTCCTTACAAAAAAAATTATGGAGTCGATATTTTAATGAAAACGTGAGTCGTTTATTTTATTCAAGCAAATGAACTTTAAATGCAAACTGCAGAGAATTCCGAATTCGTATTTACAAAAGTCCTTCATACAAACTGTTATTCCAAATGCCTTTTGTATTTAAAAAAAACAATTCGCTCAGAATTTTGTGACCAAGACGTGCCTTGTGAGCCTCATAAAAATTCGACCACGTGAAAAAATACTTTCCATAGCTAGGTGTTTAAGTCGCTGGCACACAGAGTAACTTTTCAAGCACTGGATGTAAATGTACAAATCGTGAGCCTTTTTGATATCCTCCCATGGTTTATCTGGCTTCAGAAACAAGTCTCGACAGGGCTTCCTGACCAACAAGACTTGCATCCGTCCGTAGGTATTTGTTGTAGGTTATGATGCAAACAGGTTTGATAAGTTTTAAAATTCTTGAGTTTTGTCAAATGACTGTTCATATTGACAGCCGGTCTTGGTCTTGGTCTTGCGAGACCAAGACCAAGACTTTGAACCTCAAGACCAAGACCAAGACCAAGGCCTTGAACCTCAAGACCAAGACCAGGACCAAGACCTTGAACCTCAAGACCAAGACCAAGACCAAGAATTTTAAAAACGAACTCGAGTGCACTCGAGACCAAGACCTCGGTCTCGAGGACAACAAGTCTGGGTTTATTTGGCTAATGCCCTAGCCTCCAGTCGACTATACTCCTGCAACTTGCTTCTTACTCATTTCTAAAGCAAACTTGATGAAGCTTTAAACAGTCCGTCACTAAAACTCCAAAATATGAACATATAGGCCTATCATGGTTCATTAAATCATTGCATCGGCTGCCCATAGAAAGTGAATAACATAGAAGACTAGGCTCACCGTGTACAAGGCCCTACATTTAAGTCAACCTTACTATCTATCGTCAGTCTTTGTTGGTTCCAAAGGCAATAATAAGCAACTCAGTGCTCAACTAGGTCTTGATTATCTAACTATTCCGTGAACAAGGACAGCTCTCGGCAGAAACGAAGCCTACGCGTCTGTTAATTTGCTCCCCGGAAAAGGCACGTTCGCTATCCGATCTATAAACTGGCTTATGGCATACTGCCAGGTCGCGAGACGAGCTGATTACAGATTACAGAGAGATAAAGGAGTAGCGAAGCTCGGGTAACTCCCCGTTCGCAAATCCGAGAGCGGTCTGTTCCGCAGAGTGTAGAAGACGGTGAATCCCCGTATTGCGAAGCGAATACACAGGTCCGTGAAAGTCAGCAAGGTTGATACCGACTGCAGATATGCTTGTCACAACATACAGCTTGGATAACTGACTGAAGTGCGGGGTTGGGTCCCTTTGTGCGTAGGTCGGGACGAAGGTCTGTGTATAGATGGCGAAGTTTATAGAGTGGACCTTCACTGTCAGAGTTCCGTAGAGAATCCTACCGATATCTTCCGAAGCAGGATTTCTTAATAACTGTGTTTGTCGATAACTGCCAACACAGAGAACGGGTGAGAATTTACCCAGTCAACTGTGGTGTATGACAATGTACATATACTTACACACGCAACTGGAATACGATTGACGGTGGGAGGACGCGTCGCCCAATACGCATTTGCCTAGGGCAGAACGAAGCAGGTTTGTCAAGTCTTCTTTGTCCCAGGAACTGAGAGAGTGTTTGTGGCATCATATTAATTGTGATAGTTCCATAGTTACGAGAGAATAATAGTGGAGAAAAAGCCCGTACCTAAGAAGGCAGCCAAAAAGGAGCCACTGTTTTCAGGAACGAACCCTGTTCTGAGAAAAGGCCACCCTCAGAACGCTGCCCACCTGACAACCGTGCGGAGAAAGCAGAGACGGACTGTGAGACAGAGATAAATTTTTAGTACCGGTACACGTTTCTTCTCTTAAGGAACCGGCCAATCCTGAACTCTCCTTGACAGGAACGGTCACAATGGGCAGAGATAGCACGGAAAGGCCATTCTACGTGGGATATAGAATGGACAGTGATACGGGTGGCTCTAGCCATTATGGGCATAGAACTGGGTTGGAGTCAACCTCGCAGCCCCGCTCCGCCAAGAATTATCGTACGGTCCGAGATCGCCACCGAATAAAAATATTTCTATCTTAATGACGTCATTTTCTGTTCTACATGAATGTGACGTTTTTTAACTTTCGTTTGTTCTTCACGCTCAAATGTATTCCACAACTTACCAGTGACTAATGCGGGCAGTGATGCTCTTCTTTGTTTTTTAGATAATACAATTAGGCCTACGCTATGAACACTTTCAGACATATAGACGGTGTAATAAATATTGAAAAAACATATGTGTCTATCAAGACACTATCTAATTTTAGCCTAAATGTTGCAACTCTGCCCAATCACAAGCATTGAGCATAGCATGTGAATATATATAAAGCGCCGAATTTAGTAACTTTTCAATACTGCAATAATTTATCATACTTTCGTTTGTCTTTTACTTGATAATAATAGCCTAAATATATACTAAACAATATACGAAACAATCTTTAGGCCTATTTACATAGCAAAGAGTCACGCACATTTCGGCACTAGACCGTCAGTGAGCTATCTTGTATACTCAAGACAGTACATTGAGGTCTGATGTGTTTTCCCGCCGCAAGTCCCAGGATGAAATGTTCTAGAGCCTACTGGACTTTACGTTCAGAGGACTAGTACGAATCGAAGGCTGGCTATGCTGCAGAATGTGCTATGTATTGGCCTTACAATTACATAATCGTATGACAACCAACGGTCGTTGGTGCCAATATGATCGGGCATCTTTTTGTTAAACGTCAACCAAGTCTTTCTTACTCGAAAAAAATCTTACTCTTCAGTTATTTTCTAATTCCTGTCTATATGATGAATAACGCCCACCACTGACGCTGTGGATACTATTTGAGCATATAACTCTTGTACCTATCTATATCACTGCATTGAAAGTTCAGAAGGTCTCTTTTAAATTGTGGCTCATGGTTTATAAACACTGAACTTCATCAATCCCCAGCGTTTAATTAAAATCAGTCCGTATAATTCAGTCTTATCATTACTAAACAGGGTCATCTGTTTGCTATCTTTCGTCGTCCCTAAAGTTAAAACTCTGTTGGGTAAACGAGCTTTTCGGTTTCTGCATCTAAGTATTTGAATTCTCTTCCTACACCTGCTCGTTCTGCTGAGTCGATTGAGTTATTTCGTCCGCAACTTAAAAGTTATTTGTAACGGTTTGCTTATCCACTATACGTACCTCATTGCAAGAAGCACAGCACATGTTGCTGTTTAATGTACGTATGTACCTGGCTTTAACATAGTGCCTTGTAAGAGCTGATCAGGACGCTAAGCATTAGGGTGGAGTGAAAAAATTTGTTTCTCGAATTTCTAATTCTAATAGTGATTAAAAGTTGCCTATGGTATCACAGAATTGCTACAAAAAATTTGGCATTCCTATGTTGACGTCTTCTGCCCTCTACCGGCGGTAAAATATTTTCCATATATAAAATTCTTTGAATAACGTCAATGTGGTGCATTATTTTTCTTTTTCTTGAAAAAACGGTTACAATTCATGAAATACACGTTCAAATCAGTTGCGGGAATCGCCTCTGGTATGTTACAGGATTATATAATTGTAAACATTTTCTAACATCGATGAAGAAGACCTGGACAGCCCATTATTGAGTATCCTCAGACAATGATCGAACCTTTTCTTTTGTTTCATTACCTCTCGAGTCGATGGTTACTTGTCTACCTTAAAAGATCTGGACCAGTTATGTGAGTTCTAAACTAACATACTCTACTATCGATGAAGAAGAACATTATTGCGTTTCCTCTGACAATGATTGAGCCTTTTACTTTGTGATGTATTATCCCCAAGTCGTTGAGCACTTACCTGTTTACCTTTTATTTGGTGTTATGCTACAAATGTTTACACCCAAATTGCCTACAGATTAAGCAACCATTGTAAGACATTGTAAAGTCAGCTGCTCACCATGGTCTTCCAAATCCTGTACAATGTTTAGGAGAAACTATACAAACATAAGGTCACTTTTATTTGCTGCACCATCATAAGATAAATGATTCTGAATGTTAGATTGTTTATTAGCACATTATACTCATTATTTTGATTGACTACTATTCTATAAAACTTATGTCTAACTATTGTAAAAGGAATACCTGCTTATTTCTAGTTTGTTAGGGTTTATGTGTGTATAAACAACATCATATCATCATCACTCATGAGCACTGCTACTATTATTATTTATATCTATAAGCAACTGTTACACTTTTGAAGCGTCAGTCAATGGCTTTACTATTATTATAAACTAAGTTGGCTACAGCTTAAGAAATCAGTAAATCAATATTAATGTTTTTCTTTCACTATCGAGAAGTTTCGGCTTAAAAACCCGACGCTTCAGAAGTTGCTAAAGATGACTGCTCAGTTATACAGATCCTGCAGTATGCCACACTATAAGGAGTCTAATGAGCCTTAATATCCGACGTTATTCAGATGTACTACTGTTTATTAGGCTATTGTCATCTGTCAGTCAAGATCTGATGAGGCCATGAGGCTTTTGTCATATGAGGAAAATGTGAAGGCCTAATCAAAGGCATGTCTTCATTTTCAATGTTGCTCCATAACTAATAAATATAGGGACATGGGAAGCTAGGACCAGCTTGAGGAGGCCTCCTCACTTTGTTTTGTTTATGTTTGTTTTTATTTTTGAAAGATCGCTTTGTGTGTGGGTGTGTGTGTGTGTGTTCGACCGCTCAGCTTAGAGGTCAAGCTGTAGCATGGACTCTTGTTCAGCAGAGCTGAACTTAGTTAAGTGTCATTTCTGTTTGAAACATGTAACCAGTGCGCATAGGGCAGTATTCTGTACACTCTGCGGGAGGGGATTCCACTCAGACTGCCACGAAATTGCCCCACCAAACCCAATTGATCCATCCTCCTGGTGTTGCACTAATTGTTTAATGACTCTGTTCCCTTTTAACCATATTGTCTGTGACGATGAATTTGCCCAGAGCATAACTGACGGCCCTGATGGACTCCTGTCTATTAGTTCATTGAGGGAGGGACCTAGGCTTGAGATATATACAGAAGTGCAAGAAAATCGACCATTAACTCACAACTACGACTTGGACCCAGACGACAACTATTATATAACGCGCCCTCTAGTCTCTAAATATAGTACTTCTGTAAACTTGGAACCTGTTCTCTCTGCAGGGAGACACTTGATAAAACTTATGCATATCAACTGTCGAAGCATCGCTCCAAAGGTTTCATCAATTGCTCAGCTCACGCACCAGCTATCGGTTGATATTCTTGCACTCACCGAAACCTGGCTTGATGAATCCACAACTGACTTAATCCAAATTGCAGGATATAAATTCATCCATGAGCCAAGAAGCTCTGGCCGAGGAGGGGGCATAGGGTTTGCCATAAAAGACCACCTCGGATTCAGTATAATGGAAATGCCCCCCACTTGTCGCTCGCATCGCACCTATGAGGCTCTATTAATTAAATTCCCTTTACCACACGGCTCTTATTTTGTTGTTGGCACAGTTTATAGACCTCCAGGTCACAACGTGATTGCTTTTAATGAAGAAATTGGGCAACTATTATCCACCTTAACACTAAAAGTTAAAGATATATATCTCATGGGAGATTTTAATATAGATTTATTAAAAGCTCAAGGTCATGCCCTAACTGCAGATTTTTTAAATATTATGTCTGCTTACCATTTTTTACCCTCCATTACACAACCAACTAGAATTACCCCAACTTCCTCGACCTTAATCGATAATGTTTTCTCTAATGCAACCTCAAAAATTGTTGACTCGTACATACTTGCATCGGATATATCCGACCATCTTCCAATTTTGGTGAGAATCAATCAAATTCCCATACAGGGAGAGAATACTTGGAATTCGAAAACTCGAAACTTTAATGCATCCAACTGTGAACAGTTTAAAAATTTATTATCCAAAATTGATTGGTCCATTGTATTAGAATCCTGCACCAAAAATGACCCTGACGCTTCTTATGGCCTCTTCCTTTCATTATTCCAGGAAGCTTATAACACTGCTTTTCCCCTAAAACATAAGCAAACAAAAGCACATAATAAGATCAAAAACCCTTGGATGACACTCGGCTTACTCAAATCATGTAAAAAAAATCAAAATTGTATATGAAATATATCAAAAATCCAACTCCTGAAAATAAATGTTAATTCACTACTTATCGAAACAAATTTAAAACGGTCTGCACCAAAGCTGAAAGAAATTATTATGAATCAGAATTTCTTAAACACAGTCACGATCTTAAAAAAACATGGCAGATCATAAGAACTTTAGTTAACTCTAAGGATAAGAAAAAAATTATCAGTCACTTATGCTTAAATGGTAATGACATAACAAATGCTGATGTTATATCTGAGAAATTTAACAACTATTTTACCAATATTGCTCAGGATCTCATTGAGAAAATACCTGTGTCCAATAACACTATCTATACTTATCTCAGTCCACAATTACCAACCTCTTTTGCTATTTACCCCACCTCCCCGGATGAACTAATCTCACTTAGTCATACTATAAAAGTCTCTCACAGCACAGGCTTCGATGAGATCGACCCATCTGTTGTTTTTCCTGTATTCAAACACATTGCTGCTCCCTTATCAGCCATCATTAACTGCTCTCTGTCCACAGGAATAGTTCCCTCAAGCCTGAAAATAGCTAAAGTCACACCAATCCACAAACAAGGCCCAGAAGAAGAACTGACCAACTACAGACCAATCTCTATTCTACCATTTTTCTCCAAATTCCTTGAAAAAGTCATGTTTATTCGTCTATTTGACTATGTTAATACAAAAAACATCTTACATATTTCTCAACATGGTTTTCAGCCCGGTCATTCAACTGCTATGTCACTTTTGAGTATCCAGGATAACATCTCATCTGTTATTGACCGTGGCGAATATGCACTAGGTGTTTTCATCGATATTGCAAAAGCATTCGACACGGTCAATCATGAAATACTCCTTAATAAACTTCAAAATATTGGAATACGTGGTATTGCACAGGATTGGTTCAAAAGCTACCTCGATGATAGGAAACAACAGGTCCTATGTAATGGCTCCCTATCAAAATTAAAATTAAATAAATTTGGTGTACCACAAGGATCAATTCTTGGACCCCTCCTTTTCTTAATTTTTATTAATGACCTCCCAAATGCTTCACCAATCCTGCGTTTTGTGCTTTTCGCCGATGATACGAACATTTTTGCTTCTCACAAATCATACCAACAACTCTTTCAATTAATGAACGAAGAGCTAACAAAAGTCATTGACTGGTTCAGAGTCAACAAATTGTCATTGAATATAAAAAAGACAAACTACATTCTATTTTGCTCGCATCGTAAACATATTCCAGAAACTAGGGAAGCACTCATTATGGACAACAACCCTATACCACAAGCAACCTCGGTCAAATTTCTGGGAGTATTTGTGGACCAATTCCTTACATGGAAAGTACATATTGAGAATATCTCTAAAAGAATTGCGAAAAGTGTGGGTGTATTAGCCCGTATTGCCTACTTATTACCAACCCATATTAAACTGAACCTATATTACTCTTTAATTCACCCTTATCTCTCATATTGCAACATAGTCTGGGCCTCAAATTACTCAACTCACTTGCTTAGATTAACTTCATTGCAAAAGAGGGCTGCTAGAATTATAACAAGAAAATCCGGTCCCATTTCCTCCCAGGCTGCATTACAAAGTCTAAAAATTTTGCCAATTGAACAGATTAGAATCCAACAGACCTCTGAATTCATGTTTAAGTATATGCACAATCTTCTCCCTGCAGCATTCAATGACTTCTTCACTTTGACATCCAAAATAAATCCCTACTGTGTCAGGACATCCGCCAATTATAGAACCGCACCTGCTAGAACTAACACCCGAAAGTTCTCAATAAAAAGTGCTGGCCCGAGGACTTGGAATAATATTCCTGTCACCATAAGAAATCTACCTAATATTTTAATTTTTAAGAGAAAGCTCCGCGAGTACCTAGTAGCAGTTCCTCAGCCCTCCCCATCTACAGTTTACTAACAAATTACTGCCATGAATGCGCACTAGGTTTTGATGCTGACATCTGATGTGATATTACTTCGATGTTTAGTTAACTAGTTAAGTCCAAAATGTCTAATATTACAATGTTATGCCAGTTGCCACTATTTTTTTCATGTACAAGGGTAACCCTGATAGCGGGACCAAGGTCCCTTAAGGGTTTCTCTCCCTTTACTTCCACTGGAGATTAATTAGTTCATCTGTTTTCTGTTATCATTTTACACTGAATGATATCATTTATGTTACTGCATTTTATTTTATATGAGGTAATAAAATTTATGGTTATGGTTATAGGGTAACGAGGGGCGTAACTTTGGTCTAAAAAGTGGGGGGGGGTAGCAATTTCTTACATACAGGAAGCAAGGCGTTGACTGCGATCTCTGGGAAGGCAAAATAATAAAATATTGATTGGCATTGTTCATAAAGTGGAGGGTACGGTACCCCAGCCCAAAGAGTGGGGTGGGGGTACGGTTACCCTCGTTCCCCCGATAGATTAGGCCTATGATTGTAACGCCTAATGAATGCAGCGACATTACTGAAAGGAAGAAAATTAGGAGAGTACCAAAGCTCTGTTCAAACAGGATGCGCCAGCATACGACTGTGACTGTTGAGGAGGTTTTCCAGAGAGTAATCCAAAAGAGGTCTGAGTCTGGTTTGGGGGGGGGCAGATCAAGAGAGGAGGCAGAGCAGCTGTGAAGGCGGGTGTTATTTAGGGCGAGGAGAATTGGAAGGTGAGACTTCAGTTTGGAGTGGAAAGCACGGAGATAGATCTATAGAGGAGCACGAGGAGAAGGATGGAGGACGGGTTGGAATGATGATGGAGGAACCAAGAATCTGCGGAATTCAAGGGGGAGATCGTTCCAGAGGCGTGGTGCTCTGTTGTATTATTGGATATTATCCAGCCCAAGTACCTCCGTGGTCTCTTCACCACCCAGGCAACCCTCTCCACCCGATCCTCCTCCTATTTCAGTATTTCTCGATCTCCGGTCACTACTCATCTCAAGTTCTCCAACCCAGCATATCCAACATAGCATCACGCCTCTGGAACGATCTCCCTCTTGAATTCCGCAGATTCTTGGTTCCTTCATCATCATTCCAACCCGTCCTCCATCCTTCTCCTCATGTTCCTCTATAGATCTATCTCCGGGCTTTCCACTCCAAACTGAAGTCTCACCTTCCAATTCTCCTCGCCCTAAATAACACCCGCCTTCACAGCTGCTCTGCCTCCTCTCTTGATCTGCCCCCCCCCAAACCAGACTCAGACCTCTTTTGGATTACTCTCTGGAAAACCTCCTCAACAGTCACAGTCGTATGCTGGCGCATCCTGTTTGAACAGAGCTTTGGTACTCTCCTAATTTTCTTCCTTTCAGTAATGTCGCTGCATTCATTAGGCGTTACAATCATAGGCCTAATTTATCGGGGGAACGAGGGTAACCGTACCCCCACCCCACTCTTTGGGCTGGGGTACCGTACCCCCCACTTTATGAACAATGCCAATCAATATTTTATTATTTTGCCTTCCCAGAGATCGCAGTCAACGCCTTGCTTCCTGTATGTAAGAAATTGCTACACCCCCCACTTTTTAGACCAAAGTTACGCCTCTGGTTACAATTATATAATCCTGTAACACACCAGAGGCGATTTCCGCAACTGATTTGAACGTGTATTTCATGAATTGTAACCGTTCGAAGACAGTCAGTTCAAGAAAAAGAAAAATAATGCAACACATTGACGTTATTCAAAGAATTTTATATGGTAAATATTTTACCGCCAGTAGAGGGCAGAAGACGTCAACATAGGAATGCCAAATTTTTTGTAGCAATTCTGTGATACCATAGGCAACTTTTAATCACTAGTAGAATTAGAAATTCGAGAAAAAAAATTTTTCACTCCAGCCTACTAAGCATGGCTATCGAACACTTAGATATATTGCAAAAGTTTCTTCAGCTCAGTAAGCTCACTGTGACGGAACAGTAAACATTTTTACTAGAAGACTGTTCCGGAAGGACGCTCGGTCCAGTTATATAGATCAGTGGTGCTTACAATCATAGGCGCCGACTTTGCTTTTGTCTCTGGGTGCGTGGGTCCTCCCTCCCTTCCCTACCCCTTCCACTCCCCTTCCCTAATTCCCGTCCCCTTAGGTAAGTGATTTTAGCGGATTTTAGGAGAAAGAAAATTCTTTTCTTGTCAAGGTTTACCAGTTTAGAAAAAGTATTGGAAATCGGTGACGTTAGGACGTTCCAGTGTTATTATTTATTGATTATTTTAAATAGTAAATAAATAAATAAATAATTTATTTATGTACGGACTGTGACTGTGAGATCATGCAATGTTGAGTATTTGTGTTGTAGTTGTATTTCTCAAGTTGTGAAATCACCACATAACTTTTTTCTGGGTTGTGAATTACTGTTGATAATATGAGCCTGGCGTCGAGTTCGCTATAAACGAGTGAAGTAAACTGACGAGGCAGGAACAGAAAGGAAGAACCGATGTTGGAGAAAACACAGTCAAGGTATTCCGACGATGCTCTTGTAAAGATTTGAATTGCTTAAGTCGCATTGTCAGTAACTAGTTGTTATCAAATCCCAAGGAATGTGGTACATAATGTGGTACTAATTTTATCGATTATTCCAGCATAGTACATAGGCCTACTGTAATTTATCGCAGATATTGCGTTATTAACTAATAAAACAGAATATATATTATATATATATATATATATATATATATATATATATATATATATATATATATATATATATATATGGAGACAGAAAGAGAGAGAGAGAGAGCAAGAAAGAGCAAGAGCGAGAGAGCAAGAGAAAGAGACTGACAGAGTTTCTTGTCTCTTCTCACATGCAGAGAGAGAGAGGCAGAGAGAGACAGAGACAGAGAGACTGTCAGACAGACAGACAGACAGACAGACAGGTGAACGTGACCGTTTTCGCATGTGGTAAAATGACGAGTCGATGTCTACCTCTCGACCAGAGAGATACGACTATATATGTTCACGTCCTTTTTCTCCACGGATGCAGCGACGCAGTCGGTCTGTTTTTTATCGAAGAAAGAGGAAAGTATTTTTATTCACTCTCTATCTACTTCTTACCCATAGAGACATAGGTGCAAGAGGTGGGGGTGAAATTTCCGGCGTTCCTGTTTTTTGGACAATTAGGCGACCGGCGACGGGAAATGCTGAAGAACTAGCTCCAACTTGCCAGAATCGGAATAATATTAGACTATTAATAGCTACTCGTCGCAAGGACAGAAACTCTATAAATTGCTTTTCTAGAGAGACGTGACGTGAGTCACTGTAATTGCACGACGTCAATTATTCGGGATTTATATTTGTTTCGGTTAGAAGTAAAATCTTTCTTCCGCCATTAAAATTTCCCCTACGCCTATGTATAGAGAGCTGATCCGATGGAAGGACATGTAGCTTGCGCGCAAACAGACTCAGACAGACGGATTCAGAGAGTCATCAGACGGACGGGAAATGTCTGAGCAACTGGGCGTCTTCAGAGCGACAATTGGACAGTCACACAGATGCCACAGCAACCTCTGCGCGTCCGAGTAATTAGTTTTAAGGTCGCTGAATGAAGTATCCGGTACTCGATGTGTTCTCAAGATGTACACTGCAGGTGTTTGGTATTTGGTATTTTATGTTGACCTCGGACAATGAGGATTTCGGTCATTCCTTTGGACATTTCCATAGTAGTTTGTTTTGACCTTGGGCATTCGTTCTGTCTGTCTAGGGGTTGAATTAATGTTACTCTTTTGGTGGCTTCCTTTGTTGTATTGAACCTTTAAAATTGCAATTGTAACTAACTTGAACACTTAGATAACGACATATACATTTATATACCGCACTCATAGAACAAACTAATGACAGAACTAGAATATTACATCAACTAGCAAAACAATTCACTGAAAACTTGTCAATAATGGCGGTCAGACGCGTATACATGGAGCCGACCAATGGGTTCCCGTCGACAGCTTACAGGTGGCACCATGTTCAGAGTCTCTGGACAGAGTTGCGTCGATTGATTGGAGCGACAACAGGTGGCAGCGTTCGCAGTAGACGATTGTACAACCGCCGAGCTATTCTTCGAGGCGCAAGATGCACGTAGAATAGGCCTTCGTAGCGTGTCGGTCGGTAGACTGAAGCGCCATAAGTGACTAACGATCGAGGTTATTCCAATAACGGGAGTCGGTCGTCTTCCGTCAAGACGAAAAGATCCGACTACAGGCGGCCTACACGGTCCATAAATTCCATCCTCATCAGGAGGAATGGACCTGAAACCCTGGAAATCGGACTTGGACCTCTTTTGGACTACTCTCTGGAAACCCCCCCCCTTTGAATGGTTTGGCCTCCTGGAAATCGGACTTGGACCTCTTTTGGACCACTCTCTGGAAACCTCCTGATCTGGTACCCTGGAAATCGGACTTGGACCTCTTTTGGACTACTCTCTGGAAACCCCTCTGATCTGACGTAGCGCTCGTGAATAGGCTGGTGTCCTGCGCTTGGCCTTCGAGTGGCGCTTTAGAAGTTTGGAGATTACGGTTACGATTACGATTATTTGATGCTGTCACGTAGGCCAAGACGGCTTGCTAGCAAGTCTTGGTGAAATTGTCAAGGTTAGCCTCTTCACAGCTCGACTGCTACTGTTGCAAAAGTACATTCTAATTCGAAGATTCTGTGTCCTGTATTGTAAGACTATACAGTAAGTGCAGAGCGACGCAATACCAAAGCTTTATGGAATTCCAATAAAATACATTCGTAAACTAATACCAGTGCAATGCGAAACTGTTGTCATGGCGCCGCTTAGTAAAGGCTTCAGTGCATCGCCGAGATACCTAAGTCAAAGAAACCGATACCGTCAATCTTTGTATGGCTTATCCACCATAGTCGGATACAGGGGCGTCGCCAGGCTTTAATAAAATTGGACGCACACCCCTCCCGTCTCCTCCCATCCACACGTCCTCTGTTTGCCACTGGTGGTCATACACTGAAAATGACTCACAGTGACTCATTAAAGTACAGAATAACACATGCATATGATATTATATGATATTATTTATACATACTGTATGGTAAACCAAATTTACACAGTGAAATTGTCAGAAATATCGATGCGATGCCTAATCCTTTTGTGGATTTGATTTTGTGGGTGGACGCACGTGCGTCCAGTGCGCCGGCAGCGTGACCCAAACAAGATCAGATAAGAAAACGAATTTTATTGTTTCAGTTAATGAGAGATCTCAAGATTATGATTAACGGCAATATAAAGTCCAGAGATGTCCATGGTTTCGTAATTTGCCTTTATTCGGTGACCGAAGCCGACGCGCTACTGTAGACCTAGGCCTACGTTGCAAGGTAATGACGCATACATTGCGTCTTAATTGAAGATATAGTCAACGAAAGAGTTCGCTTTAATTTAACCAGACATGGGATTAAAAGTCTTTGAACAGAAAAGTCGATCAATAGTCTACCGTAATAGTCTAAGTCTACTGAATTTCTGCTTCAGTTTCAGGGGCAAGTAATATCGTATTTCGGAGATAAGTTTTATCGATCAAAGGATTGCTTTCTCTGCGAAGAAGAAAGAAGAGAGAATAGGCGGAGGTTGATTGAAGAAGAGATCAGACGGGTGTTGTCTTTAGCAACAGAGGTCCTTGGTTGATTGAAGAACACATACGGTCGTTGTCTTAGCAACGCGGGCCTCGGTAGATTGAAGAACACATTATACGGTTGTTGTCTTAGCAGCAGGGCTCTCGGTTTCGTCACTGACTGGAAATTCGATCGTCATGACATCTAGAACGTTCTTTCTGTAGCACGGCAGAAGAGCGACAAGATGGCGTCGAAACGATCGATCGAAGACGACAAGAGCGAGGAACGTCGTTGCCATTCGACTGTACCACAGAATCATCAGCGTCTTCTGCAGGATGTACGTCGATATCTGAGTCCCGTTTCTGGCTCTCGCGAGATTCGAGATCACGACGTACGTCTCGAACGAATGCGCCGGAAGGTTAAGCGCAAGAAAAAGTAGTCCCACAACTAACGGAACGATCGTCTGATCGGCAAAGCTACTGAATCCGACGACAACCGACGATTTCTGGTCGTAGTTCATCTCCACTTTGACTCTGTTCTTCAGCCGCTTCTCTTCGCACATACGCTGACGGCGACCGACAGTGAACGATTTGATGAGTCTGACACTGATGGCGGTGTTGATGAGAATGAGTCCAGTGTACGGAACGAAGACGTTCAGAAACAGGTCGATTTTCGAGAGGACCTTCATGGCCGACTGAAAGCGACGCAACTTAACACAGATGGTGATACCGTGACTGGTCTTGACGGCCCCCGAAATGATGCTCATGTTCAGATAGACGGGCACGGCGAGCCAGAACAGCCCGAGGCAGACGATCTTCGCCCTTGCGCTGGTCGTTAGGACGTTTCTTTTGCCGGGAAAGAAGACGTAAAGAAAACGATCAACGGAGAGTGCAACGGCGTACCAGAGCGACAGGAATCCTGAGACGGAGCTGAGGCAGGTGATCGCCTGGCACCATCCATCGCTGTTGTACAGTCGGACGCCGAACACCGTCTCAAGCCAGACGGCCAGCAGGCTGAGCAGGAATAAGCTGTCGGTGATGGTCATCCCGACTATGTAGGGCCAGTACTTGTGGCTGCCGCGACATGCCCGACTGCACAAGAGCAGGATGGCCGAGAGCATGTTGGATACCATTCCGTAGCAGACGAGCACCGGAATATAGTAAGTGTCCATGAGGATGACGGCTTTCGTGAGGTAGGTGAATCGTTGGCTCAGGTTGGCCGACTGACTGATGTTGTTTCCGAGGAGGCTGAAGAAGTACTGCATCGCGAGATGTCGCTTTCTCAGGTGGCGATGATGATGATGATGTTGATGATGATGATGTTGATGATGATGATGTTGATGCACCAGCGATCAAGAGTAATCCTTCAGAAAGCACAGACCAGAAAACAATAATAGCAAGTGAAACGATAGTCAACTGACTGCTCAGTTAATAGAATTAGTTATTACTCAAATTATTATTATTATTATTACTATTATTATTATTATTATTATTATTATTATTATTATTATTATTATTATTATTATTATTATTATTATTGTTGTTGTTGTTGTTGTTGTTGTTTTTATTGTTATTGGTATAATAATAATAACTAATTATTATTATTGTTGTTGTCAACCCAATCCTTCCGTTGACAATCCTTCTGATTAAATCCTTGTTCTCTTTCAACTTAACGCCTATTTAACGTTCACCTTTTGAACACTAATTCTACGTATAAGTATAACCTGAATTAATCAGCAACACAGTTTAATATCTTTTCAGTTTAATAAGAAACAAACAGACAGAACTCAATTCGATTACAACTCAACTAGTCAGCCACACTACTACAGCGAACACACTCGAATTCAAACTTCTCTAGTCAGCATAATTCTTCGCGCCTCTTGACACACCTGTCTTCTGTGCGCACAAGCGAAATCTAATAATATACATATAGCGCGCCGCTGCCGATATCGGCCGGCCGCGCGTGTCACTAAGACTAAACGTTATACATCTATCATATATACATATACACGTGAAACTAAAGTAAGCGCACTAAATATATACGCTAAATATCTCGCACTGCAAAACTGTACACAAAACTCAGTTCACATTACCTCCTTCCTTTTTCTGGAATTGAGCAAATTAAATTTCAAAATTTGCGAAATTACCAAAATACATGAAACATATATATATCTAACTAATCAATAAACAGTCTTACGATTACTTATAACCTTGACAAACAATCAGCAATAACATTCAATCTGCCCTTCTTGTACTTCACCTCAACATCAAAAGCTTGTAAGGCTAACGCCCAACGCACAAGTTTAGCAGACTTAGACATTGACTCAGTCAAATATGTAAGAGGATTGTGATCAGTAAAAATGAAAATTTTTGATCCAATTATAATTTCTTTTAACTTGTTTAGAGCCCAAACAATAGCATAGGCCTCCTTTTCCACAGTAGCCCATCTCTTCTGGGTATCAGTTAATTTCTGACTGATAAATGACACAGGGCGTTCTATTCCCTTGTCGTCCATCTGTGTTAAAACAGCACCGACTGCAAAGTCACTACTATCGCAGTACAAATTGAATGGTTTTCCCACTTCAAAAACATATAACACTACTTTGGATCGCACAGCCTCTTTAAGTAAATCAAATGCTTGCTGATGTTCAACAGTCCAATCAATCTTATCAGAAACACGTTTACTAGTTAAATCAGATAAAGATTTCGCAATCTGTGCAAAGTCCTTAATAAACTGTCTGTAATAATTAAAAAATCCAAGCAGTTGCTTAACTTGCTTCTTAGTTTCTGGGATCTTCAAATTAGTCAAACTTTCAATTCTGTCTGGATTCATCTTTATCTTACCAGACCCAACCACATGACCGATAAACCTTACTTCAGACTTACCAAATATGCATTTTTTCAAATTTAAGGTAACGTTATGCAATCTCATTTGCATCAAAAATGCATCTAGATGCTGCAAGTGAACTTTCCAACTGTCAGAATGCACAGCAATGTCATCAACATACGGTTCTGCAAAGTCACTTATAGGCTGTAAAACTAAATTTATCGCCTTAACAAAAGTTCGGCCAGAATTTATCATTCCAAAAGGAACACGAGTAAATTCATACAGTCCATTATGTGTTACAAAAGCTGTCTTCCATTGATCAGATTGTTTTACAGGACAAGTCCAATAAGCACTTCGACAATCCAAAATAGAAATCACATTAGACTTTCCAACTTTGTTCAAAACGTCTCTGACAATCGGCATCGGATATTTACAATCCACTGTGAATGAGTTAATGTATCTGTAGTCACAGGCAAGTCTTAAAGATCCGTCTTTCTTTTTAACAATAACCAAAGGGCTTGCCATTCTGCTCGATGATGGTTTGATAATGTTTGTTTTTAACATTTCTTTGATCTGACGTTCCACTTCTGCTCGATAAATCAAAGGAATTCGATATGCTGCAAATTCCTTTTCACGAAATCCTGGTTTTAGTTCAATTTCATGTTCAACCAATGTACATAATCCGGGTTTTTCTGAAAATCTATCACAGTATTTGTTCAAGACTTTCAACAACTGTTCTTGCTGAGTTACTGTCAAATGGCTAATTTGTTCAGGATCGAGGTTAAGTGAATTCTTGTCATCTTGAACCTCGTTCCTCATTGGTAATTCAACCACTGAACCAAAATCTTCATCTTCTTCAACAATTAGACCACAACTTAATGCTCGAGTAACATATTTTCTGATCTTGTTGGCGTGAATTATTTTTCGACCATTTTCACCCATATCAACTAAATAAGAGTACTTTGCTCTTCGATGTATGATCGTACATGGACCATGCCATCGAGAAATAAGTTTGTTTGTTGACGTTGGATACAAAACTATGACTTTCTCACCAGCTTCAAATTCTTTGTGCTTTGCTCTCTTGTTATACTGATTCGTGTATTGTAATTGCTTTTCTCGAGAGTAGGATTCTGCAAACAATAATGCTTTCTCCATATTTTCTTTGAGTTCTTTCAAATACTTTTCTGGTTTAACTCCAACATGAGGTGGTAAGTTTATTTCTCTAGTCCAACTCTCTTTTAATATTGCCAATGGTCCTCTCGGAATTTTCCCATAGACAAGCATATATGGTGATACTCCAGTAGTTGCATTCGGCACTTCTCGTAATGCCCACACTGTGAAAGGAATTATCTTATGCCATTTCCTCGGGTTGTCTATTATCACATGATGGATCATCTTTTTAAATGTCTGATTCCATCTCTCTACTAATCCAGCAGCTTCTGGGTGTCCTGGTGTGTCGAATCGTGGACTACAGCCCATTAAATTGAGAAATTCTCTTGTCAAACTGGCTGTGAAGTTCGTTCCTTGGTCACTTGTAATCACTGACGGTACACCAACGTTCATGAACAGTTCCGTCAACGCTTCACACACAGCCTTCGCTGTCAGCGATTTCAATAAGAAGATTGTAGGCCATCTGGTGCACGAGTCCACAATGCATAAACAATACTTGTGACCTGCAGCAGATACTGGATCGATCGGGCCAACGAGGTCCATCGTCATTCTCTTGAAGGCGACCTCTTCTCTTGAGACTGGAGTGATAGGCACTCTATCCATCACCAGACTCCTTGCCTTTAATTGACACTTCTCACAAGACTTACAAAATTTCACAATGTCTCTTCTCATCTTTGGCCATACAAAAGATAATTTTATTCGTTCTCTTGTTTTCTCTTCTCCTAGATATCCTCCAAATACCGATTCATGCGCCAATTCCATCACTTTAATTCGTCTCTCTTTTGGTAACACTAGTTGATATATCGTCTGGTCTAATATCTGATATTTCTTATGCAATAAACCGTTGATCACACAGAATTCAGATTCTTTCTCTTGTGCTAACTTCCACCACGGCTTCAACGATTCATCATTTCTCTGTTGCTCTTCGAACTTCTTCGAATCGGCAATCTGCACCTTTTGTTCTTCATCCATTTCTTCATCTCTATACAAGTCTCCTATCCCCACATCACATTCATTGTCTTCTTCAGTTTCATTTAATGTGCCATTCTCGCATGCAACCATCTCTTGCTCATTCATCTCTGATGTTACACCATCTCGCGATAAGCTTCGTTGCTCATTACTTTCGTTTTCCTCATCACTTGAACTTTCAGTTTCACTCTTCTCATCAACATCTACCATTTCCTGTTTCCGACTCTGCGCTCTCGTCATTACATTTGCTCGTACACTCACATCTCCTTGTATCGTTTTAACTTTCATCTGTGGTATGGCTTTTAATTCGGCAATTATCTCTGGATGTAACAAGAATCTTTCTGTACTGCCCATCTTTGCAATACTAGCACACATCAAAGTGACATAAGGTGTAAATGAACACTGGATTTTACGCGGAAATCCCTCTTCTTCCACGTCACTACCACACAGTCTAACATCGACTTTCACTAACTTCGCAGGAATGGCATCTCCTGCCACACATTGCAAATTCACTTTTCCAATTTGTTCCACCTTCATGCCTTCCAGTAATTCTTCACTAATCACCGGAATTTCTGCTCCCGAGTCGCTCAGTGCTTTGACTTTCACTGGCTCTTTACCGTCTACTGCACGAATTTCAACCTCGACATATTGCAAGAACGATTTCTTCAATATTCGACTGTCATCTTTTCCTATGACTTCTCTCTGAATTTCAGCATCCAATAGAATTTCTTTTTGAATACCACATTTCATTACTGACTTTACTTCAGTCTCTTGGTTTTCTTGACCCGTGGTTTGATTACCTGTATCACTAACCACTTGAATCAAATTCACCCTTGTGTGTTCTTGATTTCTGCTAGAACTAGCTGCTGCCACTGGAACTGGACAAAATTTAACCAAATGTTTGTCTGAACCACAGTTGTGACAACGCTTCACAACCATGCCTCGTTTTTCATTTCCTTCATTTCTCTTATACTGCGTAAACGATGTGTTGCCTTCCCTCTTGGCGAACGGCGCTGACGATTTGTTAAATCCCTGACGACCAAACGTCACTTCTCTGGTCTCATTGGGTACAGGGACACTAGCCTTGACTTCTTTACCTATGAACTGATTCCCTGTTCCTGGATTACTTTTCCACTTTCCACTCTGGCTTTGGTTTACGGAACGTTGAGAAGGATAACTGTTTATATTTGGGATCGCAAACCCAATTCGATTGTTTACATGAATGTCTGCTAAGTCTGCCACTGCACTAGCTTGAAGACAGTCAGTTCCTTCCTTCGACAATACAAACTGTAGTGGACCGTTTCTCGTGTTCCACCGTCGTTGATATCGTAAACTCGTCACACAGCACACAACGCGTAGATTCTTCTAACACCGTCGTAGATTCTTCTAACACCGTTGTAAATTCTTTTATCACCGTCGTAGATTCTTCTATCCGCCGAAGGAGGTGATAACGTGAATTTTAATCCACTGTGAGTTTATATCCACCGTGAGTATTTAATCCACCGTGAGTATTTATTCACCGTGAGTTATTATTCCACCGTGAGTATTTATCCACCGTGAGTTCTTATCCACCGTGAGTTCTTATCCACCGTGAGTTCTTATCCACACCGACGCTGTTCCACCGTGAGTTTTTATCCCACCGCTCCACCAATAATGTCAACCCAATCCTTCCGTTGACAATCCTTCTGATTAAATCCTTGTTCTCTTTCAACTTAACGCCTATTTAACGTTCACCTTTTGAACACTAATTCTACGTATAAGTATAACCTGAATTAATCAGCAACACAGTTTAATATCTTTTCAGTTTAATAAGAAACAAACAGACAGAACTCAATTCGATTACAACTCAACTAGTCAGCCACACTACTACAGCGAACACACTCGAATTCAAACTTCTCTAGTCAGCATAATTCTTCGCGCCTCTTGACACACCTGTCTTCTGTGCGCACAAGCGAAATCTAATAATATACATATAGCGCGCCGCTGCCGATATCGGCCGGCCGCGCGTGTCACTAAGACTAAACGTTATACATCTATCATATATACATATACACGTGAAACTAAAGTAAGCGCACTAAATATATACGCTAAATATCTCGCACTGCAAAACTGTACACAAAACTCAGTTCACAGTTGTTGTTGTTGTTTTTAGTGTTATTGCTATAATAATAATAACAATAATAATAATTGTTATTATTATTGCTATTGTTATGACTATTATCACTGTTATTGCTGATGTTGTTATAGCCATTGCTACTATTGCTATTGTTATTATTTTTATTTATCGTTATTATTATTACTGTTATTATTATATTATTCCATTTATTATTATGACCATATTACAAGAAGACAACGATCTGTTGCACGTTTGACAACGTTGACAAGGACTATATAGATATATTATTATTATAATTATTATCATTATTATTATTATTATCACTGTTATTATTATTATATTTAACAATAATGATTAAATGATCTGAAGCGCCATCTCAGCGGAACTCAGACAGCGGTGGCAGTGTCCTGGAGAGGCAGATGGCTTTCCCACGTTGAAGAGTCACCGAAATCCGTTGGAGCAAATACGATGTCTCCAGCAATATTATTATTATTATTTTTTCCCCGAGTTGCATGTAATCCCTCAGGAGTCTAAAAAATTATGCTAGGAGCTGTTGTTGAATGTCTGAAAAATCAGGCCTCGTCCTCCGTAACATTAGTGAAAGTGCCGCGAAATGCGAAGGCGTTGTAGCGCTGGATGCAGATGGAAAGCGTTGAAAGAGAAAAGTGACATCCCGCAGTTCTCCAGAAACGGACGAGAGGCGCTCCGTTTCTCGACATTATTATTATTATTTTTGCCCCAAGGTACATATGATCCCTCGGGGACTTAGATATTAAGGTATTTATTGTTGTTTCTAGGAAATCAGGCCTCGTCCTCCGCTAAGTCGTTAAAATTGCCGCGAAAAGCGATGGCATTATAGCGCTGAATACAGATGGAAAGGCGCTGGAACAGAAAGGTAACCTCTCGCGGCTCCCCAGAGATGGCCGAGGGTCGCCAACCAACCTCTCGAATAAAACTGATTCCGGCGGCGTTAACTGGCCCCAGTGTCTCGAAGGCAATGGGCAAGAACAGGTGGGACGAGGGCAGCCCGAATACCTCTCAGTTTTACGGATGGCAGCCTGCTCCGCCGCGGCTCCCCCGCATTGGCTGTGTGGGCGATGTAAGATGCGGCGCAGGTGTGAATCACTGTGGCGTCCCAGGTCAGGTATTTACCTGACGCTTACGGGACCATTGTGGCCCCGTCAGGTCTCTTGCCATCTGTACGGAACATGCCTGACATACTCTGGACATCAGCCTTTCGAAGGGCTCGTCAGACTATGTCATTATTATTATTTTTTTTAAACCCGAGGTCTGAGTGATCCCTCAGAATTTGGAAACAATTATTTAGGAGCAGATTAATTGTCTAGAGGCTCAGGGCTCGTCTTCAGGGTTTGAAGGAAAGGTACCCTTAAAAGAGACAAGGTTGTAGCGATGAATGCTTATGGACAAACGCTGGAACAGAAAGGTTGCTTCGCGTCTGTCGCCACTGATGGATGTGATGCGATTGCCTAGTTCCCTGATGAAATCTGAGGCCGACGGGTTAAACGGGCCCAGGGTTTCGACTGCCACCGGTTGGAATATGTACGAGGCGGGAAGGCCACGATATTTCTGAATTTTTCGCTTGGCCGCCTGCACTGATGCTGGACCAAACGAACCGGCTGAGTGGGCGATGTCAGATGCCGCGCAAGTATGGACAATCCATGCACGCAAGGTTTTACCTCCTGACCAGGGTATTAGAGTCGGGTATACTATTATTATTATTATTATTATTATTATTATTATTATTATTATTATTATTATTATTATTATTATTATTATTATTATAATTATTATAATTATTATTATTATTATTATTATTATTATTATTATTATTATTATTATTATTATTATTATTATTATTATTATTATTATTATCATTATTATTTTGGCCCCGAGGTAAAAACTAAGATATTTAGGGCTTAGATATTATTTAGAAACATAAATTTGTCTGGAATGGGCCCTGTTGTCATAATTATTATTACAATTATTGCTATAATAATTATAATTATTTTTAGGAAAGGATTAAATCCATGAAGTGTGCACACTGCTCCATTAAAGGGAGAACGCATTTCTGGAATGGCTACTATACTACTACTTCCTGTCTTGTAGTTGCTCATTTGGTGGTTCGAGCGCACAATAAAATATTATTTATATTCTTACACAGAATACATATAAGACTTGTGTGCTTGGAACTTCCGACATCTGACTTAGCCTACATTTCTTTTAAATACACAAGCCAATATCAGCAAGACTAGGAGAGACTTTGGTATTCACCATAACGGACCACATTAATCCGCGGATGAATATTGATACTGAGCAGCGATGGGGAACCTTTTGTGAGCTTGATGCGCGTGATCCAGTGTTCGTGGTTACATCAGGCATCATCTGTGGCGTGAGGCTTAACTTGACGCTGTTGACTGTCAAAGCGAAGTGACATATAGGGGCCTACGCCAAAGAAGTGCATTGTGTTATATTTCTATAGCCAAATGTCGGTATAAAGTGAGGGCCATCGACAGGAGATCACGCAAAATAGAGGCCGACCTAAATCAGCACAATGCAACACCATTTCAGTGTATTGTACGTTGCAAGCTGTATAGCAATCGGCGGGCCCCGTATGCAACGACAGAAAACGACAAATAGGCCTATATAGGCCTACCGCAATGAAATATGATAGATTATTTGAAATGATCCGGAAATCAGCCTTATAATTTCTTTAATATTTAATCTTCCTGCTCCTATTCTGAAAACCAAAGGCTTTATTTAAAAAAAACAGTTGAAAATGTACTTGCAATGTAACTCTTAGGATTGAGCTGTCTGTCGGCTGAAGGTGTAAAGCATTAGAGAAGTAGCTTGCTAATGACGGTGCTACAAATGCTTCACGAAGGTGGATTGTTTCAGAGATTTAAATCTCAGGCTTGCACGGTCCGTACACGGGGACCTTAAATGGCGTGTCGCCTATTCAAACGGGCAGCGGTGGTGAAGGATCTCACCCGATCAATTCATTTAAAAATGAGCGGGGTGGACCGTGGAGGCTATATTATACGGTCGCTATAGAAAATCGCGTACATTTATATTTATACATTTAAGTTGTCGTAATAACAATTAAAATTAATGAGACAGGCGTAATAAAAACTAATAACATGCACAGCCAGATCTATTGAACTGTCGTAATAGCTCTTGTCGCGTGTTTAATTTTTTTTAAATCGGACCTTTAGGGATGTCTGTGACACATCTCTCGTAGAGCTGCACTGTAGCCGATTGGTTAGAGCGATCGGCTTGTAACGCGTAGGGGTTGGGTTCGATCCTCAGCCGAGACGGTTACTGTGCAGAGACCTTGAGCAAGTCTTTCATGCGCACTTGCTCAGTGCCATCGATGCTGTGTTATGTGGACGTGTGTCCACTTATACGCTTCAGAGGGAGGGCAATATCATGTAATATATTATTATTGCCATAGCACAGCGTAGGGCATTCTCGGTGGTTGGACCCGCCGTTTGGAACGATCTCCCTCTTGAGCTTCGCTCCCTTAATAGTGCGCTCTCTGGCTCCTTTTATGGTCTTCTCAAGACATTTCTCTTTGATCGGACCTGGGTCGGGAGCGCCTCTGAGTAGATTCCTTGAAAGGGCGCTATATAAATCTTATAGATAGATAGATAGATAGATAGATAGATAGATAGATAGATAGATAGATAGGTAGGTAGGTAGGTAGGTAGGTAGGTAGGTAGGTAGGTAGGTAGGTAGGTAGGTAGGTAGGTAGGTAGGTAGGTAGGTAGGTAGGTAGATAGATAGATAGATAGATAGATAGATAGATAGATAGATAGATAGATAGATAGATAGATAGATAGATAGATAGATATAGCGTTGTTTTTGTACATTTGTATTGTATACGCAGTTTATATTTCTATAACAATATGTCAATGTGATATATATATTATAGTAAAATATATATAGTAACATATATAGTAATATATATATATATATATATATACATAGTAAAGAGAGTTCCATATATATATCTGTAAAGTACGTTTAAGTAGTTTAATTTATTTGCTCACTTGTGGAAGCTTAAAAGTAAGAACATTGTAACGTTCCTCAGCATTATAGATTCATGCATAACCTGATTAAATTAACATACCAACGTGCGCTAATGTTTAACTTATATATGTTACAGGCAATTCGTAAAATCAGGGATTTTGTAAAATGCCTGAAATTTTTAGGCAATTTGTAAAATCCCTGATTCACTCAGGCACTTTACAAATTCCCTGAAAAAAACCCAGGGATTTTGTAAAATCCCTGAACTCAGACGATGAAAATTTGACAGATTCCCTGAAATGAAAATGACGAACATAATCGAAGTTTATTATGCAAACAAGCCCTATTTTCAAAGGATTAACATTTTAGCTGGTATTTTATTTAAATTTAGTTCTCAAGTTGTAAAATCAGGAATTTTGTAAAATGCCTGAAAGTTTATTATGCAAACAGGACCTATTTTCAAAGGATTAACATTTTTCGATGGTATTTTATTTAAATTTCAGTTCTCGAAAGCTAAAGCAATATTTCTGTTTTCACACAACATACCGGTACTCGAATGACATCGACTGTTGCACTTGAATTATTAATTGACAGATTAATTTAGAACTGACCTAACCAAAGGAAAACCAGAAATGAAATAGTGCTTGCTGGGTTTTTATTTATAGCAAGGGTACTCGTCTGACCAGTTAATCTCAGCCAACCGGTAGATATTTCGGTCAACTTCTAATTGGTGCGATGGCACATCAAAGAATTATAAGCTTAAGGAAATAGACAATCGAAGTTCACTGGGCGCTGCAAGACAAATAGGTGCAAATTTTTCAACGGGAAAGTGAAGTTATCGAGCGGTATTGTTAATTAATTTGTGATGTGTCAACAACTTCAATTATCCTGCAACTTCAAAGTTCACTGCCATGGGGGCTGCAAGACAAATAGGTGCAAATTTATCAAAGGGAAAGTGAAGTTGTCCAGCCGGATTAACAATCCGGCTCGACAAATTCACTTTCCCTTTGAAAAATTAATCTGTCAATTAATAATTAATAAGTCAAGTGCAACAGTCGATGTCATTCGAGTATGTCGTGTGAAAACTGGTTGTAATAATTTATTGTAACTAGGGGCCCTATTAGCGGAACGGTTCGTTCCTTTGGGTACTCCCATTGTCGCTGCATGTAACATATAGGCCTAGATGTTATTTTCGTGTCTATTATGTTTACGGTGAACAATAAAAGCATATTATGGTGATGATGATAAAACAAAAAACTGCTGTAGTTTTCGAGAACTGAACTTAGAATACATGGTCATACCATGTACAAATGTTAATCCTTTGAAAATAAGATTTGTGTGCCTAATAAACTTCGATTATGTTCGTCATTTTCATTTCAGGCAATCTGTCAAATTTTCGTCATCATATTTCAGGGATTTTACAAAATCCCTGTTTTTTCAGGGAATTTGTAAAGTGCCTGAGTGAATCAGGGATTTTACAAAGTGCCTACAAATTTCAGGCATTTTACAAAATCCCTGGTTTTTTACGAATTGCCTGTAACATATACACATGGCGTCAAGAAGCTAACATATCCGGATATATCACTGAGAAGTACTAAGGCCTAATTCATTGAAGTACTAACCTTGAACTTAAAAGTTAACCTAAGACGGATCCTCACAATCTTAAACTGCGCATAAAAAAGTCGAAACTAAGTGCAATGTCAATCAATCAACCAATATTCAGTTATTCGTCAACCATTTGACATAACGCAGTTGGTATATCATAGATAAGTAAAATAATGAATAGAAATCTATCAACTGTTTCTCGTTCATTTCAAAACTAATACAAGTCATGATATAGATCCCTCGATATAAATTTTTCATCATTTTTAGTTGGAAGGGAAAAATTGTGAGCCCGAGGGCGAAAAAGATAAGGAGTGGGTCGGCTCTCTGGGAAGTAAGGGCAAAGAACATGTTGTGGGTTGGACACTGCTGCATTAAATAATCTATCATCAGCCAGACGAGCCAGATAATCTGCTTTCTGAATGGATAAAGGAAGGAAATCCCTTTTGCGCATACGTGTTAAGAGTCCATCGACTCTGTTCTTTTCACCTTTACTAAGATAACACCACCATGAGGGGGAGGCATACATAAAACAGGATAATGTGGTCGCCCTTGCTATATTATGCAGCACTACTCAAAAGATTAGAATGTACTGGAACAGTGGAACTGTAAAAGGATAATTTGGATAGGCCTATAATCGCTTCCGTTAATAAAGGAAAACGAAATGCTGAATCTTTTGACTATTCTGCAACTGAACTGCTCAGATCCATTTCATCATTGAGATTAGAGGCATTTAAGAATTTTGGCCACAGCTGTTCAGATTCTGTTGAATCAGTAGCTTCTTATGAAAGCTTTTTCAGCAGAAGAAACTCATCAAAACCCATATGCGTCTACCGTTTCACACTAGAGACTAATAAATCGTGCTACTCTTTCCAGTGAGAATGAAGTAGACCGGACCTTTCTCAAAGATTTTTCCGTTATCAGGGCTAGAAATGTTTTGCTTAGAGTGTTTGGAAAATGTCAGGCTATATGTCGTCGTTTGTGTAAATCGCTATTTTTCGTTGAAATCCTACATTGTATTTACAGGGGCGATTACCATCGTGCCCCGAGCGGCAAATTACTAGCAGTAGAGAAACATTTTGATAGGACTGCGTAGATTTTCAGATAGCTCACCAACATACTATAGATTATTAATGTGATTAACGCTTGGCCCAAATTTTGTGGCGTTTAATGTCTCGAAGTACAAGAATGGAATTAAACGTAAACAACAGCGCTAAAACAGCTAAACAGCGGGAACCAGCGCTCAGTCAGTACGAAATCGATAGCCATGATGAAATCAGATTAGGTTCAAGGTCAAGATTTAAGGGGTCAGGCAAGTGGCGTCACTAAGGGGGTGTTGAGGGTGCGGGCTGCATCGGGTGACACCTTCAGAGGGATGATACCAAAATGACAAAATGACTGTCTACAAAATTTTTGTGCAGCATTTCAGCAGAAATTTATTATTTCATTATTTTTAAATTAACAATAACAGATAACAACAAAAACATTTTTAATTGCTTTGTATGTATGTATGCATGTGTGTGTGCATTATGTATGTATGAATGTGGCGTGCATTCATATATATATATATATATATATATATATATATATATATATATATATATATATATATATATATATATATATATATATATATATATATATATATATATATATATATATATATATATATTGTTACGATCTGCCCTTATTGCGGAAGCTGGTTGACACTAGGCGGCGTATATCGTGTGTCCGCTATGGTCAATCCTTTAACGTAGTCTTTGGGGGCGTTGACCTGTGTACACGGAGACAGTCTGTTCTTAGGCGCTGAAGAGGTTGGTCGTATAGAATAAGCTAGAATCCAACTCTCGATTGTATGTAGTTAAGTTTTGAGCTTTTCTTAAGTTGTGCTCAGGTTGTGTCTAAATGACGGCCAACTCTGTAGCTGTTGAATTTCGCTCGGTGTTGCTGTAACTGGTATCCGCTGGAACCAGGCTGTTACGTTGAAACGTTTTTCACCTCGTGCTGTTGACGGGTGTTCTCTGTTCGGTTGTGTTTTGAACGCTGGTCTAGTTGTCGTTCCATGTCGTCAACTTCTGTTTGGTATGCCTTTTACGTTCAGCATGAATTTATTGTCTAATGTTAAATACGCCTAGATTTTATATATAAACTTTGAAAATATCACATTTCTCGTTCTTATTTATCATTTAGTGCATGTTACATCACCCGGCCGTAACAATATATATATATATATATGGACGTGCACATATATATGAATGCACGCCACATTCATACATACATAATGCACACACACATGCATACATACATACATTCAAATTTTAAGTATTCTTTCCCATCAGGGGTTGGATCAATCAGTTGATAGCTAAATTTGTCATTATATATATATATAATAATTATATATATATATGAATGCACGCCACATTCATACATACATAATGCACACACACATGCATACATACATACATACATACATACATACATACATGATGCATCAATGCCAACAATCGTGACGGAATTTTGAATATTTATTGAGTATTGCCGGTAAATTTGAGTTCTAGAAATCTGCAATGTTTTAAGTCATCGAGATTCTACGTATTGTATCGTATTTCTATAGTTTTACTTCAAAATATACTTCTTCTATACATGTAAATCATCAAAAGTGCGGTCTCTTATTTTTAACTTTCCTAGGGGCGAATTTTCCGAGGGCGAATTGTGGGAGCTTAATTATCCGTATCTCCTATCATTGTCATCTCCTCACAAAGACGTTCCTTTTCATTGTACGCTCATTTTCGCCGGAAATCTTATGAAAAACGATGTGAACATTATAGGAAGTTGCTATGTACATTCTCAGAATCTCGTCTCATCCTTATACTTATACTTATACCTGCGGAGCTTTGTCGCCTTACCTCTGGAGTCCTGCGGCGATATGCTCTTCGCTCGGCTGACCAGACAGAGCTCTTTGTCCCCCGCACGCGGACAGCCATTATGCAGTGACGTTCTTTTTCGGTCGCTGGTCCCTGGAATGGCCTCCCTATTGCGCTCACCCTGGTCCATATGACTCACCCTACCTTGTTCCTTACTAACTTAAAGAGTGCTCTCTTTAGCCGTGGTTGGACTGGGAGCGCTCCTGAGGTGCGCTATATAAACGCTCAATAATAATAATAATACTTAGAGATCTATCGTTCTTATCGTCTTGTCTTGTCTCGACCGTCGCAGTGTTCTATGGCAGCGGATTCCTTCATTATCCGTGCATGCAGCCTTCCTGAAAGTGTTCACCTTTCTGAGAGTGACCCCTACAAACGTATCTAGTGCCCTATTTCCGTCTTCGTTTAAGTGGTTTCACTTTCGATATCTCCTCCTGTGTTCTTCTATGTCCTGCCAAAAGTACGACAGACTCTTCAATCGGTCCAATATCTTTCCTTGCCCTCGTGTGGCCTCATCTCTCCTCTCCCTATAATTTCTCAGTCCTTCTGTTTGACTAAGTGCGCATGCTCTTAGGCATTCCATGCTTTTGGCAATGGCCCTTCCCTGACCTGATTACCTCTTTACTTCTGTTTCCTGCAAGTAGATTTTGTTGCACTTGTAAGATGCTGCCGCCGCAAGGGACACAGGTTTGCGTTCTATTATCCATCGGTGCACTTCAACAGGAAGGCAATTAACAAATTGTTCTAACTTAACAACTTCACGTAACTTATCTAAGTCATTCCATGCACCTTCACCTTCAAGCCAACTTCTGCACGGTATACTCAGTCTGAACGCAAAATTAGAATAAGTTTCCGTCGCCCCTTTTTGCAATGAACGAAATTTTTTTCGGTAAAATTCAGGAACCCTCGCATAGGCAGTCAGCAGAGCCTGCTTCACTATGTCATAATCTCTACAGTCCTCTACTAACAGTTCTGAAAATACCTTCTGTACCTTCCCTGTCAGCCTGGTATGCAAAATAGATGTCCACTTATCCTTCGGGAAGTTGTGTAACAGCATGGCCTTCTGCTGCTGCTGCTGCTACTGCTACTGCTACTGCTACTGCTACTGCTACTGCTACTGCTACTGCTACTGCTACTGCTACTGCTACTGCTACTGCTACTGCTACTGCTACTGCTACTGCTACTGCTACTGCTACTGCTACTACTACTACTACTACTACTACTACTACTACTACTAATGCTACCACAATTCTTTGTTATTGTCATATTTTCATTCTATTTCTTCTATTCTATTAATTATTCCTACAGTTATATATTTTCTGTGTATTTAACGGATTGTTTCTTATTATCATCATCCCTCGTTTTCATCACACTATATTTAAATGCACATGTAATTTATGCCTACACCTACACAGTTCTGTTATTGTGTAGGCCTATATTGCAAAGCAATGTAGGACAAATCAATGTTGTACTAAAATTAGACATTAGATGTTCTTCGCGACTTGTAGTGCTTCTAATCAGACCCTTTGTGTGTTCAAGATTAGTGGTCTCTTGTGATAATTGCTTATACACAGCATCCTATATATCTTTGAAATGAGACACATCACGTTTACGTGACTGAAAAGAACCAATACTAAGCTGATCCGTCTGTATATAGGCTTACGAGGAAAATGAGCCCTACCCTATTAAAAGAGAACAATTTCTCTCGATAACACAGCGTTGTTTCGTTGTTTCGTTGTCGGAAAGCACATATGGACTGTTGAAAAGGCTATTCAAATTCGTGGTCATGCACATCGAAGTCTATATTCGAACCTAACCGACTGGAAAAGCCGTAGACCATGCAATAGCTGAACACTGGAGATAGATTAGAGGCAACCAACGTCCTTCTTTCCTGCCTTCACCAATAACACGTATAGCGTCGTATACTCTCGTTAGCTCTCTCGATCGAACACGCTACACACACACACACACACACACACACACACACACACACACACACACACACACACACACACACACACACACACACACACACACACACACACACACACACACACACACACACACACACACACACACACACATATATATATATATATACGCGAATAGCTCGCTTCTTAAGTAGGCCCCTAGGCTTCTGATTACTGGAAGTCGAAAATCAAGTCGGCGGGTTCAAATCAGCGTCATGTGTGGCAGTCAGTGAACCAGCTGCTTGGCGAGGGCAAAAACACTGCCACGCTGGGTCTTTCTCTGGTGCTACTTATTATGACCACGTGGATACAAAAATCGCTGACATCCGAGCATCGACATCTGACGCAAATGAGGCGATTTTCACTAATTGCTCAATCCCAGCATGTGCGAGTTCCTCCCGATTACCTCGGAAGATGTCATTAAAGTTATTGTTTCATCACCATCGAAACAGTGCTCTCTTGACATAATTCCAACATGGTTGATGAAGGAGGCTGCTCCGCTGCTTGCGCCTTTCATAGCTCGGATGTTCAATCATTCTTTTGCCATCGGCCGTTTCCCGTCCAAATGGAAACACGCAACAGTCAAGCCACTCCTTAAGAAAGCTGGAGCCGATGAATCGTCACCTGCGAACTTCAGACCGGTCTCAAATCTAACGTTCGTATCAAAAGTACTCGAGCGTATTGCCAATCACCAGCTGACCGAGTACCTGTCTGTATCTCGCCTTCTTCCTCGATTTCAGTCTGCTTACTGCAGGCGTGGCCAGTCGACCGAGACTGCACTCCTGAAAGTCTTCTCAGATTATTCAGATATAGTCATTAGTCAATGCCACAGATTCAGGCCAACTGGCGCTTCTGTCACTGCTTGATATGTCGGCTGCATTCGACACAGTCGACCACGACATCTTAATGCAGCGACTCTTGCTGTCGTTCGAAATCAAGGATAGAGCGCTCAGTTGACTTGAATCCTACATAAGAGGACGCACACAATCCGTCCATTTGGCAGGGGAGGAGACGTCACCTAGGATGGTAACCTGCGGTGTTCCACAAGGATCAGTGCTTGGCCCTCTTCTTTTTATACTTTATACGGCCGATGTGGAGAGAATCATAGAAGCACATGGCCTCCTCCACCACTGCTATACAGATGATACACAGCTTTACTTCTTCTGTGAACCATCACAAACCGCTGAGCTGAAACAGAGAGTGCTGCTGTGTATCGAACGCATTTCAGTGTGGATGGCGTCTAACCGTCTCTAACTAAATCCAACGAAGTCTGAGTTTCTATGGTGCACCACCCTCCGGCGTCGCCATCTACTTGACGGCAGTATCTTCAACCTTGGTGATGCAGTAGTTCAACCAGCTGACACCACCCGCAACCTTGGAGTACATTTTGATAGCTGTATGACCATGACGGACCATGTGAGTCAACTCGTTCGAGGCTGCTTCTACCAACTGCGGCGTATCAAAACCATCCGCAGATTCATTCCAACCTCAACTGCCGTCATCTTGGTTAACAGCTTCATAGTTTCCAGGGTTGACTACTGCAATAGCCTACTGGCGGGTCTGCCGACTTCTCAACTTGATCGAATACAGTCGGTGCTCAACTCTGCTGCACGTATCATATATGGCCGGACAAGATCTGATCATGTCACTGATCTGCTGCGCGACAACCTTCACTGGCTGCGCGTTCCTCAGCGGATCACGTACAAACTGTGCTTGCTAACCTATAAAGCATTGAATCACCTCATGCCGGATTATATATCTGATTTCTGCATTCGTGTGGCAGACAACCAGAACAGATGTCGGCTACGATCGTCATCAAAAATCAATTGCTGGTCCCGCGGTCTTCTACGAGATTTGGCGACTGTTCCTTCTCTGTCGCTGGACCAACTGCGTGGAACAATCTTCCTGACCACGTTAAGAATGCGCCATCTCTGGAGTCATTCAAATCGCACCTGAAGACATATCTTTTTAAACATTCATACGACTGTCATTGACTTTTGTAACTCATGTACAGCGCCCTTTTCTTCGGCCTCGGCTGCGCTACGGCGCTATATAAATCGTCTTATTATTATTATTACTACTACCAACCTACGTAGTTCTGCGTGTCGACGCCCATATCATGATACAATAAGTAAGATACTAAAGATAGGGATACAAAGGAGAGTAGACAAGTTTCATACCAATTGGGGTGGGAAGCAGATAAGAGGCCCCCACAGATCAACTTGACCAATAACGACCAAATTTGTTATCTCGAATATAATATTTTACTATAAATATGTTCAAACGACAAATTTCAAATAGGCCTAAGCCTGCACTTTCAGTTATCTATCTGTTGATATATATATATATATATATATATAATTACATATATATACTTTTATTTGTTGTTACTTGATTTTAAAATTACATTTATTTCATTTTAAATGGATATTATATTTCAAGATAAAGTAATTAGTTTAATAATTAGATCATTCCGTCTTAAAATTTGCGCCAATCCCTCTTGAGTTGCGCCCTGTTCCATGGCACCGCTGGAACACCCTCGCTACGACGCTGCTCTGAATCTAGTAGACTATTTAGTTTGAGTCTAAGTCCTTCCGGCGCACAGTTGCGCTGTGGGCAGTGCAGAATCTCCGTTCATCTCTGTCAATTAGGCTACTAGCTCTCTTGCCTCGTTGCGAAACATCTCCAGACATTCTACATCCACGATCTGTACAACGAACAGCCTTAAATGAATTTTAATTAATTGCGAGCATCAGCTGTTGACACTGCCAGACCAGACGACGCAGCTGGAGACAATCAAGTGTCACTCAAGATGATTAGCTACGGATGATTAGCTCCTTTCGTTAAAAACTAAAGACAATCCTATTTAATGTCCATTTGTAAGACTATTTAATGTCTATTCAGTACCAATAATCCAATATAGCTAGTCTTAAAGAAGTTAATCTACATATTCTACATGTCATTCATGCTAGGCTTATATCCTACAGTGTCCTACACTATCCTAGGTACCTAAGCCGTCGTCGGATTAGTAAATTAATTTAGTGTCTACAGTAGATTATACCTTCTACGTATGCATGCACTATTCTCTCGAGTCTAGCCTCTGTTACGGACAGTTTGTTGTCAGCAACAGACAGTCAGGGGCTTCTACTCCATAAAAATTTTATCAATTGAACAGATTAGAATCCAACAGACTTTTGAATTCATGTTTAAGCATATGCACAATCTTCTTCCTGCAGCATTCAATGACTTCTTCAGTTTGACATCCAAAATAAACCCCTACTGTGTCAGGACATCTGCTGATTATAGAGGAGCATTTGCTAGAACAAACACCCGAATGTTCTCAATAAAAAGTGCTGGCCCGAGGACTTGGAATAATATTCCTGTTGCCATAAGAAATCTACCTAATATTTTAATTTTTAAGAGAAAACTCCGCGAGTACCTAGTAGCAACAGTTCCCCAACCTTCCCCATCTACATTTTACTAGCAAATTACTGCCTTAAATGCGCACTAGGTTTTGATGCTGACACTTGACCTGATATTACTTCGATGTTTAGTTAACTAGTTAAGTCCAAAATGTCTAGTAATACAATGTTATGCCAGTTGCCGTTATTTGTTATGTACAAGGGTAACCCTGATAGCGGGACCCAGGTCCCTTAAGGGTTTCTGTTAAAACTTTACAGTGAATGATATTATTTCTGTCACTGCATATTATGATATTATGCGAAGTAATAAAACTTATGGTTATGGTTATGGTTAACCGTGGAGCAAATGCTCCATCCAAAAAATAGGGGGGGGGAGATCTGTCAGTGTATGTGCCATCATTATTGGGGAGAAGGAAGGGGAAGAGGAGGGAGGGGAGGGGAAGTTGCTCCAATGACTTAGGAGGGATAGACGCCTCTGCAGACAGTCACACTTAAAGTTTCATTTACTTGACCTTCTGTAGAACCACAGCTTTGAGTTTATGCTTGTGGTCGTATTTTAGTTCAGTGTAGAGATTTAATCTTGTGCTGGCGCCGAAAGGATTTATTGTTGAGTAATTAAAATAAAACGATTGTCAGCAGAAAAGCAGCTGAAATAAAGAAACTGAGAGACTTATAAGGCACGTGCTGATTACATATGGACTTAAAGCTGAGCAGGTAAGGACTATATATAGAGTCGAAGGGCCTTGCTGGAAGCCATGACGAAGGCATCGTTGATTAGCCTATACGTGCGCAGCCTGAGGCAAATTTTATCCCCACCCCCACCCCAGAGTATGATAGGAACTACAAGTGAAAAAGAAGTGATTTTATTTCTACGATAGGGTTTCCTGGTCGACCAAGTCAAAGAAGCTATTTCTAACATAGTCGCTTCAACACGCTTGTCAACTATTAATATCTCGTTATCTGTGAGGGATAAAGAGAATGTATCAGTCCAAGATTTAGTCGTCGGGGTCGTGGAAATCCAGCAGATTTTTTTTATCAATATCGTATGGCTGGATGTCGTATGACTATCGCGTGACCTTGTAGTTCAAGGTCACTTGATCGTTTTTATGGTTGGCCTTTGATTTCTCATGAACTGAAAGCAATAAAATTGTGATTCTGGCTTTTTGTTTTGGGGAGGGACTACCACACTTTCATAAAAAATTAGATTAGTCATTATACGTTATGATTCACAGAAAAATAAGCACGCCAAGCTTTCTATAACAATCGAATCATCTTGAATGTCAAGATCATTTGAACTGTTACAAACCGATTGACCTGTTGTATGAGTCGAGATTAGATCATGGAATGTAATTCAATTCAATTCAATTCAACTTATTTTATTGATCCGAATTCAGTACGAAAGTACAGTAGGCACCAATCGAAATGTTAGACTTTCGGGATACAATTATAGGGAAAGCCCAAAAGGGACATAGGTCCCGCTTAATTAGGGCTGCCTATTTTGTTACATAGTAGTAAGATGGCACCAAGGAAGAAAAAAGATAGAAGAAAATGAAAATGAAAATGATGGGGACAAAACCAGGTCCTGAAAATAATGTCCTTGAGGTACAGTATGAATGGAAAGTAAAGGACTAGTTGAGAATAGCCTACAAGAAAATGCAAACAAATGCCGCAAAGTATAAGGATTCTTCCGGATTTTTTGTTACCGAAAACTCTAGACTAGACACCGAGATCGCCTTTCAAAGACATATGGCTGTGACGTTCGAAATGGCCATTTATGGTCATTGGAAATAAATGTTCACGATGAGTGACGCCACATCCCGTTATCCGTTGAATATAATTGCCGCACAATGTCAGACATGGGCTTTTCGAATTTCTTGTAGTCAAAACCTGGACACCGAGACACTTTTCGAATTTCTTGTAGTCAAAGCCTGGACACCGAGACACTTTTCGAATTTCTTGTAGTCAAAGCCTGGACACCGAGACCACCTTTCAAGGACTTCGGCTGTGGATATATAAATGGCCACTTCAAACGGCACAGTGACGGAATTTCACGTAACGTGTTCTGAGGTTTAAATGGCTATTCCCGTTTAGAAGTTAAGTGAAAAATCGCTCTAGGGGTAATTAGATTTCTTCCAGGTTGCGGCATGACGGTTTAGACAGTAGAGGAGGTGGGTTCTAAGGGAAAACAGAGGAATCGGTGGAAAAAACTCCTTACACTGCACTTCTGGATGGAAAAGCTAGCAAATTGAAAGGAAAGAGCAGAGCCGAACAAAGCAGGATGGAGTAAAATGTAGGGATTGGAGAGAACAGCATGCCCACATGGAGCCAATATAGGAACCACGTCCCCATATGCATAATGCGACCGTACGTTACCTACCGGAATAACGTACGCCTACCGTACGTCCGTTATGGAAAAGAATAACGTACGCGTACCGTACACGAACGTTAAAAATGATCAGTTAAAGTATGCCGTAAAATCTGAATTTTCTTCATTATTATAGGCTATATTAGACAGAATAATATTAGCCATTTGGAATTAAAAAGTTTAAAAGTAGAGATCATGAACAGATGTAATGGTTAAAATTGGTTACGACCGTTAATCACACCAACTATTATTGACTTTTGTCGTGCATAATGCTATGTATTTTATTTTCGTCTTGAACTAATGTGAACGTACGCTAACGTACGGCATAATAACGTACGCGTACGTTATAAATAAAATAACGTACGTACCGTACGTACGGTCGCACACTGCCCATATGTTACCCATTTAGAGGATAGATGATTCCCATCTAATGCCCATGGACATCCTGGCAGAGTTGCAATTACAGAGGCAGTAAATTGAAGTTATACCGGTACTCGAGGAGATGAGACACGCCGAATTAGAAGCTTTACAGAAAACGAGGTAAGTCGAATTAGAGATACAGAGGTTATATATTGAGAAACAGAAATAATAGTTTGAGATAGAAAGACAGAAGCGAATGGAAGCCGTCCGTAACAGACTAGAAATCAAAGATATCGGCCTACATTTGAGAGAGATGACAATGGAACGGGAAGAGTCAAGAAAGTAGATAGAGATGATGCAATAGAGATAAATAGAATACGGAAGAGAATAGAAGGCGAAAGGAGAAACAAGAGGACAAGTTGAGGAAGAAAAGTGAGGCTGCATTGAAACATGTTTTAAACAAAATTGCCTCTGATTTAGCTTAAATTCCTTTGCAAAGATCATTAGCGTCGCCCTCCTCCTTTATCCAGACTTGGTACTGGCACTGCCAGAGTACGTGCAGCAGTGGCGGAGTTAGCAATTGACGAACGAGACGACTCGGCTATATAGCCAGAAGCGCAACGTTTTAGGCGCCAATGGCATTGATTGGCGGGAAAGTGCTAAAGCTTAGGCGGGAAAGAAGGAAGGCTTTTGGCGCGCAAAGAATGTCACTCTTCGACCCCACGCCTTCTCTTCATGGTGCTTACATCAGCCATACGGGCGCTATACATATCAAACAAGAATGAATGAATGAATGAATGAATGAATGAATGAATGAATGAATGAATGAATGAATACTCGTTTATTAAAACATCGTAGCTGACAGAACGCAACTAAAACATGCTACAGAGGTTATATAGTCTCACGAGCATCTAATTAGTGTCAGTAGGCATTCTTGTAGAGAATACATGGTATAAAATTCTTATTATCTTTTTTGGGTAGGGTAAATTTATGCGGTCTCGCTCTAAGGTTGTGTCCACTGCTGCGGAGGGGAGGGAGCAGGTCACGCAGCACCAGTGCTCGAAATGGAAAATTTTACGAAACGGAACGCTAGTCAAAGATATGGGAGCATTCACACAATAAAAACGTCAATTTCATAGTATTTTCCACTGGACGAAAGGGAACGATAATACGGATGCATTTGACGAGCCGGAACGGCGTTCCGGTGCGTTCCGGTCCATTTCGAGCACTGCGCAGCACATGATTGGGATTCCTTATAATTGCAAGAAGAAGTCGTTCGTCTGACTTGTTGACCAATTGGTTGACGTCATCAGCATCACCAGGGAGGAATCTGCCACGGGTTAGTCGCCTAAACAAACAGTCAATCCTGTCTCTATCCCTCTTGTTAGTATACTCCCACCAGGCTGGGGAAGCGTATAAAATATGCGCCACCGTTGTTGCCATTGTGACATCGCGAAGGGCTGTTGATTGGAGACCGTGCGAGCGGAGCACACGCAGAGCGTATATCGAAGATGAGCTGGCGGAGAGGATCTGGTCTACATGGATTGTCATTCCGAGGTCCGACTGCAACGTAACGCCTAATATTTCATGGACTTGACCTTTTCTGCTCCGGGGATAACTTCTACGGCAAGGCCAAGCTTATTCTGTCTCTTTTTATATATTATCATTTCTCTGGTCTTGGTTGCATTAAGACGGGGATTGTTCTGTGCAGCCCATTCTATGATATGTCTGAACTCTTCGGTGGCAGTGCTCAAGTGCGAAGATCCAATTAGTAAGTAGGAATCATCAGCATATTTGAGCAGAATGTTAAAGATATAGATGGGGTGCAGATCTGATGCTCCTACTGAGTACAAGGAGGGACCAAGTGCCGACCCCTGCACGACACTGGCATTGATGTGAGCGATCAGGGAAAGTTCCTTGGCGAAACGGGTGATATTTGTCCTCTGTTCTTAAGGTAACATATAATCCAGTTGTAGACATGGTCGCATATGTCTAACCTAGGCCTACTCAGCTTTTCGGCGAGCGTGGAATGGCGAATGGTATCGAACGCCTTGGAGTAATCAGTGGATATGTTTACCACGAAGTCATTTGTCCGCAGTTATTCCGTGATGTGATGTAAGATAGATATGACAGCTGCAGCTGTTGACCCCGTGGGCCTAAACGCATACTGATCACTCATGTCTATACGCCCCGGTGATGAATTGAAAGCTGATTCAACATAAATAGTCTTTTCCAGTTATTTATATAAATCTACTTGTAATGACTTATAGGATATTACCAGGGCTGTAGTGGTAAAATTAGAGGTGAATATACGCTGCCGGTCAGTTTTCAGAAACAAATTAGAGGTGAGTATACGCTATAGTATTTTGTGAGTAGGCCCCTATACGCTACAGTATTTTGATATAGGCCCTAAATAAATCGTGACCTTAGAATTACACGGTTGTAACTAACATTTTTGTCAAATCGGAGATTTCAATGTGACGGAGTTCTAACTGCACCCCTTTACCATAGTAATAGACGCTTGTACTGAATTGGATTCATATTGACCAGTATTTGACAGAATTACAAAGTTCTAAGTACGAAAATAAATTTCTGCCAGTATTACAAGGTTCTAAGTACAGAGCCAATAGGCGTCTGCAATTTTCACACGTGACCTATAGATAAACAGGCTTGTAGTTCTATGTTTACTCTAATTATAAGAAGTAACGAAGATGGCGGACCGAGACGATAAGCGAAATATCGTGAGTGTGAGAAATCGATATAAAACTATTAAATATAAAGATATAGCTGGGATGCTGGAGGGGTTAAGTGACGATGGGCATTTGACGGAGGAAGGATCGGAATCCGGCGACGACCCAACGTACGACCCACCATAGGCGCCGACTTTTGCTTTTGTCTCTGGGTGCCAGTCAGGGGCGGATCCAGAAAGTTTTAAAGGACCAACGGAACTTTTTTAGGAAATCATCTCCGAAAAAACTGATGACTTTTTTTAGTCATCCGTGTGTAAACAAATTTTAAATGGTGGGGATTGCCCTCTGGATCCGTCCCTAGTGCCAGTGCATATTTTAAGATAATTCTCTCCTTAACTTTGACGACTTTTTAAAGGAATTCACCCCCGAAACAATGTGACGACTTTTTTAGGAATACCCTAAAAAATTGAATTTAAGGTCCGAATTCTTCTGGGTGCCAGGCCCCCACTGAGCTTTTTCTCTGGGTGCATTGGCACCCAAGGCCCCCAAGAAGTCGGCGCCTATGCGACCCACGTTAAATATAATAATACGTCGGCCTATTAATTATTTTCATGATCTTTTTAATTGCTTGCTGTGCACAGGATGGATACCAGAAAACGGAAAAGAAATCCTACAGAGGCTAACATAACATCAAGGAACGACGACACGACTACAGTAGCTGCGACAACGCTTACCGTAGCTGAATCGAGCAACAAACAGAGTGTCAGAAAACGGAAAAGAAATCCTACAGAGGCTAACATAACATCAAGGAACGACGACACGACTACAGTAGCTGCGACAACGGTTACCGTAGCTGAATCGAGCAACAAACAGAGTGTCAGAAAACGGAAAAGAAATCCTACAGAATGGAAAGCTAACAAGCGTAAAAGCCTCTGTCAGGCTGGAAAAGAATACTTAAGTCGTAGAGGGAAGTTAGTTCCAGCAAAAACTGTGGGAAAAAGTAAAAACAAAAGTAACTGTAACAGTAAGAGTTGTCTGACAAAGTGTCGTTTCTTTTGTGAGAAAAAGATTAGCGAGTCAGAGAGGGAATCAATTTTTAATCGTTATTACAAATTACAGCAGACAGAGAAGTACCAGTTTTATGGAAAGACGACGGAAAGATTCGAAAAGACTCTATGTACTGTGACGAAAGGACCTGGTGAAGGAAAAGATTCTAGGAGACGATACACATTCCAATACTACCTAGACATTGGAAATGATAGACATCGTGTATGTAAAGACTACTATCTTGGTACATTGGCCATCAGTCAGAAACCTATATACAATTTTCACAACAACAAGAAAGATCCAGTAACTGGAGTTACCATCTCCAGACAAGCGTGGGAAACATACTAAGAAAGTGATATCAACTCAGCAAAAGATAAAAGTAAGAAATCACATCGAATCCTTTCCAGCAGTTGAATCGCACTACACTCGTTCATCTTCAAAGAAGCAGTATCTAGAGGCTAATTTAAGCATATCGAAAATGTATCAGTTGTACCTTGAGTCTTTAGAGGTAGATGAGGTACCGGTCAAAGAATCGTACTATAGATATATGTTTGTAACAGAGTTTAACCTAGACTTTCATATGCCAAAGTCAGATAGGTGTGATTTGTGTGAAGAATTTAAAGTACTGAAATTGAACAGGGAAGTCATTGGAACTGAAATTAGTGTCAAATATGATAGGCACATTGCACAGAAGGATGCAATGCGTGAAGAGCGTAAGGCTGACAAGCAGTCTAAGAAAATGGTAGTTTGTTTTGATCTGGAGAATGTTATCACCTTGCCTAAGGCAGGAACTAGTAATTTCTTTTACAAAAGGAAATTGAATTTGTACAATTTAACTGCTCACGCTTCTTCTGGTCAGGGCTATTGTGCTATTTGGCCAGAAACACTTTCTGGTAGGGCAGGTATTGATATAGCAAGTGCCATAGTCAAAATTCTCACAGCAGTCGTGCGTGATCACCCAGATATTTCTGAAATTATTACATGGAGTGATAGCTGTGTGCCTCAGAATCGCAACTCCATCATGGCTTATGCTATGGGAGACTTTTTGCAAAGACATAGTCACGTTACAAGTTTAACAATGAAGTATTCTGTTCCAGGACATTCATGTATTCAAGAAGTAGATAACATGCATAGCCAGATTGAGAAGGCTATGCAAGTTGCCGAATTTTTTTCTCCAGTGTCTTTTCTGAGAGTTCTATTAAATGTTAATCGAAGTAAACCGTTTAAAGTTATTCAAATGAAGAACAATGACTTTAAACAATACAATGTACCAGCAAAATTCTTGGAATACCAAAAGATTCCTTTCAGTAAAGTAGTTGGGCTGAGGCTTACTAAGGTTGAACATGAAGTTTCATACAGAACTTCATGGTCCGAGCCATGGATAATTGAAAATATTAGATATGTGAGCAAGAGCCGGAAAGGAAGCAAAAAAGATGGACAAGTCTTAGATAAAGGCTTAAATACTTTGAAAGTGAGTAAGTTTGTGTGCAAAATAACTGCAGAGAAGAAGAAGGATTAAGCTAGTATGCTGAAGTGGCTACCACTTGAAGACAGGCAGTTTTATGAAAAGACTGTGTTATTAAAGTGAATATCATAAATATATTATTATTAATGAGTAGCTTTAATTTTGTGTTTAGGACGAAGACAGACTTAGTCTAGACTAAGACTTAGTGTCTAACCCGTGTTAACACGGATATAACTTCATGATAGACGTTAAAACGAAGTTATTTCTTATTTTATATACATATTGTATTGTGAAATGATGGCAAATATCATTGTTTTAAATGTCAATTTGTGTTGTCCTTAATGTTTTGTAGCTCCAGCCAAAGCACTTTAGTTAGAACCTTGTAGTCCTTTACTATATTTCCAGCTTCAGAATAACAAGGTTCTAACTAATTTTATAGTGTAGTTATTTACATAAAACTATGATACACTATAGTTTATAAAGTATGCTAAATGATGCAGTATTGTGATACTTTTGCTTTGTTAAGATTTCGAGAAAATGTAGCTGCTAATTTCATGCTAAAGTACTTTTAAACTTTCAACACGAATTATCTCCATAAACACTTCTATGCACATAGAACCGTGTAATTCTAAGGTCACGAAATATAAATATTTTGCGAAGTGAGTATACGGTCTCTAGAGGTGAGTATACGCTGTATACCCGCGTATACCCTCGACTACAGCCCTGGATATTACAATAAATTATTAACTGCAAAGTTGTCTCTAACGCAGTTTTAAAATTTATTGCTACCCAGGATCAAATATCACGTCCAGCCTGAGGCAAGAATTGATAAAAAAAATTATGGGCCTCAGTCCAAGTTTCAATACCTCGAGACTCGAGTCACCCTGGTACAGCGTCTGGGCTAATAATTAAGGAGCTGGAATATATTTTTGCAAAAAATGATTTGCCATGTGGTCGTTGAAAATCCGAGACGATAGCATAAATTATGCCGGTACCTCCACGGTACCAACGGCGCTGAGTGAGGTGCCAAATGCAAAAGAGGGTCCCTGCTTATTTGTTGGTTTATGCGAAAACATCCTGAGGGTTAATAACGGTTCCGAAAAAATAATATGGTCTAATGTGATCTATAGGCCTACCATCAAAATTGGGACAGAAACCAACGACGTATTTTAAAGAGTTAGGCCTATATATAGGCCTACAAAAGAGTTTGTTGGAAGCTATCGGCTAAAATTCATGGAAACCGAAATTGCAGCGAAAAATCAGTGGTCATTCCAGTAAACTTAAAGGGCAAAGAGAAATCTCTTGAACCCGGAGAAACCGTTGTCGTGTTTACCCAAATTCCACGAATATAGTGAGGTAACGTTACTTGGCACGGACTGTGCATACTGTTTCAAAGAAACCGTCAAAACACTCATATCTAATTGACGTGGTTGCAGTGGCGTAGCTATAGACGGTGCGTAAAGTGCGTACGCACCCCCTGTCACATTCTGCTGTACCCGGTACTCTTTCAATAATTTAATATCTGTGCTACAACCGTTTTCGGAAACGACGTCACTGTGATGTCATACTACTGATTCAAAGCCATCTATGTCGACTGGTCACTGTGTTTTTAAACTGTGCTACTGATATTTTGAATTTTGTTGATTAATAAATTGAAAATTAATTATCTTTGACATTTTAAACAAAGAAACCGATTTTATATTAAACATTTGAAAGTATGTTTTCTTCAATGACTAAGTGATGAAGCGTTACAGAGAAACTGCTCTATTGAATTTCTTTACCAAACAACGCGAGCCAGTGACGGTTGAAATGGGACTGAAGAGGCTTGCACTCCAGGTAATTCTATTGGCAATGCTGCTAACGAAAACGATTAAATTGCTTAAATTAATTTAATAGCTTAACACAGTTTTGGTTACTTGGTCAGAGGATTTAGGGGCGAGCACAGTAACAGACGTTGTCATCAGAATGATGTTGGACTAGTTGTTGGTGCAAAGTTAACCGATGCAGACAAATTTCGATTTCTGACGATGTTAAAGTCGACTTTGTGAGATGGAAATCTCGTTGGGAACATGCCAGAGGCACGTGGAACTGCTGATTGCTTACAGGCATTAGCAACGTGCGATCGTCGATGACGACGGTGATTTTGATGAGATTATGCGAGTTGCTAATTGACTCAGAGACAGTCTCAGACAGAGTTAAATCATGCAGAGTAGAAAGATCTGACACAGAAAGTCAGTAGATTTATTTTTAAAATATACTATATATTGTTCTGATAAGACCTGATTTTTGTGTTTGCTGTTGTGGAGCATGAAATGAACGTTTATTATTACGACATGGTTTTAGAGGTTCTGGATAAACTACTGACCGAGTCTGAAAAGAAGTTGTTAGCCAGTACAATTGGACCATAAACATTTTGAAACATTTTACGATGAAGGTGAAAGTAGACCATTTCGTTTATTATTTCGAACTGAACGAAACCTAAAGAAAATATGGGCAACTATTGAAAAAGAGGATGCATATGCTGTTATGTGTGCTTTGTTTAAAATAGAACAAATTGCTGCATAGACAGGCTATAATTAAGCCGTTTATTTATTTGACAATTATTGTCAAAATCTGTAAACTTTGTCAGACGGCGTTTGGCGTTACATGATTTGATCTCGAAGGGTGGTATACCTTACGGGCAAGTTGATCGATCGTGGTGGCAGATTGCCTGTCATGATTACAATTAAAGGTTCGTGTTTATGCTCCGATATTTGTGTTCTAGGCCCTATTTGAGGATAATTATGTCACATTGTTCTATGTAGTATAAAAATCGTAAAGGCTGATTTGTTAACTTTAGAAGGGGACGGATGGTCATAAGAGGGTGGGTATACTGGGTGGGGACTGGGGAGGCGACGAAAGTTTAGAGTAGTTGACATAGATCTGGTACTGCATGAATGTACTACATTACTTGAATACGAGCTAGCAGTATATTTGTTAGATTAGCGTGTCTGTATGTTAACTTTATGTTAACGTATGTTAACGACGTTGAAGCTGTTTTATTGGATTAATTATTTTTGCTTAACAATGACTGAAAATATCTTGTTTGAACTTGCAAACATAACGGGAACATAGCAGCGCATATATAAGCTGCTCATGTCAGGCCAGCTCGTATGACAGCTTTGACAAGAGTCGGATGGCAGTAGTAGATATACTACGGCTGACAGAGCAGCCAAAGACATCAGACTACGGCTGACAGAGCAGCCAAAGACATCAGACTACGGCTGACAGAGCAGCCAAAGACATCAGACTACGGCTGACAGAGCAGCCAAAGACATCAGACTACAGCTGACAGAGCAGCCAAAGACATCAGACTACAGCTGACAGCGCACCCACGCATTTCACAATACAGATATACATTTGAATTATAATTATGAATTATAATTATGAATTATGAATTATGAACAACTTAACACACACACACACACACACTCACACACACCTACACACACACACACACACACACACACAAACATCATTGCAAACACACACACACACACACACAAACACCATTGCAAACACACACACACACACACACACACACATACACACACACACACATACACACACACACACACATTAAACCAAAATAGCATATTTAAAGTTTGCATATTCAGCTGTATTGAGAGTTTACATATAAAACTTAGGACTTCCAAGTTGCATGAGTGATTTCTACAGTAAAATGTCCACTTTTAGCATGTAATGATGCACCATGTGTGAGCTTACAAGCTAAAATGACAACGGATATGGTACAAAGACGTGCAAGACATTGCAGACAGGCGTCTCTTGACACCTAAGGACTGCTGGGAAGAGAGAGTTTATGTAGCAAAATTACAGGTTTCGAGAATGCACAGGAGAGAAACGTATGTCTTTTAGGGTGCGAGGAGAGCTAGCATGGAGGTTTGCACAGTAAAATGTGAGCTTTTGAATTGTAAGAATGCCTGCTATGCCCATTTCTATACTAAAATTACAACTTTCTTCGGTTAAACGAAATATGTGTGCGCTGATTTGGGTGTTTTAGCTGATGGACTTATACAAAAACTTGAAATAATAGCATGGAAAGGTTTAGATAAAGCTGTATATAGCAGGAACCTATGTATTGGTAATGCATGGAGAAGACTTTGTTTGGTAAGGTGTTTGAAATACTGAATTATACATCAGAATTACAAATCTTATGGTGAAACATTGCATAGTTTGAAGCCTTGTACAATAAATTCTTAAGTTTCGATTCCTAAGTTGCATGAAATACTGACTTGCGCTGTAGAATTTCAACACATAAGTTGAAAAAAGACACAAGCGAGGAACATTTGTACGCTAATTTGAAGACTTGTAAGTTTTCAAAGACATGTGGAGTTGGAAACTTATGAATTTTAGATTGTATGGGACGATGAACTGTATGGTTAAGTGTGAATCTGATACACTAAATTCTGAATTCTCGACTCTGAACAAGTATGAAATACCAACATGTGCAGTAAAAATTTGAAAAACTTAGTTTACTGAGACGTGCGCAATGAAGATTTGGACGTTAAACTTAAGACTTTTAAGGTTTCAAAGACATGTGGAATGAGAGTTTTAGTAGGACTTGTAAGTTTTCAAAGACATGTGGAGTTGGAAACTTATGAATTTTAGATTGTATGGGACGATGAACTGTATGGTTCAGTTACAACTCTTAGTATCAAACGTCGCACAGTTTGAATCTGATACACTAAATTCTGAATTCTCGACACTGAACATGTATGAAATACCAACCTGTGCAGTAAAAATTTGAAAAAAAAAAAACTTAGTTTACTGAGACGTGCGCAATGAAGATTTGGGTGTTAAACTTAAGACTTTTAAGGTTTCAAAGACTCGTGGAATGAGAGTTTTAGTAGGACGCTTACGAATTTTTATTTGGGAAGACGGTTAAAGCGCATGCTTTCAGAGTAAAAGTCCAACTTTCTACGGTGGAAAGACATGCGAATGTTTGCTTCTACACGAAAATGGTAACGTTTACATGCACGCGATGACCACTTGCACACTAGAGTTACAATATTCTACTTTGTAAAGACGGCTGCAGCGAGGGTTTTTACAACAGTTGGCAAATTTTAAGTTCATAAGATGGTTGAGACGAGGGTTTTTAGATTGAAAAGCTGGTTTGCAGTATAAAATTTTGTCTTTCCTTAGATGCAAAGAAGTATGAGATCAAAGTTTTCATGATAAAATTGTTACTCATAGAGTAGAAAGACAGCTTGAGTGGACGTTTCTACAGTAAAATTATACATTTTAGGTGTATGGGGTGCTGCTAAGATTAAGTCTGTCCACATTGTGCAGACAAATGGAATGCTGTTTTCCACAGTAAAATGGCAAATTTTAGCGTGTGAAGACGCAGAACATGAGAGCTTACATGCTAAATGACAAGTTTTTGCTACAAAGAAGCATGCGTTGAAGGTTTGTGTAGGAGGCTGAAGTCTTTCACGTTTGCATATGCATTTGGATTGAGAGTTTACTTATAAAATTTAGGACTTGCAAGTTGCATGAAGGATTTCTACAGTAAAATGTCGACTTTTAGCGTGTAATGATGCATGATGTGAGAGCTTACAAGCTAAAATGAGATCATTTATGCTACAAAGATGTGCAGTACAGTGCAAACAGCCATCTCTTGTGCTGTAAAGCCTGCTGAGAAGAGAGTTTATGTAGCAAAATTACAATTTTTGGAATGCAGAGACGCATACGAGGAGAGAAACTTATGTCTTTTAGGGTGCGAGGAGAGCTAACATGAAGGTTTGCATAGTAAAATGTGAGCTTTTGGATGCGCAGGACAGTGCAAACAGGTATCTCTTGTGCTGTAAAGCCTGCTGAGAAGAGAGTTTATGTAGCAAAATTACAATTTTTGGAATGCAGAGACGCATGCGAGGAGAGAAACTTATGTCTTTTAGGATGCGAGGAGAGCTAACATGAAAGTTTGCATAGTAAAATGTGAGCTTTTGAGGTGCATGAGTGCTTGTGATGGTGATTTCTATACTAAAATTACAACTTTCTACGTTTCAATGAAATATTTGCACGCTGATTTTAGTGTTTTAGCTGATCGACTTATACAAAAACGTGAAATATTAGCATGGAAAGGTTTAGATAAAGCTGAGGAGCGCTAGGAGCGGCAGGGGCGGAGGCAGCGGCGGCAGCGGAGGTTGCAGAGGCAACGGCCGCAGCGGCAGCAGCAAATGCAGCTGTGGCAGTGGCGACGGATTTGTGTGAAAGGTAGGTTTTCGATTGAAGTGTATATGCAAAGTCTGTAAAATGATACATTTTGCGTCGTTTGGATGGTGAAACTAATACATGTGGTATTTCTACATGATGTTGTGTGAAGCCAGAACATGGAATTTGTTGAAACTTAAAGGTTTTGACTTAAATGTTTTTGAAAAGAAAGTGAAAATGTGCATCTTCTACAGATTTTGGGTAATGGAACAGATGTGTATGAAAGTTCTATTTGGAGTAATGTGAAACACTTTGTAGTTATTTGAGCGAAAAGAGCCTTTTCAATTGGAAAACATGGTGCATTTTAGAGAAATCGTTAGTTGGAAATGCTAGGTATAGTATTTCTAGTTGAAGTTTATTCATAGAGGTGAATTGTACACATGCAATTTGTAGGAAAAGGCATTTTTTCGATTGAAGCACATTTGCAAAGCGCATAAAATGATATATTTTGAAAAGTTCGAGTGATGGAATTGGTGTGTAACATAGTTCTAACAAGAGTTTGTGCTACATGAAGTGTAGCACATCGATGAATTTTTGCTGGAAAAGACATGTTTCAGATTGAAGCGTATGTAAAAAGCACCTAAACTGAACATTTTTTAGAGTGTGAAACTGTTATGTATGGCAATTCTAGCTGGATGGAACAAAGCACGCTGGTGTAATTTGTACTGAAAACGAGTGCCTTTAATTAAAAGACATTTGCAAAGTCTGTTAAATGGTGCAATTTTAAGAAATTTCAGAAGATGGAACTGCTAGATGTGATAGTTCTAGGAGAGCGTTGACGCTACGATTTGTTGGAAAATGAGTGGTTTTATCTGAAGTACATGGGCAAAGCATGTAAAATGTTGCATTTTGGAGAGTTAAGGTGGTGAAATTGATGTGACAGAAGCAACTTCAATATGTGTGAGACTTTGTGTATTTTCGTTCTCAAGGGTTTTTCAAATACATGCGAAAAGACATGAGCTGCGTATTACAAGTTGCGTTATTTGAGTAATACAGTTTCACAATTTCTATGTCGAGTCACCAAAGTTTCTTTGACAGGCTCTTGCAGCATATGAAAATCTATGCTCTATGCGCAGACTTGTCAGATTTGTAAAATATAATACTAGGAAAAATTTGTCTCATCATTATAGTTCCACAAATGCCCAATTTACTTCAATGTTTAAAAATTTCAATGTTTAAAAATTTCATTGTTTAAAATTTTCAACTTGAAAATTTTCAGTTTGAAAATTTTCAATTTGAAAAATTTCAGGTTGAAAATTTTCAGTTTGAGAAATTTCAGTTTGAAAATTTTCAATTTGAAAAATTTTAGTTTGAAAAATTTCAGTTTGAGAAATTTCAGTTTGAAAATTTTCAATTTGAGAAATTTCAGTTTGAGAAATTTCAGTTTGAGAAATTTCAGTTTGAGAAATTGCAGTTTGAGAAATTTCAGTTTGACAAAATTTCAGTTTGAGAAATTTCAGTTTGAGAAATTTCAGTTTGAGAAATTTCAGTTTGACAAAATTGCAGTTTGAGAAATTTCAGTTTGAAAATTTTCAGTTCGAGAAATTTCAGCTTGAAAAATTTCTGTTTCGAAAAATTTCAGTTTGAGAAATTTCAGCTTGAAAAATTTCTGTTTCAAAAATTTCAGTTTCAAAAATTTCAGTTTCAAAAATTTCAAGTTGAAAAAAAAATGTTCGTTTCAAAAATTTCTGTTTGAGAAATTTCAAGTTGAAATTTTTCAATTTGAAAAATTTCAGTTGCAAAATTTTCATTTTGAAAATTTTCTGTTTGAAAATTTTCAACTTGAAAATTTTCAACTTGAAAATTTATAAAATTACAAATTACTATTCAGAAATTTTATTAATTTTCAAGTTGAAAATTTTCAAACTCCAAATTTTCAAACAGAAAATTTTCAAAATGAAAATTTTGCAACTGAAATTTTTCAAATTGAAAAATTTCAACTTGAAATTTCTCAAACAGAAATTTTTGAAACGAACATTTTTTTTTCAACTTGAAATTTTTGAAACTGAAATTTTTGAAACTGAAATTTTTGAAACAGAAATTTTTCAAGCTGAAATTTCTGAAACTGAAATTTTTCGAAACAGAAATTTTTCAAGCTGAAATTTCTCGAACTGAAAATTTTCAAACTGAAATTTCTCAAACTGCAATTTTGTCAAACTGAAATTTCTCAAACTGAAATTTCTCAAACTGAAATTTCTCAAACTGAAATTTTGTCAAACTGAAATTTCTCAAACTGCAATTTCTCAAACTGAAATTTCTCAAACTGAAATTTCTCAAACTGAAATTTCTCAAATTGAAAATTTTCAAACTGAAATTTCTCAAACTGAAATTTTTCAAACTAAAATTTTTCAAATTGAAAATTTTCAAACTGAAATTTCTCAAACTGAAAATTTTCAACCTGAAATTTTTCAAATTGAAAATTTTCAAACTGAAAATTTTCAAGTTGAAAATTTTAAACAATGAAATTTTTAAACATTGAAATTTTTAAACATTGAAGTAAATTGGGCATTTGTGGAACTATAATGATGAGACAAATTTTTCCTAGTATTATATTTTACAAATCTGACAAGTCTGCGCATAGAGCATAGATTTTCATATGCTGCAAGAGCCTGTCAAAGAAACTTTGGTGACTCGACATAGAAATTGTGAAACTGTATTACTCAAATAACGCAACTTGTAATACGCAGCTCATGTCTTTTCGCATGTATTTGAAAAACCCTTGAGAACGAAAATACACAAAGTCTCACACATATTGAAGTTGCTTCTGTCACATCAATTTCACCACCTTAACTCTCCAAAATGCAACATTTTACATGCTTTGCCCATGTACTTCAGATAAAACCACTCATTTTCCAACAAATCGTAGCGTCAACGCTCTCCTAGAACTATCACATCTAGCAGTTCCATCTTCTGAAATTTCTTAAAATTGCACCATTTAACAGACTTTGCAAATGTCTTTTAATTAAAGGCACTCGTTTTCAGTACAAATTACACCAGCGTGCTTTGTTCCATCCAGCTAGAATTGCCATACATAACAGTTTCACACTCTAAAAAATGTTCAGTTTAGGTGCTTTTTACATACGCTTCAATCTGAAACATGTCTTTTCCAGCAAAAATTCATCGATGTGCTACACTTCATGTAGCACAAACTCTTGTTAGAACTATGTTACACACCAATTCCATCACTCGAACTTTTCAAAATATATCATTTTATGCGCTTTGCAAATGTGCTTCAATCGAAAAAATGCCTTTTCCTACAAATTGCATGTGTACAATTCACCTCTATGAATAAACTTCAACTAGAAATACTATACCTAGCATTTCCAACTAACGATTTCTCTAAAATGCACCATGTTTTCCAATTGAAAAGGCTCTTTTCGCTCAAATAACTACAAAGTGTTTCACATTACTCCAAATAGAACTTTCATACACATCTGTTCCATTACCCAAAATCTGTAGAAGATGCACATTTTCACTTTCTTTTCAAAAACATTTAAGTCAAAACCTTTAAGTTTCAACAAATTCCATGTTCTGGCTTCACACAACATCATGTAGAAATACCACATGTATTAGTTTCACCATCCAAACGACGCAAAATGTATCATTTTACAGACTTTGCATATACACTTCAATCGAAAACCTACCTTTCACACAAATCCGTCGCCACTGCCACAGCTGCATTTGCTGCTGCCGCTGCGGCCGTTGCCTCTGCAACCTCCGCTGCCGCCGCTGCCTCCGCCCCTGCCGCTCCTAGCGCTCCTCAGCTTTATCTAAACCTTTCCATGCTAATATTTCACGTTTTTGTATAAGTCGATCAGCTAAAACACTAAAATCAGCGTGCAAATATTTCATTGAAACGTAGAAAGTTGTAATTTTAGTATAGAAATCACCATCACAAGCACTCATGCACCTCAAAAGCTCACATTTTACTATGCAAACTTTCATGTTAGCTCTCCTCGCATCCTAAAAGACATAAGTTTCTCTCCTCGCATGCGTCTCTGCATTCCAAAAATTGTAATTTTGCTATATAAACTCTCTTCTCAGCAGGCTTTACAGCACAAGAGATACCTGTTTGCACTGTCCTGCGCATCAAAAAGCTCACATTTTACTATGCAAACCTTCATGTTAGCTCTCCTCACACCATAAAAGACATAAGTTTCTCTGCTCGTATGCGTCTCTGCATTCCAAAAATTGTAATTTTGCTACATAAACTCTCTTCACAGCAGGCTTTACACCACAAGAGATGCCTGTTTGCACTGTCCTGCGCATCTTTGTAACATAAATGATCTCATTTTAGCTTGTAAGCTAACACATACTACATCTTCGCACGCTAAAAGTCGACATTTTACTGTTGAAATCCTTCATGCAACTTGCAAGTCCTAAGTTTTATAAGTAATCTCACAAACCAACTGCATATGCAAAAGCGAAAGACTTCAGCCTCCTATACAAACCTTCAACGCCTGCATCTTTGTGTCAAAAACTTGTCATTTAGCAAGTAAGCTCTCATGTTCTGCGTCTTCGCATGCTAAAAGTTGTCATTTTACTGTGGAAATCAGCATTCCATTTGTCTGCACAATGTGGATGAAAGACTTAATCTTAGCAGCACTACATACACCTAAATGTATAATTTTACTGTAGGAATTCCACTCAAGCTGTCTTTCTACCCCATGAGTAACAATTTTATAATGAAAACCTTGGTCTCATACTTCTTTGCATCTAAAGAAAGACAAAATTTTACAATGTAAACCAGCTTTTCAATCTAAAAACCTTCGTCTCAACCATTTTATGAACTTAAAATTTGCCAACTGGTGTAAAAACCCTCGCTGCAGCCGTCTTTACAAAGTAGAATGTTGTAATTCTAGTATGCAAGTCGTCATCGCGTGCAGGTCTTCAACTTAAACGTTACCATTTTAGTGTAGAACCAAACATTCTCGTGTCTTTCCACCATAGAAAGATGGACTTTTACTCTGAAAGCATGCGCTTCAACCGTCTTCCCAAATAAAAATTCGTAAGCGTCCTACTAAAACTCTCATTCCTCATGTCTTTGAAACCTTAAAAGTCTTAAGTTTAACGTCCAAATCTTCATTGCGCACGTCTCAGTAAACTAAGTTTTTCAAATTTTTACTGCACATGTTGGTATTTCATACATGTTCAGAGTCGAGAATTCAGAATTTAGTGTGTCAGATTCAAACTGTACGACGTTTGATTCTAAGAGTTGTTACTGAACCATACAGTTCATAGCTCCCATGCAATCTAAAAGTCATAAGTTTCCTACACCACATGTCTTTGAAAACTTACAAGTCTTCAAATTAGCGTACAAATGTTCCTCGCTGGTGTCTTTTTTCAACTTACGTGTTGAAATTCTACAGCGAAAGTCAGTATTTCATGCAACTTAGGACTCGAAACTTGAGAATTTAGTGTACAAGACTTCAAACTATGCAATGTTTAACCATAAGATTTGTAATTGTGATGTATTTCAAACAATTACCATACAAAGTCTTCTCCATGCATTACCAATACACAGGTTCCTGCTATTATTTCAAGTTTTTGTATAAGGCCATCAGCTAAAACACCCAAATCAGCGCACACATATTTCGTTGAAACGAAGAAAGTTGTAATTTTAGTGTAGAAATGATCATAGCATGCATTCGTGCAATTCGAATGCTCACATTTTACTGTGCAAACCTTCATGCTAGCACCCTAAAAGACATACGTTTCTCTACTCTGCATTGTCAAAACTTGTAATTTTGCTACATAAACTCTCTCTTCCCAGCAGTTCTTAGGCTTCAAGAGATGCCGGTTTGCAATGTTTTGCGCATCTTTGTAACATATCCGTTGTCAGTTTAGCTTGTAAGCTCACACATCGTGCATCATCACACGCTAAAAGTCGACATTTTACTGTAGAAATCCCTCATGCAAATTGGAAGTCCTAAGTTTTATATGTAAACTCTACTCTAAATCCAACTGAATAAGCAAACTCGAAAGATGATATTATGCTAATTGGTAATAATAATATTCTAGTTGGAATGATTGCTTGAACGTGAGTTGTGTGTGTGGCCAAGCATGGGTCTGGTTCCATTGTCTTTTTGGATAAACACCTCTTAGAGCCCTTCTGTGGAATGCAAGATGTGACTAAAGTGCAGATAACAGGCAGAGTTCAAAAAAGTGTATGTGTGTGTGTTTCGTTTGGTGTGTGTGTGTGTGTGTGTGTGTGTGAGTGTGTGTGTGTGTGTGTGTGTGTGTGTGTGTGTGTGTGTGTGTGTGTGTGTGTATGCATTGTTGTTTGTTTGTGTGTGTGTGTTAAGTTGTTCATAATTCATAATTCATAATTATAATTCAAATGTATAGCTGTATTGTGAAATGCGTGGGTGCGCTGTCAGCCGTAGTCTGATGTCTTTGGCTGCTCTGTCAGCCGTAGTCTGATGTCTTTGACTGCTCTGTCAGCCGTAGTCTGATGTCTTTGGCTGCTCTGTCAGCCGTAGTGTGATGTCTTTGGCTGCTCTGTCAGCCGTAGTCTGATGTCTTTGGCTGCTCTGTCAGCCGTAGTCTGATGTCTTTGGCTGCTCTGTCAGCCGTAGTATATCTACTACTGATGGCACATCTAACTTCTTAATTGTTTTTTCTCTTTTGTTCTGCCTTTAATCACTATTAGTCATAGGCGTAATTTGTGGGGGTACGAGGGGTACCCGTACCCCCACTTTTTTGACTGGGGTACCGTACCCCCACTTTTTGAACAATGCCAATCAATATTTTATTATTCTGCCATCCCAGAGATCGCAGTCTCCGCCTTGCTTCGTGTATGTAAGAAATTGGAACCCCCCACTTTTTAGACCAAATTAAGTTACGCCCTGCTATTAGTCACTTGTTTGACCCTTCTGTCTTGATTCATACGAACTTCAATCTTCTTCCGGTGGTAACATTCTCTATGGCAGTGAAAAGTAGTTATAGTAAAGTCTTATACTGTTTGGAATATTCCTATCATAATTAAGATAATCCTGTACGTTTAATTATCCTTGTTTTTAAATTTCGGATTAAGCCCACCTCTATGTCAATGCCGGCGGTTATAAAGCAAAACAAGAAAGGATAATTTGTAGGCCTAACTTTTTAATTTATGTACGCAAACGTAATTGAATTGTCTGCAAGATGTGACTGACCGTATATCGAAATTCAACCTAAGGTCATCGTATGATTATCACAAGGGCAAAGTCAATTATAGAGAGACGTATTATCGGTAGCAATAAAACAGTCACTGAAATGCATACGAGTTCATTAAGCGATGGAGGCTTGGATTATCTAGCATCTGCGAAGACCCGGCTTGATTCGCTAGTCCCCAATCCTTCAGGACTCAAGACCTGGCTTTGACGATGCGGGATAATCTGTCTCCGTAAATGAGAATATATGTACTGCGACCAATGGCCTCGACCTAGCACATTTCAAAATGATTTGATCGGGCGAAAACCACTACCACCGCTGCCCATTTGCAGGGGCGTCTATCCCCCTAAGTCATTGGAGCAACTTCCCCTTCCCCTCTTCTTCCCCCTCCCGTTCCTCCCCCTAAAATGGTGGCGCACACACTGACAGATCTCCCCCATATTTCTTGGATGGAGCATTTACTCCAGGGTTTCTATGGTGTAGACGCCCCTGCCCATTTGATTGTGTGCCACGCCAATTAAGGTCCACGTATAGACTATACAGTAGACCCGTATACATACATTTCCTTAATATATCTTTCTACTGTATGCCCTTAATTCTTTTATGGAAAAAATCTTAATCGACATGCAGCATTAAAACATTTTCTGATAGCCTGCCAAAAGGAAAGAAACTAATGCAAACGTAATGCAGAAACGATAACAAGGAGCGGGCAATTTGTAGGATGCTATGAGCGAGGTGGTGCAGCTATGCCGGGACATCTACAACACGGGAGAATGGCCAAAGGACTTCCTGCAGACAATAATTATACCAATACAGAAGAAGCAGAATGCAACAAATTGTGAAGACCATCGCACGATAAGCCTTCTGACACATGCATCAAAGATCCTGCTAAGAATTATAACAAAGAGACTGCAGACAAAGGCGGAAGCAGAAAATTGCTTGGGAGAGGACCAATATGGGTTTAGAAAGGGAAAGGGGACAAGAGATGCGATAGCAGCATTGAGGGTAATAGCAGATAGAAGCATCCAACATGACCAAGACATATATATCTGCTTCGTCGACTATGAAAAAGCTTTCGACAGAGTAGACTGGAGAAAGCTAATGGGAATACTGAGAAGAAAAGGGGTGGATTGGAGAGAAAGAAGATTGATAGGTAATCTATACATGGGACAAAGAGTGAAAATAAGAGTTGATGGAGAGTACTCAGAACCAGGAAAAATAGGAAGAGGGGTAAGACAAGGATGCCCACTGTCACCAATCCTATTCAACATCTATATAGAAGAGATCATAAGAGAAACGCTAGAGGATATGGAGGAGGGGATAAAGGTAGGAGGAAGAAGGGTGAAGGCATTGATATTTGCAGATGACCAGGCGATGCTTGCAACTAGCCAGAAGGGCTTACAAAGGATGATGGATCGTCTAAATACGGTATCGCTGGAATATGAAATGAAAATAAACGTCAAGAAGACAAAGGTAATGAAGATAAGCAAGAGAAGCGGTATAACACCACAAACAATAAAGATCACACTAAACGGAGAAGAAATAGAACAGGTGTAGAAGTTTTGCTATCTAGGAAGTGTGATCACAGACGATGTAAGATGCCACGAGGAAATAAAAAGAAGAATATCCATGGGAAAAGATGCATTTTACAAAAGAGGAGAGCTGATGAGAGGAAGCTTAAGCAAGAATCTAAAGAAGAGAATGGTGAAGACACTGGTGTGGAGTGTTGTTCTGTACGGCTCCGAGACATGGACAATGAGGAAGGACGACATAAAAAGATTGGAGGCCTTCGAGATGTGGGTGTGGCGCAGAATGGAGAGAGTTAGCTGGGCAGAACGGAGGACGAACGAGGAAATCCTGCAAATGGTAGAAGAACAAAGATCACTCATAAGTACTATACGCGGACGACAAAGGAAATGGATCGGGCACATCCTAAGGAGTGAGACACTGCCAAGAGACATCATGGAGGGAAGGATGGAGGGGAGAAAGACGCGAGGAAGACCGAGGGCAATGCTGCTAGATTGGATGATGACAAAAGAAGAAGGATACAGTGGACTGAAGAGAAGAGCACAAGACAGAGAACGATGGCGTCATTGGTCATACGAACCTGCCGGTGGGCAGAGAACATAAAGAAGATGGCATGTATCATTAATAGTCAACACCATCAGGAATTGCCATTCGCACCACCGCACGGAATGCATGTAATAATTGTCTCCTGCAAGAGACAGCTACATTTTCAGGGTGCTATATAGGCCTATTATGACGTTCAAGAGCGTTGAGCATTGAGAACATAATTCTACCATGACTCAGTTCGCTGGACGCACGTTTGGTTCTTAGCTGGTCACCAGTTGTCACCAGCAGCACATTGTGGGCCAACCGTGGACCGAGCTTGAATCGTGCAAACGATGTTTTGGAAACTCTCCTAAATATCTGGGACAAAAATCCACTGTGTCGCTGTAACCGAAAGTACAGAAAAGTACCGCACATTTTAACCATAACGTCTTTTCATAATTGTAAGATAAAAATAATGTGGACGACAGCAATAATCTGCTAAAGACTGGATTGGTGTTTGGTAATTTGGTCTCCGTTTTGCCACCGTTGCCTCTGCCTGAAATGTGCATGTCAAGGGAGATGCCAAATTATAGCTCAACTGCAAAATAGATTGCCAGTCTTATTTTTCGACCGTTTGATCGGTCTATAACTCGCTACATCATCCGTTCTGAGGGAATTAACCACACGAGGACAGATGTGGCTCAGTGTCGAGAATGAACTGCCATCCGAAGGCGGGTCTTCGATGGCTATTCATTTCGTAAGCACTAGGGCCTACTATAGTAACTGTTAAGAATCATCTTCGAAGGACTATATCGATGCTCAGATAGCGTACATACATAATAGATAGTAACTGTTAAGAATCATCTTCAAAGGACTATATATCGATGCTCAGATAGCGTAGGCTACATACATAATAGATCATGATCATTAATGTGATTAACGCTTAGCCGAATTTCATGGTGCTTAATGCCTAATAGGCTATATATATATATATATATATATATATATATATATATATATATATATAAATTATATATATATAAAACGTACTCCTAATTCGAAATTGCCGAGGGAGACGAGAGACAGATGTATATATATATATAAATCATATATATATATATATAATTTATATATATATATATATAATTTATATATATATATACATCTGTCTTATATATATATATATGTATATATTATATATATATATATTATATATATATATATAATTTATATATATATATATAATTTATATATATATATATACATCTGTCTCTCGTCTCCCTCGGCAATTTCGAATTAGGAGTACGTTTTATATATATATAATTTTTATATATATATAATTATATTTATATAATTATATAGAATTAGACAGAAGCAGTATTTGCCCACATTCTCGAGTATAACAGCGTGGAAATTGTAGTAATTGAACCAATTGTACACGATTTATAACCTCGCTTGTTAACTGTTTTTTGTTTGTTTTGGTTGCAATAAACACATTTTTATTTGATTTGATTTGATATATATGTAATTATATATATAATTTTATATATAATTATAATTTTATATATATATATATATATATATATATAACGTACTCCTAATTCGAAATTGCCGAGGGAGACGAGAGACAGAAGCAGATGGAACAAAATTTACAGTGGTCCAGCGAATTATCGGATCGAGGAAGGTTGAAGACGAGATAAGACAATCTCGAGATTTCAACGGAGCCTAAAAAGCTAAGTCTTGAGAATCAAGGTATTCATATGCGCTCAGTCAAAACGAAATTGATAGGGCAGGTATGGTCAAAATTGGTTTCAGGTCGAGAGCCAGGGACCAGGCAAACATATAGTCAAACGGCTACTGTGGATGATGACTGTTTAGAATTGGAGCGGCGATAGGTATACGCTAACAGTAATGTTATGTAATGTAAATCTTAGAAATTTCTCAGCGCCACACAAAAGCTACGCCAGGGTCCCTAGGGAGACTAGTGTTTTATTCGGCACTAAACCAAGTCCGCTATAGCCAGATTGTTTTGTCCGTTCCGGTGCCAGGTGTCAGGATCTGGGGATGTTAAGCCGAAGAAACGGCATGGTGCTGCGGTGGAAAACGTTGATAATGGTGGCCGAGTGGTGGCGCAGGAAGCAAGCTGAGGAATTGTGAAGTTAACAGGCTAGAGAGGAGGATGAGCAAACTGGCGGAGATCTGTTGGGAGTTTATTCCAAAGAGCCGGTGCAGCATAGACTAAGGAGTGGTTGCAGAAATTCAGAAAGGAGGAGACTGGAGGCCGAGATAGAGAAAGACATGATGATGAGCGAGTAGACCCTGGCGGTTGGATGAATAGCTGGCGAATATAAGAGGATTGAGAGGTTTTAAGGGCGTTGAGGAAGAGGAAGAATCAGTATATGATATGTGGATGGATGGCTTCTTATGGTAACCAAGGCCTTTGAAGTCGGCAGTTATATTATTTTGATAGAGCTCACCATCCAAATTGCATGATACGGTTTAGATTTAACGACCTGTGCAAAGGCAGCAAGAGATGCAGTTTTAGTGAGTTTTTAAGATGGAGCAGAAACTTGTCCTAATTCTGGCAGAAGTTCATTCCAGAGAGGCGGAACAGCTACGGCTATGGAGCAATTCTCAACTTCTAGTGACGAGTTGAGGGAAGGGCGGATCAATGTTAGGGCGAAAGAGGGTTTAGCGGATGGTTGGATCGTAAATAATTGACGAATATAGGAGGGATGAGAGAATTGCAGCATATTGAAAGTAATTAAGTGACAAGACTTTGCATTCTATTGGTTCAGGTAAAGCTATTGTAGTCATTTGAGGTTAGCAGTACTCTATGGCAGTACCGGTACTCTAGACTATAATATTGTATCCCATCCAATATTATTGGATGGGGTGCTGCAGTGGTCTCGCGAGGCAATCGGTCAGAATAAGCGATAAAGGAATACAGTATAAGTTCTCTTAATGTGTTGTCTCAGTATGATAAGTGACTGGGTTATAGAATAATGTTTGGCTGTGAAAGTTATGTTGTTCATAGAGGAATGGCAGCTTATATATCGAGGCAGTCAAATAACGCAGGCTGGGGAGGAGAAGGATTATCGCCAGGTATATTTTAGGCAATATAAGGCGGAACTCATGACGTTAGGTGGAGCTCGATGCTGCACGTTCGTACCGCTGTTCATAACAGCTGCAGTTCTATGGTTGCAGGCTGGGATGTACGAAGAACACAGGAAGAGCAAACGTAGGCTATTTGCTAGCTAAGCTGCTGCTTAGACAAATAACAGCTTCAAGAGCGCCTGCATAATATTCTACTTAAGGTAATGCCTTAAAATAGACTTACACTAATGTGTTTATATAGGCTAGGTCAGTCACCTCTGTGATTTTTGTATTCTCAGCATTAAAAGCAGTAGTATCGGGTATCGCAGCAGCACATACAGCTCAAGCCGAGATGCAGCCACGGATATGAAGTGTTAGCTGTTCATATGTTTAGTCTCGCTATGTGAGAGTGTGTCGCCGGTTCTCTGCCTCGCTGTCTCGCCTTTTAATAATAATAATAATAATAATAATAATAATAATAATAATAATAATAATAATAATAATAATAATAATAATAATAATAATAATAATAATAATAATAATAATAGCAGAGATTTAAGTGCCATAGTTCGTAAACAGTCGAAGGGAAATCGATGCAACGATTCCGATTTACCGCAATCCAACGGTCAATGTACTCATTTTATAGTCGAGGTCAGTAGTTTCTTCAGTGAACCAGAAATATTTAAATACCTAATTCTTCCAGGACGAGATTTATACGCACGACCTTTGCTTTTGCCGTGCAGTACGCTAGTCATTATACTATCGTGCGACCTATAAGTTTAATGCCACCAGTCTGCAAATATGGTTTATTAGGCCTGATTTCTGCTCGCACTTGAAATCCAGTAGCTTAAATGTTTAGTTGAAATCGAAGAAATAATTGTTCAACACAGAACTAATCAGAACGCCAATTGATTGGACCTACTTAGTGTAGGCCTACATGTCGAACGAAACATTAACCAACCGCGGCCACATATGCATGTATAGCTGCAAAGATCTGGTGCGTTCTCTCTCTTGGCAATTCTATTCACTCTATAGATGTACAGGACCAGAATAGCATGTCTCCTGGCAATTCTGGTCGTATTCATCGCTATTCGCTCGCCCCGCTGTTTATATACAATGTGCTTCTCATTAAATGCTTGCAAACAAGTAATAGAGTGGTATTAAAGATGAGGCTGAGCCGCCTAGAATTCTGTTGGGGCAACAAGTTGTTTTGTGCAGATTCATTTGAGCTAATGAATTTCCCGGCAGACATATAAGCTTTGCACGACTCATAAGTTGCTGTAAAACTGTTAGCAGCCTTTACAAATCATTTTATCCGCATAATCCGCATGCTCTACGGGTGTCGTTGGTCTGTTCTCACGCTTTTCTACCAGTCCACATCATGCAGAGATACCCTGACAAGTCGCATACCAATCCTTAATTTCCTTTATCCAGCTGTCTTCAGAATTAAAAGCGAACATTTATGGATATCTATCTATATAATAAAGCGAGATTTCTGTGTGTGTGTGTGTGTGTGTGTGTGTCTGTCTGTTTGACCGGGCTTAACTTCTACAATTTTGCACCTTTTCACTCCAAACCTTCACTGCTGTGTCGGCCTCGGCATCGGACACCCAGTGGAGGGGTTCGCTTACCCCCTTTTCACCGCTAACATGGTGAAAATCCCCCAAAACTCTACCCAACCGACCGTCCCTGACGACCCAGCGCGTAGCGCTTCTATTTATGGCGCCGGTATTCCCCAACGTCATTAATAATGCGCATTTCACGACAAGCGGTTCTATTTATGGCGCGGATATTCCCCAACGTCATTAATAATGCAAATAAAGACGTTGTTTACTTTCGCACAAAATTTAATTACGATCGAATCGAACTATATTCATCATTTTACAGCAAAATTGTATGCTCAAAGACTCTGCTTTACTAAGGGCAGTGAGGGCTAGATTTCTGGCGTTTTCTTGAATCCGCCAACGCCGGCTTCACCCTCTTCGACTGCGAAGCAGTCAGTCCACGGGAGACTGCAAAGCGAAGCAGTCGTCTCCACTTGACTGCGAAGCAGTCAGTCCACGGGAGACTGCGAAGCAGTCGTCGCCAGAGGGCGACTGCGAAGCAGTCAGTCCACGCCTAGACTGCAAAGCAGTCTCCCCCACAGGTCGCCTAAATTTCTTCCTTATTCGCTACACGGATTTAAACATATACCTAAATTTGTTGCTTATTCGCTACAGGGATTGAAACTTATAACCCCGGGCAACGCCGGGTAAACCTGCTAGTGTGCAATATCGGAAATGTATAAGCCTATTTATTACGAAAATACTTTAAATAAAAAGAATATATACCCATGCATATTTATCAGCAATCAGAACACTTAATATAACACCCTCTACATAATACCCCTCAAAAGCGCTGCATACTTAGCCTACACAATAGCAAGAGATACTTTTGAAAGCAAACATGCATAAGTTATCACTAACAGTGGCGGCGATCTTGTCTGAGAGGTGGGGGGGGGGGACAAAGTCGGCCACGATCTCGTCGACGACCGGTTTTGGAAAATCTTGTCCCTACAAAAAATTTTCTGCCACTTCATCTCCGAAAAATTTCGCTTTCATCTCCGAAAAAAGTTGATGACCTTTTTTTTAGTCCTTCACCTCTTTTTACAACTTTTCTTACACTTATCCTCTTTTTTCCGCACTTCTTTACTTTATTCCCCACTTTAATTTTCACCAATTCGTCTCCTCCACAAAATATCGATTTCATCTGGAAAAAAGTTGATGACCTTTTTTTTAGTCATTCGCCACCTGTTACAGCTTTTTCCCATCTCCCAGCAATAACACTTTTCTTTTTCTTATTTCTTCGTCTAAAAGATCGTCTAAAAGATTTTAACTTTTTTGACGAATTCCTTCTTCTTTCTCATAATTTTGGGGGACACTTCTCCTAAAAAAAATTATTTTTCCCTCGTCTGGTCAAAAAACGCTGCGAAAACCCTCACACGCAATTATATTTCTCCGCCTTTTTTGGTGTTTCTTCAAAATGTGGGGGGACAAATGCATGAAGTGTCCCCCCACTCTTAAAGGTGGGGGGGACATGTTCCCCCCCGTCTCCCCTAGATCGCCGCCCATGATCACTAATAACTCGCGTTTAAGTGAACAACCACTCGACACGGTGAGCCAACATATGCATTGATGCTAAAGCTTCTATGCCTATTAGATCACTCCGCGGACACAACCAATTTCTTATGGTTAGACCTAGGCCTATAGGCCTACAAGGCGATTAAGTAGGGCCCCTACATTTATTTTCCTGGTCTATCCACGTATGCTAGGAAAACACAGGACAGCGCTGATCAATATTTTGTCTAAGCGCCTGTGAATAAGCTGGTTCCCACCACTTCGCTTTTTTAAGCGCTGTAGAAATTTCGAGATTACGATTACATAGAAAAACGTACACATATCCAGTTATGAACACAGTTAGGGAGCGCCACGCGTAAGATCAACAGGTAGCCTAAACAAGAATAGCGTTGAGCAAAGTGTTTATCGATGCTTAATTTAAAATATTTCCCAAAAATTATTTTAAAGTAAATGTTTTGTTGATTCTCCTCCACTTACTGCAGAGATCGTCGTAATAGATTTCCTGTAGAAGCAGCCAGATCGGCGTGTGTCTCGAAGCGGACTGCCGTTGCTGGCACTGAATTACATTGAAACGCGATCGGCTCAAGCGCGAACGCGACAATGCCGTTGTCGCAGCTGCTGCGGCAGTTCCTGTTGCTGCCGCTGACGGTGATGATGAATACGATGACCAGGAGCACAAGGAGAACGAGCGCGAATGACGACGAAAGCGCTGATCCCTGGCGTGCATGCGTCGGTGTCTATAGCTTCGTTTCAAACGGACACATCCACTGTTTCGATCAGCGGCCCAATTCGTGCGCAGGTGTTGGAGTTTTCGAGAACCTAAGCTTATAAGGTAGCTTGTCATGTGATAAAGACGGGTGCACTCAAATGACTTCTGTCCCCTTACACAGTGGATATTCTGCTTTATTGTAGATAAAATTATGTGCATTCGTGGTGTTTTTGTGGAGGTCATATGACACTGATCCCTAAAACTGATTTTATCGGATGAAATACTTCACCTCGCTGTCCATTTGAATGGGCCCCACGCCCTTTCACCGCTGATGTACTAATCAATTAAATGATTTCAGTCAGGATGCTATCTGACCACTGGCGGCGATCTTGTTTGACATGGGGACAACCGGACAAGGGACACTTTTGAACTGATCTGGTCAAAAAAGAGGTGAAACAAATTTTTCGCGCTCAGGCGCGAACAAAATTTGTTGACCTTTTTTGGTGTTTCTTCAAAATTTGTGGGGACAACTGTATACTGTGTCCCCCACTGTTAAAGGTGGGTCTTGTCCCCCTCGACCCACCCCCACTGGATCGCCGCCCATGTATCTGACAACCCTTCACACACGCGCAATTCACTTCAAATGCAGCTGCGCAGAATAATATCTATTGCACTGGGTTTTAAATATTCCGTATTCATTTCTCCGATTTTCAAACTCAATTATAGATTTAACAAGAGTCGCAAAACATGTGCTCATGCCAAGGGGTAGATGTTATGGAAGTTGGAACAGAATGTTTTTGGAACCTGAAGCGTCTTTTTGAGTCATTATAATATAATAAAAATAATAATAATACTAATGATAAAATAATAATGATTTGCATAATTGAGAAATAACTTATATTTAAACTGATTATAATTTAGCCTTTTTTATAATAATAATAATTATTATTATATTATTTATATTCGTACAATGTTCCATTATCCATATATTTTCACATCCCAGTCGCCCTCTTCCAGTACAGCACGTTTATAATCACAGTAGGCCTATTTGCCTATAGCTACCTAACTTAGTTCCCTCGATTCTTTGGGTGTTAGGCCTATATTACAATTATCATCGACTTCTTCTCTAACATCGAAGTTTGATAGTGCTTCTCTAACGAATTACGATTTTGTCAATGAAACGATTTTAAGTGACCCTTAATTATACGTTGAAAACCGTTTTTCCAAATGTTGGCTAGCAGTAAATTTCTCGGTTTTTTGCAGTCTTGTTGTCAAGACCTTAAACCTCAAGACCAAGACCAAGCTAGACCAAGAACCTCAACACCAAGACCAAGACCTTGAACCTCAAGACCAAGACCAAAACCTTGAACCTCAAGACCAAGACCTCGAACCTCAAGACCAAGACAGAGACCGAGACCAAAAAAATCAGTCATATCCAGACTTCTATTCCTTACTAAAAATTGTCCAGTCGGACTACTCGTTATTTTAATAAAAACGTGAGTCTCTTATTTTATTCAAGCAAAACAACTTTAAATGCAGACTGCAGAGAATTCCGAATTCGTATTTACAAAAGTCCTTCATGCGACTTTTGTCTTCGAGACCTTGGTCTCGAGGACAAGAAGACTGGTTTTTTGCCGTATATACTCGTACAGCAACTAATTGCAAACGTCGATCACTGTGCCGTAATTGTTTTACTGTCATCCTGTATTGTTAATGTTTTAGAATGTAATTCACTGTAATTTCTACGGTTATATCTTGTATTTTTAATATTCTGAAATGTATTTCACCGTAATTTCTACGGTTACATCGTATTTTAATGTTCTGGAATGGATTTAACCATATTTCTGTGACCATGTCTTGTATTTTTAATGTTTTGGAATTTATTTCACCCTAATTTCTAGTCTAGCGGTAGGGACCTTGGCTCAAATTTACGTAGGTGGATTGTTCAAATCTTGCATGGTCGAATGCCATAATCTCTTCCATGTCCTAAACTTGACATTTGGAAAAGCATGCAGTTGCAAACTATTGCTGTAATATTCTCTTGACTAAACCAGAACAAATCTTTATTGAAAGTAATATTCTTCTATATTCAAACTAAAACAAGCTCTTTAAAAAATAACAATGACTCACTACACAGTTTAAAAGACAATTCTTAAGTTACAAAAACAGCATTTGTAAAATAAACAATCACGTTAAAATCCTACTATAAATTGCATAGACACTTGCAAACAATTACCAAGTACAAAACACTGTAAAAGTAACAAAACCTTTCAAAACTCGATCTTCTGTTAAATAAACTACAGGAAGCATCTTAAAAATCTCAATTAATGACTACAAATTTAATAATAATAATAATCTGACAAATAGTTCCAGATGTTTCTCCCTCTTTTAATTAGTATGTAACTCCCAAAGGGATCATAATTTTTTATGTACCTTGCGGCATTAAAAAATAAGAATTATTTCAGCGCACTGACATCAGAATCCAACACTTTAACGTCATTGTCTTTCCAGGCATCTCTGCTTCTCCAGATCTTGATGAACTCTAGTCATCCCAGAATTTTTTATTCTTCGGATAGCTTTTTAATTATTCCGTAGGGATCATAGGTACCTTGAGGCCAAATAAATAATAATAGTCATTACACTGTTTAAAATGAAGTTTTAATTCTAAAATTAAATTCTAATTAACAAAACATAAACACGTTTAAACATAAATTACACACTCTGCAAATCTCTAAATCTCTTACATATACACCATAAATACACTTTAAAAATATAAATATTTTATACAGTTACTAGATGTAACGCGTGAAAAATCACGGTATGTAAAACAATTATTGTAGTTATAACAATTAAGCTTACACTTTAAAATCTAAGGCTTGAAGTACATTTAACTTTTCAACATTACAGCTTATAAAGTTAATTTGAACTAAGTTTCTAAACTAAATTTACATACTTGTGCACACAGTAGCCAGCCAGATAGAGACAGTCATAAGAGTCAGAGAGAGAGAGAGAGAGAGAGAGAGAGAGAGAGAGAGAGAGAGAGAGAGAGAGAGAGAGAGAGAGAGAGAGAGAGAGAGAGAGAGAGAGAGAGAGAGAGAGAGAGAGAGAGAGAGAGAGATCAACCGTGTAGGCCAGGCTTTGCCTGTCAGGCCTTGCAGGCCTGGCTTTGCCAGGGATTGGAGGGACCTGGCACCCGATACACCAAATCACGAATTCACAGGACAGACAGACGGACATAACAATGTCATCATATTGTTTGATTCAAAATCTGCAATATTTTGAAAGTGTCAAGACTTTTGGGTTTAAAGTGTACTTGTTTTTTCTTTCAACTTTCTGAACCCGACTTCCTCCGTCAGGGTTTTTTCGAAGAAGCATCTGAAAGTAAAAAAATACATTTATGTAAAAGAAAATTTAGCAGTCAGCAAGGAAGCTTTTGTTTACTAAAAGCCTAACAGTGGATTGATCATTGATGGAGGTGTTTGTAACAGGACCCATCAAAAACAGAAAACAGAACTGTATACTGACATGAATTCCTGTTAAGCATTTTTGTGTGAGATGAATTGTAACTGTAATTGTAAATTTATATAGCGCCAGTGTAGGATATTCTTCAGAAGCGGCCCTAAAACAAAGAAACCATGATCTAAGTCTTTCTAAGAGAATATCTTCAAGCGCTTTTGGAAAATAGACAAAGAGGCCAAGAAGTTCATGTCACAGGTTGTGAGGCAACTTATTTAAGGAGAATGAGCTTACCACAGCAAAACTTCTATGCTGGACACACAGCCTTATTATGACTTGATTACAACTCTATACGGTATCCCTGAATGCAAGCTGCTTCCTCTAACCAGAATAATGCATCGAGCTGCAAGACTCTCATACCAAGACCATATCACACCTGCTCTTCATTATCTATACTGGCTTCCTGTCTGTGAGCGTATCCACTTCAAGCTGGCACTCCTCATATACAGAGCATGCGCAGATCATCTGCAATCCTACTTATCTTCAATGGTCACACCCTGCAACTGTTAAAGCTGCTCTTCTCTTCTGCTGGAAAGTATGCTGTTTCTGGTACACGTCTTGTCTTTTTGCTGGTCCCTCCCATCTGGATCTCTCTACCTCCTCATGTTTGAACTGTTAAGCTGCGTACGAGTCAAGGGAGAAACAATGTTGGACTGGAAGAGGTAAATTTCCAGTTTAAAGCCAAACTGAAAACTTGCCTCTTCCAGTCCAACATTGTTTCTCCCTCGACTCGTATTAGGGGTCCACCGGAAACCGGCTCGGATACTCGGTTCAGCCGGAAATCCCGTTTCCGGAAGTATTCGGCTCAGCAAATATTGTAGACGCAAACAGTTGCAAAAAAAATTTCTTTAAAAAAAATTTTTTTCTGTAAAAACTTATTCAATAAACTTACGTATATAAAATTATAAATGTTGAACCTTAAAACAATTACACAGAAAACTTCACAACTGCACAGAAATGACTACAATTCAAATTGTATTAGTCACTTAAATTTTTACAAGTACACAAATTTATGTCGATAATTTCTTATTACATGAAAATGTGAAGCTTCGCATATGGAACGCACCTGGTTCATTTCCGGTTCGTTACCGGTTCCGGCAAAAATATATCCAAATACTCAGATTCGGTTTCCGGCGGAAAATGTCTTACCGGTGGACCCCTAACTCGTATGTAGCTTAACACTTTGGCTACTTGGGACACGTTTACATGTCCTAAATTTCAAAAGTTCAGGTGCTATGGGTGCTACGTAGATATCCTCATATATCAGTTGTTCAGAGGTAGTTCAGGGCCCCAGTAACATTTGCTGCTGCTTATTAATAATAGTGGACAAAAAGTATGTTATATTCAAAGTTTACAGTTCTAAAATCTAAACATTATCCCAACATTACAAGTTAAGCCTACAATTACTTTAATTTCATGAAAAATTGGACGGGTGAAAAGCCCGGGTTCCATGAGCATATCAGTGCTTTGTATGTGGTTCTGTCACTACAACAAGGTTAAAAACCACTGCTCTGTGGCAACAGATTCATTTTAATCGATCCACTTCATATTACTTGCCATCATATGTACATGTATATTAGGGTGTGTCTATAATTTGAAGTTTCAAAATTAACATCGGCCAGGTTGTTTTTGTGTTCCACCTTGAGAAACATTAACATTTGCCAAATTAGATGAAAATCAAAAGAGATTTAGAACTGGCGCAAAGCCCGGGAAAAATTACCACTTAGAAAACAATGTCATACATTGTAATTCTCGAAGATCCAAACAATTTCAACACTTAAACATAAAAAATAAGGCAAAGGCAAACCAAGAACCTTCAATTATTTGTCATTACTTAGTCCCTTTAGTGCTTTTGGGAATCTATTTCGATGGTATTCAACCATTTGAAGAACAAATTGTTTCTCTTCCTCATTTCGAACCAGGGCTTCATTGAAGGACTGCATTAGAGCCACTCCTCTCTCCGCTAAATCGTTCGTCACTCTTAGGGCGGATATGATGTCTTTCGCCTCATTGAACGAATTCTCTGACTCCCATTGTTGTGGATCTCGATCAAGAAAAGCGTAATCGAATTTTAGGAGCTGGAAAAGTTTGATGGTATAGAAGTGGTAAAAAAATCGGATAGCGCTTTTGTAGATGGATCATGTATGGGAGGAAGCCTCTTTGGAGGTTCGTCGGATCCCTGATTGTTGCGCATGTTATAGACCATGCGCTGTTTTTCGTCGAAGGTGACTGAATCGTCAAAAAGGCTGAGGCCAACCAAGGTCTCCGACAAATACCAAAGGTGTCGGGAAAATGCTGTTAGGGCGACCTGTGAGACTTCCTTGTCTGGGTAAGTATGGATTGCCTTCAAGAATTGAAGATCGTTCCTTGGGGCTTCACTGGGTGATGTACAGGTGAACCAGTACTCCACGTAGGTTGTGGTCACAAAAAGTGAAACTCGAAGTAGATGATTCCACATCTTTTGAGAGTAAGATTGTCGAGATGCCCTCTGGTGTTGTTGAATGCGAAACTGCTCTCTGAAAAGCCACATATTGCATAAACCGCACGTGCCATCCAACGCGCGCGGTGAAATGCCCCTGGGTATACCTGAACTTTATTCCTTTCGGTGGAATTCCTCCTAGGAAAATGACTGTTAGTTCTAGCTCTACGTAGTCGTCTCTGTGGTATTCAGCATTCAGTTGCTGCAGTGCGAAAGTGATGACATTCTCTCGAATTTCTTTGACTCTTTGTGCTGCGTCTTTATCCTCCATTGGTGTGCGATACTTGGTCTGATCGATTTGCGGCCAGAAGTCACGGAAATGACTGAAGAGTTCCAAGTTTGGAGACCTTACAGAATCATGCAGTGAAAATACCTTTTCCATAACAATTTCAGAAACATGATGTCGACAGGCAGGGTTCAAGAGGTCTTTTCCTAATTCCGTTTCCAGCTTGATGCATACGCCGCCCTTGCAACCCGTGTTACTCGCCGTTGTGTCGAAACACATGGCCACGATTCTGTCTTCCAATCCCCAACTTCGGATCTCGGCCAAACACGCATCTGCCATGAAGGGAGCAGTCCCGGATTGGAGTTTGGGGATGGCCAATAGTTTGGTCACATCCTTACCAGATACCATTATTGGAAGACGATCAACGCACACTCGTCCAGTTTCTTTAAAATCTGGCATGATCTTGCCGTCCCAGTGGATAGTAAGGGGAACCTTCAGATCGAAAGATTCACGAATCTCAGCTGCTAGGGCTGCACGGTTATCCTTCCTTGCTCGATGGATAGCAGAAGGACTGATGATCAGCTCACCAGCTGGTGCTGCATGTAGATTGGATGCAGCGAGAGCAGAGAAAATGTGAGAGGCATTCCTGCTGCTGGTTTTGGTACGATCTAGAGCTGCTGCAACATCACGGGTAACTACAGATTGTTCCCTTTCGCCGCTTTGGTGGTCCAGCTGACGTTGAAGGTTCTGGTTCTCTTTCTGAGCTATTTGATGACGCCTCTTCCTCAGATGATGTTGCCAACAGAGAAACCTCCGTCGCTACCGCCATGCTTGCCCGATATCGTCATGGGCGAGGGAATTATTGTTGTAGACAGATTGCTCCGATCGGAAACCACGACATTATCTGATTGGCAAACTCATTCGGGGATCAAACACATACTCTTACCAAGGTAGACAGCTTAAAATACGCGTTAAATACCATGCTATTGATGTAGAAAACCACAATAGCTTAATTAATCACTATAATTATGTTGAAGATCGAAAACACGAAGAACAGACATCGTAACGTCTAAAAGTTTGGCCAAACCGAGACAGTTCACCGGGTTCCTAATTTCGGTCGCCTTGCGCCAGTCCTAAATGTTCAGCTATCGCAATATAATTTCGGATATGGCGTTTATACGCTAATTTGCATGATAATTCGACCTGGCCGTTAAAAGATCTTTGAGTTTAAAAAATCATGTGCATCATAAAAACACCCTAATGTATATAGAACCGATTGTCCTACCCTTCAGGGCCGTAGCCAGGATTTTGTTTCGGAGGGTGTTTTCTGTTTCGGGGGGTGTTTTCTCGTCCTTGAGCAAGCCGAAATGCAACCGAGTCAACCGACCAAGGGGTTTGTCGTTAATAAATGCATTATTTTATTTTTACATTATTAAATTTCGGGGGGTGTTTAAACACCAAAAACACCCCCCTAGCTACGGCCTTGCTACCCTTGTTTAGCATATCACATGTTACGTCACTTAAACAAACATAAAGTTTTCAGGAATGGTAAGAACACTTTTCAGGAACGGTATGAACATCAACTCAGCTCCATTAAGAAGAACCGCATCATCAAAATCAATGGAATCATCAGTAACCCAGCATGTTACCAACAGACCAGTGTCGCACAATGTTGAAGTGACTAAACGAAAATAATAGCGAGAACATATGCAAGACCACTGCTTGAGTGTAGGCCTTTACATAATTTTATAGTTGAGTTTGCAGAGGTTGCTGGTGGAACAGAAATGTTTTTCTTAATATTCTTGCTGTGAATTTGATTTTACAGATGCAAGCCGTGGGTTGTCAACCGTAGCACAGCAAACTCTGACAAAAAGACAACTGAGCTTCGCCGTGTGAGTGCCAATCTTTGTTGTTGTGTGTGCGGTTTTCATCAGTTTTGAAGAATGTTCAGTGATCATGTTGAATACTGCTATAGAATTTTTCTAAGTTACTGGACTGTTGGCTCTCATCTGTTTTGGATTTACGAATTAAATTTGGTCACTTTAATCAAAATGTTACTCTGTTTACAGGTTATGGCGTTGCCTGTGGTCACTCCTTCGACTCGCATGTACACATGGTTGGAACTGTGTGCGCTCGATAGGCCTGATCTCGTCATCCAGTGTAGCGTACGCAAGACTTTCCTCAAACTGTGCCTGTGGAAGCTGGCTTCTGAGAAGGCAGTTTGTCCCTTTTCTTTACACCTGACATGGCCTATTACACCTGTGGCCGGCCATTCCACAAAAATCAGCTCAGACAGCATTTACCAACCATGATGGCTGTGACTCAGGTTGGCCACGTGGAACGTTTGACCCCTGGGCAACAAGTCTGTGGACGTTGCCAATACCATCATTGTTTTGCTGTCATTGAATCATGGTGTACAGCTTTCTCTGATGTCCCAGTCTGCAGGACAGTGCCACCGGGTTACTCTTTCAATGATCTGCATCAAACAATAGATCTCCACCAAGACACTCCAGCTCAGAACCATGGAGGAATTGCGGTGTATCACAAGAATTCACTCAAGGTCATTCCTCTACCTGACTGTCCAAAGACCTTAGAGGCACTAAGCCTGTCCTACGTCACTGCCCATGGTCCACTTCCCCTTCATCAGCTTTCTCGGAGTTCTCTTCCACGCTCGAGGTGTTCAGGACTTACAACTGCCAACTCGTAATAAATGGCAACATGAATATTCATCTTGAGGATCCTTCTTCCCTGGACACATCTCGTCTCAGCAATCATATTCAACAGTTTGTTTCGGCCCATCACATCGCAGAACCAGCGCACGACTTGGCAGGCTGGCTTGATGTAGTCATTACAAGAGATAACTGTGTTGTTCAAGACCTCCGAGTAGAACCTCCATTTCTCTCCCATCATGGTCTTCTACTGTTCACCACTCCTTACCTGCATGCTCAGACAGGCTATGCTGTCAGATTTATGAGGGGCTGGAACAACTTGGACCACAAAGCCTTCCAAGCTGGTCTGTTAAACAGCTTGCTGTGCAAGGATCTGTCACTGATAGAAGGCTTTTCGTGAGATGAGCCTTTGCCATCTAAGAGTCTTAGTAGGTGGGAAACGGGGGGTTAGCGCCACCCCGTTATTCCGTCAAAAATACTGGGGGATGGTCTCCACCCCCTCAATTTTTTTGTCCCCACCACTCCGTTATCTCACCGAATTAAGAGGATGCCGGTCTACACCACCTAGGCCTCCAGAGAGTGTGTGGACTCTATAACAGATCTATTTTTGGTGTACGAATTGCACCACCAAAAACCTGCAAGCCGAGCCGCTTTCAATTCAGTCAAAAAACAAAAAAATGTGCCATAACACATCAAGCCGCAAAAGTGTCGTTTGCTGCAGGCCCCCAAACTCGTTTGTGTGTACCAGTAAAAATTATAGCCCACTAATCGTACGGCGGTGGTGCGCTAGGAATTGCAGACTCACTACTCCAACCACCTTGGATGAAAACTTTTATGTTGAGGTTCGCGGACAAGTCCCAGTGCTGGTTAGTTTCTTGATTAGTTCCGCCACCATCTCGTCTTTTCTTTGACTCGGCAACTCTTTTTTTCCGCTCTTGCTTTGTATATCACGTTTCATCGTTCTATATTTCTCCTCCTCTCCCAGAATAAGTTTATATTCATCGTCGCTTATAGCTGTGTCTTCTAATGCCCGAGATATGTGGTCATGAACTGTGTTTAGCTTACTTTCCGCCAAAATACAAATTTCGTCGTGTTTTGAAGCTTTAGCAACAAAACTTCTACTAATAACATTTCCAATAATATCCAGAAAACTCGTCGCTATGGCTAAACTCTCCAGAACAATACCAGGAATAAAACCAATACCAGTGGCTAACATAGCTGCCCCACCCACCCCAGTTCCAAGACTAACCATAGCAAGACCGGCCGAGGCCCCATTAGCCACATCTACAACCCTCTTATACTTTTTGCACAGTTGTCCACGGCTCTCAGCTTCAGACCTCAGGAAGGCTTCTATTTCGCCAATCTTCTGCAAGCGAAACGTTTGCGACGTCGTGTCTGTCGAAATTGTTGACTCCATAAGCGTTGGGTACAAAGACATGCTTTTTTATAGTTGCTCTATCAGTAACGTTACGTTTAACTCAATAGTTGAAGTACTTTCAACACCTCTCTTTTTTCCTTCAATTCTGAAACTCGTTTGTCCTGGAATGAATATTGCTCTAGATGCATCAAATTGTCCAATTGGAATGTCGACTGTCCGATCGATGCTACCCGCGGCTGTAATAACGCGAACTGACGCATCACCGGTACTAACACCAAACATTGTAAGCCTCCAGAATCCGCGGTCTAATGAGACCGTCTCATTATTAGTTTGCAACGTAATACAGGGATAGCGTGCCGCGGTCAATGGAAGCGTTTGCCACGAACTTAGAGTCACAGTTTTGGTCGCTGTGTAAATATCGCGGCTGTGGTAATCGTCCGAAACGAAATCGATGTGGATTTGGGGAACCGCGGCTAACATATCTGCGGTGGGCTTAGGGATTGTATATCCCCAGTTGGTTAGTCCAACCAAATCATCGAGGTTGTACTTATGCATATTTGTTTCTCCCTTTTGCCGGAGATAACCCCGAATCTTGTAGTGTGAGTCGGCCATTATTAAGTCTTACGTGTCTCCAACTTTAAAATATGTGTAAATCTGGAAGTGGGATATTCCAAAAGTACCTTGTGTTGGGCTGGTGGCCATGACCATCAGATTGAATGCTTCGTATGCAGCTCCGGCGTTGGCGGCGCTTGTGTTGATGGTGAACTCTTGTGCAGAATTAGTCAAAGTGACAGCGGATGAGATGAGAATTGCACGATCAATTCCATCAGTGGATGAAAGCCCATAGAATACCCAGGACGTGATACGTGGTGCAGTAGGACTAGACCCCGCAGCCAGACTAACCTTCCATATTCGCACAGGCGTCGGGCAATCAATCTGTAAAAAACTCCCTGAAGTACTACCATCAGGTTGAGGTGCGGCAGCCGTGGTCCTCCACTCACCTATGACTCCTGAGTTGAATGCCATATAAGGCGGGTAATCGGGAAGAGATGCGCTGGCTGTAGCCTCAAAACCAGTTTCGGAAATGTTTTTGGACAGCGGTGGAATGTGACCTGTATAGTTGAGAAACTTGATGTTGTTCAAGTACTGTCTTAGAGCGGTATCTTTACTGTCTGTATACCTTTTAATAACTGCAGCCTGAGTATCGACATATTGTTTATTCACCACGTTCAAAGGCTCCGTCGGTGTTTTATTTAATTTTGTCATTTTGCCGGTTACGATCCTTGTCACCTGCCCGATGCTCGCCGCGTCGCTATTAGATGTTGAGGCGCCTGTGTAAAGCCCAGTCACCCTCTTGCCGCCCATAGCTAAATTTCCAGTCATTGCGTCGCCAACTTTAAGCACGCAAGCGCTCCTGGCGATAACATCTTGCGCGTTGGCGTAAGTTTAAGCAGCTTCAGCTTTCTGGTCCGCGTACTCCCTTGTGGCGGCCGCCTTTTGATCTGCATATGTCCTGACTGCAGCATCTTGGAAATCAACGTAACTCTTATTGGTTATGTGGAACGGTTCCTCGGGAGTCGTTTCTTTATTTGTAGTGGCATTGTTGATCAGGTGTGCCACTTGTTTCAAACTCGCAGCATCGCTATCGGATCCTGGAATCTCTGTTGGAAGTCCAGTCACTCGGTGGCCACCCATAACTAAACTTCCAGTCATTACACTTCCAGATTTGAGCACACACGCGTTCTTGACGATAACATCTTGCTCGTTGACGTAACTTTTTACAATAACGTCCTTTTCGTCCGCATACTGCCTAACGCAGTCTCTCAGCACCTCGTTCTTCTCGTCCGTATACTGCTTGGCATCAATAAGCTTCTGGTCTGCATGGCTCTCGGCCGCGGCCGCCTTCTGGTCCGCGTACTCCGTTATTTGTTTCCAACTCGCAGCGTCGGACTCCCCCACCAATTCGTCCCAACCCTCGTCTTCGCTGTCAGATCCCGGAGTGTCTGTGGGCAGCCCAGTTACTTTGTGTCCGCCCATTTTTAGAACACCAGACATCGTTCCACCGGTGATTTGTAAGTTATCCTGATCTACGATGTCTGCATAAGCCTTTGTCGCGGCGTCCGTTTCCATCGTGGGCATCCCCACGTTTGTCAGCCGAAAACCTCCAGCCGATAGAATTCCCAACATTGCATCACCCGCTTTGTGGACGAGCCCAGCGGCGCTTATCTGCCCCCCTCCCACCCCACCTCCACCGTCTCTTCCAAATTTATCAACCGGCATTTTTTATACAAAAAAGGGTGGTGGAAGTCTAACATAGGTCAAGCACGATGTCTTCAAAATTCTTTCCGGCAGCGAGATCTCTTAGCACGAGCAGACAGAGATGACCACAAACCACATCATCGGGGCCTTGTAGCTGAAATGTTTGAGTTATTATAGGATTTTTTAAATATCGAGAAATTTCGAGAGGCGGATCCAGCCCATAACTGTCAAAATAGACGGCTGTTGGACCATCTATCCAATAGGCGACCCAGTGAGTACCATCACCAGAACCGGAATCTAAATTAACAACTCCACACTCCTTCTCATGAACCACGGCGGGCAGATCATCTCGCATGAACACGCCGCGGAAATGCGGCAGCGCCCTGGCAACTTTCTCTATGTCAAAGTTGCTCAAAGGTTTTAGTTTTTTTGCCCCATGTAGAGACCCGATCCTTTGCACATTGGACAACAACCACCATGAGTCTCCCGCCCGAGATATAAACCGGATCCGCGGACCTGGGCCTCGAGTTCGCGATTGTGACGCGCTGCCTCCGCCAGTGCAGCGTCGCTGGCCTGTTTGTTCTGCACAGCCTTTACTACCCCAGCTGTCCCACCAGCTAATGCACCCGCCGCGGATAAACCGCCGAAAATCGCCGGAAGGAGAGCCAGTAGCGGAAGAAAGCCGCCCATTTTTGTCATCTTTTTCAGTTGCGTTTTGGTGAATCTCAGCTCCATACCAACGCCTTCCGCAATCTTCTTCGGGATTCGGGCGGCTTGAACGTTTGTCAGCGCGAGCTTATCGTCTCCGCGAAGCTGGCCATGAGTCAGCCGGATCGTGGCACCAATGCCATCGCGCGCAGCTTTAGCCAACGTTTCTTTTTGCCCTTCGGTCAGTGAAAGGCCGAACGCGACATATTCAGTTTTCATTTTTGGAAAAAATATATCAAAAAGAGGACCGTATATCTAAATGTGAAAAAACCGATTTCTAGTAAACGACGTTAAATTTGCTGCCATCCGATTCAAAGCTCAGCAGTCGGTCACTGATCAAGACGGCATATGCTGTCGTATTATTTGGTACCACTTCGTTAAAGTCCACCTTGATTTGTATGTCCTGCACAGAAGTTTTTAATCGTTCAGATTGCCTGCGCACGTCCAGGACGAATATCGAAAACATATCTACAAATTCGATTGGTGTTATTTGACATGACGACTCACGCGCGTCTATACCGCAATATTCTTCCTTGAAGTCACGTAGGGCCTTGTAAGCGCGAGAGGTTGTCCTCTTGGTGAAGTTGAGATTCATGTCAACCACCGGATAGCGATCGCTGTTGAGCATAGCGAACATGTTACGAACCTGTACATGGTCAAACAGTGCCGGATTGCGGCCTTGATGTGCATTCCTTTCAGTCTGAAAAGCAACAAGAATCCACCGCCGTTTTTTTCCGTGCCCGACTTAACGCTCAAACGCCAGGAAAAAGTCGTCGCTCGTGGCACCGCAATGTTGTCGCATTGCATGGCGCGGAATGCCACAGGTACCTTAACCTTGGCTTCAATCTGCTTCATAAGCATGCTTTTATACTCCAGAGCGGGTATTATATGCGGCATGAACCAGGAGAGTTTAGTCAGCGTGATCTGGCCATTGACCACAGCGGCTTCCTTGAAGATTGCGTCTGCATCCCCCTGCCGGCTCAGCAGTAAGGAGTGTTTAATCCCGTATACGACCTTGTGATAAGCATCACAAAAACCGAATAGATGTCTTAAGGGAACGATGAATGAAAAAGTACCGATAGGGACAGGTTTGCCAATGATCATCAGTCGACGGGTCTCAAAGCCGGTATTCACAGCCGCCGCCGCCGCAGTCGTGTCCTTCTGCCAACACATGTTTAAACCTTCGCCTTTGGAAAAATCATCGCCGTAAACCAGCATGCCTTTCATCGTCGTGGCTTGCCCAGGAGACATGACATTCTCTATCTCGGTGTTGTTAGCCAGGTATCGAATCTGAGAAAACATGTACGGGATGGCGTTGTTGATGAATGACACCAACGAGTCTGCGATGTATGCCGCGCCAGTTGATGTAAGCCTGCCCTCCACAAGTAGGTAACTCTTAGAAGGCTGCGTGAAAATGTCTTGATTCTGTATGTCTATCTGTATGGCCTGCCCGTTATTAATAGCCGCAGGGTTTTGTGACTCATACTCGCGGTATTCAAATGATTCTATGCTATTGTCATCGTGTACGGCCGAAGCGATGTCTAATATTTCACTTGCCATGTCAAATGCCGCCATTATAATAGTTAAAAAAGTTCAAGCTTCAATTATTAATCATATGACAAATGAAATTCATATGTGGTGGGTTAAACATTTTTTGCGTTTTGTGAATTAGTCGGAATTTTTTTTATTTCATTTTGCGAGAAACAGACCCTTGCCGCCGCGACACGGTTTTATAGTCTTGAAACCAGAACCAGCAATACGGCTGTTGATGTCAGTAGCTGCTCCCGTCGCAGCCAGTTGTTTTAAGTATTCGATGCTCTTGTCGCTGAGCGCCTTCTCCAAAGGTGCGGGAACCGCTATTGGTGCTTTTGCGTTCACGGTCGCAGCGCGTCTCGCTTTTACGGCATCAACAATTTGCCTGACGGCAGAAGCTGTTGTAGCGCCGGCTTTCGCCACATTGCCAACTACATCGGCAACGTTTGTGATTACACCTTTGTTTGCTGCAATGAAAGAGCCAGCTTGGCTAAGTAATCTAGGAATCCAGTCGAAAAGCCCACCACCGACGACACGACGTCGTTTTTTAACGCTAAGAACCAACATGTGAAAAATTTAAATGTGAAAATTTACGCGCTGCGGATGTGAAATCTTATAGTTACTGTCTCACCGCGGAGGTTTAATTGTTCACCATTCTGGTCGGTCAGCCAGACACGCATGCCCTGTACGTTGCCAGCGGGCACAACTGGTAGGTACACCAGATTCTTCGGAGACTCAATAATCTTATAACCGGGAGAAACATCGGGAAAAAAACTATAGATTACTGGCTGCTGGCTACCATTGCGATACGATCCAGAGATAATGTCACAGTTTACCAGAATTGTGTCCACCCGGAGAATATCGACTGGATTTTCTCCCTCTTTATAACCAATGCCAAGCGTCTGAGGGCTAAAACCGAGCATTTGCCTGATGGTAGATGCGGTCATATTTACCTTATAAAGGGCATTCGTTATCTTTACGAAGGCGCGTAGGGTAGATGCGTTAGCTCCTATAGTAATAGGAGAATTAAAGCCGAGTTGAGCAGCACCTGTCGGCGGCGGATTTTGCATTTCTAACTGGCGGCCGATTTCGTCATTAATCTGTGCGATCTCGTAGCTTCCGTCGGGCAAAAAGATCGTCTTCCACGTCTGTCCATTGGTGGAGCTGTAGACGAACTTGTTATTTGAACGGTCTATGTTTGGAATAGAATGATAAGATTCAAGACGCAGCAAGGCAACCTCAAAGCGTCTTTTTGGATCCAGGTACAACGGTGGTGAAAAAGCCGTACTCCACCCTGTAGTATCTGAGGAGACAACTATACTAAAATTCTCCTTAGGCCGCAAAAGTTCTTTAATTTCTTCGAGCAGTTTCTCTGAGCGTTCCATCTGAGCCATGAATTTTGTTTTCTATTTTATGAGCATGTTTCTATTCAATTCGAGTGCCAGCTCTTTAGAGATCGCACCCGAACGCAGTAACTCGTCAAGAATCGCGGAAATTTCATTGTCAAGACCAGTGTTTCCCGCAATCCTAGAGACCACCAAAAGCTGCAACCTCTCTACCAGGGCGTTTGGATCATTGTAAAACTGCACCGCCCCTCCACGTGTGTCTGTTGTACTGGCTTATGGAGTCAATAATCTGTTTCACAGCTACCGTGTCGTTCAGGTCAAGGTCGCTTGGTGGTGTAAAACCGTGCCGCCTGATTGCGTCGACATTCAGATATTTATTTGGATTAAGGAGCAATGTTTCCTGTGCGGGGTGTGCCGCAATCGCTGGAGCAGCCGTTGGAGCAACTGCTCCAACGGAATCACCGAACAATGCTGATATAGGATTAAAATTAGCTGACTCTGCTATTTGCGTCGGCAAATCCTGTAAAGCGCTGGTAACTTTCTGTAGCTCTTTAGAAGTTTCTTTTTGTGAATCAGCCGTGGCTGTGGCGAGGGGTTTAAACAGTTTTGCCGCATCGTACTGAAGGTTTGCGTCTCCGATCTTCTCATCCACAAAACGCTGTCTCAAGCGATTTCTACGAGCTAAATAATCCTGAGTCAAGGCGTCTCGCTCCTGCTTAGACGAAACTTTTGTCCACATCGTGGTGATAAAAGTCGTTTATATGTCGTTTATATGTAAGTTAGATCGTTTCTTTAAGTAATTATCAGATTTTAATGAAGAGAGCCTTTTATTTTTTAAAGATATCCTTCTGTTTGTTCTCCAGAATCTGACACAAAAGCGAGGCCTTCACTGGGTTGCACAACATTGACTATTTTTAGCATCTACGCAATTGCAAATAAAGTTGATTTTCTCCTTCAATTTCTATTACAAGTTCAGACAAACAATCTGGCTGACTTCACAATCGGTAAAGAAAACACAGTTGGTTTTTAAAAAGCTTAGGAGATGCTTTATGTTCAATCGGCGTAGTTTAATTTTTCCACTTTCACTTCCGGGTTTTTCTGAGTTCTAAATTTAGACGCCTTCTGCACCAGCAGTAGCCTATTTCTGACCAATCACGTGTAGAGTCTCAACCATCCACTTCCGTCATTAAAAAAATTAATGACAAGATTTTATAAATTGGGTCAACGCAATGTTCAATGACGGAAATTATCTACTCGGACAAGATTTTTTAAATTGGGTCAACGCAATGTTCAATGACGGAAATTATCTACTCGGACAAGATTTTGCGAGAGCGGACGAGAATGAGCGTTCGCGGCGAATAAAAACAAAACACACACGCTGACGCGATCGTAAATGAGCTTCATTTACGTTTCATTCGCGGAACAAACAGTTAGCTGTTGTTTCATGATTTTCAACATGATTAATGCTTTGGTAATCCTGGGTTTTAGCGTCCGAAATTATTTTCATTGAAACGTTCTAATACAATATACAATAAATAATCGTCGTTCATCCAACTTCTAGTTTGAGTTATATTTTAATCGATTATCCAGCTCTAGTTTCGTGAATATTTTCGTCAATCTTCCAACTTCTAGTTCGAGTTTTACTATAAAATGTTTTCATCGGTCATACACGGGAATAATATCGGCACTAAAACGATATATTTTCATCGCAATTCCAACTTCTAGTTTGACTTTAACTACGTAATATTTTAATCGATCATCCGGCTTCTAGTTTCATTGATATTTTCATCAATCTTCCAACTTCTTGTTTGAGTTTAACTGTGAAACGTTTTCTTCGCTCATGCAATGTAAATAATTTCGGACGCTAAAACCCAGGATTACCAATGCTTTTATAATTCCGACTTTAAAGTGGACCAATTTAATGTGTTTTTGCCACGAAGTTTATGAATAGGCCTAGGTTAAAGCGTTGTTAAATTGATTACGGTTGGAAAGCCGAAGTTTACATTACTAAATTACCGCGTGAAACTAGAAGTTGGACTGAAGACATGGCATTAATTTATCAACGCAAGCTGCGGTTTAAAAAACCTAGGCCTCTTGTTTTAGGCCTAATAAGCAGAATAACAAGTATTGAAAACACTGCTAACTTATGGGAACTTATTACAACGAGTGAAAACTTTGTGAGTTTAGACCAAAATTAGCTTATAATTCTTCAAAGGTAGGCCTACATGTAGAAAGCCTTCCTTCGATCCATGCTACAGAATGAGATAGGCCTCTATATAAATTGTACATCACAACGGCAGACACAATCATCTTTGATATGTCAACGTCGTTAAATAAAATACCAGCCACATATTCAAGTTCACATTATATTGCATTCAAATCCATGTTACGGAATCAGATAGACCTCTATATAAATCTCTCAGTACAGTTACAGTTACAGTTAATAGGCTAGTTAAGCTATATAAGCTTTTAGTGCCTATAGCCTTCCATCCAATTGTCCAGTGTGTGTTTGAAAAAGTTCCGGAACAGAGCCACATATACAGGTAGGCCTCGGCTGTATGCGGCCATGACCTTTGCACCGTTCAACGGAATCTTTCTGACCGCTTGATTGGTTTTTAGTTTAGTTCAACGGTTTAATTTTATGTTTGGAATTTGCTTATGGAATTACATAAATGAAGGCCTGCAGTGATAAAATTTAATATTTCTGTAGAAACGATTAACCAAAGTATCGTAAAAACCCATTGCGTTTAAAGCGAAAGTGAAAACCAACTGTTGATCTAGCGATGAACGCAAATGGGTTGCTTTAGCGCCTTTATGTTAGAAGCACTCATTGCTAAAAATGCTTCCAATGTGTCTGAACAGCAGCGATTGATTCCCATTTAGCTGGGTTGGGCCAAGTTGGGCTAAATCTTGTCCATTTTGAGGATCCTACGCAGTTTAAAAAACTAATGATGGGCATATTTGATACAATAAGGAATTAAAAAATGCGGTCAGAAAAATAACGTAGCCCTATGTTTGAAAGTCAGTAAAGCACATTACTGCCATTTGACATTCATATAGCACCATTCACATTAGCCATAGGCTTGCTGATAAAATAAAAGAATTACAAATGCAGTCAGAAAAAGCATCATATAGGCCTATGTTTGAAACTTGTTAAAGCCATCACTACAGTATAAATAATTACTTATACTGTGCAACTAGCATTTGAATTTATATAGCGCCATTCCAAATAGCCATAAAATAAAGGAATTTTAATAAATGCAGTCAGAAAAAGCATTCATATAGGCCTATGTTTTAAACTTGTTAAAGACATCACCACAGTATAAATAATTACTTATACTGTGCAACTACCATTATTATTAATTTTTTGTTGAAAACCAAAAGCGAACCGATCGATGAACAAGTATAGAAAAATATAAAAACATTGAAGTAATAATAATCAAAAAGGAGTGTAAATTTAAACAAAATTAAATATTACCAGGCTAATAACCTACATCAAAAATAATAGATAAATTTTAAAACTATTATCTAAAATGGCTAAAAACATTTATATAGCGCCTTAATTGTAAGCCGTTGGGAAGATTTTAGCAAAAAGCAAAAGATACAGGTGTTTTATTAGTCATGGGGAAAATGAATGTTGGGTTTTAAGCGAAAAGCAAGAGCTAATTTTTTTTAAAAATGGAGGGTTCATATAGAGCCTTTTTTCTCATTGAAAACCATAGGAAAGATGAATGTTAATTGTTTTAAAAGCAAAAAGCTAGGGGTCTTATTTTTTAGTCGTAGGCAAGATTTCAAGCAAAAAGCAAGAAGTTAAGGGTGTTTTTTATCTAGCCGCAAATGAATTTCATTTGCGATATTGCGCCTTTTAATTGGCCATAGGTCTATAGAAGAGGTCGAAACCGCTGCGATACTTGCCATCAAAAACTTTGGACGTCAGATCTATTACTGCAAAACCATATTGTTCGGCAATACACACACTAAAGAACTTACGAAATTCATCAAAATTCATGTCACCTGCCACGAACGTGTCATGAATTGCTCGTAAATTCTTACTGTCTTGGTTGAAGAGGATAATAAGGTTAGCATTGTCCCTGACGGCTTGTTTAGAAATGTGAAAGTAGTTTTGTGTTAGGTAGAAGCAGCTCGCTCCACCATGACGCCCCATACAAAAGTATTTCTCGATCGGCCCCTGTTTTTGTAACATGACGTCATCGAAGATTAATAGGCTCCTGACGTTTTTATCAAGAGATTCCACTGGAATTATCTCATCGGAGGAAGAGTGAAAACTCGCAATTTCTTTTCCAGCAAATTTTTCGAGTTCTGTGGCCCAGTCACGGAGAAACTGATATTTTTCTTGTCCCAGAGATTTCGAGTATAGGTACAGCCTGTCATAACGTAGGTACCCTTTATTCAACAGAAGGTTAAGCAGTAAGTTTGTTTTCCCACATCCGCTAGGCCCACAGATTATACACCGTATGCTGGATGGCAACAACCAATGGTGGTGTTTTTTCCCATCGTCGGCTTCAAGATCAAAATTTGTTATTTCCATATAGAGACAAGTCTTTAATCATATACAACGAAAACAATGTATTGCCTACGATGTAACAAACACACTGAGTCTTCAAATGAAACAATCGTTGAGCTAAAAAACGGGAGACCAGCGAAGAAGGGCACCTGTGCCGTCTGCGGTGCAAAGAAGAGCCAAATTTTGCCTTCTAAAGCGCGGAAGCATAAGTCTCGTGAGACTTATGGAGGCTCGCTACTGAATAGCGCCCTCAATGCTTTACCTCTTCCTGAGATGCATATGAGCCTTCCATCCGGTATGCCTTCGGAAGATAATCCGGGAGCTTCTTTTCAGAATACAGGAAAATACTCTTACTGTGGGCCATTCACAAAACTCGATAAACGGCTGTCACAGCACTATCGCGGTGTTAATCAGCTCGACCGTGCGTGTCTATACCATGATGTGGCTTATGCAGTTCATAAAGACACTCCGGGGCGTAATCAGGCAGATGATATTCTCGCTGCAGCCGCGTCTAAGATCGCACTCACCGATGAAACTCCGGATTATGAAAAGAAGGACGCCCGGCTCGTATCGGCCATTATGTCAGCGAAGTCGAGGCTGGGGATGGGTGTCAGAACGAAGGGCCAGCGAAAACGCAAATGAAAATCATTTGTGTATGTGTTTACCTGTTTGTAATATATAGTTTTTACTGAAATGTCTAAGAACCTTTCAGCCGTCTATTACAGCCCTAGAGGTTACTGGCGAGGTAAGGCTGCGGTGAAAAATCTAGCCGTAGCCGCCAAAGTTTCCGAGGCCGAGGCTCGCGATTGGCTGAAGAAACAAGCTGTGTGGCAGATTTATCTTCCCGTTCCACGCCGCATACCACGTCCTAAGTTCGAGGAAAATCGGCCAAACGCTGTACACCAGGCTGATCTCTTGTTTTTACCTCACGATAAAGTAGCCCAAAAGATTTATAAATACGCTCTCACGGTTGTTGATGTTGCATCACGATACAAAGAAGCTGAACCGTTGATCAACAAAAGTGCGACCGAAGTCGCCACGGCTTTAAGTCGAATCTATAAGAGGGGCCCATTGACTTGGCCTCGACTCTTTCAGGTCGATCCTGGACGCGAATTTATGGGTGATTTTACACCGTTGATGGCGAAACACGATGTTCTTGTAAGACGCGGACAGGCCGGTAACCATCGCCAACAGGGCATCGTTGAACGCTTTAACCGTACTCTAGCTGAGCGACTTTTCGGTGCCCAGTACGCTCAGGAATTGCTCCTGGCTGCAAGGGGGTCATCCGAACGGTCAGTGGAATGGGTTCGACGATTGCCCGAAGTTGTAGCTGCACTAAACAATGAGCCGACGCGTTTGCTCGACATGAAGCCGGTTGAAGCGATGAAAGCTGCTAAAGTGACACAGAAGCCCTCTCATTCACAAACTAAAAACGCAAAAGAAATTCATTCGCGTTTGTGGGGCTTGGATGAGCCAATTCTCGGACATGACGTTCTCGTTCGATATTTGTACGCTCCCGGCGAGCTTGAGGGTGGAAGCAAACGCGCCACAGACCCTAACTAGTCGCTCACCATCCACGCTATTTTTGATGTTGTTCGGCAAGCCGGTCAGCCGGCGTTGTACCATCTGGTTGATGGACCTGCTCGCGGATTTGTACGCGAGGAGCTGCTTTTAGTTCCTATGGGCACTGAGTTACCCCCTGATAGAATACTCAACCGTCGTTGATTTTGTAGTGCCCGTATGCCAGCGTTGTTATCCCGTCCTGAGAAATCCACTTTTTTGTGTCTAATGGAGAGAGGCTGATCTTATTCTGCTCGTACACTCCGATCTGGTGGTCGTGGCTTCGAATCACGACTTGTGTGTGCCGCATTTCTTCTCGTTCGAACAGGCATTCCTTGTATAGCTCGTGGTGCAGATCCTTCTTCACAACTGCTCTCTGAACACCCTTTGCTTTCCTCATCTCTGAACCGCCCGATTTTAAGATCGAGTACATCTTCGGACGCAGTCCCACGAATTGGGCTATGGCAACTCCGTTACATTCATCTTTGAACTTGCCCACGACTTTCTTGTTCTCGACGTCGTAGTAGGGGCTGTCTCTTGGAAACTCACTAAAGTCGTATAAGTGTTTTTTGTTCCACATATCGGCATAGGCGTTCGGAATTTCCACCTGAAATAACAGGCTGTCAGTGTCTGTATATAGCAACTGGGCTTTTTCTCCGTACTCGTTTTTCACATCGTTGTACCAGTAGTCGTACATGAGATGCTTGCTGAGGTCCAGGACAGCCTGACCAACATATACAGGTCTGTTTAACTTGAGCTTGTTCTTCAAACTGTGAATCGCGGCGAGTTGGTCGTTGAAGATTTTGTGTGATATGTAGGCCGGGTCGGCAATTAGTTTACGAAGTTTGTCAACTTTTGAGGTCGGTACCAGGTCAACTCTGATTCTTTTTCTAAGATTTTCCATGGTTTCTCCATAAACTGCATTATTAGCCAGTTTAAAGAAATCTTTTTCAAAGTCTGATGTCGCCATCGCTCTCAATTTCGTGTTCATTTCGATGTACGGGGCCATCCACGCCTCCTGTCTAAATTTAATGGCACGATGGATTTTAGAAACTCGTAGGCCCAGCGAGTGGTAGAGCTTTAAATTTCGGTAATGAACCACATACCGCTGCTTGGCTCGTAGGCTTGGTACTAACTTCACATGCTTTATGAACTTGCTTCCCAACTCGTTCATAAGCACATTCTGATAGTCACTCAACCACTCCTCCTGGACTGTCAGGGTCTCCGGTGCTAGGGGATAGTCGGTATGAGCATCGTGGATGTTTTCCGGGTACTCGAGATCCACTTCGATCAGGAAGCCTTCAGGCGCGTCGTCTGGAGTTTCCAACACTTCTTCGAGAGTTGGACTTTCCCAGCTGAATCCTCCAACCGGCAGTGGCTGTTGCATCGCCCAGCCGTAGAGGTTATTCGCGTCGAGATACATGATCCAGTTGTCTGGCTTCGTGGTATCATGATCTGGGCATTGCGGGTTGTTGGCTTTTGCGAAGCGCTTGGATACCATCGAGATTCCACCTCTGAGGCCTTTCTCTACGAACAAGTGCATATCTACATCGGTGAGAAGTTCGAGCTCGATTTTCGTCTTTTTCAACAAAGCGTCCCAGGCCATTCCTGGTAGGCTGAAGTAGTTAGCCGGGTCCAGACTGTAGTGCTTCATCGAAGTGGATCTAAAGGTCTCGAATACATCGGCTAGTAGAAGTACATCCGTTCGGAGATATAAGTCGTGATAGTCGCCCAGAGTCTTACATTCGAATTCATTCCATACTCGTTGGGCGTGTTCATAATCCTCATAAGAAATGTTCTCTCGTGTGAGCTTGCTGTAGAACGCTTCTTTGGGTGGAAGTCGATCTTCTTCGAAGCGGTTGTAATTGTCAATGTGCTCGTAACAATATACGCCCTTTCGCCTCAAAAGATCTAGTTTTGTCCTATCGTTGTGAACGAAATTTTCCTTTATATATGCCGTTGTGACTTTCAGATCTTCTAGTGATAGGTTTCCTGATAATTTATCCAACGAGCTGTTTAGAAACTGGAGACTATCAATGAACTGTAGTTGTCCAATGTTAAATGTCATGTATTTCTCCATATTGTTTGGGATGCAGTTAATTTCAGTTTCCTCATCCTGTGCGGCCTCACAGCTACCTATCGCTTGCATGATGAGATGACTGTCATAGCCTCGTAGATTGTGGAAGACCACTGGTACCTTGCACTTATCGGCATATATTCGAAGTTTAAGGTTGCAGGCGTTGTGAGCGGCACCTCGGTACTTACCGGTAATGTGACAGTGGTCGCGAACTCTATCCTCTTCGAGCGCTTCTCCGCAGATATGACATTCAGTAGCCTCGCGGAATGATTGGCGATCAACTGCTGACATAATCATTTTAGCTGGGGTGGCCAGCCTTTGTTTGATAGAGGCCAGCTCGCCTTGTAGTCGCTGCAGGAACTCTGGCACGGCGTTCTCTCCGCGATATAAAACTGGTTTCTTCGTGCGGCCGTCGCATCGAACCACTATATAACAGAAGCTGCATGGTTTCTGCTCAGCTATCTGTCTGGTGTTGCTCTCGCTGGGGTTCATGACTGCACCTTCGATTGGTATGTTTAGAGCCTCGAAGTCTGCGTAAACGATATACGGGACTCTCATCTGTTTGCGCTGGTTCTGGAATTTGAGGGTATTTTCATCCTCTTTTGGCATCTCAATCCGCTGAGGCTTTTTACTGATGCCCTGGCAATCTTTAGTATGAGCATCCAGCAAGTCTTGTCTACCAAATATGTGTAGGCAGAGACGACATGGGTGCTTTCGCTCTTTATGATCGCTGTTTTTGTACAGCATTCGGGCCAAGTCCTTGATCCAGACATAGTGATAATTCCGCAAATGAGCCTGCAAATGAATTTCATTTGCGTTTGCGTTTGCATCGCTGGCCAACAGTAGAAGATCAATATTGTGAACTCTAGTCTCGGTTGAGACATGGATTGGATACAGCCCTCCATTCCACCCGAAGACCGAAACGGACACCATAGGGTTCTGACGTTCGAACTTACCGATATCTGTGACCTTCACTGGAAATTCTATACCGTCGAAGTTTAGCTCGTGGAGGTGGGCACGATACTTACTGGGACGATAGGGTTGTTGCTTATGATCTACTGGATACATGGCGCTTAGTATTGCCCACTCGAAGCAGCGGTTATCTTCATTCTTTACATTAATAACCGTACGAGGGGGTATATACTTTGGTGTGGGAAAATAGCTCTTGCCTCGGAAAGGCTTATATCTTGCAAAACTTAGGTCTAGCGCCACGACGCGCCTCACCCTCCACCCCGATCCCTCATTGGTATACTCCTCGAGGAGTTTTAGTATTTCGGCCTTGGCCTTCCGAACAACCCCTTGGATTTTACCCGCATTGGTAATTGGTTCTGCTTTGCTTCGAAAGTAGGTCGTAGTGGTAATAATACCGGGAGCCGCGTTGCCATCGTACACATTGTCAAGGGTCGGTGCCAACTTTTCCAAATCAACAGTCAACACTTGCGAGTATTTCAAACCGCCATTTTTCAAGAGCTCTTCGTTTAGCTGTGCCTCGGTGTTCTGCTCCATTGCACTCAAGAAAGCCAACGCATCTCCTTCCAGCCTGTGGTTTAAAGGTACTTCTGCGCGGAAGTCTCTCAGATGCTGATTGGCGAGCTCCCTGTGCACTAGAAATGGTGGTGGTCCACCTCTATCCTTCTTAATTAGGAGTGGGTCAAATTCTGCCAGAAGGGCCTTGCGTTTTGCCTCTCTGCGCTTGCGCACTGGAGGAATTGGCCTTGGAAGCAGTGGCTGTAGTAAGCGTCTTTTGACTGAATCTGGTATAGGTTCGTCTAAAATATTCTGTAGAACAGCCCGAAGAGCTGGTGGCCCGGTAAACTCACCCAGCAATTGTTTAATTTTTTCATTCGTAGACAATGCCATAGTTAAAAATTATTTTTTATACTAATGTGGCAAACTTTTCTTTAATATAATAAGTTTATCATTTTTTTAAATATGATTTTTTTATTATCTAGTCTATTGATATAGATGAAAGACGTTTCCATTCTTTATTAAATTCGCGAATTAACCCACCTCTTCGAGCTCTAAAATATTTAGCGAAATAACCACATTTCATACACTCACCCACGCGTGTTTTTATACCCCTTCCGCATTTGACACACGGTTTTGTCCCGCAGCCGTTTCGCAGTAGTGCCAAATGTTTGAAACAGTACTCCCCAACGCACCTGCGAGAGCAGAGGGTTGTTTTGCCTATAGCGAGCCAAATGCAAAAGTTTTGCCCTAACATTATGTTTTATGTATACCATAACCTGTTCATTTATTTAATTGATTATTTTTATAATTAGCTAGTTCCAGACCTCGTGGGAGGTTCTCGGCCTGCAGCAAACGACACTTTTGCGGCTTGATGTGTTATGGCACATTTTTTTGTTTTTTGACTGAATTGAAAGCGGCTCGGCTTGCAGGTTTTTGGTGGTGCAATTCGTACACCAAAAATAGATCTGTTATAGAGTCCACACACTCTCTGGAGGCCTAGGTGGTGTAGACCGGCATCCTCTTAATTCGGTGAGATAACGGAGTGGTGGGGACAAAAAAATTGAGGGGGTGGAGACCATCCCCCAGTATTTTTGACGGAATAACGGGGTGGCGCTAACCCCCGTTTCCCACCTACTGTCTTCAATGTGCATCCTGATTGAGAGTTTCCTCCCCTTAGGACTGTGAAGGCTCTCCAGAGGTCTATCACTCCATGGTTTGACAGAATCTGTCACAATCTTCATCGAGAAGTCACGACTTGAATGAAGATTCAGGCAAACACATAACGCTGAGGACTGTGTTGTCTGGGTCCATCATATGCAACAAATGCATGGCATGTTCAGGGAAAAGGAGATGCATTTCTGAGATAAGATGATTAAAAGAGACAAGAACAACCCTCGACAACTCTGGGTCATAGCTTTCCAGCATACTCAGCGAAACCATCCACACTAACATTCTTGGCCACAGACTATCTGGAGTCATGCAACAGAAGTTCGACACAGTCCATTATTCAACCAATGGCGCTACACCACCAACCTTCCCTCCAATGGATTGCAGGATGTCGCAATTGGAACCAATCAAGGAAAACATGCAACATGCCAGTTGCTGCTGTAGTCACCATCGAAGTTGTGTGAACTGGACTTGCTGCCCCATTTCTTATTAAGGACTTTGTGGACAAACATTTGTCCTTTTTACTGATATTATGTAATACTGCTTTTGTGGAGGGATCGCTGCTAGTTTCTGAGAAGTGGGCCATTGTGCTGCTATCTCTTAAGCGACCTGGTCTTGATTTCAACGACATGGCCAATTATATAATCAATCTACAGTAAAACTTCGGTATTTCGAATTCCGGTTATGTCGAATAGCAGTCAGAGGCCTGACCACAACCAATGTAAACACATAAAGATATGACTGTTTTATTGAACCTGTTTATATCATAGCCTCGCTTATTCTGAAGGCACTGTGCGATCCTTATGGAACTGTTGACTAGCAGATATATTAAAGTTACAGGGCCATTCTGCAACATGATACTATTGGCCTAGTTGTAGCTTATTGATGAATAATTATCAATCTATGCCTTCTTTGCCGAGAGTCTCCAGGTATGAGATAAAGACTGATGCACATGTACGACTGGTCAGTGGGATTGGGTCAGTCAACTGAGGCGAGGTTGTTGTCTGATTTTGCCTTTGTACCTTGGCCTCATTTATTGACATAAGTCCTAGAGCTTCTGAAAAGTGGACATCTTAACTCTTTGAACCCGAGATACCGCTATAGCGGGATAACCGGATAATCGTAATCCCCGGTTTCCCGCAATAGCGGGATGAGCGTATAAACTTATATCCCGGGGCTGACTTCCTTGATGACTTATGCACTTCTGTTGGTGACCTCAGAAGCAGTTCGGTAGAGAAGCGACTGAAGGTTTCAGCCGCTTACAAAATGCTGGTCACTTTCCAGAGGGACCACCATAGACCATCGTTGGCCACGTCGTCTCATCATGAAATGCTTGATGTGGTCTTCGTACAATGCTTACATTATAGTTGGAACTTTCAACCAGCACAATCAGACTAGCAAATGGGCCAAAACCTTTACTGACTTCCTTGATGACTTATGCACTCAGTTTGTTGGTAACCTCAGAAGCAGTTCGGTAGAAAAGCGACAGAAGGTTTCGGCCGCTTACAAAATGCTGGTCACTTTCCAGAGAGACCACCATAGGCAACACGCAACAACACATGTGTTGTGTGCAGAACGAAATGCAAAAAGTTTGCACAGGCAAACCCATCTTTACCGAAAACGGCGAACAATGACAAAAACTGTCTTTCGATATTCTGAGTGCAAAGAGTACCTATGTATTCCAACTGACAGCCGCTGTTGGTGAGATTATCATTCGAAGAAGGAATTTTGATGTTAAAGTGTTTTACACAATGAGTGACTAACTTATTTCACTAGAAAATTAATAAAAAACAATTTCCGAAAATTTACGTTTCTGTGCTCAGGGATCCAGAGTTAGCGGTTTTTACGTACAGGCAAACAGGGTTCAAAGGGTTAAAGTCTGTAACCCTACAGCATTAGGGGAGCTGTCTTAATAGCTTTCCTAAATGATCTATGTGGTCAACAAAAACACTCGTGTTCACAGAGAAACGCAGTTACTGACCTTTATGCTTCAGAGTTGGAAAGACGTCCTGAGAGCTTATGGCCTATCTGTAAAAATTCACCATCTCGCCGCCGTAGCTTCACGTTTCTTGATCCCATTGGATGTTTGACACATTTCCAATGTTCAGGCGGCTGCAGAAGAGCTGCAAGAAATGATCATTAACTAAACGGTCTGGCTATAAACTCAAATAATTCTGAGCCAATCATGTTTGCTTATGACAATGCCTCCACTTTGTCCCTTATTCCAGCATTAAAATTGCTGGCACTATTGTACCACTGTAACAAACTGTCAAAACGCTTGGGATGACTCTGGGCAGTAATCTTACATTTCGAGCCCACATAACAAACCTTTGTAAATGTTGTTTTTAAAAATCATATCAAGGCAATATGTCACATTAGGTGTGCTCTTGCCATAGACATGTCATAGATCATGGTTCTAGGACTTTTTGCCCCCAGAAGATTCGCCCCCGGAAGATTCGCCCCCGACATTTCGCCCCCCGGAAGACTAGAAGCGGGATCTATGATGAAAATGTAACTAAGGCTAGAAGCGGGATCTATGATGAAAATGTAACTAAGGGTAGAAGCTGGATTAGCGATGAAAATGTAACTAAGACTAGAAGCGGGGGACCAATCTTCCTGGTGGTGAAATGTCGAGGGCGAATCTTCCGGGGGCGGTTCAATTAGATCCTATACTGTACCACAACCAACTGTAGGCTACACATCTAAATTGATTTGCTAAAATCTCTCTTTGTGTATTTGATATTGGGAGTGGATTAATATTCCTTATTGGCAAGCATGATATAAATGCTTCGAAAATAGGTACGAGATTTCCTACAATCGTTTAAAAACTTTTAAGCTTCTTAAGATATCACCTAATGGTAAAACCTACAACCATTTTAAGATCTTTAAGAAATCACAACGCATCATTTCATGTGCTTCCGCTTATTCACAAGCTCTGTGGTGTTTAACCCTTTGAACCCGACGCCTTAGCCATTCCTCAAATATACCCGAGGCTCCTTGGGAATTTTCAATCATTTTTGTATATTATAATTGTAAAACATAATACTTTAATTTACGGCCCATATGCACGTTTTGAATCCCTAAATCAGTTAGACACATCTATAGGATAGAGACAAATATACTTAACAATAAGAAAGCTCGATGCTCTTACCGTGCTATATGGCCAAATCTGGGGTCACCTCCAATAAGACAGGTAAGTTTCAAGACGTGAAGTAGAAGGTGCCGGTATTTCTCTTCTGTTGTCCTCAAGTCCAGGTTAGTTCTGCGTATTAAAGGTCACGGGATAGGCCTGGACATCAGCAAAGACAACAAACTCAATCAAACTGTTAGCCACCGAATTGTACCTCCTCCGAGTATTTGATACCATTGGTAGCTCGATGAGGCCTGGACTACCAACTCCATATCTGCCAGTCAGCACATGCGCAAGGATGAGGTGCTGGTTGCCATTCTCATCTGTCTTTGTGAACTTTCTTCTTGCTGAATAGCATGGATCTACACTGAAGTAGACACCTTTGTGTCTGATGATACATTTTCACAATGCATCATTTCTTGTGCTTCTGCTAATTCACAAGCTCTGTGGTGCTTTACCCTTTGAACCCGACGCTCCCTAGCCATTCCTCACATATACCCTAGTCTCCTGGGGAATTTTCCATCATTTTTATAGTATTATTATTGTAAAACATAATACTTAAATTTACGGCCCATATGCACGTTTCGAATACTAAATGAGTGAGACACATCTATAGCCTATAGGACAGAGACAAATATACTTAACAATAACAAACTCGATGCTCTTCCCGTGCTATATGGCCGAATTTGGGGACACCTCCAATAAGACAGGTAAGAATAAAGAAGTGAAGTACAAAGTGCCAGTATTTCTCTTCTGTTGTCCTCAAGTCCAGGTTAGTTCTGAGTATTAAAGGTGACAATCAGCAAAGACATCAGCCTGAACATCAGCAAAGACAACAAACTCATTCAAACTGTCAGCCACCGAATTGTACCTCCTCAGACTATTTGATACCATTGGTGGCTCGATGAGGACTGGACTACTAACTCCATATCTGCCAGTCAGCACATGCACAAGGATGAGGTGCTGGTTGCCCTTCTTGTCTGTTTTTGTGAACTTTCGTCTTGCTGAATAGCATGGATCTACATTGAAGTAGACACCTTTGTGTCTGATGATGCATTTTCACAATGCATCATTTCATGTGCTTCTGCTAATTCACAAGCTCTGTGGTGCTTTACCCTTTGAAATTGATGCTCGCTGGCCATTCCTCACACATACCCGAAATACTTAACTTTCGACTTGCTGAATAGCATGGATCCACACTAAAGTAGACACCATGCCAACCAGTGCCTATAATTGCAAAAACGAAATTATTACGGTTTTTAAAGTATAATTATTGTAAAACATAATACTTTAATTTTACGGCCCATATGCACGTTTTGAATCCCTAAATCAGTGAGACACATCTGTAGCCTATAGGACAGAGACAAATATACTTAACAATAACAAACCTCGATGCTCTTCCCGTGCTATATGGCCAAATTTGGGCACACCTCCAATAAGACAGTTAAGAATAGTGAAGTCGAAAGTGCCAATATTTCTGTTCTGTTGTGGTCAAGTCCAGGTTAGTTCTGAGTATTGAAGGTGACAATGTATTCAGGATAGGCCTGAACATCAGCGAAGACAAAAAACTGAATAGCATGGATCCACACTAAAGTAGACACCTTTGCCAAGCAGTGCCTATTAATGCAAAAGAAACGAAATTATTATCGTTTTTAAAGTATAATTATTGTAAAACATAATACTTTAATTTTACGGCCCATATGCACGTTTCGAATCCCTAAATCAGTCAGACACATCTATAGCCTATAGGACAGAGACAAATATACTTAACAGTAACAAACCTCGATGCTCTTCCCGTGCTATATGGCCAAATTTGGGCACACCTCCAATAAGACAGTTAAGAATAGTGAAGTAGAAAGTGCCAGTATATCTGTTCTGTTGTGGTCAAGTCCAGGTTAGTTCTGAGTATTGAAGGTGACAATGTATTCAGGATAGGCATGAACATTAGCGAAGACAAAAAACTAGGCCTGGACATCAGCGAAGAAAGCACACTCATTCACACTGTCAGCCACCGCATTGTACCTCCTCAGACTATTTGGTACCATTGGTGGCTCGATGAGGCCTGGACTACCAACTCCATATCTGCCAGTCAGCACATGCGCAAGGATGAGGTGCTGGTTGCCCTTCTCGTCTGTCTTCGCGAACTTTCGTCTTGCTGAACAGCATGGATCTACACTGAAGTAGACACCTTAATTTGTGTCTGATGATGCATTTTCACAATGCATCATTTCATGTGCTTCTCCAATTTACAAGCTCTGTGGTGCTTTACCCTTTGAAACCGACGCTCCCTAGCCATTCCTCACACATACCCAAGTCTCCTGGGGAATTTTCCATCATTTTTATAGTATTATTATTGTAAAACATAATACTTAAATTTACGGCCCATATGCACGTTTCGAATACTAAATGAGTGAGACACATCTATAGCCTATAGGACAGAGACAAATATACTTAACAATAACAAACTCGATGCTCTTCCCGTGCTATATGGCCGAATTTGGGGACACCTCCAATAAGACAGGTAAGAATAAAGAAGTGAAGTAGAAGGTGCGGTATTTCTCTTCTGTTGTCCTCAAGTCCAGGTTAGTTCTGAGTGTTAAAGGTGACAATGTCCTTGGATAGGCCTGGACATCAGCGAAGACAACAAACTCATTCAAACTGTCAGCCACCGAATTGTACGTCCTCGGACTATTTGCTAGCATTGGTGGCTCGACGAGGCCTGGACTACCAACTCCATATCTGCCAGTCAGCACATGTGCAAGGATGAGGTGCTGGTTGCCCTTCTCGTCTGTCTTTGTGAACTTTCGTCTTGCTGAATAGCATGGATCTACACTGAAGTAGACACCTTTGTGTCTGATGATGCATTTTAGCAACACATCATTTCATGTGCTCCCCCTTATTCACAAGCTCTGTAGTGTTTTACCCTTTGAACCCGACACTCCCTAGTCATTCCTCACATATACCAGAGGCTCCTGGGGAAATTTTCTAGCATTTTTATTATTGTGAACTGTTGGTCTTCTCTGGAAATGAAATAAAGTATTCTGATCTTGAAAAGATTATTTATAGTATGAATGAAACATGTGCTAAGGGAACTAATGAAATACATCCCTTAAATTCTGGTCATGGTATCCTCAAGTTGGACTAGTGAACAAACTACTAATGAGTTTAATGTATCTTCACATAATTATGTTAGATGTCTCCAGAATTGCTGAAACAATCTGGTTTCTAGTCTAAGCCTGACCAAAAGAAAGGAAAGGACTTATCACAAGAAATGTATGTATATACAGCAAAACTTCGTCATACTGAAGTTCAAGGGACCATTGTTAACAAACTTAACATTTTAATGCATCAGAGGTTCGAAATAAACAATATAGATATTCATGTCAAGCTCTATCCAACTCTACACAAATGGACTTGCACATCTATTTGTATAGGGACCGTACGGCCTCAACCCTGCTTGACTGTCCTATCTCAGTCTTTCTCGACCCCCCCCCCCCCAGTCACTACTCATCTTAAGTTCTCCAACCGAGCCATGTCCAACACAGCATCATGCCTCTGGGATGATCTCCCCCATGAATTCCGCAGATTTTCCGTTCCGCCATCATCATTGCAACCCGTCCTTCATCCTCCTCCTCACGTTCCTCTATCTATCACCCCTGGGCTTTCCACTCAAAATTCAAGTATTCCTACTCTGACTCATCTGATCCTCTGCCTTCCAATTATTCTCCCTCTAAACGACACCCTCCTTAAACAGCTGCTCTGCCCCTCTCTTGATCTGGCCCCCTGGAAACTGGACTAGGACCTCTTTTGGACTACTCTCTGGAAACCCCCTCTGATTTGACATAGCGCTCGTGAATAGGCTGGTGCCCTGTGCTAGGCCTTCGAGTGGCGCTTTAGAAGTTTGCAGGTTACGATAATGACCACCACTGCCCGCTTGAATGGAAGCCACACCTTTTAAAGCCCCATGTGTGGACCGTGCTAGCCCGATATTCAAATCTCTGTCTGGGAGCCAGCACCCTCAATGCAGAGGCACATGAGGCATATGCTCTAACCAGTGTAGCTAACTGGACCATATTCCCGTTTTCGGCTTTGTGGCATTCTACACACCGTCTTTTGGCCCTTCAACGCTACTAGTGCCGGCTTTAGACTCACTGTCGCCAAAACCCCCTTGCCTTCGTCACCCCACATTTCAGAAGCTCTAGGATTTAGGTAAATAAAATGAGGTTTCGAGCAACTGTGCCATGGTGCCGATGCTCGACTCTTTGAGACTATCTTGATTAACCCTGGCCATGTTTTGCATGGTCTGCTGCCTCCAACCAAACCTGTAGTCTACTCTCTGCATCCTTATGCTCATGACAGAATTTTGCATATTTCATTTAGTTTGACATGCAAAACATTTATTGTTAGGATGATTTATTCTTCTCAGTGTACACCAAAGTTCGGTGAACATTTGGTTTCATTAAAGGATATACCTACTTACTTACTAATGTTCAAAAGGCAAAATCAGACAACCTTGCCTCAATTGACTGACCTCCTCTCACTGACCAGTCATACATGTGCATCAGTCTTTGTCTCATACCTGGAGCTCCTTGGCAAACAAAGCATCTGATTATTATTCTTCAATATGCTACAACTAGGCCAATAGTATCGTGTCACAGAATGTCTCTGTAACTTCGATATATCTGCTAGTCAGCAGTTCAATAAGGACCTTAGAGTGCCATCGACATAAGCGAGGCTTTGATATAAGCAGGTTCGATAAGACAAAGTCATATTTGTATGTGTTTACATTGATTGTGGCTGGCCTTTTTTTGACTGCTAAAAATATTCGATGTAACTGGAAGTTTGAAATTGGCTCTCGTGCATTCTGTGTTGCTGCCTACCAAATGGAAATGCCTACCAAATGTCTGTCTGATTTTCAAACTCTATCTCTTCCGTTAAAAACTGCCTCAAAACTCATCATTTCTCATTGGCTTTCAAACATCTGGATATCTAACTGTTCTTCACCTGGCTAATGACTAACTGCACCTCAGATTTCCCAATTCTGTGACTTTGCGCACGTTAAAAATGTTTGTAATATAATAGTAATAATAACATTAACATAGCATAAATTTCATAGATTACCTTTGAAGTTCTGAACTGTGCAGGAGTTCTGGAGCTTTTGCTCCCATATCATTCTTTGCAGATTGTATCCACTTTCTTGGTTCTAGTTCCATATCATGAATGGAAATCCTCATCAATTCCTGTAACACAAAGAGTATAAGTATTCATGTTCGAACTTTAGGCCCATGTAAATTAATATAATTTTCATCATTTATTGTTGAAATTTAAACCACATCAATTCACTCTATCAAAGAACTAACAGAACTATACAAACCTATAACTATGTAAAATCATAATGACATCATAGCCTTGACCCAGAAGCTATATCATCAGGCACAACATTAAACTGAAACCAAAAGTCTTCTGAATAATTAGCCATAAGAGACAGACAAACTTGTTAGGATTGTGTGGCATCTTCATTTTTCTTAACCTCAGCATACGAAGGCGACTGGCCAGTCCTCTCCCTCACCACTTGATCTTTCCACCAACAATGAATAGTCAGTGTGGATGCGTTAACTCGGGGATGACCTTAAAGGGGTTAACAAAAACAAACGAATTCAAAGTATATACCACATCAGATTTTCTCTTTCTGCATCTAGATGCCATTGACATAGAGCCATTTTCTCATTCGTCTCAGGCGCCATTTTCTGATTCGTCTCTTTCCCTGTTTCTCCTCAGTTTGTGAATCTCAGTCACTGACCTTTACAAAACAATTGATCAATTGCTCTATTAGTCCATCTACCAATCAATCAATCATATATTCATTCATCAGAGCATTTATATTGAGCCCTTTACCATTTTCATTCAGAAGTGCTTCCAGATTTTTCATGCAATTTAATCTAATCAAATGCATGTTATGTAATTTAACTGACCAGTTCTAAAACGTCTATGGAATCTGTAGTTTACTGCCCTCTGTATAGTGGAGCAACCAGTTTTCTTTTGACCGGAAGCATAGGCGGTGCACAGTATCGGTTCTAGATCTTCAAAGGTGAATTAGTAATGAAACTACATAGCGCCTTTTGAGAAGCTCACAAAGGCTAAAAACATGGCTGTAAAAGACATACCTAAATAATAGAAAGCCATTATAATGGGGTCATTCCATCTCGATTAAACAAATGCTTCCCACTCGACCATCTCAGATTTTGATGAAATTTGCACAAAATGTGTATTAATGCAATCACGTCTTAATTTGCTGCCATATTATGAAGGCCAGAAGTCCACTATTATTGCAGATAAATGGATTAAATTTGTAGGACACCTAGCTTTAGAGTGCTAGTCAAGGGCTGCTGGAAGAACTTGATATTTGATGGATAGTTTTTGCAGTAATAGTCCACATTGTGTTCACAAATAAGCAATTAGGTTAACTTTATCATGTGTACCTGTTGCATTATGGCCATCTGAAATTGACAAAAAGCAAATTTTTGCGTTTTGACAACCATTTTCCGTTATAGTAGTGTTTCAAGCGTTCGCAGGCATACATTATATAGTCAAGCATGATCATGATATCGCAATTAAACTCTTAAATGTTTGCATCTATGCACATAAAGTATACTTTGTTAATATGGTCATGAGCAAATTATCTGGCTATAACAGACACATGAAATTGTTTATAAACTGATCTCTACATGGTATGTCTTATCTATGTATACTTTGTATAGTCTTTTCTATAAGCAGTGAATACCTCTATGGTGTAACATGTTTCTTTGTTATTGTGTGTACATGATTTAAGTGAGCACTGCAGAGATGCAATTTAGAGAGAACTTTGATTGCTCAAGATAGTATTTGTTCTATTCAAGATAGTATTTGTTCTATTCTACCATTCAGTTAATAATGGCTGTATCTGGTTTCTCATCTTGTTATGCATATTAAAAATCACTGAAAGAAGAGGACATTCTTCCTCTTCTTTATTATCTGGACTGCCAACTATCCTTTGCATCTGAAATGTCTAATAGTCCTGCAAGAAATACTGTACATATAATATGTGGACTCCATTCAAGAGCCTCATGAACCCTAAAAATTATTTTTCAGAAACTAGCTATTATGACTCTTGAATGTATTGCAAATTTAAAGATTAGCATGTTCATGTACCAATGTAAAAATAATCTGTTACCATCAACATCAACATTTATCAGCTATTTTAGAGGTTTTTCAGAATTGAATAACCATTCAACTAGGTCTTGCATGAAGTTTTGCCAACAATTTGCCTGTAATGACATAAAGAAATTTTCTATTTTGGTAAAAGGACCAGCTGCGTGGAACTCACTGCCTTGTGCTCTTACTCAGCTACCAACTTGCACCAGTTTAAAGCACATTTAAAACAGTACTTAATGACATTGGAATGATGGTTGTCACTGTATAATGAACTTAAATACAAACTAGACATTAGCATAATACTTTGTAATTAAGAATGTAAAACAGTTGATGCTACCTCCTGTACAACATTATTTTGTATTTGGCAACTTTACATAGCAGGACCCCTATGGTTCCTTCTGAGTTCTCCATTTGATGCCTATTGATGTGAACTTGATTCTGTGTAAAATTTGTAAGCTTTTGGTGATCAATAAAGTGATTACCATTACTACTGCTGCTGCTGCTGCTGCTGCTGCTGCTGCTGCTGCTGCTAACTGTAAAGTGAACTATTGTTCACTTTACAGTTACATGTAGTAAAGTGACACTCAACAATGAGTGTCAGGCAGTCTTGTTGTCAAGACCTTAAACCTCAAGACCAAGACTTTGAACCTCGAGACCAAGACCAAGACTTTGAACCTCGAGACCAAGACCAAGACTTTGAACCTCAAGACCAAGACCAAGACCCAAAAAATCACACTCAGGCCAAGACTTGTTTTCCTTACAAAAAAAATTGTCAAGTCGGACTAACCGCTATTTTAAAGAAAACTTGAGTCTTTTATTTTATTCAAGCTTTATTAACTTTAAATGCAGACTGCAGAGAATTCCGAATTCATATTTACAAAGTCCTTCATGCAAAATGTTATTCCAAATCCCTTTTGTATTTTATAAAAAAAAAACAATTCGCTCAGAATTTTCTGACCAAGTACTGTGGGCCTCATAAAAATTCAGCCATGTGAAAAAATACTTTTCATAGCTATAGGTGCTGAAGTCGCTGGCACACACAGTACCTTTTCAAGCACTGGATGTAAATGTACAAATCGTGAGCCTTTTTGAAATCCACGCATGGCTTCAGAAACAAGTCTCGGCAGGGCTTTGCTGACCAACAAGACTTGTATCCGTCCGTAGGTATTTGTTGTAGGTTAGGCCTATGATGCAAACAAGTTTGATAAGTTTTTAATTCTTGAGTTTTGTTAAATGACTGTTCTTATTGACCGCCGGTCTTGGTTTTGGTGGTCTTGCGAGACCAAGACCAAGACTTTGAACCTCAAGACCAAGACCAAGACCTTGAACCTAGTGATGTGAGCGTGAAATATTTCATTTGAAATATTTCATTTCTGACAGGTTTTTTTGAAATATTTCAATGACCAAAAAAAACAACATGTTTTGAAGTATTTGGATGCACACAAATTGACACAATGTCTTGAGTTGGACCAGTTTGTGCTGTTCCAATGACATGGTGCTTTTCCAAAGAGATGGTCTGTTCTGCAATCGGATATTAACTTTATAATAGCAGGCGTTACTTTGCTTGTCATTGTTTGCACTCTATTTGATCGTAGTCGATGGCAGCCATGATGGATTTCTTGTACACAGTTTCCGTCGTCATGCCTATTCCTGATTTATTCATGTTGTTTGACGAATGAAAGACTTCTTAAATAAACTATGATGACAGTGACGATGCCAGTGATGATGATGACAGTGACACTGACAGTTATGATGATAGAGACAATGATGATGTTGACGATGACAACAAAGATGATGACATGGACGATGATGAATAACAATGAGGAAATCTTGTAACTGACAGATTTTAGCAGTATAATTACTATTAATGATGGTTTACTCTGTCTGACTGATAGTACTATTTATGTTTGTGTTCTAAGTTGTATTCTTAGAACTTTTTGTAAAATTTTGTTCGCCGGATTATTATTGAGTCTAGTTGACATAGTATTTGTGATTTATAATTTGTCTTGTAAAGTCACTAAAGTGTTTCGAATTCTATACGATTGACTGTGTCCTAGGCTAGCCTCCTAGGCTAGCAGAATTTAGCTAAAATCACATTTATTTCATTTATGACAAAACAAGTGATTAATAATAAGTGTTAAGCATAACAATGAACAATAACATCTACTTTATTAGATCAAACTGTAATTTGTGACATTTGGTGAATAAAATGTTTTTCAACATATAATGTAACTCTCATAAAAGTCATTCTTAAAAACAGGTAATTAGAAATAAATTGAGTATCTCGAGGATGGTCATCACTAACACAATAATGCATATACAGGGACGTAACTAGCGTTGGGCTTGGGGGGGCTTAAGCCCCCCCAAACGAAGTTGAAGCCCCCCCAAACAAGTCAAGCCGTTGTATGCTTACGGCTAAAATTCGTATGAACACTGTATAAATGTTGCCATGTTCAAGGTTTAAGCCCCCCCAAACGAAAAATCCTAGTTACGTGCCTGTGCATATAATATGTAATATGAGAGAAATAAATAAACTGTTATTATGGTTGTAATTAGTTGTAAAATGTAAAAAAAACTAATTTCAAATGTTTCAAAGGAAACTGAAATATTTCAAATAAAACTGAAATATTTCATTGAAATATTTCAACGCCAAAAAAACATGTTTTTTTACATCTCTACTTGAACCTCAAGACCAAGACTTTTGACCAAGACCAAGACTTTTAAAAACGAACTCGAGTGCACTCAAGACCAAGACCTTGGTCTCGAGGACAAGTCTGGTGTCAGGCAAGTAACATTATAATACATGTACAGTTGTAAAGCGCTAAAGAGGTTATGGTTTACTAGCCCATTTAGCTACACTGGAACGTCTAAAGTAGCAATGGAGCATACATCCATGTGCCTCTGTGTGTGCGGTTCAATGGTGGTTTATTTAAGAGATGGTGAAGGATGTCACAGGTGATCAATTCATTGACAAAACACGGTTGAGGACACGAATCGCCGAAAGTGGTGAAAATGAAAACTGACCGATGCAAAATTGACTGAATTCCCGAAAACTGTTTAAGTGAGTAAGCACTCTTTAATTAGCATGAGACAAATGCTAATACTTTACAACAACGATGCATACAGTGGGGAAAAGTAGCACAATAGCACATTATCAGTAGAAGTAGAACACAAAAATGATGCAATATTTATTATAACAGAGTGTCTATATACTAGAGCGATCTGGAGAACATATTAAGCAAGTCTACAAATGGAAACAGGTTAGATCTTGGAACAAACATAAAGAGTAGCATTGTCCCAGTTTTTGTATTTGTAAAGTGAGTGAATGATGGAGGATTTCTTTTCCAGCAGTGTATGAAAGTATGGTAAAGGCAGGAAGTCCATCCCCCAGGATGGAAGAGCATGTTAGCCGGGAGATTACAAGGGCTTGGAAAAAATTCGTTAGTTTAATGGAAGGCATTGTTTGAGATTGGAGGACTTTTAGTCTTTTAGTGGGCTGCAAACCTTCAAAATGAACGTCACATGGTCATCAAATTTTAAATCTTCTCGGAAAAGAACGCCCAGTAATTTAACAAGTTTGATTCTTTCAACATTTCTACCAAGCATTCAAAACCCGAAAACTAGAATGGAACAATCGGCCAATACCCTGAATAGTATATTCCACTGAAACTGCCCTCCTTTCCTTGCTTTCTGAAATTTATTCAGCTGTTGATAGGTCCGAACTCACCCTTCTGGCACTATATGATGTCTCTGCAGCCTTTGACATGGTGGACCACACCATTCTTCTACAGCGTCTTGAGACCTCTTGTGGTCTGAAGGGCCCCCCTCTCCAGTGGTTCCGGTCATACCTGTCTGATCGCACTCAGATGGTTATCTCTGGTGAATCTAGAACTCTGTGGGTCCCTATTAAACTCGGTGTTCCGCAGGGCTCTGTTCTGGGCCCTCTCCTCTTTATTTTGTACACGGCTGGTATCCCCTCTCTCTTCCCCATCCATGGGGCTTCAGGCCATCTCTTTGCTGACGATGTCCAGGCTTATGTCCATGGGCCTCCTTCCTCTCAACTTCTTCTTGTTCAGCGCATCGAAGCTCTTTCTCGTGATCTTCATACCTGGATGTCTTGCAATCGCCTCTCCCTCAATTCGTCAAAAACCCAGTTTATCTGGTTTGGCACTCCTCAGCAACTTAAAAAACTCGACTTTGCTGTGCTGTCTCAAAGGTTTCCGCTTTTCACTTTCTCGTCTAGCGTTCGTGATCTAGGAGTGACCCTTGACAATTCTCTCACCTTTACTGAACACATTTCCAAACTCACTCGCACTTCCTATTTTCACCTAAGGCGCCTTAGAGCTATCCGTCGCTCTCTGTCATCTCCAATTTTCACTTCAATTGTCCATGCATTTGTCTGCTCTAGACTTGACTACTGCAATTCCCTCCTCATTGGTCTTCCCAAAGTCCGTCTTGCTCCTCTTCAGTCCGTTCTCAATGCTGCTGCTAGATTAATTGCCCGTCTTCCTCGATTCTCTCATATCACCACCTTTATGGCAGAAGAACTCCACTGGCTCCCGCTTTCTGCCCGCATCCAATTTAAGGTCCTCATCCTTGTCTCTAAGGCTCAGCTTGGTTTCGCTCCAAAATATTTATGTGACTTATTTCATCGCCCTCACTCTGCGGCTTCTCTTCGTCCTCTTCGTTCATCTGACCGTTTGGACCTCCTCGTTCCCCGTGTCAGGACTTCACTGGCTCAATCTAGGTCGTTTGCTTCCATTGGCCCTGCTCTTTGGAATGGGCTTCCTCCGTTTGTTCGTTCTTCTATTCTCTCAGGTAGCGTCTCTTCCTCTTTTACCTTTCTTAAAACTTGCTTTTTCTCTCGGGGTCTATCGCACTGGGAGCGCTTCTGAATGGCCCTCCCGCTAGAAGCGCTTTATAAATATCCGAATACAATACAATACAATACAATACAATACAATACAATATTTGAAAAAATCTTGAAAAGTTAAATTTGCGTAAATAATAACTTAGAAAATAGGCTTAGAGGATTTGCCGGTAATTTTATTTCGGGGATTGATGTTTCTGGGATTCGCTATGTACCCAGGCCGTACGGTCGCTACATAAACACGTGAATATGTATATTTTACTATTAACTTCATTACTCTTGTGGCATCACCGAGTAACGTTTAACTTTTTGTGGGTTATACAGAAGTCTGCAAGATAAATGCACCAACTTGAGCGGGTAATCCTCCAGTTTAGGTGCTTTAATTATTTTTCATTGGATTCCTTTGCATTATTCTTTGGTCAATATTTTCATCGATCTTCCAGCTTCTAATCTGAGCTGTTTTTTCATCGAGATTCCAGCTTCTACGTTGAGGTATGTTTTCATCTCTAATCCAGCTTCTAGTTTAAGTTTTACTATGAGAATTTTTTCATCGCTCATCCACGGCAATGATATCGGCGCTAAATGATATAGTTTCTTCGCAATTCCAATTTCTAGTTTTCCGTTTTATTATGTAATATTTTCATTTATCCTGCTTCTAGTTTCAATAATATTTTCATCAATCATCCAACATCTAGTTTGACTTCTGTTTTCACCAGTCATCACAATAGGCCTAACTGATAACTATCCACTATACATATAATTAAAGCACCTAAACTGGAGGATTACCCTTGAGCGAATGACAAAATGCAGTAGAGATGTTGAAGGACATTCTTTAACGCTATGTTATTTAATCAATTATTGTTCAAAGTTACACACTCAACCGCTAAACATTATACAGGCGTGTATGGCCCAACCAGCAGAGGCGAAAATCTGCAGTTCTGCACATAACTAGTCTTTGGGGGACAGGTTTCGGCGGGAAAATTTGTTGCATGTTTCTTCGTCAAAGGGGTGGGGAACGGAGGGTAAGTAAGTAAGTAATTTAGTTGCCACATTCATTAGGCCTAAAGTTAATGACTTTTGTACTGGGTTAAAATTTATTCGCGCGGGGGCGCGAGAAATCTTTTTACTTATTTTTTTGTGCACGAAAAATGCGTTAACAAGCTTTGTAACGTTGTAACGGCATGTAGGCCTAGATATATATTTTCATCAAATTGTATAATCACTTGCAAACTAATTCAAATCTAAAGTTAATTAATAATTATATTAATTAGTAACACTTTAAAATGATTTGAGAAAATAATTTGCTATAGTGCGAAAAAATATAAACAAGAAAATTATAAACAAAACTCACTATAATTTTCGTTAGTTGTTGGTGGCACTGTGTTGCTTTGTCAGCTGCCTGGTCTCGGTGGCCAAGTCTCCACTTGGCAATTATTTAACAAAAAATAGCAATCAAAAAGTTTCTTTAAAAATCGGGGACAACTGTATACTGTGTCCCCCTCACTGTTAAAGGTAGAGGGACTTGTCCCACTGGATGATGGATGAGGGCTATATGCTATAGTCATAATATAATAGACCTATTATACACAGCGGGCTACCTATAGCTACTTTACAGACGCATCAGTTTCTTTGAGAATTGTTGGGGAAATGTCATTTGCTATTAGGGCCTATAGGGCGTATACTATCCATAGATCAGTGTTGGACACTCCAACAAGAAAAGCGCAACCCACGCTTGAATCTCAACAAATTGATCCTCTTTGGAAATTGTTTTAGTTTTCTGAATCGGACACTGTAGGCCTACTAGGCCTTATCCAACATTCTGACTCTTAAAAAACATATACAGAAACTTGACGTTGACTGCACGTAACGAACTTCTCGGTTCTTGTCATTTTACTGCTAGCTGGACCTATATTTTTGGCAAAAAATGTCAAAAAGTTCACTGAGGAGTAGGCCTAAAGAAGGCCTAAAGTAGGCTAGGCCTATTATATGATTCGTTGTTCAGCGATGTAATCAATCAAGAAATGTAATCGTAATCTCCAAACTTTTAAAGCGCCACTCGAAGTCCAAGCGCAGGGCACCAGCCTATTCACGAGCGCTACGTAAAATCAGAGGATGTTTTCCAAAGAGTAGGCCTATAGTCCAAGCTCCAAGGATGTCCGAGTCCGATTTCCAGAGGACCAGATCAAGATTAGGCCTACGTTGTAATGTAGGGCCTAACGTAAATCGTCGAAATTTACATAAATGAATGACTGATAATAGGTATACAGACCATATACGTTTCCATCCGGTTATGTTCATCTGCATTTCCCGATGGAGAGTGGAGAATGGGGTATTACCTGATCGACTATAATTTTCAAAATAAAGAAAACATGGAGATCAAATGGGACAAACTGCATGCAGATCATTCGATGCGCAAATCGGTCCCGATCACAAGCTATAGGCCTAGTAATAGTCAACTTGAAAATGAGACTGAAGAGAGGAATCCGACCAACGAAGAACATCAAGTATGGTAGCCTACCAAGAAACTGATCACCCGACAAAAGTAGGCCTACGAAGAACATACGAGATAGCGGGGAACATAATATTATTCAATTCAATTCAATTCAATTCAATTCAATTCAATCAATCTTTATTGATATTCACGACAATTACAGTATGTTATGAGCATCCGATAGACGTGAAGTGCCTAGTAGGCCTACTATTACACATTGGTATGAAACAATTTAACAGTGAAAGCACTTAGTAGCCTTTAGTAAAAATAGACAATTTCATATCACGTATTGCCATATAAATTTAACATACAGTATACTTAGCAGGTTATTAGTCGCGAATAGCAAAGGGTAACCCTAAAGGGATGGAAGTCCCGCTGTATATATATATATATACAGCGGGACTATATATATATATCCTACAGGTCAACGATGAGGACAGCATAGAATGTGGTAAAATATATAAAACGGATTTTTTTATTATGTAGGCCTACCAACAATTACATAGTCGGAAGAGCTTGAAAGAAAGCGGAGGATCTATGGATATCTGACGATCGAAGTAGGCCTATTAGGCTATTAGAACTCATTGAAAAAGATGAAACCTAGCCAAAGAACAAGCTATTACACTGCCGACTGGAAACATGTTTAACTGGCTCACTAGAGAAATCTCAAGGAAATGCAACGAGACAAACAACTGGATGGAACAACAAAATTAGGCCTAATGCAAAGAAGCTGCGGAAGCTTTCAAGCTATAAATAGGATGCGTTCAAAGTATAATAATAAGATAAAACTACTTAGTGGACGATTTGAGCTCAAATTAAGTTGCATCAATCAAAGACGTACGAAAATGGTAAATTAGGCCTATGGTAAAGTAGACCTATAGGGCCTACTAGATAACTAGAAGACGATGCAAGTATACTGAAATGAAACGATGGAAGGAACACTTCGAATAAATATAGGCCTATATGCCTACTAGGCCTAAACGTCGACACACATTACGACCATACAGTTTTCACACAGTTGGCCATAAACAAAACAGAAGAACAGGCACAGAATCATGGGCGGCGATTCAGAGGGGGTCGAGGAGGACAATGGGGACTCACCATAGGGCCTACAGTTGTCCCCCCCCAATTTTTCTCGCGTGAGCGCGAAGACATTTTTGGACCTCTTTTTTGAGCAGATCAGTTCAAACCTCTTTTTTGACCAGATAAGTTCAAAAGTGTCCCCCCCCACCACCTGTCAAACAAAATCGCCGCCACTGGCCAGAATTACTACAGGAAGAGGTATAAGATGCCGGCAAAAAACTGAAAAGGATAAAGCTCCAGCAGTGGTCATATTCAGTACCCTCGGTGTCTTCGCACACTGGTCGCTCCACTGTCCGCTCGGCCGCCAGAGGCTTTCTGGCTGTTCCTCAGGCTTCTCTATACTCGACTCCACAGGAAGTCTTGTTGTCAAGACCTTAAACCTCAAGACCAAGACTTTGAACCTCAAGACCAAGACCAAAACCAAGACTTTGAACCTCAAGACCAAGACCAAGACCAAGACTTTGAACCTCAAAACCAAGATCAAGACCTTGAACCTCAAGACCAAGACCAAGACTTTGAAACTCGCGACCTACCCCTAGACCAAAACCCCAAAATCACAATCATATTCAGACTTCTATTCCTTACTGGAAAAAATTTCAAGTCGGAATACTCGCTATTTTAATGAAAACATGAATATTTTATTTTATTCAAGCAAAACAACTCTAAATGCAGACTGCAGAGAATTTATAATTCGTATTTAGAAAAGTTCTTCATGCGAAATATTATTCCAAATGCCTGCTGCATTTCATAAAAACCATTGCAATTCGCTCAGAATTTTCTGACCAAAATTGGAGCCTCATAAAAATTCTGCCATATGAAAAAAATGCGTTCTACAGGTGCTGAAATCGCTGGCACACACAGCAGCTTTTCAAGCATTGAATGTAAATGTACAAATCGCAAGTCTGCTTTGAAATCATTCCATGGTAAATAACCGGAAGTCAAATAATTGTCCAAAATAACAGTGAAGCCTTATTCACACCGCGTAAATAACAAAGCAACTGTATTAGCAATTGTTGGATATTTTTTTAATTCTTTCGTTTTGTTAAATGACTGTTCATATTGACAAAAGTCTTGGTCTTGGTCTTGGAAAACCAAGACCAAGACTTTGAACCTCAAGACCAAGACCAAGATTTTGAACCTCAAGACCAAGACCAAGACTTTTGGTCTCAAGACCAAGACCAAGACTTTTAAAAACGAACTCGAGTACACTCGAGACCAAGACCTTTTTCTCGAGGCCAACAAGACTGCCCACAGGCTTTCCACTTCAAAACTGAAGTCTTACCTCTTGAAGAATTCCTACCCTAACCCATCCGATCCTCTATCTTCCAAGCTTTCTTGTCCTCAACTAAACCGGCCGTAACAAAATACCAAGACTTTTAAAAACGAACTCGAGTACACTCGAGACCAAGACCTTTTTCTCGAGGACAACAAGACTGCCCACAGGCTTTCCACTTCAAAACTGAAGTCTTACCTCTTGAAGAATTCCTACCCTAACCCATCCGCTCCTCTATCTTCCAAGCTTTCTTGTCCTCAACTAAACCGGCCGTAACAAAATAATGCTCCATGGTCTCTGATAACTGAACACCTCCAATGGACATCGATCTCTGGACAACCCTTCTGATACGACGCAGCGCTGAATAAGCTGGTGGTTTGCGTTTAGCTTCATAGCAGCGCTTTAGAAATGTGCAGATTACGATCCCCGCATGCGCGAGGCTACTGGTCAATCTGGAAGTTTTGCTTATGTTGTCCTCTCTAGTTGGAACCGTCTTCCGCAGGAATTGCGGCTTGAGCTCATCAATCTATCTCTTCATCTGTTCCAGAAACGTCTGAAGTCCATTTTAGGTTATTTGTTTGTGTTAGCACTGTAGGTCTACACCAGTGATTTTCAACCGGGGTTCCGCGGGCTTCGGCCAGGGGTTACGCGGCAGTTCAAAATATAATTTTAAAATAGGCCCTATCAACTGAATAATTCACAAAATGATTGGCAATGAGCAGAATTATTCAGGGGTTTCAGTCATTCTTGCTTGACACAATTATATGTTTAAATAATTAACATTATTACATGAATGTTGCATTTTGTATGTCGTTATATTACATAGGCCTACATACCATTATAATTAATTATATACGAGTCTATACTCATGACTTATAATTTGGAAGAGATATTATTATGCGTCAAATGGGAATTCTCTAGATAGGCCTAGTTTCTATATGTCATTCAGTCGACAAAGTATATAGGGCCTAGGCTATTAGCACATTTTACCGTTTATTTCGAACTATTTGGACGCTCTGTCCAACAGTCTCAACTCTTAAATCTCAATAACTACTTTCAGTAAGCAGTACGACTGGGTACGTTAACTTATAGAAACCCATTTGCAGGAATTAATTCTTCTTTGGATCAGTTCACTTTGAAAGAGGAGAAGAACTCGCTGAAATCGCGACTGATGGAATGCTCAACATGCAGAGAGTTGGACTCGTTTCGGATGGTCGAGAAGGAATATCCATCTAGGGCCAATTGCTCAGAAAAAGTTGCGAATTCTAATGCAGTTTTCGACTAGTCAGCTATGCAATTTCGGATTTTCTGCCATGACTACCACAAAAAAGTGAGAACGACTCTTGTCTGTTGAAGACGAAATTATTACGGGTGTGTCTCTTTACGATTCGTCCGAGAATTAAACTGTTACGCCGAAGCCATCAGACACACATTTTACGCTAAACTTGATGAAAGCTATACTTGCAGCACTGCATGTCTTAAACACTTGCAGAATATTTTAATATTCTATCCTTCTGTGAAATAGTTGCTGACGAAATACAATAAAAATGCTGTTCTTCAGTAGCATATTGTTTTTGTGCACTACACTTGTGTGCTAAAGTAGCCTATATACTGTCTTGTAATGTAATAGGCCTATTATAGCCTGTACCAGGTGCAAATAACCAGTGGCGGCGATCTTGTCTGAGAGGTGGGGGGGGGGACAAAGTCGGCCACGATCTCGTCGACGCCCGGTTTTCTGCCACTTTATCTCCGACAAATTTCCATTTCATCTCCGAAAAAGTTGATGACCTTTTTTTTAGTCCTTCACCTCTTTTTACAACTTTTTCTTACGCTCTCCTTTCTTTTTTTCCCCCGCTTCTTGACTTTTCACCCACTTTCATTTTTCGCCAATTTATCTCCGCAAACTATAGATTTAACCTCGAAAAAAAGTTGATGACCTTTTTTCTTTTTTTTAGTCATTGACCACGTTTTACTACTTTTTCCCGTTCCCAACGTCTTCTTTCTCATCATTTTTTTTGGGGGGGACACTTCTCCTCGAAATGTGGATTTTTACCTCCTCTGGTCACAAACTCTCCGAAAACCCTCACGCGCAATTACATGTCTCCACCTTTTTGGTCTTTCTTCAAAAGGTGGGGGGACAAATGCATGGAGTGTCCCCCCACCCTTAAAGGTGGGGGGACATGTCCCCCCCATCCCCCTATAGATCTCCGCCCATGCAAATAACATATTAAATGTTCAAAATTCTAAAATTTTGATCCCAACAAAATTCTAAAATCTAGATCCCAACATTAGAAATTACAATTACATTTATTTCTAGCAATATTGGATGGGTGAAACAAGCTGCAGGGTTCCGTGAGCCAATGAGCGCTTTGTGCAGGGTTCCGTCACTATAAAAAGGTTGAAAACCACTGGCCTACACTGACTTGAAGCCTCTCTGAATCGCTGAGTGGCGCTTTTATAAATGTTCGATAACAATAGGGCCAATACAGTAAGTTACAATCTCAGTGAACTTCTGGATCCGCTCCTGAATTACTTTAAACTATATTACACTTACAGCTAGTGTGCAATAATTATAGGCTTACGCAGAACAAGAATTTGGATAGCCTACCTATCGAAACAACGATTACCACTATTCGTCTACAATTGAACCAAGAATTAACGATCTATAAAGTACAGATCTGGCCGATCTTCAGTGATCTTAAACGCGCATCTGACAAAATTCGTTCGAATTATATTTCGACATTCGCATTCGTGCAGTGAATTATAGGCCTATAGGGCCTATGCCCCATGCACTAACCCGGCCAGTCGCACACGATAGTGCCCCATGCACTAACCTGGCCAGTCGCACACGATAGGGCCTATACGAATGTAGGCCTAACACAGGCCAATTGCGCAACGATAATGTCAAGTGCAAGTGATAATAGGGGCCTACACGGTAATTGATTTAGGCCTAAATCTTAAGGGCTTCTTCATATAAAATAATAATTTGCAAAAACAATGGGTATGAAAAATTGGGGTACGGAACCCTCAAGTGCAAAAAGTGGGGGTACGGGTATATCCTCGTACCCGGTAAATTAGGCCTACGCCTATGGGCCCTACCACTCACACGTACGATTCCACAATCGTAGGCTAATTGCATCGTAATCTCGACATTTCTACAGCGCCCAATAGGCGAAGTCGCGAGAACCATATGCAGCTGATTCATGCGCTTAGTCAAAACATAACCGATAGGCGGGGGTTAAGCTGGTTCCAAGTCAAGATCCAAAGGGATCAGGCAGGCATACAGTCAGACGGCCAACGTGGATGGTATTTAGAGTTGAAATGGCGAGAGAGGTAGGGGAAGAGGAGGAATTGGAATAAGATTTGTGAAAGAGCAGTGTTTTCAGTTGTGAGTTAAAGATCTGTGGACTGTTAGCAAGAGGTGATGTTTTGGTCAGTCTGCATTAGGCTAATGGACTGGTCAGCTTCGACTTGTCCGTTTTTTCGTCATCTCGGATGAAACCGTCACGACCTTCTCCTTAACTTTACAGTCTCGCGAGCTGTGCATTTGGATATCATATCGCTGACGTGAAGCTCATGTTCCTGCTCATGAATGTATTCGCCTCCATATCGTCATCGGTCAAGGTGTTTCTTCCGGCGAAAGTCTCCTCCTCCTCCTCCTCCCCTCCTCCACCACCTCCTCGTCGTCCTCCTCCTCCTTCTCCTCCCACGCATTGGTCGCGTTTGAAACGGGAACCTTGACGCAGCGCAGGCTCACTACTAGACGCCGAATGATAGGACTATAGCTAGGTAGGTCTAAAAGGTCTATAGAGTCAGCATGCGCACACGAGGAGGCAGCCTCGTCGGGAAACGCGCGCACCGGCACTACCGGCAGCAGCTGGAGCAGAAGCAGCGGCAGAGATATTGGAGATTTCGGCCAGACCCACGTACGAAGGCTGTCTGCGTGTGTTAAGAGCTTATAAATGTCATGCTCGATTCTCGTAGAACGAAATTAGACTATAGAGCGGCAGCAGTGAATTATCGGAACCGGATTGAAGGCGAATAGGTAGCGAGCGAGAGGGCGAGAGAGAGCGAGAGAAACAGAAACAGCGAGAAAGAGATAAACGCACGGAGACATAGAGAGGCAGAGAGACCGACACAAAAACAGATCACAGGCAGACATACAGAGAGAAAGAGAGGCTGAAGCTATTGGCAATGGATTTGTGTATTTGTTCAGTCGTGGTAAAGTGCAGAATTCATCGGAGTTCTGTTATGTTGGATAACTGAGTTGTCTTAGAATAATTATACGGTACCTGGTTCTGATTGGAATTGGAGTAGTCGTCAACATCTGGTTCACGGTTGAAACGAGTTACTCTTCTGAATGCAGCCATGGGAAAAGACGTGGACTTAATTCAAGCTGTGAAAGCGGAAGATCTTACGACTGTCCGCAAAATTCTCGGCAAGAGTTCAACCACACACACAAAAAGTAAGTGTACGGAAACATCGAGAGTTTTACAGATAACAACAGAAAAATAATACAGAAGTTTTATGTATCATGTATGAAGTTTTATGTATGACAATCGACGATGTGTTAATTACTTATCGCAAAGTAATCAATTGTTGTGGTGAGTTGACCGACCGATTTCCATCGACGAAGTCAATTGACAGATAATTAGCATACTAATTAGCATAATACGAACAGTTCTTGTTGGAGATTCCAGAAGTCTTAGATCAGCATCAAATCAAATCAAACCCCAATCAAATCTTATCTTAGAACTTCTGCAGCGCCTTTATCATAGGCGTAATTTGTGTGCGGGGTACGAGGGGTACCCGTACCCCCCCACTTTTTGGGCTGGGGGCACCGTACCCCCACTTTTTGAATAATGCCAATCAAATATTTTATTATTCCTTTCCAGAGATCGCAGTCTCAGCCTTGCTTCGTGTATGTAAGAAATTGGTACCCCCCACTTTTTAGACAAAAGTTACGCCCCTGGCCTTTATAAAATATGCTACCGATGAACTGAAAGCAGTTCAAACAGAATTGCAATCTGGTCAGTTCCAAGGGCAGTGAGACAGAGAAGCAGCCTAAACAGGATGAGCACTGAGCATGCAGAAGGTAAACATCTCAAAGGAAACAGCAGAGTATTGTGATTGTGGAAGTGCATTCCAAAATAGATAAATCACAGTTTGAAATTCTACATGTGCAGAGCATTTTCTTCTCTATGGGATTGCATCTGTTAAGAACTGTATTGAAAGTAAAAGCAAGTATATAGTTGTCCAGGATTAGATTAACTGAATGAATTGAATTATGCTGGATATAATATTATCATGTTATTTTCGGTTGTAAGAAATGAGAATGTATGAAAAGCTTAAGTAATGGACTGTACAGATTCAACTTTGTACTCTTGTGCTGTGGTAAATTCAAATTTTCTCATTTTGTACTTTTCCTCAAATGTTGCATTAATACTTAATCTATTGTGAAACTATACTTATTTAATAATACTTAGTTGGTAATTACCATAGCAATGATTAACGTAGATTAGTACTATTTTATAAGTGAACATTATGTCATTAGCCAATTATTGTGTGGCAGGTTTAATGCTTTTATACAACAAGCTGAACTTCTAAATAGCTGCTTCTTCTGTTTTTTTGTGATGCTTTTGTTGAGTGTTTTCTGTCTGTTTGCACAATAGAAATTGATGATTGGTTGGTTGATTGATTTATTGATTGATTGATTGATTGATTGAGAGATGCTCATTCGCTGTATACATTGCATATGCCATAATCATAATGTCACCTCTTTGTCACTCTCAACAATCTGTACAGGATAATAATCATGATATTGATCATGATCATTTTTGTGACCACAGACATGTCTGTGGTCACAAACATGTCACCACAGACATGTCACAGATTCATTGTGTATATGAATCTGTGACAATTTTTTTAGAGAATTGTTAGACAATTTTTAGAAAATCTTTTAAAGTTTTAAATTAGCTCAACTATATTAAAAGAAATTAGATACTGTTATTCTGAATTGCACTGGAGGAGGCAACTTGTGCTAGAACAACATTCACATTTTTAGTCGTTGTTTTTTTTCTGGGAGTGGCTGGAAGTTAGTGTGTGGGAAATAGTCATAACCACAGTTGAACATGGTTCCAGTTCTGGAAGATTAGAGACGGATGGTCGGCCATGGATTTCCAATTAAGCCATACCAGGCAGGGGCAGGCTTTCACACGATCCCATCTTCCTTCTTGGTTGAGCTGCTGAAGCTGCTGACCCGAGTCTGGGATTCCATTACTGGGCCAGAAACATTTCCATGCAGTACATGTGCCTGGCGGACTTCCATTAAGGGAGGAAGTCAAGGCAGTCATTACAGATTGATGCTGATGGCAAAAGCACGTGGCCAGCTTGCATCTCTGCTGCTGTCCTGCAGACCAATGGCTAGGGTTGTTTGAGATGAATTAAACTGCATTTATTTCCCAAATCTTTAAATAAATTCCTCTCAATGTCTGAGGTATATAAATTGCACTTAGTTTGCAAATCTTTAAAATAAATTCTTTTAAATGAATTTTATTATCATTATTGTTGTGATGTGCTTTGACACCATTAAAACAATGTTTATGATGAGGTAAATTAAATAGTCTGTTATATTTTGTAAATAGTTATAAAATTTTGATGACTTTTGCAACTGACTTCCAGTGCTAGATATACCCTGTGTAGTCACCCATGTTTAAGCAGCTTGAGGCTACTGAAAGAAAGTAGCTAAATTACAGTAGCAGGTTGGAGTAAAGAGAGGTTACTTATGCTGTGAACCATGATGATGATGATGATGATGATGATGATGGTGATGGTGATGGTGATGATGATGATGATGATGATGATGATGATGATGATGATGATGATGATGATGATGATGATGATGATGATGATGATAAATGTTTAATTCTTTAAGTTTGATTTGCTGGTATATTATATTGATAACTGTCAATGCCAGTAAAAGTCCCGTTAATTACACCAAATATAAAAAACTATGGTTTCATTTGTTCGTGGTATACCTTAATACTGGTTTGAGCTGAAATTGTTTACCTGATCATAAGCAACTAACTGCAACATCATCTGTTTCATTCTTCTTCTTATGTTTCCTGTGTGGTAGTCCAAAAGGATTGTAACATTTATAGTGGACTTTGAGTTCCAAACGTTGCTTGTAGGGAAGTGTGGAATGGAAAAGTATGTCGGTGGCTGGTAACTCGTAATGTCAGTTGTGTCTATCTGAGTCCATCCACTTCTTCCTGCTCTGGTTCTGATCAATAAACTGATTAAAATACTAAAGGTTTTTGGTGATATTACAACAGTTGACTGACTTGATAATCTTGCAAGTTTCTTAAATATTTGCTGAATTTAATATGAAAAAGGCTTACCATATCTAGTTTGAACCCACATATAAGCCATCAGCTGTGTGGAGAAAGTTTTTCTTAGAGGTGTGCCTGATGCTTTAGACTACTTGAGATTAGATAATGCATGCAGTTATAAACTGTTGGGGTTTAGTATAAGAGGAGCAGCAAATGTTTAAACTTGTGAGGTAATTATATTTGTGATAAAGTTGTAGTTGTAGTAGAGCTGAAATACTGTTACTGGCAAAGATTTCTTTTGACGTTGCTATTAGTTTGTCTTGAATTATACCTGATGGGTTTGAGTTTTGGTAAATGTGTAAGCTATCTATTGACATGTTTTAAGTGAAATATCACGGTATGCATTTCCACTTATCCATTTTTAACAATAAGGTCTTTGACATAAGTGTTACCTCACCTTAGCTTACCTTACTTTACCATACCTTTCCTTAGGGTATGTTTATTTTTGCGCATTGATGTTTCTGATGTATGATTTGGAAAGTTGGCTTATTTTTGTGTTGCCTCTTAGGTTAGACATATCATTAGAAGTTTTACCTTTGAAGCCATTTGACATCTGATGGGTCATTGATGATCCAATTTATGTCACTGTGTGGGCACTTGCAGCGAAGGGATCAACCAGCACAAGGGCCACTTTCAGAGGCTAAGGTTAAGTGGTAAAAGAAATATCTGCTGCAACTCATCATCGCATTCCTTCCTCCTCCTTTTATCCTGCCAGTATCTTGAAATAAATTCTGCTGCAAAGATAATTTATGTTTGATTTCCTCTTGAAAGGCTGTCTTCACCTCCTATATAACTGCATTAACAACCAACGTCATTTAATGACCTTTCTCCAGGTGAAGCTATGACTGCTGGCTAGCCACTGAGAATCCCTTGGGTGCAGTAGCTTATCAGGTTGCTCTTCTCTTAGGGTATGTATTCATATGTTATTAGTGGAGGCCATGGCTTTTCATCACTCAGAGGCTGAAAAGCCCATTTTTATTTCATATGGGATCAATGAAAGAACTAAATCCAGTTAACCTTATGGATGTCACGGAGTACAATGCTCCATTTCAGTCCAGTTCTGGCAGACTAAATACGATTATCATGTGGGTAATGTAAGGTAATTTAAATTGTGAGTAATTTATCCGTTTCACAACCCTGTTTGTGTCTGGACTAAGTGCAAAGAGACAGATCCACTGTTGAAAAAATACGAGCCAGGCAAGGTATCATCTGCATAGCAGATGATAACAATATTTGGTAGCGGTATAGAACTATAGGTGCAGAGCGTTGAGTGGTTTTGGGCAGTGGTGAGTGGTGGGTCATGGCTTAGACATAATTCTGATCTCGTGAGGTTTCATAAACTGAAGTATATATTTGGCATCAGTAAGATAGATGTGGCTGTTTGGGTGGGAGATGAATTTGAGTGTTAAATATTGGAGAGGTCAGCTGGCTGTGGACCACGCCATAAGTTACTATTAATTGAGGAGGAGAGAGCAGGACTAAAGGTTAACGGATTACAGCTGAGAAGCAGCCCTTTACTGGTCTGATAAAGAATGCAGATTGAAATGACTCATTGACAGAAGGTTACTGAAGCCATACTTTGATTGTATAACAAGATCTGCTGGCAATCCACATCTGATATGCTATTCTCAAAGTCACTATTGACGTCTTTGTATGAATCTTTTCACGTTGTATGTGACTTACCCTTTGTTTTTACTGGACACATTGATAGGTGCAAAACCAATTAAGCTGCACTCAATGCCATCTATCAGATCTATCTGTTGTATTAGTTAATTCTGACCTTTTTTTAAAGGCCTGTCTGCGAAAGTGTACTAAGAATAAGAAGGAGACGTTGCCAGATACCCAACAGAGGAGACCTTCATGTACAAGGGAAGGAACTTGAGAGAGGCTAGATGGATATATATCTTAAAATAAACATTAATAATGTAAAACTACTTATTGTACATGAAACTAAATTTCTTGGTATCATAATCAATGATAAAAGATGGCGTAGCTTGTTAGCATGTTGCTTATTAGCTTGTTGCTTATTAGCTTGTTGCTTTTTACCTCTCCTCTATTGCAAAAAAGAGATATAAATGCTTTTATAATATCTTTACAAGTACCATAAAAATATTATGTTTTGTTATCTTAATGACCAGTAGTAAGCACTGCACTGATAACAATGATATTTAGCTATCAACATTTCGATTGTGAAATGAGAAATTACTCATTGGACTTCAGTATTATTGTAACTACACTCTGGTAAGGAGTCTGGGAGCAAAGTGAATGTCTGAAAGAGCTGTATAAATTTCCCTTTGTTTGAAATGCAGTTATTCATTTGGAAAACATTTTGATGGGACCACTCACATGATTTGTGGATATCCAGGTGAGTATCTGTGAATGAGCTGGTTTTCACTACTTAGGTTTTTGGGCATGAATAATCTGGAGATTATGACTATGATGAAGATTGCAGTTATTAATAGTTAAGTCATATAGAAATTCCTGCATCCCTGACCCATAGGGTAGTAGCATCCTACATCGAACAGGGATGTCTTCTTTGAACGTTGGCTGTGTTTGAGGTTTCAAGTTACTTCCCTATTCATTCTGACTTGCCAAACGATTCTTGCATTCCAAGGTAGCAGTTCATCACTTAGCCTATTCCTTGCCAGCAAACTATGGATATCAGAATGCATCACCAAGTTCCTTCTATGCATAAGGTGTGATGCTATCAGATATAATTGTATAAAGAAGATCTTACTTAGCTCAGCTTGTTTAGCCACAGAGCAGGTCAGCTTCATTAAATGCATACTGCATTTTTGCTAGTTCACCAATGGTAAAATTTTCTGAGTGGCTTGTAAAGTATTATTAACAATTAATAAAACAATCTTTCTACAATAAATCAAATTTTTTGCGGAATTAGTACATTTTTTTATCTTGTTACTTACCTCTGTAGATTGCTGAGTTTACTTTTTAGTCTTAGTAAAAAAGCTTGTAATGTTTGAAGGAAGATATAAATTCCTAGTAACATAAATTTGGTTGCAACATTTAATCTGATATTTGTGATTATTATCATCATAAATATTATGTTAGCATTAAATGAGATGCCGGAAATGTGAAGTGCTTGAGTGCGATTTGATCAGGTATCAGAGAAATCTTCTAATGACCTATGCTATGGTTGAAATATAAACTAGTACACTGTACAGATTACCGGTAGCAATAATGAATGTAATGCTTAAGTACATTTAATTACAGTGGTGGCAGTGACTGCACCAATAAAAGCAAAAACAATGCCATCACAACGTCCCAGATCTTACATCTGGCAACCTGGTATAGTGTGAGTGTTACCTGGTTTAGAAGAGGCCACGGTCAGTTTCTGAACTGCCTTACCTCTACTCTATACCTTCAGGGCCCAACAAATCATAGCAGTTGATGCCTTTAAAATGCATGCAATGCCTGATGTTTCATTTCATGGAAGTTACTCTAATAGCTTTAACAAAAAAGTAATGTGTTTAAAGGACATTATGCAGTACATTAATCCCTAAACCTTTGAAGTCCATTACCAGAATTCCCAGTCATAACACATTCAGCTTTCATGCTGGGGTGATGGGCTGTCTTCAGGGTGTCTGGAAAGGCCCACAAGTTATGTTGCTGTTCTTTAACTGCTATCTATTCATTAACTCATAGCATCTATATAGTGCATTTTTGGTACTCTGAACAGAAATGTTCTAAGTCCAGTCCTAGTGAAAAAGAACAAAATAGAACACTTTCATGTTTTGATAAGGGTACCATATGGGCCACTGGGCATTGTGCACATGTATAGCTAGAGGAATGTATTAACTCTGGAATGGCAGGATGTAGGACAGAGATTGAAAGTGTGTGGAATGGAGAGCCAATTGACTCTGGTTTATGCAGATAGAAGAATCATATTCAGCCAGAACTGTACAACATCTGTGCATCTGCCTCCATCTTGAAATTCTTGATAACATTGTCACACACAGCTAACTCTGTCAGACTCATAATTTAGCTAAAAGTAATTTTGCAATGACTTAGTAACTTATCATTAAAATTTTGCATAAAACCAGAAAACCTATAAACAGTTTGAAGGGTACACAGTTTGCAAGCATTACTGAAATCAATATTCTGTTGCAGGCTGTTGAATGTAAATCTAAGATGTGTAGTTGCATACTGACATACATACACGCGCACGCGCATGAGTGTGCATGCATTAACTCATGTGCGCGCACACACGCACACATACTGCAGGACAGAGGAACTAGCAAACAGAAGACAGCTCCTGTGAGGATTAAGGCACTGGGCTTGTAGCCAATACATCAGGCCCTTCCTATTATTTTATGCCAAACCCTTCCTGGTGCCATAACTCAGGCTGCCTCTTTAATGCATTGTGTAAAATAGCTCCCAATACAGGATGCTGTATTAGTTGTCAATATTATATTACAATATCCTTTGCCAAAAATTCTGCCTCTTCAGGAGGCAAAACTATACTTAATCTTTCAAAAACTAAAAAAAATATGTTTCATACATGAAGTCCTAGACTCATTTTGCTCTTCCATCAACAATACTGAACAAGTTTTAACTAATAGGCATGTTTTTCTGAGAAGATTTAAATCTCAAAGAATGCCTTCCACTGAACTAACAAATATTTTCCAGGCTCTTGTAGTCTCCTGGTTAATTTTTGTTCCATCTTGGGAGGGCTTCCTATCAACGGATTTGGTTAGAAGAATTGATTCGTTTTTACACATGGATGGTCGCAGTAGCCTTTTGAGTGATGACAGCATAACACTGTGGAAGATCTGGGAGAAAACTGAATTGAAGTTCTTTAAGAGCATCCAGTCACCCATCACTGTCTTAACCAATCACTGCCTGCTGAGTACTCCCATAAATTCAACTTACAGAAAAAGGGCATATATTTTTATTACCCTACTTAAATACACCGCTGCGTAAAAAATCCTTCACCATTACTTAACTGTAAAAATATAAAAATTGTGATGATGTTAGCTTTAATGATTGCTCCAACATTGAACCTGTTGGTTTTATTTCCAGTTGTAAACCTATGTGAAGTTTGATGCTGTTAGTTTTAGAGCTATCTTTATAACTGTGTATATTCAGACTTTAAAACTGCTTATAATATGCGCTAGAACTTTTGCTATTGATATTGTGCTATTGTTTCATTATTGTATGCATTGTTGTTGTAAAGTGTGGACATCTGTTTCATGCTAATAAGGATTACTTACTTACTTAATTTGTCATATAATGTAACAAATTTTCTCCTGAGAAATGAGTACAATTTGTTCTGTAACAGACGGGATCTGCTATAATCTTATTTCCAAATATAATTCATTTTGTAACATTATGTAACTGGTTTTATAAAGAATATTCTAACTTACTTACTTACTTACATGATTGTCTATTTGCTATGAGTCAGAACAAAGGAATGGTGAGAAGAATTAATGGGTTAGACAATTTGTATTGTTTCTTGAAGTGATCTGGTGATTCAAGGTCTGTGAAAAGAAAGACTTTATGTGTGACCCGATGTGCATTGTAAGCAGTGAGTTTCGTTTGACCCTAGAACCAGACCTCCTCCTCCGGTCAAAGGTTACAGAGACTGCTCTAGACAGATGCAGACTAATGTCATGCTGTGCTGTGACTTTCATTGTGACATGGATAACTTCTTGATGGAGTAAACTGGAAGCCTTAGGTGGACATTTTTTCCTCTATTAAATGATGATTTACCTGCAGCATGACAGTGTACATCAACATTGTCAACCAGATTATTCACAATATAAAGCTTTATTTTATTTCTTTCTTTGCTTTTATGCAAGTAAATTAGGTAATAACGGTTGCTTGGCACATTAACTTTGCTAATTCTGCTTAGTTAATTATTGGACATGGCCTGCCTGCCTGCCTGCCTGCCTGCCTGCCTGCCTGCCTGCCTGCCTGCCTGCCTGCCTGCCTGCCTGCCTGCCTGCCTGCCTGCCTGCCTGCCTGCCGCCTGTACCACTGTAGATGCTCATGATAGTAATTTAAACGACTTTGTGAATGTATCATTTACATCATTCTATTGTAATAAACCATTCTTAATGTAACAGGCTTATTTGGTTACAATAATATTATAGTTGTTATTTTGATTCAGTATTTTATAAAATGTTGAATTACATTTAGTGAAAGTATAGTTTTATTAGTATTAATTCCTGTTTGTTAAATATTGTGACTATTGCAAAAGGACTGCTATGAATGAGAGCAGTGCTGTGATCATAAGGTTAGGCAAAATGTGTACAGCTGTAACATTGCAAAATGTGTACAGCTGTACCATTGCTTTCAGTCAATAGCATCATTCCATACATAAGCTTCAAGACCACAGTTAACAACTGCTGCTTTGCGTTATTGCACACGCTGACAAAAATTTCCGACACTCTGCACTTAACACTGCTGTGCAGCTAAGAAGCAGATGGAAATTTAGTTTGCAGATGTGGCAAAGTGAGAATGATGAACAGGTATCAGTTGTCAAAATGAACCATAAGCCGGAAATGGCATTTTTTTACCCGTGGGCCTTGTGTGCTGTGCGACTGCAGTAAAATCTTCTTTGTGCTAACGGCTCAAATTGCAGATGTGGTTTTCTGTACTAAGATGGTGTGAACAAGACGCTTTACTCTGCCAACCAAGGCAGCAATGTCTTAAGGCGAGCGAGCATTCAGTGTGTTGTTGATGTCCAGCTTGCTTATTTATGATGGTCATCAAAAATTGATTGCCAGTCTTTGGAGTGTAGGGGTGATAGACGTAATTATGTTGACTTTGAATATGCCTCACATTGGCGTTACATGGTACTCTTTCCCGATAGATTATTCAAGAGATAATTATGGGTTCGCCAAGTGTAATTTGTCACCATCAAGTCACGACTGAGCGCTGAAGACGGTCGCGTCCCGTGTTTGCACTTGGTTAGGGTTTAGCAGCCGCGACCATTTACGGTTTTCTAACAATGGATCAGTTTCCGCAAAGGGTCATTCTGGACTAACGTAATGGTCGTTCTGTTTTCTGTGGGACCGTTGGACCTTTTGCTTCAGCTGGAAACGGCATTAGTGGGAGGCTGTGCCAAGCAGAGTGTCATTATACATGTACTTAGGTTATATAAGGGAATCAAGGAAATGAACTCAACAGCTTTTTATAGCTTTTGTCTTTCATTTTGACACTTCTCTGAAGACGTAAGTAAGTGTCTTTCGCTTTCAGATACCTGTACAATTGCCTTTCAAAATGAATCATTTGCTGGTCTCATTTCTGATCTCCATGTCTTTAGCTCCTTTCTTTATTCCTTGCACAATGTAAATGTGAATCTGCATAATTTTTTATGATAACTAAATTGTAACTAAACTGTAGTTTACTGTTAATGTAATGAAAATTTCCAAAATTTTCTAAAAAAGAAGTTACCAGTTAGGTACAATTACCTTTCAAAGCCAAAAAATCAGCCTTGAACATGCAACCAGTCTGTTGGCTTATTGATAACTAGGCAGGCCAGGTTCAGCAAATCTAGATTGGGTTTGTAACATCACATGATAATAAATATTTTGGAGAATATGTCTGATAATATTCCCTATTATTGATTTAATGTTTACAGTGTGAAACGCAATACTGCCAACAACATCATTGATCAGCAAGATTCAAAACTAGCATAATATGCGGTTTATGATGGCGGCCGCTGCAGAAACTCGTCTATCTAATCCAGTTGTGAGCTTAACCTCATAAATTCTGTGCAGGTTTCATTACAGCAGCAGTTCGTGGCTGTAAGTGCCAGACCGCTTTTTCAAAAACATTTCCAGTGGTTTGTGAGGTGGAAGAATATGGGGGCAATGGAAAGGGAAGCAGGTGCAGGATACGGCAGGCACGAATCCCAGCTTACGTCCAGCAACTAATTTAAATGAAGATTTAATTGTGGCATGCTCATTAAGGGTGGTCAGTGGTGGCGGACTCCCACACAAGACATCACTGACCAGCAGGCACTGGGCAGTTGTAAGAAAGACTGGGCATTTAAGATGATACTGAACCATTCTATCTCTTAGATTGCCTGGCATCCAGAGTGACCAGGTTATCTGCTGCACATGGTGTGGTTTAAGGTCCAATATGGTGTGTGTTGGCATGTGGTATCTCTTGGAAGCTCTTAGAAATTATCAGTCCTGATAAAACGAACTTTGCCAGCGTTTTCTGATGGTGATATTTCAGTAGCACTTTGTAACACATAAATCCACAGTGGCGGTTTAGATGAGAATGATAGAGCAGTCATTACATTTTGCCATCAGTGCTTGGCTGGAAATGTGGCTGATTCATTTGATTTCTTCTAGGCTTTCTATGCTCTTTCCAGATGTTGTGAAGACCAAAAGAAATTAAGATGTGTCTTATCTATTGTGGTAGTAAGGAAGTAAACAATGGTTTAAACCTCCAGCTTCCATTGGTAAAGCAAGAATTGGGTATTGGGAATTTCAGTCCCTACTGTCATACAGGTAACATAACATTGGTTGTAGATTCAAAGAGAATAAATTTACATTTGCACATGCCTGGGCATCTTCATGAATCTGGCTGAACGTCTTAACACATTCACTCAAACACACATCTGTGTTATCATTAGCAGTAGATGAAATATCAATTTCAAATTCAATTGGAGTCAACTTCTGTGATGCTTTCCATTGGGTGCTTAATTGCTATGCATGGGTAGAGTTGGTGGCAACACCATTGTCCATTTGTCACAGTTCTTGTTCTGTTGTAGTCTTTCTTTTTCAGTTCAGTGTGACCAGAATCTGAGTTCCAACAGACATGGTCTTCTTGTTCTAGTTTGGTGTTTATTATCACGTATAGTAACAGTCCACTTTACCTTTGCTAGGGTCAGTGCGTGTAAACTTTGAGGGAGCCAGCCCACTGGGTCCCAGTCTAATGGAAAAGAAATATGTGCAGTCTGTATAGTTTCAATAACAAAAGGCCGTTTCTATATATTTTCTAATCCGTGATGAAGTAGTACCCTCAAAAGGTAATGGGAATGCTTTCTTCCTCCTGTTTCCAAATGGGTTTGACTGTAACAGTATTCAACTTCATGTGTAATTTTATACACTACAAGTTTTTCAAGGTGATCAATCTCTTTCTTTTGAGACAGAAACATGATTTTAATGGACAACAAACGACTAAGAAAAGTGAAAAGTGTGTCTAACGTTAATTCCTTCCCTGTATGCTTACATTCAGCATTTCTTTTCTGGATGTCTTGAGTAGAATATTATAGATTATGGGTTAGTGCGAAAAAGTTGATTGGAGTGAAAGGATTTTGAATGTTTACAAAGTCTTTATGCTTACTATCTTACTTACTATGTTTACTATGCTCCCAGGAATTCCGACATTGCGTGTGAGATTTCTCATGCTGTTGTTTAGCAGATGATTTCTGTGGCTTTTAGTCTAATTGGTAGCATGTTTGGTTTTTCTCTGACGCACGTATGGTTACTACTGAAATGTGGATTATGTTTTCTGTATATTTTTGCACTTTTTCTTTAGAACCAATTGGCTCCGCGAAGCAGTCGAACATTAATCAGCAGGATACCGACGGGTGAGTGACTTTGATTGATCAATGGGTACTACTGGTTCCCAGGCCAGGTGCCTAACGCTGGTTCCATGCAGATTTCCTGCATTGATATGCTTTCTTTGTGGTTCTAGGTGTGTCTAATATTAACTCTGCTAAAAATAATCATTAGTTATTCACATGGCAACCGAGTAGGAGCAGATGATGCTGGGCAACAGATGAGCAGAAAATATATTAGTGGTGGCACGTGTGGCCACAATAAATTGACTCAACCCTGCAACCGTGTTGCATCAATAACGCAAAATAAGTGTGAGAAACTACTACTACCTACGTAGTTCTGGGAACGGAGCAGAACAACTGGTAAACAACTGACCAGGGTACAGGCTTTTCCCATAACATTGCTGTGGTTTATGTATTCCTGCTGAGCCTGGCCAGACTTCCTCACGCATTCACTCAAACACACGTCTATCTTAGCAACAGCAGTAGGTGATTTATCACTTACTAACACAAGAATCAACTTCTGTGATACTTTTCATTGGATGTTTTAATTGCCATGCATGAATAGAGAGTGATGACAACGTTGTTCATTTGCCAAAATTCTGTAGCATACCTTTCTAATATTTCCTGTTTTTTTTCAAAGTGACCACCGTCTGATACCCAACAGACATTCCTGTTCTAGCTTTGTGTTTATTATCATTATGTAGTATAGTAAGTGAACACATAAATCCACAGTGGCAGTTTAGATGAGAATGATAGTCATTACATTTGCAATCAGTGCTAGGCTGGAAATGTGGCTGATTCAGTTGATTTCTTCTAGGGTTTGTTTGCTCTTTCCAGATGTTGTGAAGGCCAAAAGAAATTAAGATGTGTCTTACCTATTGTGGTAGGGAGGAAGTGAACAATGGTTTAAACCTCCAACTTCCATTGGTAAAGCAAGTATTGGGTTTTGGGAGTTTTAGTCCCTACTGTCATACTGGTGACATAACATTGGTTGTAGAGTCAATGAGAACAAATTTACATTTACACATGCCTGGGTATCTTCGTGAGTCTGGCTGAACTTCTTTGCACATTCACTCAAACACACATCTGTGTTATCATTAGCAGCAGATGAAATATTAATTTCTAGCATGACAGTCAACTTCTGTGATGCTTTCCATTAGGTGCTCAATTGCTACAAGTATGCTTGGATAGAGTTTGTGACACTATTGTTCATCTGTCACAGTTCTTGTACTTTTGTAGTCTTTCAGTTCAATATGACCAAAATCTGAGTTCTAACAGACATGGTCTTCTTGTTCTAGTTTGGTGTTTATTATCACTATGTATAGTAACAGTCCACCGCCTTTGGGGTACATTAACTTAACCTTTGCTGAGGTCAGTGGTACTCACTGCGTGTAAACTTTGAGGGAACCAGCCGACGGAGACCGAGTCTAATGGAAAAGAAATATGTGCAGTCTGTATATTTTGAATAACAATCAATAGTGTAACTAATAATCAATCAATCAATAGTGTAACTATAATAATAGTGTAACTGTAGTAATCAATCAGTAGTGTAACTGTAAACATCTATCAATCAATTGTGTAATTGTATTGTATCTGAACATTTATAAAGCACCTCTTACAGTGTTTGCTAATCAGAGGAGTAACTGTAATAATCATCATCAGTCAATAGCCACTGCTAAATAAAACCAACAGGAAAGCTGCAGTTGTTGGTATGTTTTAATTAAATTATAACTCATTCCAGTACAAGGGGCTTATCTTGCATGGACCAGCAAAGGTGGAAATGCTGATACCGAACACTTCCATGGTTGCAATGCATTAATGCTTTTTACTCCTGAAGAACTTGTTTAATTCTCTCCTGTCATAAGCAACTAGTGTTAGGACATTCAAAGCATCCTGTGCGGTGGACCATGTGAGAGCACTTTTGCAATGGCATCTCGTGCTCTAAAGGTATCAGCTATGTACCAAAAGTTAATTGCAACATATTGCTTTGGCAGTATTAATCTAATGCATGACTATGAAGCACATTCCGTGAACAATACAGGACGGGATCAACAGTATGGGGTAGCATTGCAATTTTATTCAACAGCAGAACTGAAGCAAAATACCAGTACATGACATGTTTGACTAGAGTGGTTAATTTTACTTTGTAATTTTATTTTGCTTTGTAATATATATAGGTAATTAGGCATTGATATATTACTAGTGAGGGATAATTTCTTTGCAATGGTAACTAAAGCAGAGCTTAAAGCAGGCTCATGTATCAGTCGTGATTGATAAAACTTTACGGTTAGCATTAGAAATGCTGTAGGATCTTAAGTCATAAACAGTTGCTAGGCCTTAGTGAAGCTCTAGCCAGAGTGTCTGGTACCTGGAGGAAAATTGTGGGCATAGAACAGCAAGCCCCTAATGACTAGGTGGTCTGGAAGAGCATCCTGAGCCACTCCAGATAAGTTCAGAGCAGAATGGAAGCCAGTGCATTTTGAAGCATTTGGTATAAAATCGAGCAAATTTGGATTACGTGTTTGTTTAACTCTTTGTAGGTATATGAAAGTTGACATTATCCGAGACAGTGAGTGCTGATGACATGAAGCCCATAATGATTGGGGGACTTAGGAGCATTGTAAACTGTCCGACAAGGTCTGTGGTATTGCCCCAGAAGCATGCACATTTTGCTGAAATAAACAGACCAGGAATCAAGCACATGAAATTGGCCTGAAAAATAGTCTTTGTTGTATGTCACTTGTATTTGATGACAGAGCAAAGTCACCCAGCGAAGTCAAGCGTCAGGGGTGGAGGTGTAACCTGAAATCTCATAGAATCTACAGGAATCCCAAGTTTTATGGTCTTTGTCTCAGAGGCATCTGGACTGCTGGACCCTCTGGCCATATACGCCACTGGTCACCGATGATATAAACATATTTTGTGTTTAGAAAGGATGTCAGATGCAAACAGATGAAGTTGATTCTAATAGGAGGAGCATTGCAGAATGGAAAACCCATTGGTTGCAGACGCATATAAAGTGAAGACAATGAGTATTTTTCATGGTGGTCGCATTTAGGGTTGCAGTCTTGTTAGCCAACGGTTGCTTATCTTTGTTGGTGGCCAGATCTTGTTGGAAACAGATGCAGTTGCTGACTGCACTGGTGTGGGAGGAGAGCAGCGTCTGGTGGGTTGCTGAGTCTGATTGCCCAGGGGAGGGGAAATGTGTCTAGTTGAGCAGGAAATTTAGTCCACAGAATTATTTCCTAGGATGAAGAGAAACTAATCTGCTTGATGGAATCCTATGATGAAGGGAATCAACCCTGCTGACTGCTTGGGTTAGTTGATCTGGAAGCGAAAGGGGGGTTCGAGTTTACCAGAGGATCTGAAGTTTATTTCAGGAGTTGAAGTTTTACTTGAGGAGATCAGAGTGGAAAATACTGAACTGATCTGTGTCCGCTAATCTTCCCAAACTTTATGCTGATGAGGATCAAGCAAAATACTCATTAATTGGACATTTGTTATTATGAAGTTAAGGATGCTAGTAGATTAATAGCTTCACAGACTGCCTTCCATTGATGCCTTTTGCTTTGAGATATCTACACCAATTAAATCACTGTATTAAATGTAAAAATAATGATACTCCTACAGATCTATATATATAGTTTCCTTATATGTAAATTTGTCCGTCGTAGGACGCTACGTCACAAACGGCTTCTGTTCTATTGTGAAACCGTTTGTGACGTCAGTACTGCCGTCTTGACGACGGCGGTCTTGACGACGACGGTCTTGACGACACATATAGGCCTATAATATGACGTCATAATATGACGGGTTAATACTCTAACACTATATACTGCCGTCATAATTATAACGGGAAAATACACTAGTAAAATTATATAATTAACCTCAACAGTATTCATAATTATCCTAGGCAATATAATCTCATCATTTACTTATTGAACACGTATTTCAACTACAGTTAACAAAGGCAATATGTGATTCGATCTGACAGAATCAGGCTTATGTCGGAAGACTGCATCTTTTTTCATTTTCGTGTAGTACATGGTATAATCTACTTATTTGCCAAGTATTATAGCTAAAATCAGTCTGGAAATATTTTTTATTAATTTTATTTGTGAATACTGGTTGTTTACAAAGCGTCAAAATCTGACTTTTTGTGCATTTTCAAATCAATGCCGTCTCTCAAATAAAGTTCCACCCCTATTGAACTTGGTATTGTCGGAAAGCTGGGACTATGTGCTATTCAACGGCGGTCACATAAATGTCTGCTGTTAAAATGATATCAAATAATATCATTGCAGTAAACGTATCTGCCCGTTGCTATGGACAATTTATGTCACATCTTTGCATCGCATTTCCCGAAAACTTTAATATCGCAGTTTCGGAGTTTAAAATAGTCATAACTCTGTCAAATATTAAGATATTGGACCAAATAAGGGCTCATTTTAAAGGGGAAACTCTACTGATTAATATGGTATGAAAAAGTCATACTTCATTTTTGCATGATATAAGCCTGGTTTTGTCAGATGGCATCACATATATCTGGGGTTGAGAGTTTTCAGGTAAATCACAAATATGATGACAGTTATCATTTTGTTTATGGTTTTAGACAACTGTAAATTTCGCACAGTGCACATGGATATGAACCACAGATATAGAAGTGGAAAGCAAATACATTAATAATCGACTGCATTGTTAACTCAAACCTCATCTGTTTATTACCTAATGTAATTTTGCATATTCTATGCAGATGCCTCTAAAATGCCCAACCGTGGCAGCGCTGCACAGAGGATTCAGGATTTAATCATCCAGCCCCCAGAGTTCCGGCTTTGTCACTGAACAGATAAACTTGATTATAATTTTTGCGCCAGGCAGACAGCGTTTGCTCAGCTCGGCTGTGTCGTTTTTTTGCTGAACTTCGTTGGGAAGGTTGAAACGCGGTCTCTTGATAAATTCATTATGTCGGAAACAAAGTGGAAAATAATCGGTTTCCCTGGAGTGCTGGCTGGCTTTCTTTGCAGCCTGTCTCAACGCCATACTCCATTCTCGCTTGGGTTTAATCTTTAGCACATTGCTTTGGATTGTTTACCACACAATCTGGTTATCAGGTGTAACATTTTCCCACTGGCTTATACTTTACCATATAAATTAGTTATCTGGTTTAATAGTTGGCCCTGTTATTATTCTTTATCACAAGGAATGGCTATTAGATGTAATATTTGAGCCACTGGACTTTATGACAGACTGTTAGTAGGTGGAGTACATGGCAAAGAATAAGCCTATCAGCCAAGTATTTAGTTTATTTATTCTTTCCTTTGTATGTTTGTAAAATAAACTTGTTATTTATATATTTTATAAAGGACGCTGGTTTTTGTGCTTTCCCCTTTTCCCCTAGATATGTTAAAAACCTATCATCTCAGAAAATGAATGTTGTCCTCGTTGTGACCGGCATGTTCTCTTTGTTCCACATGCCAGGACCACTCTAGCTCAAAATAGATCTTTTACCAACATAGGGCTCTTCCTTCCCCTCTACCAGTAACCGCACTTTCTGGGTCTCTTCCTACATCCCTTTCCGTGCTTAAAACCTATTTCTCCTCTTGGAGTCTTTGCACTGGGAGCACTACTGAATGGCCGCAGCTGTGAGCAGCACTATACAAATCTCCAAGTATGATGTGATACGATACAAACGAGCCAGCAATGGCAGCAAGCGTTTCCTGAACTGGCACTAACTATGTAAGTGCACAGTCGTACTCCCACTTTAAGCTCTAATGTAATCCACCTGAAATTATTTCCTTCCTGGCTGCCTTGTTTGTCATGATGTGGTCGAACTACAGTTCCACCAATTTATGGTTTGTTGTCGTGGATAACAGTTGTATTTCCTGGACTGGCTAAGAGTCTTGGCTGAAGAGCATCGGTACAATGGGCCATTTGCACTTAGGCTGATGGGTTCAAAGCACACATCACACATAAATCACTTAGGCTGTTATTAGCTTCACATTAGCTTTCAGTTTCTCATTTTGTATTATAATCATTAACAGGTTGTTTGAAGGAAGGCAATCATTAACTTGTTCTTTCTTCGGCAGGTTGTAACTAATAAGTTCCACTTTAGTTTTGGTGGTTTATTAAAAGGTTCTCTGTCAGTAAGGTTAACAGGTTCATTGTTGAATATGTGGTAATTAACAGAGATTCTTTCATAGTAGGGGTTTATTGACAGGTTCTTTTGGTAGGAGGTTTGTAACAGGATGCTTTTTGGGAGGTAGTCATAGACACAAGTACTTTTCTAGGTAGGTGGTCACAGGTTCTTTGAGTTAAGGTACAGTCTGGGTTTTACTTGGCTGGTTACCAAATGCCTTCCAAGCTTTGTTTTCCTCTTTTGAATCCTGTGGTCTAGGGCCTAGTTTTTTCAGAAGTCTAGGACCCAATAACAACAACAGACTGTATGTCTTGACTGTGCATCCTACATCTTCCTATAATTAATCTCCTTGTTGCCTCTTTTTTCTCCAATCATATTTACCTGTCTTCTTAAATTGATATAAGAATGTAATTCATAAAGTATTTTAGTCAAGTTTGTTGTGATTTAACTGTGTCAACATATTACTGATTTGAATAGTAATTAATTTTGGTATTAATACATGGTGTATTTTACAGATTAACAGTTCTTCATCATGCAGCCTTAGCTGGCAATCATGGTTTGATGAAACTGCTGTTGGAACATGGAGTACAGGTAGATGTCAAAGACAATAAAGGTAATTTCATGTTTACTGTTTCAACAAAAATTATGCCTGCAATAGGCATACACAGGAAATTATAATCCATTCTGTTTTAATCCAGACATATTATAATTTGCAGTTTAATAACCACCAAATGTCACTTTACTTTGAATATTTGACAGCTGAATATTTTCATAAAACACAGTTATATTCATAACTTGTAATGACCAAATTATGTATAAAACTGTAATTTCAATGTTCTAGAAGACTTTTTTGTACGAAATTGTTTGAATGAAGTGACTGTTGTCTAGTTTATAATAAATATTTTCGTACTACCGGTATAATAATTTGGGGTGCTTAACTTTTTCTGATTCAAGTATTGATGCTAGGCAGATAAGTCTCATATTAGGCTGAGAGCGCCTCTGAATAGTTCACACTGTGAGAGGCGCTTTACAAATTCCCAGATACCATACCATACCATTATTCTTTCATTCAAAGCTTCTGAAACAACGTATAAAGCAAATTAGTTGGACATGACCTCATAGCGGGACACGACCTCATAGAGGCACATTTCGAAATTACCGCTGTGTCTGTCCTGTTATGAAGACAGTCAGTTTCCTGCTTACTAAATTATTTAAATGTTTATACGTGATGTCTGCTGTTTAATAATGAGAGTTTGTTGTAAGTACTTTAAGTGAATCACTTGTATTAAGTTGGAAGGGAGGAGCGAATTGCATTCTTTGTGAACAGGTGAACAAAATTAGTAAATGTTTGAACAGATGAAACCTTATTCTTGCCATTTCCTTTATATATTGTGAACCCTTAGCTGCTGTATCATGAGTTTCATCTTTTCCATTTTAAAAGAAAACTTTACTTTATTTGAATTGTTGCAAATGCTCAAATAGCTGCTGTTGGTGGCTTGTTTTAAGTAAATCTTGGTGTAGTCTCATTTGAACTCCCATATATTACCCTTGGACTGAAAGGCTGTACATTACTTGTCTTCTTTATGGGTCTGAAGTGACCAATACCTGTTTGTCGTGACTACACATATTGTCATGTCCACTACACATCTTGCCACTGCACCATTGCGTCACTGGACTATGGTCATCTCAGACGTTGCAGTTATTGAGCCAGTGCATCAGCTGTAGCGTGTCTCCAGAATTATTTGAATTTGATATCTTTGATACATTAGACTTAATGGCAGCATTCTCATCAAATGAGAATCCAAGAATTTCAGACACTAGGCAGAGATTGTTTGGTCTCCTTCAGACACTTGTGTCATGTATATATTGTAGCTGACCCCAAGTAATTGACAAATTCACAAGTTGTGACAGGCACAGAATTGGACGGTTAATTAAACAATGATACTGACATGATGGAACAGCTGTGTCATTGAATCTAACAGCCTTCATGAAATCATTTATAACAATAATACTCTCCATTATTTAAGTTATAGTCTTCTGTAGCTCCGATTTTATATATAAACAAAGACCTTATTCTATAAAGCAGATCTTACTACAATCGTTTATCAATTTTTGAATATTATGAGACCAGAAATAGAGTTTTTCTCCATACAGGATTGCACCAGACCATCCAGGCTCTTGAACTCTATCTGAAATCAGCTTGATGATGTGGCTTCTCAAATTTTTCTTGTGACTTTATATGCATTTGACATATAGGTTGGATCATTGGAAAAGATAGATAGAGCATCTTCCTTCAGATACCTCCTGCAGGGTTTACAGATAACTCAGACTTCTCCTTTCTCCAAGAAAAATTTTATATCTCACTGTTTTTCATAAAATCACTGAGCTGGAAATCAAGTGAACATAATTTTGAATGTTTTATCGGCGTCTTTCTGATGATAGGCTCAAACCCATTTCTGACATAATTCTGCATTACTGCAAAAGAATGGAGCATCATTTTTTCAGAAGTCTCCTGGGCAGTTATGGTATCCACTTCTACAGCTAAACCCTGCATATTTACTTACCATTTCAAATTTAACTTAAACAAAACTATATGTAATCCAAGTGGGGTAATATCCAGCCATGATCTGCATGTATATACAAACAAATTCTTTTACATATAATCCAAGAGAAGTGAGGTAAAATCACATGCTAATTCTAACCTATAGTTGTATCATAGACCTTGATATGTAGTTATAACAAACACATGTGGACAAAGTGGAGCATGAACTAAGTATCTTCTTCCTCAACTAATCCAATGGAACTGAATCACTAAATTCTAAGATATAATTCACACTGAACCAAATTACACATGTTCAAATGCAGACTGAGAATGCATGACAATAGACTGACCCATATAAGACTCAAATGCCAGAATGCCTGGGCTTAATGAGGTCAGCGAAACTTGTCTGTCAGTCCTGGGGGATTAATTTATAGAAGTTCATGAGTCTCTGTCATAATCTGAAAAGGTCTTGTCCTTGGCAATTTCTCCCAAGGGTCTTAGTCTCCTCTAGTCTGGAGTTTGAGAGCATTGTCCCCATCTTGATTCTACCCTGACACTTCATATATTTCCTCGAGATTGCCCTATATGAGGCAAATTAAGAAATATGTTCCCATACATCTACACATCCAATGGGACCAAATGTCAGAGCCAAATTTATGTATACATGTATAATTTTAAGATTAAGAACAGCAAGGGAGGGGGGATAGAGTAGTGGTAACACTCATGGCCAGGAGAGCATAAGGTACGCGGATCGACTCCTATAACCCCCCTCTAGGGCGGCGCCTTGCATGGCTGCCAAACCGTGTGTTAATTAAGATCTTGATTGTACTTTCATGTTTCAATGTAATCTTACTGCGTCTGTCGGTTTGAAATAATAAAGAATATAATAATAATGATAATAATAATAATAATAATAATAATAATAATGATATAAGTAGTGCTGCCAGGTAATAGCATAACAGAATTTTTTTTATTTGTTAATATATATCTATACACATATTTTTACATAAGTTGATATATATTTTAGGACATACCAGGGAAATTGTTACAATGCATTGCATATTATGTAATTCCTGTACCTGAATTTATTATATGAATGTGCTAAACATCGTTTTAAGACCACAGAATTAGAAATGATGACATAATTATTAGGTAATCAAACAACTCTGCTCGACAAAGTCGTCCAATGAAGACTCCTACGGGTTGGACATGTGAAGAGAATGCCAGTTGACTGAATTCCTCACAATGCACTACATGCCAGATTCAATGGAAACAGCAACAGAGGCAGATTGTGCTGGATAGACAATATAAATGAGGACTGACAGGACTAGGACTAACACTAAAAGGAGTACTGGACATGACAAATGACCGAGGACAATGGATATTACCTTATAAGTACCTTTTGCCGCCAAATGACTGGCGTCAGGAACTGATGATGGTGACGATGTTGAATGTGATGATGATGGTGATGATGTTGATGGTGATGGTGATGATGATGATGATGATGATGATGATGATGATGATGATGATGATGATGATGATGATGATGATGATGATGATGATGTTGATGATGTTGATGATGTTGATGGTGATGGTGGCATTATTGGTGGTGATGATGATGATGATGATGATGATGATGATGATGATGATGATGATGATGATGATGATGATGATGATGATGATGATGATGATGATGATGATGATGATGTTGATGGTGATGATGATGATGATGATGATGATGATGATGATGATGATGATGATGATGATGATGATGGTGATGATGTTGATGGTGATGGTGATGTTTTTGGTGGTGATGATGATGATGATCGTGGTGGTGGTGATGGTAATGAAACAGCTGCTTATGTTTTGTTTGATTGTCTTAGGTTTGCGGCCTTTGCACTATGCGGCCTGGTTGGGCAAGGAGAAACCAGTGGAGTTGTTACTCCAGTCCGGATCCGTGGTCAATGATCGGGCCTTAGACGGGGCCACTCCACTTCATCTGGCCTGTGAACATGGCCATTCAGATGTGGTAAGAAAAAAAGATAAAACTTCATTTTAACCCATGGGCACACATGGCAAAATCAGGCAGTTGCCCCCTCACAGAATTCACATCTGAACATTTAGGACCTACATCGGGTTGTGATGACTTATCTTAGTTTTAAAGTTTTGCCTTCTCCTGCCCAGATTTCTGTGGGTGCCCATGTTTTCACCTTTTATTCTATCTAATAGCAATGAGGAAATCAACTCCATTACTAACCAAAAGAGTCGGAGAAACAAGTAAAAAATTATGTAATTAATGTTTGTGATTCTGGAGATGCATGAGGTGTGAAGGGGATCATCACAGATAAATCAGCCAATCAAGACGAATCATAAACTGGTTTTTGATCTTCGTGTATGTAAATTGTTAGGGCATAAGGTATGAAGACTGGATTTAGTGATTTTGCTGTCTATCTGGTCTGCATTACTGATGTATGAATCAAACACCAGCAGCATAAGCAGCAGCAAGGGAAGCAGATTCTGAAGCATAAGTTACCAATTGAAGTATCGGATCTGCAGCAAATCAAACTGATGCTCTTATGCCAGAGCATGGATGGACTTTAGTGTTACTGCAGGTGTATAATTTAGTACTTGTACCTGAAGTATAAAATTGATGGATTATGTTGAGAACTTACATGAAATTAGGCCTGTTGCATATACTGTTATAAATTTTTATCTGAAATATAATTGATTTTTTTGTAATAAAATTAAATATTAAATCAAAGCCAAGCCTAGGTCAGTGGTTGCATTATTATGAATCAGTTACTCCTACAGCACTTTTCTCTAATGTACAAGTCATCAACTGATGGCACAGCAAAGCCAAGCTGTTATCAGAGTGACATCCAGAAGATTAATCTGTTGAGAAAACAATTTTGCTTTGGAATTTAAATTCCAGGTAATTTATGAAATCAGCAGACTTAACAGTTGCCAGAATACTCACACATACACTGTGTCAGTCCGAGTACTCTCTGATGGCTACAGACCTTTTTTGCAGTGCCAACAGACAAAATTATAGAGTCCACTGTCATTTGTGGCGTGTAGAACACCACTATTGAGGAGGTCTAAATGGCGACCTTGACTCTGCGGATGATGTTTCCTTGCTGGCACAGATGGCGCAAGTGCTACTCCTGGCAGCACTGGAAGTTATTGGTGGAGAGGCCAAGATCTTTGGCCTGGAGATCAACTGAGACAAAACCATGATCGAGACCATCACAGATTGTTTCTCTGTCATGGTACTTTCAATGATCGCAGGTGATATGCTGGAGGTAGTGGACACACTCACATACTAAGCAGTACCAAGTGGATCCAGTGAAACACAGAATCACTTTTGGCAGAACTTGCATGGTCTCCCTGGATAAAAGCATTTGGCGATCCACTACTGAGCTGAATACTAAGCTGCAGCTCTACAAGTGATATGTGTTGCCAATTCTCCTCTGCAGTTGCAAGACTTGGACGGTGACAGACTAACAGCTTCAACGTGTGGTTCCTCGGAAGAATCCTGTGGATTCCCTATATGGACCATATCAATAACATAGCTCTCAGAAGGATAATGGCAACAGTACCACGGTCCGGTAATGCAGACCGAGGTTTTTAAAACATGTCACATGAGCTCTGGAAGGAGAGGACCACCACAGCACCACACCACCTTGTGGACTGCAATCAGCAAACCCTGATGGAGTGGCCGATATAGGATAACTTGGAATAGAGACTAGAGTCGTGTATAAGGTTCTGGTAACCTTGAAATTCAGCCTTCATGTGGCATGGAAGAAGGTTAAGGACAAGCAGCATTGTTGAAATTGCTACATTTAGCTGAGTTCGCCACCGAAAGAAGAGTGGCCACTAATTTAGCCCAGAAATTTTGAAAGTCTAATAGTTAAGGACAGAAATGCTGAAAATTTAAGAAAATCTGTAAACTATTGGTAATGAGAGTGCTTGCTTTATGGAAACTCTATTAGTATGCTATGAAGTCTGTGATGTGAAAACTACTCCTTGGCTGTTTAGGTCCAGAAGTTGCTTGTGCACAAGGCTGATCCGAGTCTTACTAATCGCCAGCATGAGACACCTTTAGATCTGGCGTGTGAATTTGGTAGAAAACGGGTAAGAGTCTCGACGTTGTGAAATATTCTGCCAAATATTGCTAGGAGAAAATTGGTTAGAGTGTATTTTGAGCTATTTTGTCAGTTTCATCACATTCATTACAATTTTGTTTGGTAGAATTGTTTAACAACCATCAGTCATAGTCAGAGTAATTCTCTTTTATAGTGATGCTTACATTGCTTATGTATGGGCTAATAGAATATGGGGCATTATGAATAACTAATGATGATATCAGTATTAGATTTGGCTTTGAGACCCTTTGCTACAAGGTTATTATGAGACAGAGCATATTAAAAGTCCTGATATAATTTTGTGAGATAAGTAGGTTATTACAATATCTATGGTATACCTTCTAGTTTCTTTCACACATGCTGTAACTGTTACAGTAATAGTCTGTATTTGTAAGTCCGAAAGAAATTCAAGGAGAAATATGAATTCGATTAATAGAAATTGCTTTTTTTAAATAGCAACATCAATTATGCACTTTTTGTAATCAGACTTTATCAAAAGCCTTTGTGCCTCGGTGTTCTTATAATGCCTTTTCCGTGGGTTAAAGGTTTCCTATAGAAAAGTTGCGCCTTTATCTTTTTCACATTTACAAGGCATTACATTCAACAGCAAAAGGAGAATTATCTGGGCAACTGAGTCACCAGAACCGTTCTTATGTCTGTTGGAAAATGGTTCTAAATCAGCTCATGTAAGCACAAAATGTGCCTCACGAAAGTGATAAGATGTTGAAGCACCTGTTTTCCGGTTTTCTTACTGTTTTCGCAACAATTTCCTGTCAGGTGGTTGAACTACTCTTAGCCTGTGATTTATCGAATCGTCTTCGATCAGAATGTTCTGCAGATGTTCTTGAAAACGACAGAACGACGTGTCTGCATCTGGCTGCCAGAAATGGCCACGTCGACGTTCTCAAGTAGGTTTATTAACACCAAATTAACCACTTATTTTGTTTCCTGGCATGGTTTTATTTTTAATTATAGTCTGGAAGCAATTAAGTGAGTCATTGGGAGCAGCTGCTTATAATAACCTGGTGTAAAAAAAAACCAATTTCCTTTTGGCATTAAACTTCTTGTTTTGAGAAACCACAGTACATAATGGAGGACTTCTGTCTGGTAACAACTGACCTACTTATATCATATAAGCATTGTTATTGCTCCTCTTTTGTTAGGTTTCGTTCTAGTTCAGTTACCCTTCTAAGTCTTTATTGGACTGAAGCCTCATTACAGTTTGATTTTGACATGATCAGCTTCTGTCTCCGTGTTTTCAACGGAATACAGTAACTGTGAAGTCTAAGTGCATGGTACCCATGACACTGTGCTCAACATAACATGTTATTTTAGAACACATATCTCATTACAATATGGTCTTTAGTTTTGATTCTCATATCAGCGCTTTAATGAGGCTGTGCATTGTGATTCTTTTCTTCAAGGGGTCTACTGAACGTGTCTTTATTTCATGCTCTGTAATTGTAAAAATAGGTTGCTGATTGAGTTTGGGTTTAACATCAACAGACAGACAGCTAGTGGTACTTGTCTTCATGAAGCTGCCAAGTTTGGCAAGACGGAAGTTGTTCGACTTCTTCTGTCTGTAAGTTTCAGACTTTGTAATTCTTCTTTCCAGCTTTAGTGACATTTTGCAATATTAGTTTCACATTGGTGTATTTTTTCCTTTGGTAAAAGAACAGCATCCTTTGCCATTTGGCAGAGTAACAAGATAATTTATTGGTGTTATGCCCTGGAGAATTATACCGGTAATTCTGCCTTCTAGTTTTCCAGTTTGGATTCGTACATCTGCTAAGAAAAACCTCCAGAAAATTGATTTGACGTGTTAACACCTTCAACATTTTGTCTCTTTTTTCACCTTTTGCCTCCTTCTAACGTATTTAATATTTATTAAGGTGTTGTAGCATAGCATTTTATCACCCGATGCATTTCCTTATGTTAGATCACTGTGTATGTTGTGCAGAGGTGATGAAGTATGACTGGATTGAAGGCATTTTGTGGTATTACATAGCAGATACCAGTTTTATGTTTCATCACAACGTGTAATTATTTTGTGATCTGTAGGCAAACATGTTTACGCACATTTGATCAACTGAGGCTGATCAGAGGAAATTAAGGAGGGGTGGATGGAGGTTCAGGTAAGAAGAGAGTGAAGGAGTGACTAGAGAAGGGGAGAAAAGAGGGGAAAAGGAGGAGGAGGATGAAGAGCAGGAGGAGGAGGACTACAGAGGCACTACACAAAGATGTATGACTCAATGTTACAGGTTTAAAAATGCGGCTTAGAGCTGCCTAGAATGATTTCAAAATTGTGAATATTATGTTTCACAAAGAGTGGACTTATATAATATATAATGGACTTAAACACTACTTAGAAACATTTACCTACTGCATATTTGAAAAAGGTCATATTATGAATTGAGACTAATGAGTGCTCTTGTTGTTTCATTGAGCTAGTGTGGAATTGATGTGAGTCGACTCAACTCTTATGAAGAGACAGCTCTTGAGATTGTCAACAAATTCACAGCATCAAGGGCCGCCAAAGAACTCAAACAGATGCTCAAAGGTGAGTTCCTCATTTTGGTTGTTTTATGAAGTACTGCCAATCTTATATGCAATACAGCTTATAGATCTCAGTAAAAGTCATGGTGGCGGTGGTGGATTGGTGCAGACAGAAGTGTGGGCAGTGGTGATGGTAGTAGTTAAGGGCATCCCAGAGGACTGGTGCAAAAATTAATGCTAGACCACTAATAGATGAATGTCAAAAGAAACGTCAGGACTGGTGACTATGGTAAATGGATTGGCACTATGAGTGGCAGTGTGATAATTGTCTGTAGGTGGCATTCGAAGTGATGATAGCAGTGTATGGTGTTGACTGTGGCAATGGTTTCTGTTGCTTTTGGTCTTATACTAAAGCTTCCACTGTGTACCAAGCTAACACAATTTGCTTTCTCAGCTTTTCTGCTTGCACTCACTAGGTGTCGCTGGTGTTGTGTAATAGCGTCATTTAATCCTGAGTGCCTATGGCTTCTAGATTGACAAAATAATGTTGTGAATAGTCACTTTCTCTGAATGCAGGGATTGTCTAGCAGTAGACTACAGCATAATAGACTGATGCAAAATGGCATACAACACAATGCATGCACCTAGAGAAACAGGGAATATGTTAGCATCACCGCTTCACACAGCTGTTTTACCAGGTGCAGCTAAAAGTAAGAGTTTTAAAAGAATCCAAGAGCAGTCGGCATTGTAACAGGGATGCACTCTACTTATTCTGCTAGCACCATTTCAATGCCTTTTGTGGCGTATGTTGTTCGAGACGAACAAGAGAGGGTATTATCAGTCAGTAATTTCTTTTGGGTACATTCCTATTTTGATACAAATCCTCAGAGGCATTCTACTTTGGTTTAATCCTTTAACGACGAGAGGGATTAGTTTTCCATGCATTTTAGTACACACTCATCTGCAAAGGGCTCAAGTATAGGTCTCTGCTAAAGTGCAGACATGATTACAGTAATCCCACAACCAAGCAGCCTATTCTGAATGGGTTTAGGATGGTTTTGTGATTACACAATTAGATGAGAAGCTCTACTAATGCACTACCAATCAGCTGTCACACCACCCTGAATAGGATCAGATGTTACTCTAAGCTTTATCTTGGTGGTTGGTCCACAGCTTAGAATTCAGTGCCTTGTTCTGTGTGCTGTCAGTTCGCTGATGTTATTCAGAGCTAATCATCTTTTTCAGCGTACTTAGTTAAAGGACCGTAGTTTACGGTAGCTGTCAGGTTTTGACTAGACATTTCCAGTGGATTATAATTTGTACTGAGGTTTCACTTCAAACAACCATTGACTGATGTCTTGTGCATTAGAACAGTAGTGCTACAGAAGGATTAGATTTGGTTATGATAATGTTGAATTCTGCTCTACACGTGTAGGTGGTGAACTAGCGCAACTTGGTAGCAGGGAGGGCTTTGTTCTGCTAGCATTTTCTTTGTGGGTGGCACATACAGATAGTTCTGAGAAAAGATCATTGCACAGTGCAGTCTGTTGTATGTATTTTCTACTAACTTGTAGAGGTATTATGTTTTCCATCAACAAACACATGTTGCAGAAGCATGTATCACCACACAGTCTCTCGCTTGCTACATATATATATGCAATGTTGTTGAAAATTTCTGAGAACTACTTTGGTCCCCTGTTGTATTTTGTGGACCTTTGGCTCCAGCTAGCAACTGATCTATTGTTCCAGACATTTCGATCTGTTACATATTTAAATGGTTTTATTGATTAAGTCTATGTTTGAAGCATGTGAGCTTTACATGTGCCTGTACCTGCCAGTTCTGTTCAATTGCACATGGCCATTCCAGAATTAATTGGCTCATTGTTTCAGTGTGAGCTGTTCTTCAAACCGAGCACAATTAGATAAGCTGTACAGAGTTTCAGCTTTAAGAAGAACTTTTGTTTTTAATTGAACATTCTTATTTAGATAGCAAAAGTTGCAAAATTTTGGGTTGCTTTGTTTGAGTATGTACAGTTATGTTTAACATTTGTGTTCACTGTATTTGGACATATATAGTCACTTGCTAAGTATTAATGTACGGCTTGTCACTGGTGATATCTAAAATCAATGCTAACACTTCCTTCTGGCAGCAGTCTTGCTTCTTATGAGATGGAATTTCATGAAACCCAACCTTTTGAAAACATAATAAATATGTCTCTTGATAACAGTGAATATGTGGCTGGTATCTTTTGTGATCTGCAAAAAGCATTCGATACTGTTAATCATGAAATTCTGCTTACTAAGTTGAAGAATTATGGTATTAGGGGTACCTTACTTGATTGGTTTACTGATTACCTTGCTGATCGTAAACAGTTTACTACTATTAATGATGTTAATTCTCGGCACAATGTAATACCCTGTGGTGTACCTCAAGGATCTGTATTGGGTCCTTTGTTATTTCTCCTTTACGTTAACGATATGCCAAATTCAGTTCCTGGTTCTGATATACGTCTATTTGCTGATGACACTAATATATTTTTCATGCGCGTACGACAGCGAAGTTGCATACAGATGCTAGTGCTGCATTAAATAATCTATGCGATTGGTTCCTGGCTAACAAAATGTCTTTTAACAAAGATAAGACATCATACATGCTTTTTGATTATAAAAGAAAACCGTGTACTGACGACATTGATCTTTTATTGGATAATGTCAGGCTTTCACGTGAAGACACCTATAAGTATCTTGGTGTTATCATTGATCAAAAACTAACTTGGAAAGAGCATATAGACCACGTTATTAATAAAATAAAAAGATTTATTGGTATATTCTACAGACTAAGAAATAAGTTAAACTGTTGTGTTCTAAAAAACCTATTCTTTGCATTAATTCACCCTCACTTGTTGTATGGGGTTGAGATTTATACGGCTGCTAATAAGTCTGTATTACATCGGTTAAATATTTATATTAATCGTATCCTACGCATACTGCAAGGTGTTCCCCTTTGCACACCGATTATTGATTTATATCGGAACTATAATCTTCTTCCGTTAACAGAACTGCGCAAATTTCAAGTATTATGTGTTGTGCATAAATGCGTGTACAATTTGGATGTTCCACTTATATTCCACAACTATTTTAAACTCAATGTTGATGTTCATTCCCATTGTACAAGGAACAGTGACAATACTTTTATACCTAAATTTTTATCTACCAAAGGACTGAAGACAACCCGTTACTGTGGGGCCAAATGGTGGCATGAACTTCCAAGTCATATTAGAATCATAACTTCACGTCGTAGATTTAAAAGCATCTTGAAACTGTATTTGATTAATTCTCTGAGTAGGTAGACAGTGCCTGGATACAGGTTACAATTAGTTACAATTAGTATAAGGGTCATGAGACTGTTTGGTTTGTTAGTAATGATGATTGTTAGTGCTATGATTGCTATTAGTAAGTGTTGTTTATATGTTGGGTGTTTTTGTGTTATAATGATTTGTATTATTTGGGCGACCGGCGAGATGAGTCCTACAAGACTTCTCCGGTAGCCTGCCACTGCAACTGTATATGTATTATTACTGTGTTTGTTTCATTTGGTGGCAAATAAATTACTTACTTACTTGTGTCCTTTGTTGGTCACTTCGAGAGATCATTTATCCTGTTGGTTTTTATTCAAGGTAATTTCATGATGTCCTCATATTTTTTTAATGAGCTCTGAGTTCATTTTAAGATGGTTTCTCTTCCAATACTTGTTTCGTGTCTCATAAAGGACTGAATGTAACATTCATTACCTAGGATGCAGTAGATATTCTTTGACTGTAAAACTGCCAAGATCAGGGTCACTGTATGGAAATATTAAGAATTCATTAGCTTTCCTTCTTATGAGCTTCAAGCTACACAGCATGTCTTCATGCTGTTACCATGTAGAAAATTCATCATATCACAACTATGTAAAAATTCATCACTCATGTATAAATCTTAAAATTAAATCTTGTTAATAGCCTTTGCTTTATTTAAGAATCTTATGACTAAGGATAAAATCTACAAAAAAATTGGCCTTCTTCTGCCATCACATTCAGTTGCCAACAGTTTTAGTTCCAAAAATGTGTAGTTTTGGATTTGTAAAATTGAACATTTGAACTGTCAAACATTCATAAAAGGCTACTAATGTACTTGCTTGCTTACTTGCTCACTCTAATATATCTATCACATTCTACATATCATAATTCTTTCTTCTAAATGTGAAAATGATTGGATGTGTTACAAATACTCTATATATTTTGACATGACACAGTTGCTCATAGGTTGAGCATGTGACTTGTTACCATGGAGATCCCAGATTCCTGCTTCCTTTAGACAGTCACTATGTTATTAATTAATGTGCAGTTGGTCCAAGCATTGATTGATGCTTGATTGATACGTCATCAACTAATGCATGCCATAAAAAATAGAAAGAAATAAATAAGAAATAAGTACCAATATCACTGTATTGACATCACTGTCATTGCCATAAAATATGATGTAAAATTTACTATAAAAATTTACTATATAGTGATTTAAAGGAAGTTAAGTGAAGCACAGAAGAGACAGTGCAACAATAACCCTTGAACATTCCTGTTCAATATCAGATAGGCTTAGGCTTTGGACAATTGAGTTATCATCTGAGACTATTAATTGTTTTAATTCTGGGTTGACTGATTTATTTGTTTAATGGTAAGATGGTTTCCTATTATAAATCACAGTAATAACAAAATTTTCTGTCCTGCTGTCTTTTCGTTACAGAAACTGGGGTAGGATATTAGTTTTCAGAAATTTAATCAAACTTGGCAGGATAATGTTATCGAAAGCTATTATTAATTTATGTTTCTAAAAAACCAGGCACTGACTGGCTAAACTTTATGAAATTAGTTTGCATATGCGTCGTCTATATATTTGGCGTTTGTTATCTTTTATTAATAGTAATTGACCATTTCCAGCTTAATGCAGCAGAATTTTTTATTTGGGCCAAGATTAACTATCTGCATTTTTGGTTGATGGTGGTGAGCATTAGGCATCTGGTGAAGAAATTGAGCTTAGGTGTGATTTATGTGAGTCAGACAACTGGAATTGATATCTTATAACAAAGTGCCAATAAAAATAATTCATGATGTTTTCCAGATGCAGGACAAGGAACATTAATTTGCATTCGATATTATTAAAAAAAATTTAATATATAAGATATGATATGGCTCTACCTGTATATGGTTGAATATTTATTATTTATCAATTAAATAAATTACCGTATGTGTTTTTGACTGTGTATATGATAGACACAATACTCAAATACTTGAAGATTCACTGTCGAAACTCAAATGATTGAGCCCGAGATGAATTAGTTTGTAAAGAGTCATTCTTAGTGACTGGTCATTTGAGGACTGACCATTGTTAAGGAGCATAGATCTTGGGATTGGTTGTTTTCAAATCATGTCTGGAGTGGCCACACTTCAGCTGCTGAGTTGCTTAATAATCTTCCATTCAATCTGTGCTTGGGTCTGCTTTGCAACGGTGACTTCGATCATCCATCGGCTGTGCTTTCATGGAAGCATTAAGACATCACTCCGACCGTGCATACAGTCGCATAAGATAACATGGCTGTGTAGCCAGCCATGTCGCTTCGACGTAGACGTTTCTGCCTAATGCTGGAGACTTGCATGTAGTGTTTCGTAAGAATAAAATTCGACGAAAGAACATTGAGCAGTTGAAGTTGGTCTAGTACATTGCGATGAACGTTTTCAAGCATCATGGCTGAATTTCAGGAAATTTCAGGATTTCTGTCTAATTATCAACAAGGAGATTGCAGTTTCATTGTCTGGATTGAAACAACAGTTGGCATCAAAGGTTCATACATGCATAATGTGGGTTGAAAAGGGCATTTCATCATTGAAAGCAAATACTGATTTGTGATTGTAAAGAAAAATAAGTAAACAGGCTGCACAGGATAGTTAATGCTGTGCTTGAATAGGCAGGACAGTACGACTGTGATAATTATCACATTGTGGATAAGGATGTGCTTATGGTATCTTTCTGAAGCTAACTAACTGAAAAAGTTCAAAGGTATTTGATAGTGGTCTCTTAATTACATAAAGGTACAATAGAAGATAATCTGGCTTGAACTGGATCATTTTCACAGAACATGAGATTTTATGTTAACCTACAGAGATTTGAATTTACAACATAAATTATAAAGTTGTCATAATTGACGAATGATGAACATTTCCATAATTTGTAATGTTTCTGTTGTATATAAAATTTCGTGTCATGTGTGGAAACAGTTGAATATATCAGGAACATGTGCAAAGTGCTTGGTCATAAAGTGACACGAGTTTCCTACTTCATATGAGTAACAAACTAGATTTGAGGTCCCAGCAAGTCCAGAGGGGCTATTCTTCCCTGCTATTGATGACAATGGATTACTTCAAAACATGTTGATGGAAACACAGTCTTCATTTGGGTTTATGACGTTACGGTTATTGCAAATAGCAGCGTTGATTTTCTTCGTTCGTGGAAAGTTTTTGCCTAGACGACAGTTTCCGGAACCGTTTAATGTAGTTGCTATGGAGACAGCAGTTATTTTGCATTTTGTTGTCAATACTTGTATTCGTAGTGAATTGGTAGCTTAGTCGACATCCAGATGGACTGCATGTTGTGGTGGAGACTCGCACAAAGGATCTATACTTCCACCTTGTTACTGTGAATACTGGAAGTAATGGAATTTCTGTTAGTCTGCTAAAAGCATAGCGGCATATATTTTAAATCCATGCAGCGATGCAACGCTGGTGACTGGATTTGAAATGAGATTCAATGTGACATGAATTTCACACTAGGCTGCTACTAGAAATGGGTTATTTTGTGCTGGTTCCGTAAGATTGTGTAGACGAGCAATGGAATGAGTTATTGGCCAAGTGACGCATTTTGTCAGTCGTTTGAGACGTGGATAATACGAATAGGAACAGACGACAGTGGGGAGCCAGTTCCTCTTGCTTTCTGCTTTTACAGAATGGATTTGCTTTGTTGTGGGCCAAATCGGGTCAGAAAGGTCAAGTGTTATAACAGTAAGTGGATTGATTGTTGATTGACTGTTGCTGAATGAATGGATTTGGGATTTGGTGTACTGGATAAATGAGACCCTAGAGGATTTTCTCTTGTGCCGTAAGCAGAAACAACATTTTCAGCTCTTCAGTTTGGGAGAGACAAGTGGTTGGTTTGCATTTCCAATTTAAATTATGCTTAGTAATCTCTTACAACTAATTGTGTCCTAGATTGAAAACTCTGTTTTTGTATTCTTAATCATAATTTAAAGAAAGTGATTTGCCAGCTGGTGGGTATTGGAGCCTATTAGTCAGTCAGCTGAAGTAAATAGTTGGAAATTTTGGTTTGTAGTTGTTAACAGCGGTCTATCATGTAGAATTGTGTAAAAAAAAATTCTGAAATCTGCTATTACTAGCTAGCTTCTTCAGAAAAAGTGTTAACATTAGATGACTTTGATTTTTCTCTGTGTCCTCCATCGTGGTAACGAATCTATTGTCACGACACACTCTCTCATACAATTCTATTTACCTTTCTCAGAAGTCTTGTCCTGAAGTTTCAAGTCGCTCTTATTGGCTTTAGCAGAAACAAAACTGCAGCCATCAACGAACAGAACACTATTTCAACCTTCACATAATTTTTTATACATATATACCCGGTACTCTATTCTCAAAGGAAAAGCAGCCTGAGCTCATGCTGGTGGTTTTGTATTTCTTTAACAGTCCAAATACTAACTGATTTTGATGTTGCTTAATAAACTGTGCATGCCAGCAGTGTATCCACAGTGCCAAGCCACCACCTTGATTTAAACCATTTTTCTTGTATTCAAATTTTCCTTTAAATTAGAACAGAGTTTTGAATCCTAATTCTTATCTGTAGACTTTAAAGGCAGTCATCACAATCATATATTGTTAACATCATAATCTTGACCATTTTTGAGCACATGCAGCAGTTGTGGTGAAGTATCTCACCTGATCAATTCATTGAAAAAAGAGCAGGGTCGAGGCCATACAGTTGCTACAGAAAAACATGTACATTTACGTTTTATTTTATACTGGCTTACATGCAGAGTATTCTGGATTTTGTTTTGTAACTGCATAGTCTTAGACTGCCTGATTGCTACAGTTTCTAGCCGAGCATCTGTGGCTCGAGCTCTCCCACGAGCACAAACCACAGAAACGAATGCCTGATGGTGGTGGCATTGATTTATGATCTCCGTTTGTCAGTGTTGAATGGTGCAGAAAGCGGAAGAGGGATTCACTGTGGCTCCGTCCTGTGCCTGAACAGTGAATAACAAATCAATCATTTTCAGAAGAAAACTGACAAAATTCGCAACAGCGTAGATATGTCCAGATGAAAACTGTTGCAGCATTATGTGCTTAGGAGTTCAGTTTTGTAATTTTTTAATTGATCTTTAGTTCTTAAAGTTTTGCTGAATATCAATAGAATATCAATAAAATGCCTTGTTTAATGAAGGAGACAGGAGGCTTGCCCAATTATTTGAAAAAATATACAGATACTCACACACATACATGCATACATATTGTTAGGGTTCGCCTTTTGTACAGCTTCGCTGTCTTCAGGGATGATAAAGGCGACCGCTAACAAAGTTACTTAAAACTCTGTTTATTTGACAATTCAATAAAAGACACAGAGAGTTATATGCTTAGGACAGGCTTAGGATAGAATAGGCCAAGGAGTAGAACTCTTCATTGAAACATAGAAAACGATGCTTCATTGAAACAAATTAGTATAATAATTTAAATCTATCATTTACAAATTTACTTACTCTAAAATCGTGTATAAGAGCCAGTTTGATAAGCAGAATTTAACATAAAACCAACCTGCAGCCCAACTTCCATTCCTTTTGCTAAGAAATGCGGTTGGATTTGTTTTCTTTACCTTTTAAAAACCAAATAAACATAGCCATATAAAGCTTCTTTTGGCTGTTTTGCTTGCAGAAGCGAGCTCTGAGATTTTGGCTCGAGCTGCGAGAGATTATTCGAAGCCTCTGGATGCCTCCCACTTGTCGTTCAAGGAAGGCGATATCATCATGGTAGGTCATGTAAAAAAAGTACATACATCGCAATGCCTTAATATCTAAACTAAGGTATTTTATATTCAAGGATTTAAGAAATCTTTGGCAGTCTTACAAGCAGTCATTCTGTGCAGCCATAGAGACTTAATATGGGTTTTATTTATGGAGGAAGGCGAAGGCAACTGCAACAGAAATTGCCATTATTAGGATCAACTTTTGCTGAGTTGGAACTCTCAACAACGGAAACAAAGGACAGCAGTCGTAAAAAATCTTGAAGACAAGAAGGAAGAGAAAGGGAGGAAGTTAAGAAGCAGCATGAGGAGGAAGAAGAAGAAGCAGAAGAAGAAGGAACGAAAGAAGAGGAGGAAGAAGAAGAAGGAAGAGAAGGGGAGGAAGAAGAAGCAGAAGAGGATGGAGGAGGAAGAAGAAGAAAGAAGAGAAAGGGAGGAGAAGCAGAAGAGGAAGGAGGAGGAAGAAGCAGGAAGAGGATTAGAAGAAGGAGGAAGAGGAGAAAAAGAAGTAGTAGAAGAGTCCATAAGTCAAACCTAAAGGCAGCCACAAGTATGAAATGGTTGGTAATGTCATTTCTTTAGCCGTGTCCTGTGAGAGTGGGTGGCCAGTTCTCTCCCATGTCACCTGATTTTGCTTCAGAAAGTGTGCAGTTGATGTACTTATTTTATAGTTGAATTGCAAAACAAAAGATTGCACCAACTCATAATCATTGATCATAAAAATATGCATTTTATTTTGCAAGAGAATGGTAATTTTGATGAAAATGAACTGTAAACTTAGTCAGCAGGCGGTAGAAACTCAATTCAATTAAATCTATGGTTATGACAACTGAAATTCGGTTATGGTGGCAAATACTGGATATTAATTGAATTATCAATCAATTGCAAGTGTTGGATGGATTGCCATTGACTTTGCAGTCTGCATTTGCAAAGGAGATAACCCTAAGGGTTATGAAGGGTTAAACCCTTCATCCTGTCATCCTTCTTACAGATTGTTGAATCACATGAAAGAAGGTGAAAAAGGGAAATGGTTTCTGCTGAAGTGTTAAGGTCTTTTTGTTCCGCAAATGTGTTTGGCTGATTTCCTTTGAAATAGGCTTTTTATATCCATGTAGCTGTAAAATATGCATTTTATTTTGCAAGGGAGAGTTAAAGAATTGTTTGCAAAAGTAAAGGAAATAACGGGAAAATTCACACCTAGAATGGGCTCAATGAAGACAGGAGATGGAAACGTAATATGCGACGAAGAGAAGATGAAGAAAAGATGGAAAGAATACACAGAAGAGTTATATAGTATAGATAAACGAGTCAAAAAAGAGCAAATTGATGTTACAGGGTATGAAAAGGAACCGGAGGTTATGGAAGCAGAGGTAGAATGGGCAATAAAACAACTCAAAGATAATAAGGCGCCGGGTCATGATGGAATACCTATAGAACTGATAAAAGCAGGGGACGATGCAATGATAAAACAATAACAAAATTATGCAATCAAATATGGGCAACTGGAGAATGGCCGAATGATTGGAAGAATCTTCGTCGATCTTCATACCGATATTCAAGAAAGGCGACGCGAGGGAATGCGAAAATTACAGGACGATAGCAATAATATCACACACTAGTAAAATATTACTGAAAATAATCCACAAAAGAATGGAAAGCACAATAGAGAGGGAACTTCCGGTGAACCAGGCTGGTTTCAGGAAATCTCGAGGAACTAGAGACCATATTGCCAACCTAAGGTGGATAATGGAACGGCAAAGGGAGTATGGACAAGAGGTGCACATCTGCTTCATTGATTATAGTAAGGCATTTGACTGCATTAACCACGATTTAATGTGGAAAACCCTACTTGAAATGGGAATTCCGAAACACTTGATATGGCTATTAAGGGGACTATATGAAGATCAGATAGCGGTGATAAGAACAGAATACGGAGACACTGATCAATTCAATATCAAGAAAGGGGTGAGACAGGGATGCATTTTGTCTCCATTCCTGTTTAACTTATATGCTGAAAGAATAATGAGAATGGCGGAAATGGAAGGGGCAAAAGAGGGAGTAAAAATTGCGGGAAGGACATTGAACAATCTTAGATATGCGGATGATACAACACTAATGGCAAAAAGAAAAGATGAGCTGATAGAATTAATAAGAAGGGGTAAGGAGAGAAAATGAAAAAGCTGGCTTATACTTCAACATAAAGAAGACAAAAGTCATGACAACAGCAGAATGGGATACTTTTGAGATTGACGGAGAAGAAATAGAGGTGGTAGAAAGCTTCACTTTCCTGGGATCATTGGTTGAAAAAGAAGGAAAATGTGATACAGAAATAAAACGAAGGATTGTGATTGGGAAAGCTGCAATGATTGGACTGGAAAAGATATGGAAGGACAAGCATGTGAGCATAGATACAAAAAAAAGTCTCGTGAGAGCCCTAGTCTTTCCAACGGTTCTGTATGGTTGTGAGTCGTGGACAATGACAAAGAACATGGAGAAAAAGGTCAACGCATGTGAAATGTGGATATGGAGAAAGATGTTGAGAATATCATGGACAGAGAAAAGGACGAACGAATCAATACGAGTGGAGATTGGTGTCGAGAATGAAGAGTCATTAAAACAAAAAGCGACAAGATTGAAGCTTGGATTCTTTGGTCATGTTATGCGATCTGATGGGCTAGAAAAGGAAATGATGTTGGCTTGTGGTGAGGGGAAAAAAAGACGGGGTCAACCAAGGAAGAAATGGATGGATGAGATTCACGATGTAACTGGCATGAATCTGGAAGCACTAAGGGACCTGACTTCGAATAGGAAGCAATGGAGAATGTGTGTCATGACGATCGCTAGAGCTCCAGGAGTTGACAGCACAAGGTGACAAGGTGAGCTGTAAAGAGCTGATCCGACTACGAATAACTGTAATTTACATGTAAATGAAATGTAAAACTGAACCTAATAATATGCTGATGATCTGGGACTCTAACAGTAGAGATGATCATGGTCAGATAGACAGGATACATAGGAGTCTCGACTTACCTGCTAGACACTAAGTGTAACATACTGAGTTGTCCAAACCAGTGGCTACCATCATTGTCTCCTAATTCAGAAAAGATGCAGAGCACTGCATTGGCTCTTTTTCAGCTATGTAGGTATGATGTGATCCACCTATTCCTCAAGTCTAATGGGACTAATAGTCTGACTTGTCTGATGTTAATGAGATTGGTCTCAGAACTACCTTGTTCGAATAGCCCATCCTAAAGCCTCGTTGTAGACGTGGGTTTTTGTTACACGATTCCAAATATCACAACATCTTCTGTACAGATACTTTCTCAATGACCTTAGGAGAGGAACAAAAGGTCAGATATATGTTGTTGTTTTTCCTCTAATCTGGATTCATTCCAGATTTCTTGATTGATGGGCAAATAATGGTATGCTTCTGACTCTCTGGCAGGCATGCTTTAGCCAAGGAAGCATTGCAGAGCTAAACCAAGAACAGAAGCAGCTCATTCACAGAAATCTTCCAGAAGGAACTGCAGGATATGGTCTAGCATGCACTTGTAATAAGACACAGCAGATCATTTGGGATATTCGATTGCCTTTCAAGAAATTATCTGGGAATAAACTTCTGAAGGAAAAGCAAAAGGATTTGAGTTTTTGCAAATTTGAATATGTGAAGTGTTAGAAAAGTGTAGAATTTAGAAGAAAAATATTGCAAAGTAAACAGCCTTTATTGGTGAAGTTGAGCAGGCCTATGTATCCCAGACAGCAAACAGAATTCCATAACATACTTTTGATGAGTTAACATTGTCCTAGAAAGTGATATAATAGAGAAGAACCATGTTATTAATGGAAGAAAGTCAACCTATGTGTGCCTAATATTTTTCAAGTATTAATTCTTAGTCTTTTGAGTATTATTAGTACATACACCTGTATTGTTTCTTTGGTACCATAATGTGGTATGCACCCAAAGGTTATGTAAGAATCAATCCTGTACCATAAGGTGGTATGGTATGCACCCAAAGGTTGCGTAAGAATCAATCCTGCGAGAACAAAGTGTATCTGGAATGGAAATTGATTTTGTTCTTATTTTTTGCTATATTTATATAGTTCTATCGTACAATGATGAAGCATCATTTGGTGGCACTATTTGATGTGCAGGAGGCACTTGATCATTTGGTGGCACTATTTGATGTGCAGGAGGCACTTGTTCTTGAATTATTAATTCTCCACCGTGTGATACCATATTTATTTGTGCAACATTTTCTTTGCAAGTAATAATAAAGTGGCTATTACTTTAAGTAGCAATCACCACCACATAGTATTGAAAACTTAAGGGATGATCTGATAGGGAAATGTGGACGATGAGGACTGAATAGGTTGAGATTTTTAGCAAAGTTACTGGATTTTTCAGGTTGTGGACCGCTTTTCCAAAAATGGATTATGGAAAGGATACTGCTCATCGGCCAGTGGTCATGCAATGCAGACCGGCTTCTTTCCGTCAGATGCTATTGTCATTCTAGATCAAAGAAGTAAGTTCTCTTCTATCTACCCTCTATCTACCATCTCTCTCTCTTTGACTGACTCCTTTGGATCTTGACATGGAACCGATTCGACCCCCCACCTATTGATTTTGATTTGACTAAGCGCCTGTGAATAAGCTGGTTCCCGCGACTTAGCTTTTTTGGGCGCTGTAGAAGTCTCGAGATTACGATATTGTTATTATTATTAGGAACATTTTAATGTGTGCAAAGTCACACAGACATGCGAAAACATACATAATTACAGTTTGTCAATTGCCAGGTGAAAAGCAGTTAGACATCCAGGTGTTTGACAACCAATGAGATATATAGTGTATTTTCATATGTCTTTATTCTATTCATGTGTTTCTGTTTGGCTCTTCTTCTGGAGGAATATCAGAGATGGAGGCCATTTTGCCCTCATTCCATGCTTTATTCCTCTAACCTCCTCTTACCAATTATCAGATTTTAATTTTCACAATCAATGTTAAATGGCACAAGCGCTTGCAGTTATTGAGGAACACAGGCCTAATGTATCACTAGAGCTGTTAGAATAAGTAGATCCTCAAAGACACAGATTTTATGTACAGAGTAAAAAATAGCAGATAGAAGTAGTTCAGTTTAAACCTGGTGAAATTATTTTATGTAAAAGTACATAGCCTGATCATCATGCTCTGCCTGCTCTTATTCCGGAGCCTAAAGAAATCCTGCTTGAACCTAAGACCCCTGATCGGGTTTGTTGGTCTGTGAGGCCTTAAAGTCACCAACTTGTGGGTAATATCTGCACCCTTGTTTCCTCAAGTCAATCCCCAATGTATGTACATATATATATATGTGTGTATGTGTGCAAATACGTAGGTAAGTGTGTTTGCGTATAAGTATGTCTGTATTTATGTATGCATGTATGTGTGTATGCATGTGTTAAGACACTTAATTAAGCACCTTGTAAGTACCTCATAAATGTTCTGCAAGAAACACTTCTTGGTTCGCCTTAGTTCAGGAAAATATTAGAGCTGAAGCCAGTGAGCAAGTCTGCTGGTGCCTAAATAACATTATTGGTTGGAATCTGCAAGTCCAGGTATCTTTATCTGTTAGTTTACTCCTATGTCTGTCTTCCCTTCTGCATTCTGACTCCCTTGTCTTAAATGCACAAGAAAAATCCAGTGCAGAAATTATGATTGGAAAATTCTTAGTATCATATATCCAGAAATATCATAAGTTGTTGATCGCTTGGGAACAGAGAAATATTGGAAAACCAATAAATGTAACAGACAGTCCTAGAAGATACATTCTGCTCTTTCTGTGTTGCTATTTGAAACATTATCTCTCTATCTCTGCCTCTGTCTGTGTCTGTCTGTCTGTCTCTCTGGGTCTTTCTGTTTTTGTCTCTGTCTGCTTCTTGCTGTCCTCCTCTGTCTCTCTGTCTCTGTTCTGTCTGTCTGTCTCTCTTTCTGCCACTGTGTATGTCGCTGCCTCTCTGTGGCTCTATGTATGTACCTATCTTAGATTCTGTATGGTATTCTATCTGTTATTCTATCTGTCATTATATGTATTTCTCTCACTGGTTCATAGATGATGTCACTTAGTATTTTGGCTGTTTGATGGTGTTTCTAGAGGTGTTCATGGTTCTTGGTTAGTTTTAACTGGCTGAAGCACTGTTCTCTTCTGTTTCATTAAAATTGTTCTTAATTTCAGTTTGAAGAACTGTTCTCTTTTGTTTCACTTTGTGCTTAATTTCTTCTATCGCAGTTTCTCATTGTATTTCTTATCTATAAAATAAGGTTCTGTTGCACCTAATTTTGACAAATGTCTGTCTTTGATCTTTCTTTGTAATTGTCTGACTTGGCCTTGAGATTATGTCTTAAGTAGTTTGATGCCATTGCTGTGGAAGTCTTCTACTTAATTAGATTGAGTAAGTTAAACAGTGCAGCCTAATATTAACTGAGATGATAGGATGTTTAAATTCACCTACTGCTGACACTTAAGTTTCTTGTTTATTAAGGATATTGAATATGATCAGTTGTTTATTCCTTTCTGGAAAATAAACTATATTTTAATAGTGTTACACACAATGGACTTATGTAAGCTTAAGAGGGATATTGATCTACTGTAGCTATTAGTACAGTGAAACACTGTTAACATGTGCATCAATAACATGCGAGTCTGGTGTACACGTGGTGCCACCATGCCTTCCAACACCACAAGATTAATGCACGGACATCGTTAACATGCGGTAATTTAAATAATTAGATATTTCTTTATGCATGTGGAAGAAATTGCTCCTTACTTACATGAATTAGAAGCACTAGGTTTATGTAGCGTTTCCGCTCTGTTAAACTTACTTTTCTTTAAATTCTAACAGGGCATAGCATCCTCCCCGAGTCCACCCTTCTATAGGCGATATGGCCCCTGTTGTGGTGCATGTGTGGTAGGTGTCACCGACACCTTCCTTAAGTCAGTTGTAGGAAACACGTGTTGGCAGCTCGATTGAAGTCACCGGGGCTTTCAGTTGGCACGCGTGGGGACCTCATAAACAGTGTTGACTGACAGGCAGGCGTTGCTATCATCCTCTGTTGACACGCATGGGTATTGTCAACAATATGGGTATTGTCACAATATGACACAATATGGGTATTGTCAACAATACTACAAGCGGAAACAGAGTCGGTGGTCCGTTTGATGTTGCAGAAGCTGTTCCGAAGTTGTGGATTTAGTTTTCCAGTTCAGTTCGTTTAGTCAGTTCTTTGATAATCAGTCGTTCAATGTTTAAAATTGAACGTCATCTCTTTCAACTTTCATATCACTGTAGAATGGCTTCTGGTTTCTCCAATCCATCAGATTTCACGCTGGCTTTACCAATGGATTATGATTTCTTACTTACTTAAAGAGACTTTCGATTGATGTCTTCAGCATTTTGGTAATGGTGCTATAGAAGTCGTTAGATTAGATTAGATTAGCAGTCTATGGCATGCGTGGAGAGTGGAGACCCTGGCAACAATGTTGGCTGTCCTGCAGATATCGATTATCGCCCTCTGTTGATACGTGGGGGGTAACACAGTCAACCATTTAAAAGCATCGGAAACAAAGTTGGCCGCCCATTTGAAGTCGCCTGCACCCTCTGTTGGCTCGCGTGGAGGGCTGATTCTACGTGCTTCAGGAAATCTGAACTTAATGTCATCTGTCAACTGTGGTTGGGATGCTGTTGGTTGGGCTGAGCTGGTGACTCTTCAGGTTATCTGAGCAATCGTACTAAGTGAAAAACTTTTGTGTTCTTAATGATATCTGGCAGTGGCGTCACTAGGGCTGGTGTCACCCGGTGCGGTAAGTCATGGTGTCACCCTAAAAAAGTGATGACCTTGTTTTTAGGAATTCGTCTCCCAAAAAACTTATGACCTTTTTTTAGGATTTCATCTCCCCAAAAAGTAGATGACCTTTTTTTTAGTCATTCGCCTGTTTTTTGACTTCTTACATCCTTCTTTTTCCGGTCTCCAACCATAATGCCATTACCTCTTCACCTTTTACAGGAATTCCTGTAAAAGTGATGACCTCATCTTCACAAAATTTCTTCATTTTCTCATGTTGGGTGTCACCCCCCTCTGAGGGTGTCACCCAGTGCGGTCCGCACCCCCCTCGTGACGCCACTGATATCTGGTATCATATAGGCTAGCAAAGAGAGTACCTCTGATTTGTTTTGTTCTTTGAGCGACACTATATAAATGTTTGATTACAAATTACAAATTAGTCAACAGTGTGGAGAGGAGAACAATTTGACAAACTTGGGAGGGAACAGCCTCACCGCTTCTGTTGATACAGAGCAAAGGTAATTTTTTAATAGATAATGATGTTCGAGATTCGCCGACTACACATTCATGCAAAGCTAGGCAATGCATGTATTTTACTGTTATACCTTGCTGGTAGACTGCTTAACTTGCGCACACATGATGCACGGTTCTGATGATGTATCTCCCATCAATGCCGCACGTTAACGGTGTTTCACTGTACTATGTAGAAATAGCATTATACACATAACGTAACATAGACATACACACCTACATTATTATTATTATTATTCGTTTATTAACTCCACACGTTGTCACACCGCAACATGGTACAAAACACCAGTTTAGAATAATAGAATCAAGAGTCGCTTGCAATCATGACTGTAAATAAAAATGAGTTATAGAGAAACTGGATTCTACTTTAAGGCATCATAGAGAACCCTAGAAATAAAATTAGTATCGTCCTTTGGAGGCAGGGCAAAGTCATGTGGGCGCGGATGGAGGCTATACTGTCGTGTGATTTTGGGAGGGAACAAATCATGCAGTACATGGTACGGATTCCGTGACACCGCCGAGAGCAGACTCATATCATGCACTTAAGAACCCAATCAGGTTGGTATATACCAGCAGCGATGTTTCAATTATTACATATCCATGTAAGCCTCTATGTATATTTATGTTAGTCTGTGTGCAAGTGCATATATGTATTAATGATTTTTGCAGCTGCCATTGGTAAGATATCTTCTGATATCCTACCCAACTCTGTTGTCCAATCTCGTCTTGCCAATGGTGCGGTTGCAAATCAGACAACGATACTGAATTCTTCGATTTCTTCAGTGGACATGGATGAAGCAGAGGAGGGGAATCGGGACCCCCACCAGCCATTATCACCCATCCGGACTAAGAGCGCTTCAGGTCAATAGTCGTGACATTGATCAATATTATCGTGGTCTATCTTGGAGAGATTGCAGGAAGTGCATTGCAAGACCAAATTGCAGGAAGGGTTGTTGAGATCGGACTCTGATGACCAACTGTAAGGAAGTGCTGAAGTTAGCATCTTGGAGTCAGGATGATTACATAGATGTATTTATTTATTACGAACATTTTTAACGTGTGCAATGTCGCACAGAAATGCGAATCTGGGGAATGTCAGCAGGTTGGAAATTACAACACAATGGTGGTTTATCAGCAAGATAGGGTCTCCATTTTGATTAAAGTAGCATGACATGATTTAAAAAATAAGGTTTTTTCCATATAATTTAGTCAGCTGACTGTAGCCGGTCATCAGAAAGATGAATCAGGCAACTGGTTGACAGGAAGTCTGCAAATAGATTTTTAGGAAATTATGTTTAATTATTTCTGTTTGATTTAATTTACGCCTGTAATGATTTCCTGATATTCCAGACAACAAAGTAAAGTGATTTAATAATGATGTTTAACGTTTTTGATAATGATAATGATTTATGATGGCAATGTTAGTCTGTGAAAGAGGCATATTCTGACGGGTGATTACTGCTTTTAAGAAGACTTGCATTCTGGACTCAGTTTTTAAATGCTACATTTTACACACATTTTTATTAACTATTTGTCTGTTGATGTAAAACTGGTACTACATTCTGTTTTCAGACATAAATCGTGATAGTGGGTTCTCAGCAAATAATTCATGCATTGGACATAGCTGTACAGCAGCTGAGGTTAGAGACTTTATCAGGCTTCATGTGATTTGCTATTAAATTAGTGTAATCTAACTTCATGGACTTTGTTCACCAGTGCACTCTCATACAGTAAGTATCCTCTGATATCAACGCAAGATCAAAGATGCAAGTAAAGAACTAGAATATATGGGTGGACAGCAGCAGAGGGATTTTAAGGGATTTTAATGCCTGTGCGGTCGACTCTTTCAGGTCTGTGGCACAAGGAAGAAACACTTCAAACCAAGTCTATAAGTTGGCTGAAGTCAGTTGCCAGTACTTAGTACTTTGAGGGTCTCTTACGAGGAGCTACATGAATATCTTATTATACGACATTACATTGAATTCTATTCTTGGCTCTGGGTTTCCCTTTTATCAGTTGTCTACTGTACATATTTAGATTGCAAATGGACTGCAGAACCGTCTGTCTGGACAGAGCTCAGAATCGGGCGTATCAGGAATTTCCTCCTATCAGGCTAGCAGCAGTCAAAGCACGGTCAGCTGCAGCCAAGGGAGTCTGGATAACCTAGATGAGAGCAGCTTTTCATCCTCATCAGCCAGAGTACACGACTTTCTTCATTGTGATTTACCAGTAAGTTGATTAACCTCTACTCGAAATTTTACACATACGCTGCACTCTGCCTATTGATTCTGTTGTGATAATGATGATGATGATGATGAATACGACGATTTCTACAGCACTGTAACACGACACATGCCGTTACAAGGGCACTTTGACAAGTTCAACATGACCCATAGTCCAGCTTGAAGTAGTGTGTCTAGAGTCTGGTCTTAAATGACTCCAGTGAAGTTGAGGGTGGAATATTGTTACAGCAATTGTGCTTCAGCACCTGTAAGTAAGTCTGATCCCACAACTTGGCTTTCTTACGGCGCTAAACAAACTTTAAAAATCTCAACATCATGACTGCATATAACTGGTATGTGAGCTTTTAAGGTTCAAATCTTGAAGGTATAAATATATTTTTACAGAACCAACTTGAAATATTTCAGCTATAGTAACTGATGGTTTCTTCAAGGTTTGTATCTAGTGTAAGGAAAGGAAGGACCAACCTATTCTGCATGCACTCGATAACCAGTGCAGCAATAACGAGAATTGTTGTTATTAATATAATGGCACTAATGACTCTGTCGCTGTCTGTCCTTTCTCGGCTGTTGGTGCTCTTTTCCTTCTTTTTTTCTTTTTCCTCCAGAACAGATATGAAAATAAAAGGCAAACTAACTAGTTGCAATTTGCACGAAGATTGTCAGTTAATCCATTGTACTTCAAGTCCTTGCATAATCTGTGATAATAACTTGTGTACGTGCACTTGCATATTCAAAAATGTAACAAACTCTGGTAGAAACTGTGAGGCTTGCATAGCATCAATTATGCCATTTAATCATTTAAATAATGCAGAAATTTCCAACCACTAGAAATAGTTAAACCCATGGGCCAAACTGACTGCAATCTCAGATTTCATTTTCTGCCCTCTAGAAGTCCCAGATGAACTCTACATTGATAGCAAATGCGGATATTGACCCGTACTTTAACTATTACAATACCAGAAAATTATGTTCCAGTGAATACATAACATGGAGGAGGTGAATGTCAGGTTTAAAAGTCTTGGTTTACTAGCTCATCACCCCCACCCTCTCCATAATGCATATTAACTGCAGAAGCCTGGTAAACATATTGACTGAGGTGCACTTACTCCTGCTGCAGTGTCATGTTGATGTAGTGGTGGTAACTGAAACTTGGCTGAACCAGGATGAGGCAGATGGTGTGAGTATTCCTGGGTATCAGTTTGTAAATAAATACAGAGAATGTGGGAGGGGTGGAGGTGTGGGTTTTCATTAAAACCACTCTAGAATTTGAAGTAATTAATAATGACTGGACTTCTTCTAAACTTAATTCCTTTGAGAGTATGATGGTTAAAATAAAACAGCTCAGGGTTGAGCTCTGTCAGCTGGACACCTGTTATTAGGGTTGTTAATACAATGATCCCTCCCTAGCATACAACCTGTTCATTGACAAGTATAGGAGCTTATATGACTTAGCTTTTCCTATTACACACCGAAGTGAGAGGAAGGGCAACTCATTCCAAAAACCATGGATGACTGGAGCCTTATTTAAGTCATGTATTAGGAAGTCCAAGCTTTACTTGAAATATTTAAAAATCCTAACCTGCTTCATTTCTTGCATTTAGAAACAAATTTAAACAAATAAAGATTCTATTATACAAATAAATTTCTAGCATGTGAAAATGACCTAAAATCTTGGGCTGTAATAAAAAACGTTATAAATAAAAATGTACACTTTCTAACCCCGACTCATTGGTAAGTCCTGAAATGAAACGTTATGAATAAAAGTGTACACTTTCTAACCCCAACTCATTTGTAAGTTCTGAAATGAAAGATAAAACAATTAATTGCAGAAATTTTTAACAAATTCTTTACTTTATATAGGACCTCAGCTTCTGGTAAGCATAATTTCAAGGATTTCCTTAAAGAGCCTTCCCCCTACTTCCATGGGCACAGAATTAACCACACCGATGGAAGTGGTTTCGATTTCTGGCACAATCAGAGCCACTCACTCTTGTGGCATAGACGAAATTGATCCAACTGACGAAACATCAATACCTCTTGCACAAATCATTAACTGCTCTATCTAAACTGGAAGTGTCCATTGTAATTTAAAAATTGCTAAGATTATACCCATTTTTAACACTGGTGAAATAAATAAATTTAACAACTACAGAGAAAGGCCTATATCAATATTACCTCATTTCTCAAAGTATTTTGAAAAGGTAATGCACCTGAGACTAACTAACTACCTTGCATCAAAAAGTACTCTAAATAATAGTCAATATGGCTTTCAATCTGGCCACTCCACCTTCATGGCACTGCTAGAAATGCACACTAGAATCACTGAAGCACTTGATAATGACTTATTTTCAATTGGTATATTCTTTGACTTATTCAAAGCCTTTGACACAATCGATCATAAAGGTGGGGCGTGGTGGCTCAGTGGTAAGTTCGGCGCCTTGTGACCGGAGGGTTGCAGGTTCGAATCCCACCCTAGCCGCTGCATACGGACCATGGGCAAGTCCTTCACTCGCAATTGCTCGTGGCGGTTCGGCGTGAAAATTCCGGCACAGTATCAAATGCTGTAGTCGGGAGCGCCTCTGAGTAGTAGTTGACTTCGAGAGGCGCCATAGAAATATCCTTAATAAATAAATAAATAAATAAATAAATAATAAATAAACTTGACAAACAACTGTATGCTGTGGTATGCCCCAAGGCTCAAAACTAGGTCTGCTGTTATTCTTGATATACATAAATGATATGTGACCTGCTCTGGCAAAAGGAGGCGGAAGTCGCCAGTGATAAAACAAGAGAAATTAGCCAAAACACTAATCAAGTGTAAATTTTTCAGTTTTCGTTTTTTTGCATTTATCACTAAATAAGATCTTATATCATATGAAAAATTATATATATTGATTTTAAAAATATTTCACCTATTTCATGGAAAATTTAATAGGTTTTTGTGATTGATAGAAATTTTCCGGGAATTTAAAATAATTTTTTGGACCAGTTTCAAGAGTATTTTATGGCTTTCATTCTGTTAGGAATACCATGTGTAATACGTAATTTGAAAGTTTATTCATTCAGCTTGCTAAAAAATAACCTCTTTTGACAGGTTTCCCATAGTGATTTCCCTAAGTTTAAGGTTAAAAACACTGCGATTTATGTTTAGTTTGTATTAAGATAATAAACTTTGCATGCGTTTTTCTCGAAATTGTACTTCCAAGTAGCAAAACATTCTAAAATTCATATCTTTGGAACCAATAAAGATAGAATAATAATTTTTTCATCATTTTAAACAGAAATTATTATTTATCATTTTAAGCCCAAAATATAGAAAACTAAATTTTTTCACAACAGCCTCCTTTTGCCAGAGCATGTCACATATCTCAAACTCCTCGACAATTCTTCATTTTATAATCTTTGCCGACAATACTAATGTATTTTTATCTGAAAAATCTCTTTAAACTCTGTATAATAAGGTAAATACTGAATTAGAAAGTCCATCAGAATGGTTTAAAGCTAATAAACTATCTGTAAATTTATCGAAGACTAAAATTACATCATATTTCGCTCATCTAAGAAAACTCTCCAATCCTTGACTTTGAAAATTGATAACAAAAAAATTATTCAGGTCACTTCTACAAAATTTTATGTAACGCTGTAATTGTTTGTAAATTATTTGTATTTACACATGAAGGCATGATATTATTGTGTAATATTTACGTATTAAAATATCTAGATGGAAAAATTGATAAATTGGATCTCTTTTTCTCCTCCGTCAAGTGTTCACCGACGATGAGTCGATAAATTGGATAAATGAATATAACTGATGTTCTTTAGGATTCTGAATTACTGAGTACTTGGCTGCGAGATCTCCATTTGGATGAGTTTGCTCACCTGTTCGTTAATGCTGGCTATGATTTGCCAACAGTTTCACGCATGACTCCGGAGGTCTGATACATCTACTTCTTCATTACCAAACAATTTATTTTCCATTCTGACGTTGAGAGATTAGTGATTAGTTTTTAATAGCACAAAAAGCTTCAAAATAAATTAAACACACTATAATTGTATCATTATTGTCTGCCAGCTTTGTAAAATTCCAGTGAGTTTTTTCTATGTTGCAAATTATTTTGACTGTTTTGTGTGTTAGAATCTTTAATTATACAAAAGTTCTGTGATTTTTCATGTTCTAAGGTCTTCACATTGTAGGACATTGCCTAAATGTCTTTTAAGAGTAACAAAATTATATTATAAACGTATTTATTGATTGTTTGATTTAATGGCTGTAACTGAGCACTTTGTGTTCCTTGGCTTGGCATCTGAGGAAATGATTTCTAGCGTCAAGTGATGTTTAACTTCTTACGCTTATAGGATTTAACTGCCATTGGAATTACGCAACCAGCCGTTCGTAAGAAACTAAAATCAGAAATTGCACGACTGAACATTCCGGATGGAATCCCTGACTTCAGACCAGTAAGAGCAATCATTTAGCTGCAGAATTCTGCCATCTACACTCTGGAATATTGTTAAGCTTCAGCTGTAATTTAATTACCTAAAGCTGATCTGATGTGTTTGTATTAAAAATTGGAAATGTTGTTTTCTTTAAACAGTGCCAGCTTGTAGTTACTGTGTAGTCTTTTGATTAAGATGCAAACCAGTAAATAGCTAACCAAATATGAAATAAAGACTTTAAAGTGTGCCATCTTCAAACTTTGGAATCCAGCTGGAACTTTAGTTTCTCATGCTTTGTGAACAGTTTATTGATCTTCATAATGGCAACGGTTGCTTTTGGTAAATGATTACGGGCTGTGGCTAGCATCCTAATACTCAGAAGTGAACATTGCATAATGTCTATGTGTTCTTTTGGGGTGCTACAGAAATCTTTTAATTAGACAAATATTACTTAATTGACAGTATCTGATTCACATTTGCTTCACGTTGTGTGTTACTGGGTTACCTTTTGTAGAGAAGTGTAAAGGAATGGTTGAACTTCCTGCGCTTGGGTGAATATAATGACATGCTGACTCGTCAGGGATATACTGACATCGACATTGTCACTGGAATCATGTGGGAAGATCTTGAAGATATTGGCATACAGAAGCTGGGTAGGAATTCAGAATACTATATTTTACTTATTTATTTAAATTTTCAGTTACCCACATCTGTTATTTTCAGATCTGCTGTCTTTAAGTTATAAGTGGCAAAGCTAACACTCTTTGTTTGGATTCAAATCCTAAAATTTCAGGTTGAGAATTCATTGTACGTGGATATAATATGTATTTGGACCATTATGTAAAACTTTCCAACCGTGCAACTTCTGAAGATGTTATCCATTTTTTATAGCTTGCTTCATGTTTATGTATAAGACAGAGGTCTAACTACTAAGCAGCCTCATTTTGGACTGTATAAATGTATTCAACTGTCAGGGTTTTCCAGCCTAATACTATAAAACTTCTTTTAATTGCTGAGTCTCAATTAAAACACCAGTCTTCAATAACCACAAGAGGGTTTAAATGATTTTTTATCTTTTGCCTTCCAATTCTCATCCTTAACGACACCCACCTTGGCATCTTCTCTACCTCCTCTGACTTTCTGGCGACAGGACTCTGACCTCCTTTTGACTACCCATTGCACAACCTCTGTGACTCAGCTCAGTGCTAATGATTAAGCTGGTGCCCTGCGCTTAGCTTCTGAGTGGCACTTTAGAAATTTTGAGTTTACAATTACGATTTGTTGAAATAACCACCAACGTCTTTTAAACGATGGTCTCTAAAACATGCTGGGTCTCATTTAGGCATATCGATATATTAAACTTATTGAGTATCAGCACGTACGCTGTGAATACATCGAAGAATGTGACAGGTGAAGATGAGAAAGGCATGCAGCCATGTTTTAGATGAATAGTTACAATAGAAATACAACTGTATTTGATATTGATCTCCTTTGAAAATTCAGATGTGAACACTAGTCTTGACCATTTACCATATGACAGAGCAGTGGCACTGAGAAACTGTGTGAAGGACATGCTCAAGGTTCCTACACTGTAACCACCTCATGGTGGTCAAACCCATACTCAAACCCATGCTACAAGCTGAGCAGTGAGCAGTGAGCACTCTAACCAATTGGTTACTATGCCGTGCCATGTTTTAGCAGTGAAGTTAGCGTTAATCACAGAAAAAGAAACACAAACATGGTATTTTATCAGGGGCTAATTAAACGATTTATGCAAATAAATTAAATACCAGTCTCTTTTAAATGCCCATTTGTTGCTGGGTGATAAAATGATTTGTATGCATAAATCCTGGAAGCAATTACAAGAAATTTTACATTAGTTGTTCCTGTCTTTGCTTGTTCTTATACCGTCTGTTTGTTCCTGACACTCATTAACCTTGACTTATTATGAAAACATTTTTCTAGAGCTGCATGAAAAGAAACATTAAGTGTTTTGAATTAAAAATGCTCATGTTCTGACATCATTTGTCATTGATCTTTGCAGGACATCAGAAGAAAATCATGTTAGCAATAGATAGACTGAGGAAGATATCAGGCAGTCTGCACCTTCAGCCAACGCCAATTAGTCCAGTGTCTTCTTCTGAGGTTCAGACTGCTTCTAGCATCCCACATTTCACAGGCAGCAGGTCACCGGGTTCGATCATATCAGGCAATCCTCATGTCGACAGTTTCAGTCCAATATCTCTGAGAACCTACAGTCCTTCGTATGAGATGATGAGGCACGTGAACCTAAAGAGTTCAGGCGAGCCTGTTACGTTGTCCCCAACTCAAGTAAATGTACCCTCGTTCAGCTCCGGATCTGTTCAGTCAAACCCCGGAAGTCGTCTTGCGAATGTTTTTCCTCTCGGTTGCCAGTCTTGCTCATCCTTTCGAAGAAACTGTGAGAATGTATGTCAGAATGAAATTATTGGTCCTGCACCTCCTCTTCCCTGTAAAACCAATTACAAACCAGGCCTAAGTTCAACACTAACCAGAAATGGACTTGTGTCGTTAACCAAAGAAATGGAAAATGTAAATCTAACCTACCCACACCAAGATTGGTTTCCCGATAAGAAACAAATTGGGAAAATGAGAACCAGAGGTCGAGAAATGTCGTGTGACTTGTATTCTGGAACAAACGATTACCATCTATCGAACTATGGAACCCTACCAAGAGGACTTTCATTCAAGGGCAAAGGGTCCAGTCTCTGTCAGCATTATGGAGGATTAAAAAATAATTTCTACGACTGGTATCAGGCGGAAAATTTACCAGTGGAGTCATTTTCGAATGCAGGCATGGGACGTGATTTTGAAAGGCAAATGAATAAGCCACCAACACCACCAAAGCGCATGAATTCATTCAAAAACGATACACCTATGTTTGGAGTTGCTGGAGAGAAGTTACGTTCGGAAGCGTCAACTCCCTTCCACTCTTCCGGACTACGTCTGCTTGATGCCGTCAATCTGGAAGGAAACTTTCATCGTATCTGTGATAGGAATTACAGACCATTTGGTTTCAGTCATCCAGAAAATCGACAGTTGAATCGAGAAAGAATTCTTTCAAATGAAATTGCTCTGTCATCTTGTTTAAACCCTGCACCAGCTCATGTTGCAAACTGTGATATGAGCTACAGAAGGGACTTTAATATGAGCAAAGGTTCAGTGGTTACCGAGATTCAAGAAAAAAGTGACCAATACGCCACTGAGCTGAATGACTCTGGCCTCAGCAGTAGTCAAAACCTGTCATCTGTAAGCCTAAATTCAACTGACTCAAGTGGGACCTTAGATGGTAACTCGCTGCCGTTTGCCAACGAAGACTTTGGGACTATAAAGGAACGAAATACTTCATCAAATGTAACGGACAAATCGTCAGAAGTGACATCTGCTGAGCAAAAAGAAGTTGATAAAAAGGAGTATGCCAAAGGTGGGTTTATTCTAAAAGCAACGTGATATCTTCATCCACAAACTCAAATTATCAGATGAGGTAAGGTTGGTGTAACAAGAAAAACTTTATTTCGTTAATAGTTTTTGTGGTACTTCGAAGATCCACTGTATGTATGTGTGTATACACCCGTGTGTATTTCTGTATATATGTATGTATGTATGCTGTCAACTGCCAACAATCGGAAAGAGAGAATCAGAAATTATGTTCTGACCTTTGCTTCTTGTTTTATTAACAAAATCAATTATCTGAAATGTATACTTGCTCAGTTTACTGTTAAACTCATATGGAATGACCTATTGTTTGATTCTGACTTTATGGCAGTGCCTTCAGTGACACACCATCTGTAACCTGTACTTTAAAGCTCTGTCTCTTCTTAATCATTTCTCCCTAAATTCTGTTCGATGCACTTCATACCTACATCACTTATTGTTTCTTGTTCTGCACATTTGGCCAATTGGCCTACTTATATTTTCATGTAGGGTGTTTTTATCATGTTTAAATCTGCCTTAAGCATGCCTTTACTTAAGAAATCGAATCTGAACTGTCAAACTTTAGACCCATCTCCAACTTCAATAACTTTTCAAAGTTTCTTGTACGTCAGTTCCATCTGATCCTTGACTCTGGACTGATGGTGATGTCCCACTGGGATCTGTTCTGGACATGTTATTATTTACACTCGTTACTTTGCCAATCAGCTGCATGGCCAATCACTTTGAAGTCCAGTTACCTCAGTATGCTGATGATACCCAGCTTTAGGTTGCTCTGATCATTCTGGCAAAGGTAAAACACGAGAAGTGCCTCACTTCAGTGCATGTATGTTTCTGCTTCAATGATCTTGGCTTAAACCAAAATAAATCTGAGGCAGTCATGTTTGGCTCATGCCAACACCTGCATTATTTCCCTTCTTATTCCAATATTGACCTCGCAGCCCTCACTTGAACTGCTGTTCCCTTATCCAACACTGTCGAAACACTCGGGGTAACTCTTGATGGTAATCTCACATTTCAACCTTGCATAACAAACCTTTCCAAATCTTGCTTCTATCAACTAAGGGCAAAACATCACATAAGGTCTGCTCATACCAAAGACATGTCACAAACCATAACCTGCTCTGTTGCCTTGATTATGCAAACTTGGTTTTCACAGGTATCTCAGATCTTGAAGTGAAAAGCTTTAACACAATCAAAATTCCGTGGCTTGTGTGGGGCTCTGTGCATCTTCTTGCACAAACTTCTTAACTCTTCTCAGTCAGCTACATTGGCTTCTTGCGGAATTCAGAATAAGATTTAAACCGGCCTGTGTGGCCTGCAGAATTCTTACAAGCAGCACTTTTACCTATCTTCAACCTCTATTAGCTCCTTACAACCCTCCCTGCAGTCGTCAGTGTGGGTATTTTGGTGAACCATAATGTAGGACTGTAATGGGCTCTCATGAATTCACTGTTGCTACCTCCAAGAAATGGAACCAACTTCCAAAGTTTCTCTGATTCTCAAACTCTATCTTCCTTCTCTTCAAAAACATCTCAAAACTCACGACTTCTTACTGACTTTTAAACATCTGAATGTCCAACTGTTCTTCACTTTGTGACTGACTACCTGACCTGCAGATTTAACAGAAGCAACTCTGCCTCAGATTTCTGCATGACTGTGCATTAAAAGTTTTCTTAATAATAATAGTAATACTACTACTACTACCACTATCACTATTACTAATAATAATAATGCTAATAATAATAATAATACCTTCATCATATATGCTAGGGCAGAGTTGACCAACAATCTAAGTTTTTTCTTACTTTGAAAGGCAGGCAATGTAGCATTCCTCTTTTAAAAGTTGGTACATGAGAGAATATGCTTGTTATCCACTTACAAATAGACATTTAACTGCATTTCGGTGAAAACTATACTCTTATGGGCCTGATCTGCTATTATATATATATTGATTGTGTTGTACTCTTATGTGTACAGATAGTAGTTGTCATGAGTTGCCCAACAGCGTTACACAGAATGTGGATTTCACTAGGCATCAAAGCTCTGGTTCAAAGAGGTATGTTCGGCTATGTCATATGTGTGTGTGGGTTTGCTATAAAAGGGCTAAGGCAACCATTAAAGCACTTGATAATGCAGGCAAAAATAAAGTGCATTAAAATACAGGCAAATGATGAAAAAAATCAATTTATAACCTATACACAAAAATTACTGTATAGGCTAAACAACATAAACTCAGATTCCTTTATTTAAAAAACCGCAACAATTACATCTTCAAAGCTTTCATGCTTGTGACTTAAGACAGATATTCGACCTTGTAAATCAGGATTGTTTGCTATTCCTCTTCAGGAACATAGCAAGCTATAATTGTAGAAATAGCCCCCCCCCCAAAAGATCAACTGAACCAATAATAACCAAATTTGTTACCTTGAATAAAAAGTTTACTATAAATAATAATTAAATCATTCTATTTCAAAATTTGTGCCCCCTCTTGAGTTTGCCCTGTTCCATGGCACTGCTGGAACATCCCTCACTACGGCACTGTTTCTCTTAATGCCTCCCATAAGACATTGTGAGCAACCCTCCAAAGTTTTCAGTCAATTGAGCTTCAAATTGCAGACTTGCCCAGTTTGTAGTGTACTGTTAACTAAAGAATTGTCTTTTGGTATATGTAATTAAATCGTCAGTTCATTGCCAATAATAAAAGTTGAGTACACCACACAATGTCAAATATTGATCAAATACTTTTCTACACTGCATTTTTTACTCGCTTTACATGGCCTCCACCTGCCATGTCTGCAGGGAAGTCTAGACATGTCTACAACACAACAATTTAAGATATTGTTCTGCATGAACATCCACATGATAAAATGCGCTCTGGCCGACATTATACCAACCCGCAGAACTGCACTGATGAATCACTGTGTACAGCCTGACACACCCAAGCAAAGCAACAACTCGAAAACTCGACATTAGGCCCGTCAAATTCTGCCTGAGTCACCTGCCAGCCAATTACAAACAGGTCAACAACCTGATGATTAATCATTGATGAGTCATGGAAAATTCACTTTAAATGTATAAAACTTGCTGATTCATCAGTGGAACTATCACTCAATGGCAGCAAATGTTTTAATCTGTTGAAAGCAGTCCTCATACTTATTTCCTGTCAGCAGTTGTTGTCCAGCCAAGTTCCCTTGGAAAAATACTCAAATGATGTCCCTGCCCCTTATCGAAAAAAACTGAAATGACGTCCCTGACATAATCTCTATTGTCATGGCTAGGCTGGGAGTGCTTCTGAATAGGTGTCTTGAAGGTGCGCTATATTCAATTTCCAAATGAATGAATGAATATTGTAAAGAGAAAATCATATCAAAAACAATAAAACATTTCTTTGTATATTTTCAGTGTTTACTCGTCTAATGTGCTTTATTTATTTTTGCCTGTATTTTTTATTTTGCTTTTTTGATGGCACCTTTTTGATTTTGCCATTTTTTTTATTTTGTCATTCTGATGGATGCCTTGTATCTGTGATGTATTATGAACCTCAAATGATTAAAGGGTCAGTCAAAATTTCTAAAATATTTTTACATAATTTTGTGTAGTGTAAAGTATGTAGAGTAAAGTAAAGTATACATAAGAATGATTAGACATTTGAATCTATAAATACATTTGCTTGTGTACAGCTGATTTAATAAAATTTATATATATATTCTTATAAGTCTGTTTCTATAAATCTGTAAAATATACAAAGAATAATGATAATTTTCTCTGCTGGTATTATGGGACTTGGAATTACTTTAATGCTAAAAATTGAGAGCAATTTAATCATGTTAATGTTTACTTCGTCGGACTGTTGTAAAAATCAGCCTCATGTTTTTGCCAGGAACACAGAAGCCGTTTTCGATGATATTGATGGAATGCTGCTAGGACTTACGCAAGAACTTGATGAAATGCTTAAACATCAGACTTAAACATCTCCAGTACAGTTTTTCAAATCCTCACTGTTGCCTTTGGCTTTGTTTTCTTGCTAAAGGAAGTGGCATCATCCTTGCCATCTGAAATCACAGCAGTTCACAGAATGAAAACTGTCAGTTGCCATTAAATTAGATTGTTCTATATTAGCACTTGAAGGAAATACCAGGAGTAGTAACAGACTTAGAATTAGCATTGTTACGTTTTTGCCTAACTGAACTACAGTCTGACATAGCTTTAGTATATGTATAGTAGAGTACTAACACAGCATACTGGAAGTTGTTCCACGACATCATCTTTTGTGACAGCTATAGTAGAGTGGATCGACACTTTATTGGAAAAGGCAACCAAACCTGAGGCATCACTATTAATTTAAAAAAATTATAAATACTAATAGTGTATTATATCGTTTATTATTCTTATTTAGAATGTGATTGATATAACTATAGGTGATAAAGTGTGCGGTTACTAAATGTTGGCCTATTCAGACTGCCCCTGCATTCATATCAAACTGTATCATTGCTATCATTTGAAAGCACATTAATTAAGCTGTAAAACCTGCAATGGATTTCCTTCAAAGAACCCTTCAGCACTGGACTAATGTTGATACAGGCTTTTACTGAATGAATGGTTATCTGTTTTAACTCGTATAGGTGATACAGCTAATTTGCATACCAGCCTGCATAGTGCTTATAACTGCCTTTCTACAGATCTACGAAGCAAAGATTGACCTAGATCCCACCTTTCTGTAAGTTTAAGTTTAAAAAACAAATTAATATATTTTCAAGAATCAAATATTATATAACTATAACTTTAGGTTATGTTAGCAATTTCAAGGAAACTATGGTTGCTCGAATTCTTCACAGGCATCCAATGTAACAAGTTATTACAAGCACTGTAGTAGCTTATGCAGAAAGTATACAATTCAGTTATGTACAAATGTTACAGGCAATTACACTAAGTATGTTAGAAATCTAATTAGTTGTTGAGGTCGCTTTTGCACATACAATATTTTTATCCCAGGACTGGATATTTTGTCCCAGAACCAAGCCACTTTTACTCCACTTTTACTTTTGCTTAACCTGATCTTATATTACCTTATATTGCCTAAACATTGCATGTTACCAGAAGTTCAGTAGAGTCTATGGCTTTTCAAGTGCTGTTTCCAAGACTGATGATGATCCAAGAACCTTCAAATATTTTGAACTTTGATTTGCATCTTGGTAACTTGCTACCAGTATTATTTTGTTAACTGGAATATTTACCCGTCATATACGAGGGTTTGATGAGTACTCCCGTCAGATCGTGTGCATAGGGAGAGGTAGTGCGGTAGGGAGTGAGGCAGAGACACCCTCCGTCCGTCTGTACGTCTATCTCCCTCCCTCCCTCCCTAGCTCTGTCACTCCCTCCTACCTTCACTGACTTGGCCTATCAATCCATCTGTCTGTCTGACCGTCCATCTGTCTGTCTGGCTGTGCATCTGTACGTCTATCTGCCAGTGTTCGTGGGCCTGTTCAATTTCGGGCCAGGCCCAGTAACACTCCCTAAGGCCAGCTCAGCCCGCAGGTCGGCCAACGGCCTGTATATACTTGTATGCCTTGATGTGTAACTGTCAATCAAATAGGCCATGGCTCAGAGCCTCAGCAAATCAAATAGGCCAGCCCAGAGCCGCACACATTATGTTGCGCCCACAGTGCTGCTTGTATGTAAGTGTATCTGTGCATGTATGTATGTCTATGTGTGCCTGTCAGTCAAATAGGCTAGGGGTCAAAGTCTCATCCAATCAAAGTAGGCCTATAGCTGCACACAATAGACTCCGCCCACCACCTAAGCATGAGTCAGAGCGTTTGCCAACACACAGATCTAGGAAATTATTACATAGGATGCTTGACACAGAATCTAGCAAAAATAACAACTCAGGAGATTGCACTGCAAAGTAATGATTTTAATTGTTCATAATTTAAAATATCTTTATTTTTTTCTCAAAATCTTCAAAACTGGTTTTGTTGTTAATACATAAATAAACAGGCCAAAATGCACACAGTTTTCTGTTTCTGTCTTTAAAACTTTTATGACACAAAATGATCGAAGTAGTACATCTTGTACGCTGTATAATGTTATATAACTACCTATTCCTAAAAAAGGTTAAAAAACTACAGAAACATTGAAGTTATTTCACAACAAGCTTTGCAGATTTTGTCAAGTAGACTGTTAATTACATACTGCATAGCATATAAAACTCGTTAATTAACTAACACAAAATACAGTTCACTAACTTGATGCTCTACTTAAGAGTACATTTGCAGATTTGATAGATGCCTGTGTGAACATACAAATCATAAACCATTTTGATACAAGTTACTTAAATTGTTTTACCATTATAGAATTATAACCAATAAAAGATGAATTTCTGTAACTAGATATAGTATAAAACTATAGTTTTATATAGCATCTTCCCCTCGAAACAATGTCATATGTTGAAAATATAGTGAGACACATATGCTGCTGTATGTGGTCAAAATAATATGGAGACTGATGATTGCATCATGCAAGTAAGGATTACTATTTGCAGGGTCCAGCCTGTGGTAAGAAGTGTGTAGGAAAATATATCTGTTACAGAGTGCAACCTAACATGGTCATGGTACAGAGCGGAAAGTTTCCACATTACCCCTACAAGCTCACTGCTTTTATTAGTGACCATTGTCGTATTTGTCGAATTCTCGTTAAAGCAGAAAAATCAGTGCAAGGAATACAGGCAATCCAGCAAGAGCTTCAGATTTTGTCGAGTCCCCTAATCTTATGTCAATATTTAACATATTCAAATGATGGCCCTCTAAGGGTCTTTAATATATGTTCTAACTAGTCTATTCAGAATTGTACGAAAATACTTGGCCCGTTACATGTATATTCAGGCAACAGCTTTCAGAAGCCCTTCTTATAAAGACAGCGACACCTACAACAGACACATGCGAATACGAGTATGACAAAATGCTGCAGTTGTACTACAGGTGCAGTTTCCGCTGTTTGCTCGACATTCAGTTTGACTGACATGATTTTACTTGGCATCAGAAAGACCAGTCTGAATGAATACTATAACAGTCTCTCACGGTGACGAATAAATAAATAAATAAATAAATAAATAATTTAGTAATGGATATGATTTCATTTGGTGTACATATCACAGATACATATTACAGTTATACTAATAGATTACACACTGCAACGTCATAGTGAGAGTTTACTTAGTGCATTCTTCATAGCACCTGCATCATGTTTTGCACTTCGTTCCCCGGAAAATGGGAGGAACTTAAAATCTCCTTCTCAAAGACAAAGAGTTCCATCTCCAGTCTTTGAAAAGTACTTGAACGATTTTGATCCAAATGTGAGCTGATGCGGCATAAATGTTGCTGCATTCAAATGAAGCGAGAAACTTTGAGCGCAAATCTGGTTAAACCCTGTACGTTTTTACAATGGTTTGGTTGATTCTTAAAGGGTGAAGCAATGATCGACTGCGATGAGCCGGCTGTTCATTGCCTAAACTGAGCCAATCAGAGAACAGTATCCTTTATAGTCGCTTTTCCAGAAAGCACTATGATAGCCATTCCTCCTGGTTGGTCATTGCCACTCCTCTCGTATGTAACAAACATGTCTTGGTTGCCACTAGCAAAGATCACATTGTTCAAGACTTGTCCGTCGCAAGAGACTCGTCGCTGTCTGAGATGGCACGCATTCGACCGATATCTGCACACCGACGATGTCTCGTTCCAGGATGACCGCTTGTTGCATCGACTGAAGCTGGTCGATTTGACAAAGCTGTCATTGTTGATGTTTTCTGTGCAGGAGGAGTGGATGAAGCTACTAATAGAGACGCTGATATGGTCGATATTGGCATCTTTTCCTGTTGTTCCGACGGGGTTGCTGTTGACGGGGCTCCGACATTCAATGTCAGTGATGCCTTGGCATTCAGCGATGTCACTGGCAAAGTCAGTGTACCCAGCGTCATCCGCTTTGATGTAAGCGAAAGGAAGTTTGGTCGAACAGGCGAAGTGGCAGCAGATGATTCTGGTGTGCATTGGTTTCTAGAATTATCACTTGGCTCTTCCCGATTCTTTTCAAGCCATGATTCACCAGAAATGTTCACGTCATTTCCTAGAGAAGTTGTTGGTAGTGTTAAAGAAGTGCTAATCTCAGGCAATGGTTCTTCACATACGATGGAAGGGCTCGGTGCACTTAACATCGTGGAATGTCTGTCTGAGTTTATACCGACATTCAACGAAATGTCATCACCAGCTTTGAGCTTTGTTGATGCATCTGGGTGCGGTACGTTCGTCTCCGCAACATCTGCTGTTGTTCCTTTGTCACTGTTTAAGCTGTCGCTGTATGAAAGAGAGAAGTCGGGATTCATTTTTGTCGTACTGCACTTGGATGCAGTTTTCTTTTCCTGGTCAGCCGTGCTATCTTCACCACTGCTGAACAGCTTGCTGATGTGAATCTTTTCATCTGTAGCCGAGTCTGTCATCAGAGAATCTGACTTGTCGTCCGACTGATGAATATTCATCAGACTGGTTCTATTGTAATCACGAGGGGATGAGTCGTCACTGGTCTGGCGGGGATACGGATCAAACATGTTGATATCGTCTAGGTCATGATGGCTACGTGGACGAGGGTGTGACTTGGACCTGCTCAAATGTGAACCAACCAACAGTCCAATTGAGGCACTTCCCGAGGAGGAACTAACTGGAGGAGTCTGTGCACTACCTGGTTCATTCACGGATTCTTTCCACAAATTATTTGGGTCAGGTCGGGTTGTTACGCTTGATGAGCTTCTTTGCAGGTGACACGTTGGCTTCTCGCTCCACTCTGCTCCAGGTAATGAAGGTAGTAGTTCTGGCCTGTTGGCATTGGGTTCATCTTGTGACCCCTGTGGCCAGCAGACAGATCCTCTTGGGCTGAATCCTCTGGCAAAATATGGGGTCAATCCTCCAAGGCTCATTGGAGTGTATGCCTGGCCGTCAGCAGGGGATAACAGTCGTGGAGTGCTGTCTGGTGTGCTGGAACGACTGACGGCATTCTGCCGTGACAGTAAGCCACGGTGACCCTTTGACCCAATCATCCACTGTGGAGTCCTAGCAATTTCCACCTGCTGAGATGAGGATCTTTTAGAGAAGGTGTCAATGGACTGGACTGCAGAGCCCGAAGGAAAATTGGGAATCTGTATGGAGATGCAGTCTCGAGACTCGGAAGATTGTTGACATAAAGAAGACTGAGATGCTCTGTGTTCCGTGCCATCCGGAAGAAAAACTCTCGACTCTGCAATGAATTTAACAATTATTTTGTCACTTGGCACATTTTTCTTCAATACCATCCTACTGCTGAGACACACAAATTTTCCATCAGTTGCCAAAATACCATAATTGCTGATTAGTAAGACACCATTTGCCTTAAGCATCACAGTCAAATTCAAGCACTTCACAAAAACGGAGCCTGGGAAAGAATGCCATGCCTACATATGACATCACATCATAAATATGAATGCACGCATTTAAAAGATTTTACTTACAATACAAATTATTTAGCCTCATCTTGGAGTTTAACCAGTCTCAAAAGGCTTAACTTCTAACATTCATGAAAATTGAAAGCTCTAGGAAGGAAACTAACGTTATTAACACATATGCCCATCAAACTTGTAACCCTAGGCTGTAATGGCCAAAAACAACTACAGTACAAAAACACGATAAGAACATGACCATAACACAAACCTGTCCGGATGATTGGAAGCTGCAGCTGCTGATGACATGGATAGAGTGATTGTAAGCCTAGCCCTGTTTTTCAGAAACAGTCCAAATAGTCACATTTAAAATATATTCACAGCAGTGACAGCTACTGATTCCTCTGAACAGGTTTTTAAGGATGTCATATAAAAATCAGTGGAGTGGAAAGATCAGGGTAGGAATTCTTGTAGAAGTGAGACTTTAGTTTAGAATGGAAAGCTTGAGGAGTGATAGCCAGAGTAGTTTTAAAGTCGAACATGGATTGGATGAGGCAGAGTTCACACATATGTATGAAGCAGGTGCACAAGAGGTAGAATATGTGATCAGAGGAGATATGTGGGTCAAATGAGATGCCAAGACCGGCACAGATAGCTCAGTGGTGAAATTGAGAGATGAGGAGTTAGCTGATACATGGCTGGACTGTCATGAATTCTGTCTTGGCAACGCTTAGGCAGAGAAGGTTAAAAACATCGAATTTAAGATTACATTAATAACATCAAGCAACTGAGCAATGGAGAAGGAAAGAGCTTGGGAGAAACACATGGAGAGTGTCACCTGCACAAAGTTGGAGGTCAACAGAAGAGGATTCTGAGACAGTTCAGCTGTAGTGCACAGGATGAAGAGAAGTTGCCCTACAGTGGAGACTTAATTGGGAAACACAACAAGAGAGTGGGAAGGATTGCGAAAAGTAGCTAGTGGCTATAACAGAGAAGGATCAGGAGCACAAGTATGACTGCAACTAGAGTAAGGCAGTTCCAGAGATGCTAAACCAAGAAGATAGTCAATGACGAAGTAGCCATGATTGAGACAGAAGACTTTTTGATGGCTGAGAGAAAACACACAGGAAAAGCTAGGGTAGTTGGTGGTGAAAGTGAGTGATGAGGAGTTAGTTAAACTGATGGTACTAACCAACAGCTCCACTGCCTTCTTGCCTTTCTGGACTTGGTGGACATATATTAAACGTGAAGTTTGTAGGTAAAGACCCTTGACGACAGACACTCTGGTGTGTGGAAGAAGTCTGCGATACATTACAATCGTCTGCTTTTTCTAGCAGTAATCCTTCCACAGAGCTCAGCTTGTCATCTGAATTCAGCTCCTGAAGAAGAGTAAAATAGTTTAAAATACAGAAATTGATTATTAATGCATCATGTTTTTGTTATATTCTTTATATTTCAATAGTTAAGTCTAGAAAAAGTATAGTCAACTGAAATTATTGATATAAAACTCAGAAAAGGGATTCAGTTGAACAAGTTATTCTTGTTAAACTTCCACTAACTTTTGCCTTTGCTCTGTTCTGCATTTTCCTCAGCTCATTGTTCCTTGCCTCTTCTTCTTCCATCTCCTGTAGAACTTCTGCTTCCAGATTAGCGTATTCATCCATGTGTTTATGCGACTCCTGATAAAAAAACAGACTTTGTACAGACAATTTTTCACTACAAAACAACCATTGATTAATGCCTCGGGTGTAATGATAATACCATACAGAAGAATTCAAATTTAATTTTGATTCAATATTTTTACCGCAGAAGAATTCAAATTTAATTTTCAATATTTTTACCGCAGAATCCAGGATTCACCTAGAAATGCCATGTCTTCCTGCATTTAAGACTGCTCCAGTCATAATTGTGAAATCTTCAAGTCTTAGGCACCCACAAAAGCCAGGTTGTTCAAGAGTGCTTAATCAAAGCTTATCAAAAATTAACAAGTTTAGGCTGACAGACAGTCATACAGTTATGATGGATGGTATGTGAAACTGAAGTGATGTAAAAAATAGGGAGAAAAGTAAGAGTCAGATATTTGATTTGTCAAAAGTGCTTTAAGTAATTCAAGAGAGGCTCCTACCTCTAGATGTTTCATGAGCACAGCCACAACTACATTCACAAGTACAAACTGAGCCATCAGAACAAAGATGACAAAGAAAACTGGAGCAATTATACGGCTGACGCAGCAGTTGTGGGTGCAGTCATCTGACGCATCACAGTCATCACGCAAAGTATCCTAAGATCATAAAAAATAAACACATCGTTAAAATTAAATGGCACCATAAAAAATTATGTACTTTAATCACGTCCAACACAGAAAAGAAGGACTTGATTTTCAATTCACATTAGAGTCTTATTGCAAGTTTTGAGATGGTAGTGTAGACAAGGTTTGAACTCCTGTGAATCAACCAATCAATATCCGTTTATTCAAATTAAAAGTTGACATAGATGCAACTATTTACAGATCAGATTATCTATGGAGACAATCATAACCTTAATCAAGGATCAAAACCAACTGCCCTAAGACCAAATGCAAAATGCAACCAAGTCCAGGCTATAATAAGAACCAAATTTACAAGCCATGCTTCTAATGGCTAAATAAGAAGAGAATCAAGTACAGCACAGTGATAACAATCATACCCAGCTCGTCTTTATATTATTTAAAGAATCTTACCTTCATTATTCCATTCCAGTTGTCACCAGTTGCAACCCGAAAGAGTGTCAAGAACGCCATACCAAAGTTGCGGAAGTGAGCATGCTTATCGAGTCCTTCGCATGGATGAGCATATGAGCACTCTGAAAAGCAGCATGCACTGGTGGTGTCTCATATTTCACAATAATCATTCACCTGTTGACTAGTGCATAAAATAGTGCAAAGAACAAGGTTGACAGTAAAAACAGCAACTAACTATTGACAAACTTTAGAAATGATGTGGATCAAATGACTACAGAAAGTGCAGTAAATAATATCTATGGTACCGATATTTTTCTTCTATGCAAACACAAATACTGGCATAGTCATTTCCGCTAATGCCTTCATAAGTAAGGAGGCAGTAACAATGTGCCTAACTATGTGCATCTTGTGCATACGAAGTCAAGCAGCCTCCTTTTCAAAACACTGATCAATGATCATACTTACCAACTTTTCCAAACAGTTCGACACCAAGTGCAGCAAATATGTAGAAGAGAAGGAAGAAGAGTAATCCAAGATTGCCAACTTCAGGCAATGCCTGCATGACTGTATCCAGCAGTGCTCGGACTGATCGTGCCATCTTCAACAGTTTCAGCACTGTCAACAGAAATACTAGATGGTTGACAACAGACTGAACAGAGTAACTTTAAAAACCATTTGTTCTAGCAAATGTGAAGTAAACACTCCTCTTACAAATCATCTGCTCTTCATTCTCTACACTGGTTTCTGGTACCCGAGCACATCCACTTCAGCCTCGCACTCGTCATCTAGGCCTACAAAGCAAGTGCAGATCATCTGCCATCCTGCTTGTCATCCATTCAGTGGCGTAACCAGAGTGAAAATGGAACCCGGGCAGCTGCCCAACTCAACATTAATCATAATTATGATCATTTTAAGTAGGATTTTTGGTAGAGTCCATTTTTATTAATTCGAAAGTGGCAAGCTAGCAACTATTATAATGTTCTTATAATTATAATAATTCAACATTTTGCTACCAGATAAAAAAAACTATTTTCATTTTACATTAGAAACTTTATACGCGAATTGTAATCAATCTGCAGCCAGTTAAGATAGGGGCCTATTTCAAGCGTGTAGGGCTGTAGGCCATAATTAAGACAACTAAGCGACAACATCAAGCGACTAACAAAATAAACTTAGAAAATGCCAGTTTTGCAGAGTTAGCACCAGCAGCTGCAGCCTGTTACTAAGTATCCAATTATATAAATGACACTGCATCAATATCTGTTGTATCATCTGCTAAAACTGAGAACATACCCGCTTCTTTGAAAATTGACGGCCTTCGATATTACATCGGAAATGAAAGTGGCTATAGGCTACAAAGGGCGATATCGTTCTGGATTGTTGGCGAAAGATAAGTAGCATTGTCAGGCAGTGAAGCGCAACAGAATATTCCAGCCATGGAAATCCGCAAAGAAAGAACTTTGAAAACGACGTTTGACTTATTTAGTCACTCACAAATATTTCCACAGGGTATACATGTAATTTAGGTTGAACCGGGCTATGCAGTTCTCCTTTGGACTTGGAAATGTCTTCTGGAAACTTCTGTGGAGGTTTAGCTTGTTTGTTTAGTTCATAGTCTTGACTTGGTAACGCGCATCATCGAAGTCTGATGGTGGTGGATAAACGTGCTGGCTAGTTATTGAATGTGGTGTAGAAGATGTGTCATTTGAAGTTTCCAAGCATGAGGCAGCCGTTTTCTTACTTTTTGGATTTATAATAAATGCTTGCGCTGACAACTTTTGCGATCCAGACGATGCTGCTGCCAATTCTTCATTAATTTTTGTTCTTTGGTCTAGAGTAGTAGGCCTACGATCGTTCGACGAGTTCCAGCCAATCTGTGGCTTGTTTCAATTTTTAAAATACGTGACGTATTACGTATTATAAGTCATATCCCTACTAATTCGCCATCTCGACCTACGATGGCACCTTCGTGCCAGGGGCATAGCCATACAAGGTGCCTACGCACCCTCTGTCACATTCTGCTTTAGGACCCTATTATTTCATTTTCTTCCTTTACCGCAAAATTTTTATATTTGGCCAATTTCTCCATTTAGCCTACGCTGTTCAAAAGTACCACAACAAGAGTTCAAGGCCTGTGTAGCTTTCAGCCTCTCTGCAGTCTGAACTATAGCCTGTATAATGACACATGATACATAGGCTAATACGTTTGTAAGAGTGGGTTGTGAATATTTCGGTCTTTACGTGTAGCATATCTGTCTAGGTCACCCTGATGTGTCGAGGTATTTGACCCTGGATGACCCACAGCAGAAGCGAGTACTCAGTTTCACACGATACGTTCATTTGCATGCACACTAATATACAGCCAGATTCTCTTTTCAGGCGTACAACCAATGCATTCGTACACTTTAACTCAGCTCCAGGCTAAGAAATGCACGCGCGCCTCAAATAATATCTGCCTTCAGTGCCTTATTCGTCCGTCCGTCTGTCTGTCTGTCTGTCTGTCTGTCTATCTCTATCTCTGACCGGCTTTTCAGGCTTCAAGTAGCCTTGGTGGGGAGGGACGGGATGGGGCGACAGGATGGCAAAGGCAGGTCGACGCGATGGGCTGATGGCACATCATATATTCTGTATCGTTTGTCTGAAGCAATGTCAAACTCAAAATTAAAATTTCTCAATTTCGTGGGTGCATTGTGCCATCCAGTTTTCTTGAATAATACTAAAATATATATAATTTCTCTGGCTTGCACAACCCGGGCAGAATTAATTGCAACCCGGGCACTGCCCATAATTGCCCGGGCGTGGTTACGCCACTGCATCCATTGTCTGTGGCCGGCATCCATGCACAGCTGCCGGTTCCTTCATTCAGAACTCTCTTCCTCCTCATGTTCATAACTATCCTACCAAGATTATCATCCACTCTAAACTGGAAACTTACCTCTTCCAGTCTGTTTCATGTTGCCTGGCATCAACGTGAACTTGTGAACTTTGTCAGATGGTATTATCGACTAATTATCCTGGGTCTGGACAAAAAACTGACTAATTCTTGGCTAGACTAACTTCTGGAGTCTCTTTTGAATTGGTGCTATATAAATTTCCAATTACAATTACAATTAAATTACAATTGTATTGTATTGCAAATTAGAGCTGGCATTTCATTTCCACACTGATATAAATCTTATGTATTATTAATTACTTAATAATGACTATGGTATTTACGATTCAGTGTTAATTATGCACATTTGTAACTGCTGTTGTTACTTTGAAATCAATTTGCATATTAATTTCCACTCAATATTTGTTTAATTAAAAAAAGTCATATAAATTAATCACATTAATAAAATTGAAATCACACTTATGTGTTGAACATGACTGAAAAGTATAAGAATCAATATTATAAGCTCATTACTCTGAATCACATTTTTCACAACAAGAAACAAACAATAGCTCGTAAGTCCAAAAATGTTTATTCCAACTTACCCCTTGCAATTCTCATAACTCTCATTACTCGTATGATAGTCGGATTGATAGGTATAAATTTAGACTTGATTTCCTCCAGAGCTATTCCCACAATGGAAAGCACAACTATTCCAACATCCAGTTGATTCCATCTGAACAAAGAATGACAATAATACCTGACTATACCTGTTAAAAATGCAAGATATTTCTAGCTGTGTTTCATTGCCCCCACTTCAAAATCAACAAAACTCACTTGAGCACAGTGTGTGTTCTTCACAGTTTTCAACAAAATTAACATCAAAGCTCAACCATTTTCACTAATCAACTACTTACAGTTTTGACATAAGTAAGAAAAATAACAAAATGCTCTTAAGATCTTGTGTTGGTTTAACCACACAAACTTCATTTTCTCTCCAAACAATGCTGCAAGTAATTTAAGTAGGTTGCTTGTTACGATTGTAAGAAGTGGTGACTACCTGTCCTTGATGTATCGGAATAAGCCCAGAGCAATCACTTTGGCAATTGCCTCCAAAACGAAGACAGATGTAAACAAAAAGTTGAATATCTTCAGTGCAAAACTCAACTCCTGTAAACATAGCATAACAACGTTGATCAACGACAGAGCTACAAACGACTGACACTCAATGAACACATTTATCATTCCACACAGTCTTGTTGTCAAGACCTTAAACCTCAAGACCAAGACCAAGACCAAGACCTTGAACCTCAAGACCAAGACCAAGACCAAGACCTTGAACCTCAAGACCAAGACCAAGACCAAGACTTTGAACCTCGAGACCAAGACCAAGACCAAGACCTTGAACCTCAAGACCAAGACCAAGACCTAAAAAAATCGCAATCAGGTCAAGACTTCTAAAATTGTCAAGTCGGAATATTCGCTATTTTAATGAAAAAATGAGTCTTATTTTATTCAAGCAAATTAACTTTAAATGCAAACTGCAGAGAAATCCGAATTTGTATTCAAAAGTCCTTCATGCAAACTATTATTCCAAATGCCTTTTGTATTTTATAAATTCGCTCAGAATTTTCTGACCAAGACGTGCCTGGTGGGCCTCATAAAAATTCCGCCATGTGAAAAATACGTTCTACAGGTGCTGAAGTCGCTGACACACACAAAGAAGCTTTTCAAGCACTGGATGTAAATGTACAGATGTAAATGTAAATGTAGTGAGTCCTTTTGAAATCTTCCCATGGTTTATCATACCGTCTGATACAGAATAACTGTTGCTGCTGCCAATGGGTTTTCCTGACCAACAAGACTTGTATCCATCCATAGATATTGGTCGTATGATGCAAGCAGGCTTGATACAGAATTCTTGAGTTCTGTTAAATGACTGTTCATATTGACAGCCGGTCTTGGTCTTGGTCTTGCGAGACCAAGACCAAGACTTTGAACCTCAAGACCAAGACCAAGACCAAGACCTTGAACCTCAAGACCAAGACCAAGACCAAGACCTTGAACCTCAAGACCAAGACCAAGACTTTTAAAAACGAACTCGAGTGCACTCGAGACCAAGACCTTGGTCTCGAAGACAACAAGACTGATTCCACATTCCAGACATAAGCAAATATCAGATGAAGTCAGTCAAGAGTACACACAACTACACTGATTGGATCCACACCAATAAGTAATTCCTTCCCCAGTTAAACTGAACTGCCTAAACCAAAAAGTTATAGATCATAATTGTAATCATAATCTCAAAACTTTAAAAGCACCACTTGAAGGCCAAGCACAGGGCACCAGCCTATTCATGAGCGAGACATGAATGTGACATTGCTGTACAACAACGACTCAAATAAGTCACTTGTATCCAATGTAACATAATATGACAAAATGAAGTAATAAGCTACTTTTCTTCAGTAAATGTTTTAGCACTCTCCCTTGCATCAAAAAGTATCAAAAACAAACAGAAATACTTTTACTTGTAATAAAGTAATACTTACCCATTATTCTGTACTCTACTGAGTTACAATTTATGCTTGAAAGTTATTTACAAAAACTGCTATGATATTTACTTGAAACGATGTCATACAGTAACAGCAATTTTAATAGTAATGCACAGAGAGTCAAAAATTTGGCATCTGTCACACAATATAAAACTGCCATAACATATAGACATGATCGAACCTTTGGCATATCGTAAAACTCAATGGACATCGTCATTACGTTGACCCCAATGACACAGGCGATTGCCAGGTCAAAGTATTTGCTGCCAACGACCGTGTGGAGCCACAGTCGAGGTTTGGAATAGTGTGACCAGTATGGTGGCTGCAAAAGTTCTGCAAAAAACAATAACAAAACACTTTCATCGTATGATCAGTAGATTATATTGCTAAACTACCAGTTTTTCCACCTATTAAACAGAACTTACCACATTGTCCTTCAAGTGCTGAGTCGCATATTCAGCACTATAATGCAAAAAGTATTTACCTCTTCCCTTCATCATTTGCTTTTACATTTCCCGACATATTTTGCATTATTTCCGTTAATCTTCTGTCAAATGAATCTGAGCCTTCCTCCTGTCCTTGTATCTTCAGTATTCAATATTTGGTGTGGCTTTCTGATCAAGAGACTACTTTTTCTCTTTCCTTCTTCTTTCTTCGTCCTTCTCCGATATTTTCTACATCTTCTTGCACTGATTTTATTCTGACAGCCTTATTCAATATCCCCTCGTGCCAAATTGTGAAGAACTCTTTTTAGCCTTCTTCACCGTGTATCAGTTACACAAGAAAAGCAATAAATCATAAATATAGAAATTTTAATCAACTGACTACCTTTATAATGAGTGCCTTTCATTTTCACTCAAGCAGTTCTATATAAGGATTTGATCAGTTACAGTTATGATCATCACTGTTATTATAATTTTCAACCACACTCAAAATGACTGTTCTGCAATTTCAGAGCTTCTTCAAGTTGAATTCTGTGTAAATCATTCACACTTATGCATCTTTATGCTGAAATTTCACTTAAATAAAACTACTTAAACAGTGGCGTAACAACCTAGCCGGGGGCCCTTGGACATTCTAAGCTTGGGGGCCCTTACCCATTAAAAAGTGAAAATAATGAGATAGCTATTTCAAACTGCAGTTAGGTTTTTAAAAAAGTATTAAACGTTCTCATTAATGATCCATAGTTCAAGTCACAGTAATAGTTCAGGACAAAACAAGAATAGGCTACAACAAAAATGTATTGCCAACGTGTACAGTAATGTAATGTCTGTAGTTCTCATACTGAGCTCTCAGGTCACGTCATTTATTCTGGAACTAGCTAATGCCTGTGTGCTGTTTGTCACTCTCCCAGTCACCGTCGACAGTGCGAAGCGCTTCTTCGGATAATTACTTCATGAATTTGGCTATTCTAGCTTTACTATTAGCAAATGTGTCAATCAAATTATCAATATTTAATTGTTTTGCGCATTCGTTTTCGATCGCAAGAAGAGCACCAAGCCTGTCCTGTGAGATAGTGGCTCTAAGATACGTTTTTTTCAGTAAAAGGCATTAGTAATGTTTCACTCAGTGAAGCCGATTACTTATATATAGGCCTATATATATACTACTTTTAAAAGCAAAGCAACAACTGCTATTCTAAATTAAGAAGTTCATTACCGTCAGTTGAGTCTTAGATTTGCGGGGTCTACCCGAATCGCCGAATCCCGAATCGCCGAAAGCCCTTAAACTGCAGAATCCGCCGAATCGCTGAAAGCAGTTTTCTACCAAGCGTCCGATTTGCCGAAAACTAGTTTGGACCCGAATCGCCGTGTGTAACCAGATGTATTCACCTTTTACAAGCCTGTCTTTAATGTTTACTTGTTTGAAATTTGGTTACCGAATAAAACTGATTTGAATTGAAAACATAATGCATTTATATACTACTTTCATACATGTTAAAACATAGCCGGCGATACGGGTTTTCGTCACAAAATAGTTTCGGCGATTCGGGATTCGGCGATTCGCTATGAACAGCATTTTCGTTGATACGGGTTTTCTTCATAAAATAGTTTCGGCGATTCGGCGGTAATACCATTTCGGCGATTCGGGATTCGGCGATTCGCTACGCGCCCAGATTTGCTGCCTCTGGTAGCCGTCGATTAAAAAGTTAAATGGAAGTCGTTTTTTCTTTGAACGTAAGCGAACAATAAAGACTAAACTTTCACGTACGGCTGCGGAGCATGAGGAAGTAAACTGCAGTCGTGTGTATAGACAGTGTAGTGTGTATAGCCTGTAGAGAGACATTCAGACAGACAGACAGACAGACAGACAGACAGACAGACAGACAGACAGACAGACAGACAGACACAGACAGACAGACAGACAGACAGACAGACAGACAGACAGACAGATACGAGAGAGATAGTGACAGAGAGCGAGCGATTGAGAGAGCAAAACAGAGACGAACAATTATGCATATCGGCCTATTATTTCAGGTGTTTCTTAGCTCCTCTGGAGCTGAGAGATGTGGTTATGCTGTGGAAGTGTATGCAGTGGTTTTCGATCAGGGTCACATACCCCGACCCCGGCGATCTAGATATACACCACACGTACATACTGTACGTCTGTGCATCATGCATGCACCATGAAGCATCAGTCATATACATGTATACAGCTATTTCAGGCTGCAGAGAGGCTCAGACCTACATGGGCATTGTTGTACTTTTGAAAACCGTACCCTAAATATGTCATCAGATGGAAAATTTAACCAAGTTAAAAAGTTTGTGCTTGGAGTAAAATGAAAGAATATAGCCCTAAAGCAGAATATGTGACACATGTACAGTGACAGGGTGCACAGTAAAAAAAGCTTGGGGGCCCCTTGGACCTCGAGGGCCCCTGGACTTTGTCCACCTTCGTTATATGGCTGTTACGCCACTGTACTTAAATCAAATTTTCCCCCAAATTAAAGAATTTACTGACTACTGAAAATAAAGCAATTGCTTACTTTTTCTTTTGTGTTCCAGCTTTTTGGCATGGCGTGCTTCACGCCTTGCCTTTTCTTCCTGCTCCTGACTCTCGCGACATTTGTGGAAATTCTCAACAACGACACCAACAAACATGTTGAGAACAAAAAATCCAACCAAAAGCAAGAAAGAAATGAAGTAGACAAGACACCATTCATTGTGATTGAGTCGTGGCTACAAAATGAAAAATAACAAACAGTTAATTTTTTTATACTTGCTTAAATGTACCAATAATAATAATCAAACAGACACATGCAAAGATGCAGCATTTACATTGAATGTGCTGTAAATATATGACCGTAGCTGAGAAAACCATCACAAACTCAGAGGGCCGTTAAGCATGAAATAGGTCTGAAATAGTTATGTGCATATTTTTCACCATTTATGCACAATATCAATATATATATATATATATATATATATATATATATATATATATATATATATATATATATATATATATATATATATATATATGGTATCTGAGAGATATATATATATATATATATATATATATATATATTCAAAACAGCTTATGTTAAACTTCAGATTATATAGCTTATTTTGTATGTGAAAAATCTATTAAATTTACAACAGACATCTATGCCTTAGGTAAGATTTTATTTACAATTTTTCAAAACATTTTGCATGAGAGTTAATTAAACACAACATTAAGTAGTTGTAACTATTTTACTATTGGTAATAAAGCATGCAGTGTTTGCCAAACTCCAGCAATATTTAGCCTCATCCATTGCCATAATAAACTCATTTCCAACATTTTCTGACTTTTTGAGGGTTTCTCAGGCTTAGTCATACATGCATCATACTACTGATAAATAATAAGTTAGTCAGCACAATAACTGATTACAAACGTGTCTGGGGCTTAAGCCCTGGTGCATAATGTTAAACTGTGCCAAGCAAGCAGGAGTAATCCCATTGTTGGACAGCTGTTTTCGTTCAAATGGACGTATACACTAAACTGCTTCTGAGGTCAACTGCTGAAGAGATACCTAATTAATGAGCAATTATTTTATCTAACTATACCAAGTGTACACAGCTTCCATAACCATGTTCTGTTAATTCACCACCCACAGGTAAACATGTAAACACTGTTCACCAATGTAAATGAGTAGCAGATAAGTTCTGACCTGTTGGTCGACTCCGACTGCATCAAGACCCGTATACATGATGTTCACCCAGCCATCTTTTGATGCCAACACGAAGAGAGCCATGAGAGCCTTTCAGACACAGCAAAATGAAAAATAAATCTTGTAAACAGAGATGAAATGTGAATACAGGTAATTTTAATAAACCAACTCAATTTATAGGATTTCTGGTCAAGCAAAATTTAGTTTACAAATGACTAAACAGTGAATCTAAGCAGTATATATAAGAATATATTTGCATAAAGCTGTAGTGATTTCAAACCCAGTTTATTTCTTTAATCAAAATGTTTTAACATTTTAAGAAGTCAGAGCTTTCAATTACATTTCTAGTCCAAAATATGACTTTATAAGTCGAAATTTTAGTCAGCTTAAATAAATATGTTCTATAAACAGGTTCAGGTCCTTCTATTAATGAAATTCCCTATCTGGCAATAGTAAATGTTTATCTTTGGGATAAGAACTTCAGCTCTGGTGATTTATACAAGAGTTTTGTAAGCAATACACTTGTTTTAACCATTTAACAATGAGTGTGTACTAAAATGCATGGAAAACTAATCACTCTCATCATAAAAGGATTGAACCACCAAGTCACATTTAATGTAGTCATTGGAATACAGTAAATACCTGTCCAAGATTGTCAAAGTTATATTTTGAGTTGATCCATCTGTAAGGTGGTCCTTTGTTAATACAGTCCGTCTTGTTCTCAATGCCTCGAAGATCAGGTCCTTCACAATGGTAGAATGTCCCCTTAAACAGCTACAATCAGCAGAATCATTTAGGGCATTTAGGCAATCACTCCTGCACACTGCATACATCACAACACCTCTAACAAGGTTCCCTGATTTAGTTGGCAAATCGAAGTCATTTAATTTTATCAACTGAAGTTCTCTTCTGCTATATTGCCTTTTCGGGGATGATTTTACAGTGGATATTGCTTAAGCGCAACTGGTCAACAACAGCAGATTTTCATATCACACAAGAAAGGCAGCATGACTGTAGGCCTACACATACCAGTAACTGAGAACTTGCTCATTTGAACTCAGAACAGTTTTTACAGGCCCTCAAGGCAAGTTTTAAAAGTCAGCAAAACATAGTCTTACCTGAACTCCAAGAATGCCAAAGATGATGAAAAACGTGCAGCATATGAGCACAATATTCCCGATGGGGCGCAGTGATGACAACAATGTCTGAACGACCAACTTCAAACCAGGGGCTCGACTGATGACTCTGTTAAAAGTACCAATATACAATGTGATGGGTTTAGGCCACATTTATGAAAAGTTCTGCCACTTTGCAATTCAAGTTCTAACTCTCTAAAAGGATTTCCAGAAAAGTTTGTCAGATATCAGTTGATGATGCCTCATGCATCATGACACTGGTGCTACATAATCTGTAAAAATAGATTAGATTATATATTCAATTATATGTAAAATCATCTACCTAGAAATTTATTTTGTAACAGCCTCTAAATATAAGCAAATAAATGAAGAACAGTGACGCTTGATGCACCTCATAATTCTGACAATGGCTGAACTCTGCCCATCAAATGTAGTAAAAGTAACAAACACAATGTAACTAACAGAAGATTCTAGGCACAATAGCACAACCAATAGCACACTTACCACATTTACACAGCATATATCATCATGCTGACTAGTAAACACAAAGATGAGAGAGTATCCTCACCTCAGAGGACGAAGTGTCCGTAGCAGACGGAACACTCGGAGTATGCCAAATATATGTCGACTGTGTGAAGCTGTCAGTGAAATGATGATATCGATAATGGAAACGACAACCAAGCTACCATCCATTATGTTCCATCCGCTCTTCAGGTAGGCATGACGACCAAACATAAAACCCTTTGCAATCACCTACACTCAACAAAAAACAGGACAACTAATTCAAACCAGACGCAAATCAATCTGTGGTCAAGTCACACCTTTTTAGATCAGTTGGAGAACAATGAACACTGCTTTTGGGAGGTCCATTAAAAGTGCTATATAAATATCAAATATCCATACACATTTACATACATACATGCATACATTGCCACATATACATGCATACACACATAATTTATATATTTCCAGTATTTATTTAAGCCCATGACCTAGTTACAGTACATATGCCATTCCTGGTTAATAAATTAGGAGCAGTTGTAAAGTTAAAATGATGTCTAAATGTGGGAAAGGTATTGATAATTCTCTGGATATTTATATATATGTGTGTGTATATATATATATATATATTATATATATATATTATATATATATATTATATAGTATGCTACCTGGCCCCCAAGTGCACTGTGTTCCTGTCCTCATTGTTTAATCTAGTCCGAGATACAGTCCTCTTTGCATGTTTGTCCATCAGCCGACCTGCACTCCATCCTTCGTCTAGTCCACTCTTTAGCTCTCCTTCATGCTTTGTATCTTTATTCTCCTTCCTTCCCCGTACATCTGTCTATCTGACTGCCCGTTCATTACACAAATGAACAAGGTCCACAAATTCTCTCTTCCTCTACCAATCTCAAGGTTCATCCACCATCACCTGCCTCAAGCTCCTCTATTTATCATTCCTCAGTATCAATCCTCACCTTTTAAAGAATGCTACCTGATCCATCCACTCCTCTGCTTGAATTTCTCTCCTCCTAAACACAATCCATTCCAGCAGCTGTCGTCTTCTCTCTTCTAGAACCCCGCTTTGTTCTTCTTCACTTGGTATCTTTCAATTTCTCTCCTCCTAAACACAATCCATTCCAGCAGCTGTCGTCTTCTCTCTTCTAGAACCCCGATTTGTTCTTCTTCACTTGGTATCTTTCAACATCCCCTCAGACTTGAAGCATTGCTTGTGAATAAGCTGGTACACTGTATTTCACTACTAAGCAGTGCTTTAGAAATCTCCAAACGTGATTACAATTACCTGACATAGACTAATTCTAACTGGAGTTTCTATCCAGAATTCAAGTCACAGAAACTTTTGCTTTACACACACATTCATACTTAAGTACATACACAGACCAGGAAAATAAATGAAATAAGGAGTACTTATCAGCTGGCTTTACTATTCCATCTAACGTGTACTGAACTACTTTTCTAATTATTTCAGCACATCTTAGAACAGACCTAAATGTTGGTCAATGTCAGCCACACAGCTGCTTGCTATACGTCATTATAAGAACATAATGTTTTATATCATAACAATTACATCCGGAAGAGCAAATGACATAAACCAGAAATAAAATACAAATAAGAAAACCACATTTCCAGATCTCTTTCAGCTTCATTTCTTGCTGAGACCGTGAGATAAATTTATTCTAATTATAGTTTGAGAATAATACGACGTGCACATACCTTGATGGTCATTTCCAGTGTAAAGATGAAAGTGAAGACATAATTGGAAATGTTCAAAAACTGCCTTTCCTATAAAGAGAGAATGATTTAACATGTACTGTACACAAAAATTCCCATAAAATCTGGATTAACAAGGCTTCTGCCGTAACCCTTTAATTATGAGAGTGTATTAAAAGTGACTGGGAAACCAATGCAGCTCATCGTTAAAGGGTTAATGTATCATGCTGGTATGTTCTCTTGCAGTTAATTCTGTTCAGCAAACATTTTAACACTGCCTTAACCACACTCTGTCTTAAGAGACTGATCTTCTGGATCTATAAACAACAGCTTGTAGCGACATGTTCTACAGTTATGGGATCATTTAGTTAAGTACAAACCCAACAATAAAATGCAAAAAAACTGCAAAATTTTTCATAAAATAATTTAAATCAGTCCACAACTATATGTATCATGCTCACCAAACTGTCAGTAGGGATGTCAGGTCTTTCCATTGCAAGTGTTATGCAGTTCAATGCAATGAAAAGAAGCACAGTGAAGTCAAACTTCTTTGTAACAGTCAGCTTTGTGCACAGCTCCCTCAACCTAAAGAAGAAGCATATACTTAAAAGTAACAATTTAAAAATCAACCAGAAAGTGGTTCTTGATTAACAGTATATCAGAATAATGCATAAGAATCAATAAACTTTCTGCATTTTCTGAATTTCATATTTGTATCTTTGTGCCTTTCCCAGTAACAAAATCTCCTTATTAATGTAATGCCTCTCTATCTTAGGGACTGATCTGTTGGATCTTGACCTGATTACAGTTTGGTTTTGGCATGCCATCGGCTGAAGTCTGACACTGGCACAATAGAAGTTACCAATTACAATTATAATTACATACTCCAAAATGCTTCTGCATTGTCACTGTTTAGAGCAAACTCAATTAATCTGTCAAATAATGTGAATAAGGTGATTTAGCATATTGAATGTTTTAAGTTACACGTGTAATTAAGAGATTGATAGAGCATCTCACAGCCTGTGGAATTACAGCCTAGTATTACAATGACTGCAACAATGTGGGTCTGTCCGTAATTCAAGTACTGCATTTGATATTGTGAGAACAGCTACAGTTATGACATCAGAGTGGTATGATTACAAGAAATTATCTAGAATCTGAAAGATGGTAAAGCTTTTGGACAAAACACTCAAGACTTAAACATGACAAAAGTCTATATTTAACAATGACATACTAAAACAATAAAAATACTTGAGAATAAAACAGATACACATAATTACACAAAACCAAATGCAGTACAAACAATTTACCTACCTGTTTGATGGTGGAAGTATATAGAGTGCATAGGCATCCCTTGACTCAAAACATCTGGGTCGTTTTGGACACCAAGAATACTGGTGACAATGCTGAAAACCATAATGACATAGCAGAAGAAATTGAAGACAAATTCTGCAGCAATCAGTGTTCACAATAGCAATGTCAAGTTCTGTAAAACTTCTAAACCTTGTAAATCACTTCCCTAACAGCAACATCACATGTAGCACATGTGAAGCCCATATGACAATATTCCCATGCTTCGTATTTCCTTCCTTTATAGAAATAGTGTTAAATGTGCTTCATATGTACTACAATGATGTTGCCATTGGAATCTCTAGAACTTATTTGGTCAAGCATGTTTACTGTCTGCATTCTTAAAAGCAATAACTAACTGTTAACAGTGGATACTGTTACATACTGGACATATGATTACTAGCATCTTCAACAGAAAATGTTTTCCGCTCATCTTAACATTTATTCAGTTATATAGCCATGCTGAAGTACCGTTGTGAGTTACTTAAAGGGTGCTAAGCAAGTTCTCTAATACATACTTACATACATACTATTGTTGGCTAAAATGCTCTTGCACTTATGGTAAACACCTGGAAATCAACATACAATCATTGTGCTCTGCCCGTAGCACTTTGCGATCCTGAGATATCGCTGGAAGGCTTTTGCGGAATGTTGAAGACTCATTTGTTTATGTCATCTTATTATCAGCTGCTTAAGTGCGTTTGCAGTGCACTTAGTTACAGTATATTGCGCTTTGTAAATCAACTTACATGTACAAAATAATAATTGTGAATTATGGCCAGACCTGCTGTGGTAAACAGGCATTATGAATGTGCTCAATTACTAGAGATTCTATTTTCCACTGCACTTTGGTCTCACTCATTTCAAGCACTCATCTAGAAGGAAAGACTTTACGCCTGCCAAAAGATAGTCAAGTACAAAAGTATGTATGCATGTATATTCGTTTATTCAAGAAAATATGGCCCCGTGTCATAATGCAGCAAGTAACAATGAAACTAGAGAATGGCTGTTATAGAGTTAGCAATGAGGATCAACTTAGATCATATGTCAATTGGTAGGGAGGAGCTACAGAATAAATGATGGAATATTTATTCATTCATTCATTCATTCATTCTGGAAATTTATATAGCGCCTCTTCAAGATACCTACTCAGAGGCGCTCCCAGCCCAGCCACGGCTAAAGAGATAGGACTTGAGGTGTCGCAAGAAAGCAGATGAATTATTCCGGGGAAGCAGCATAAGGGGACTGGAAAAATATTGTCACATTATCTAATCTCACCTCACAACTATAGCACTGTTACAATACCACACAAGCTTGATACCAAAGGATGCTTGAAAGTGAAATCAAATCCACAAAACAGGTCGAGCCAAAAGTAGTAAAAGAAAAAATAATAGTCCCACAAAATGACACAGAAGATGAATCAACAACCGACATGGTTGCTGACATGTGCAGCCACGTCGACACAGAAATATAAACATATTTTTAGCATGTCATTATCGATCATATTATCAAACAACTACGTACAATGTCATCATCCTCATCGTCCAGTTTTCCAACGTCAGCACCATTGTTGGCACCATTTTCTTTCTCTGCCTTCTCACTCGTTTTTTCTTTTTGATCGAGGTCGTTGGTGCCATTGGCTGAGGTAAGATTGTTGCGCTTATATTCATCCAACGAGTTGCTTCCAACTGAACTCTGTGGTGTTAGTGGACGTGGAGTACGGATAGAGTTCTGACGGCTCAAGCCATCACCACGGTGGCTGGATATAGAATTCTGACGGCTTAGTAAAACTTTGTTCTGTGATCCAAGTAATTGGTTTGCAGATAAGCTGTGATGGCTAATATCCCGCTGGTTGTTCAGAGGTACAGAATCGTTGTGATCACTGCAAATTAAAGACATGCTTACAACAGATATAGAACATTAAGCACAGTTTACCTTGGAAAGGCTTCCAGTTGGCTTAAATACCAGATCTACATGTATATACATCGGTTCGTCTTCTAATCACAGTCAACGGCTTATGATGCCGTAAGATGGCATTAAACTGGTGAGAAAAGGTCATCTTTGACACACATTTCTTTGTCATAATCAACAGTGTTTTGGACAATTAGCTTTTCTTAATGCCAGCCAGTACTGGGTATATCTAAAGGGAGACCCATTCCACCTGAGTTTAGAGGGTAGAGGCATAACTGAAATGCCCCCTTCATTCGCCTTTTTTTATGACTAATCCTTAATGTTCATTGCACTGTTTTTCTAAACTTAAATGGAGGAAGCCCTTGATTCACCTTGCCAGTCAGCTTAAGTAAGTTCTATTAAGGCATAAATTACAAAGATCATTGACTGAAGTCCTGGAAGTCATCAGACCTATGATTTGAATGTTTTATAACAAACACAAACAGTAAAAAAGCAAAGTGAATCAATCTTGGTCATTGTCTGTAATAACTTGAGAGAGTAATTTTCTAGATATACTTGGAGAAACGTGTGGAAAACACAATTTACAAACAACAAAGAGAAAACAACTCAGCAAAAAAACAGTACAAAGTGTACAAGTAGGTCACACAGTTTGCTCTTTAAGAGGTTATAATGTCAAGAAATGGGTCTTCCATGTAGACAAATGATGGAAAGCTTTAACTTACCTGTTTGGTGTTGAGGCAGGTGAAGCTCTTTGCATATCAATATTACGAGGTGGGACGCTGAGCATCAGATATCTGACAGAAATAAGACTTTTTCACCACAAGTAAAAAGAAGAGAAATATATTATGTCAAAATACAACCTCCAGCCATTGAAGAAAAGGCAGCGAGAAAGATGAGCGAGTTAGTGAGCAAGCAGGCAAGTGAGTAAGTAAGTTAGGACATAATTATATTGTGTGAATATAACAAATGATTAGATACCAGGTCTTTGTTGCTGTGTTAATAGGAGGATACAGTGGAAATAAGGTAGCAGCAATCATGTTCAGAGTTGAAAAGGCAAAGCTTCCGTAACTCATTTGTTTACACTGCTGTATAAAAACTCCTCAGAAGCAGCCTGGAATTTCTAGGATCTTATGGCTGAAGCAGTAAGACAACCACAGCAATGAACAGCAGGACGCTTTTTCTCTTTCAACTTGCAATTACTACTCACAAACAAACCACAAAAGACGTAGCGCTGAAATTGCACAGACGGTCTGGTATTCCAAGGATGACCATTCATAAATGGTTTAACCAGGCTCAGCTTTTTTAACTTCCTTGTGCTTGCCAGCAATGTACGCACAGCACCAAGCCAGCGCCACTATAAGAACACAGGAGCTATGATAACAGATCAACAACCATTCCTACACAGAGAATAGTTCTGCCATGGTTTTACGATTACCTCATTATGGTTATTTTCAAACAAAGACTGTCCTAAACAACACAATTTTTTAGTCGTGATGCTGTGTCTTTAGGACTCTTTCTAACTGTTCATTTAGCTAAGCCATCAACGTCACTCATTCTTGACATTAATCTAATTGGAAGACTACATGGCTCATCTTTATTTCAACATGCTTGCAGATTGCCTATCTGTCTCAGTAGACAGACTAACTAACACTTCGTTTGACATATTGGCAGACTGTGTTATGTCTTCTCTTGTGCATTAAATTATTCAGATGTCTAGATTGTGTTAGGATATAAAGTATTTAGAAACTTCAGTTACCTGTCTGGTTTGGCGACCGTCACGTTCGGAATCAGAAGAGATGACTGGCCAGATTCATCAAAATCCTCACTCATGCAGTCGGGGTAATTGTCCATCAGACCTTGACTGTCCACTGATTTGCTGGACCTCCTTGACCAGCCATGACTGATTGACTGATTCCGGCAGTAGCTGCTCTTTCTCTGTAGCTGTGGCGACCCAGGAAGAACGCTCAACAATGACTACAATGTGAAGAAAATGTAAAAAAAATTAAAATATGTTACCTATAGATACTTTATAAATTTCTCCACTTACAGCATGCTTATTAGTAACTAGCTGGATTACCCGGCGTTGCCCGGGGTTATAAGTTTCACACCACCACCACCACCACCACCACCACCACCACCACCACCAACAACAACAACAACAACGACTGCTTGGCAATCTTGGCAGTCGCCCTCTGGCGGCGACTGCTTCGCAGTCTTGGAGGCCCTTGTGGCGTCTGGCGACGTCTGGCGGAGACTGCTTCGCAGTCTTGTAGACGCCTTCTGGCATCTAGCGACCTCTGCCGTGGAGTGACTGCTTCGCAGTCGCCCTCTGGCGGCAACTGCTTCGCAGTCTTGGAGGCCCTTGTGGCGTCTGGCGACCTGTGGGGGAGACTGCAAAGTCTGGCGGAGACTGCTTCGCAGTCTTGTAGACGCCTTCTGGCGTCTAGCGACCTCTGCCGTGGAGTGACTGCTTCGCAGTCGCCCTCTGGCGGCGACTGCTTTGCAGTCTTGGAGGCGAAGAGGGTGAACCGGGCGTTGGCGTGTTAAAGAAAACGCCAGAAATCTAGCCCTCACTGCCGGTCTGTAGTCGGCCTCGCCCTTAGTAAAGCAGACTGGTTGTTTGATATACTGTAAATAATTTAGATCTTTGTCTTTGAACATACATGTGTTAAAAGTTTGCTGTAAAACGATGAATATACTTCGAATCGATCGTCATTAAATTTTGTGCGAAAGTAAACAACTTATGCGCATTATTAATGACGTTGGGGAAGACCGGCGCCATAAATAGAACCGCGGTGTCGTTACGCGCATTATTAATGACGTTGGGGAATACCGGCGCCATAAATAGAACCGCTTGGCAGTGGAATAGGCGAGCTTGCGCGTGATTGACGGTCGGGTGGGTAGAGTTTTGGGGCATTTTCACCATGGTAGGGGTGAAAACGGGGGACGCAAACCCCTCCACTGGGTGTCCGAAGCCGAGGCCGACACAGCAGTCAAGGTTTCGAGTGAAAAGGTGAGAAATTGTAGAAGTTAAGCCCGGTCAAACAGACAGACAGACAGACAGACAGACAGACACACACACACACAGAATTCTCGCTTTATTAATATAGATATTTTATTACCACACTGAGTCAGTATATCACAATAATAAACAAGTAGTAAATCTAAAACAATAAAAATTTCTTAAAAATTTGTAAAACTGTCAGACTTTGCTTTCATTAATGATGTTACAAAGCAGCATGGTAACTCTGCCATGGTTGACCCTTCAGTCTGGCAGAGACTGCCACATTACCTGTGACAATAGCCAGTTGTCCTATCTATGCCTCTATTGCATGAGTGACTGAAGATCATTATATCTGATCGGGTCCAGTGCGATCGGATCACCAGATCTGAGGAATTTCTTTGAAGAGATGTTACGTAATAGTGCAATTACAATTATGATTACAGAGAATTTCAGATTTACAAGACTTGCTAGTTTAAGACTTCAGATGAAGCATTAACCACAAGATGCGATTCTAGCTTTTTATAGGTAATTACTTTAGAACTACAGTTTTGGACAAGGAAAACTCACAGGAACTTTCTCCAAAGAATCTGTACTGGAGTGAAAGCCCGCAGCAAAGGCATGTTCAACAGCCAGGGTGTTTCTGACGTCTCTGCTTCCACAGCTGACCTCGTTTGGAGATCCCTGTGGAGTGGCCATTGGAGTAGCAGCAGTGTGGGTGATTATTGGAGGGTTACAACTGCCTCCTCCTACATCACAGCTCAAATCACTGTCTCGGTTGACTACAGCAGAAGCTGGAAGTCCAAGCATGATCTTTTCTAAACACACAAGATGAATAATGCAGACACGATTTACTAGGGTTGCTTTTGTAAACCACGTCAGGGTCACCCGTTCATCATTCATCATCATTATTTCGTTGGGCACAGTAGCCAATTGGTTAGAGCAGTCAATTTGTAACGTGAAGAGTACCGATTTGAGCCTCCTCTGAGACTGTCAATGTGTAGGGACCTTGGAGAGTTCCTTCACTCATAATTAATTGCTCAGCACCATTGATTGATGCTTGGTCAACAGATAGTGGTGCTTAAGAAATGCTGAGATAAGAATTACAGAAATTTAAATATGTAACAATCAGTGTTTCATGGTTGGATAACAAGTGACCCAGTGACAGATAACTAACTGATAAAAGTAAAGCTTGTTTTTCAAACTACTGATATACTGGAATGAATTCCCTTCTGTGATCCAGAGCAGGATCCTTGGTGTGTTTTCATCAGCTTCACTTAAATGCTTACAGACCTTTCTTTTTGCACGAGCCTATCGCGTTCAGAGCACTTCTGAATAGCTCTGCGGTGAGGAGCGCTTTACAAATGTTTATATTACATTACATTACACTACTTAATCATAGCTGTAACTGAGATTTTCTGCTTGTATTTGTTTATGCCCAAAAAAGACAAAAGGCCATACATAAACAACCAGCTTATTCACAGGTGATTTAATCCAACCACAATAAATCATTGTCTCCGAATGGTTTGCTCAAAAGTGCTACATAGATGTCTGGATACATTGTAATGCAAAACCTAGAACAGAGTTTTGTTCCTGCTGACAAACCTTATGACAGCTGGATGAAATGACAGGTGGACAGCTTGGCACATGGTGCTAAGAACTGCACCGATGAACAGTAAAAGAAAGAGTTATGGGAGAGATTTAAAAAGATAATAATAGGTACTCAATACTCATATTCACAAAAGAATGATGTTCATGTATATTAAAAACAAAACATGTTTACAAGAGAATAATACTCATACTTGTAAAAGGTACAAGATATTAGATATATGATATAACTGTTTACAATTCTGACGCGGATCTAGCTTGGGATGTGCTGCCTGCTTGCAGGAATTTTGCTGCCCATTATCAGGTTTGGCATGTTGTAGATCGTGAACTCCTCTACCCACATGGAACTTGCTGTTCCTTTGGCAAGTAATATCTTATGTGAGACTGTGTCATCAAACCTTGAACAGTCTCACTCCAGATCTGCATAATCTTCTGACCAGGACTCTATAGGCATTTTCCACCAACGTTTGAAAACTGTTCTCTAGTTCAGGGACTGGGAATGCTGCTGAGTCGACTGAACCAACGAATGAGTGAATGGATAGAAATAGATCTATTTCCATAATATAATATATATAGAAGATAATAGCTGAGAAAAACTTGTGCTTAAGTGCTGTGACTGAAATAAGAAACAGTCTGTGGGATAAAAGGGATTTATTCTGGAAAGCTAAGCTCAATGTGCATCATTTCTAATCTCTCAACCCCAGTAAAAGCCATTATGGGATCATTCTAACAGGCCATAAAAAACCAAACAGGTGAGGCCCCAGCTGAAACACACACTTCTCTATCCATGTCTGTGTTGAGTGTCACATTTATCCACCATTATGATGCCTACTTATAAATTATCAAATAGCTTCTAAATTTTTTGTGATAATAATACTGCAACGTTCAGTGCAGCTTAACTCATTCATTATGATGATAACTTATATGATATAAAACTGTTGTCATAAGTTGTGACTAAACAATATAGCCAGGAAGTATTTTAGCTCTTTGAATGGATGTGAGTATAGTCCAGTGCAACTTCTGGTGCCTAAGCTAATAAACAGCTCCCTCCGTAGACTGAGATGGACAATTGGACATGCAGTGTGTACACTGTACAGCACTAGTGCTTAAATTGCTCAAAATCTAATTTTAAAATATATCAGCACTTAATGACAGAATATTTGATGAACAGCAATGCCGAGTCGTAATGGACAAGTTCAACAACCGCACCAACACCAAATGCGACTATTCCTGGTTACTCGAGCACTGACGTCTAAAGCTACACCTACTGCCTCTGCAGCAATAAAGCTCAGTCTATCGAGGCAGATATGAATCTTTCAAGATTTCTCCTGCAGCCGAATACAGAAGCAGGTAATAATGAGGCGATCAATCAAATGCCAAATATGCTTAAAGTAACATCAGATCCATCACAGGTAAGGTAACGAGCGCATTTTATTCCCGTTTTAGATCAGATGTCTTTATGATTCGCTCACAAGGAACAGAGCATGGTATGATTGAATGCGGCGGACGAAATCTCCTGAAATGGCAATCATTAATCATCCGTGACAAGATACATAAGTGCAGAATCAGAGACTTCCAGGCACCAGGTTATACAGCCCTACCTGCATTCAATCATTATGAGAGTAAACTAAACTGAACTGGTACTTACCCTTCTCTTTGTTATTCTTTATGTCGTCAGTTTCAGACACGTCAGCCAATTTACAGGAATAAAGCTGCAGTAGCAGTCCTTTCTCTTCTAATTTGTTGATATCTTTAATCTTTGACTTTCTTCTCTGTCCCTCCTGTTTTTCCTCCTCCTTTTTTCTTTCCTCAGCCTATTACAAATTCGACTGAAGTTCATATGAGAAAATTCAACTAAACATTATCATCAACATCATCACATCTATCATCATCAATAATACATCCAATCAGAAATATCTTGACGATCATGCTCGTCTTTCTCACTTTCATCACCCCATCATTTTCATCATTGTAGTTTGTCATAGTCATCATGGTAGTCACGAGCATCATTGTCATCGTTGCAATCCTCATAGTCATCATTTTTGTCGTCATAATCATCATCATTGTTATCGTCAATCACAAGCATCAGCAATGAGGTCATTAAGAGCAATATCATTTATGATTGGTCACACTGACCTCAGCTTCTGCAGAGAAACCTTCTACCAAGATTGCAACCAACAGGTTAAAGAGGACATAGTTGCCAAAAGTCATCAACGCAATGAAGTACAGAGAGGCCCATGGCGTTGTCTTTGACATTCCGATGTAGAGAACTTCGTGCCAATCCTCTTGTGTCAGGATCTGCACATTAACATATCTGCAGATATGTGATGTTGTTTAACATATACGCCTTAGAACCTAGATACCACTTCTTCTACTGAGAAGCATTCCATGCTCAACGTGAACAAAACGGAACAGTTTTCAAACTTAATCTTGAATAAAGTTCCAGTAATGCAAGTTACTATGAGATGGCAAAGGTCAAAAGAATGAGTAAGTAAACTAAATTCAGCTTTATGCCACAATTATGACAACTATCATTCTATAAAGCATGGTCTACTGGTTGAATTCAGCCAACTAGGTTCCATACAGTTAGACTGTTCAAATTAATATGAATATTGAACTCTAAATCCAGTCATAAACAGCCCTCAAGTTTTGTTTAAACTAATAAAACACCTCGTTCCCTTAGTAAACATGCAAATTAGCATGATGCCACATACTTTACTTACATTTGCTACTTCAACAAGAATTAACTGCTTTCAAATTTGGTACTAAATGCAAGTACATGTAAGTCTATTTCGTATAACTATTTCAACAAAGTTACTAAGATGACTGCTGCAACAAAGAGGTAAAAACATCACCGGAAAATACAAAATAAAAAGACGATATAATTACCTTAATAAAAATAAAATAAAATATATATTATATAATTCCCTTAATAAATACAAAATAAATTATATGTGATACAATGAGGCAGTTAGCAGGCTGTCCAAAGGCTTCTCTGCAAAGAAAACGAAAAGCCTTAAATCTCTTAAGTAAACCTCAGGCGGCTGCTAAGTCTTCTATACTTAAGCATTTTGGCTTCATTCTGAAATAATCCAATGGTTTCTACATCACCTCCATTAAGCATTAACTTATGGCATTCTATATATTAATATATTTAATATCAAAACTACAATAGACTTATCAACATTGGTTGACTTAACAAAAAACATTATGATCAATGCATGAAAATATTTACCTGAAAGACGGTAATTATCGCCCAAAGCAGAGTATCAAAGTTTTTCCTTTTGCAGCCACGTCTAGTTCCATTAGCCATCACATCACAGAACTTACATCCAAAAAGATTCATTCCAAGGATACTGCAACAGTCAAAATATCACCACAGATATGTAAACAACACATAATCCAGATTGACTGTAACATCTGATGATGAAACGTAATTTAGCATCTCTCAAGAGTCCAACTCACAAATACTCCTATTTGAAAAGGTGAGAAAAGGCACATAATAATGAAATGCAATGTAGGTAATTCACTCAAGCAAGTATCTGTAACAGCTGAAAGTGCAGAAGAAATCGGGAGGAATTTTTTCCAATTTCAGTGTACACACTAGTACTCATATTTTTTTAAAGCAAAACAAGTCTCAGACAGTTTAAGAAGAATAACAATAAACTATAAAATATAAATTCAGCTTTATATTGCTAAATTAGCTTGAAAAGAGAGTTTTTACATACCTGAATATAAAAATAAACAACACAAGAAGTGCAAAGAACATCGCAACGTTATCCATCGTGCGCAGCATGACGACCAACTGATAGCGTAGTGCCGGCAAAAATCGCACCAGTTTCAGAATCCGAAGGAGACGGAACGTTCGAAGAACTGACAACCCTGCAGCGCCTCCTTGCATCAGTTCCACAAGACTATCACCAAAAATATTACCAGGTCTCTATAACGTGCAACAGCTGCAGCAAAAACTATTGCACAAATAAAAGTATAATAGCATAACTTGACAAACACAAGTAAAGATTTTACTACATCTGATTGCCTTTAAATTACATCACATCGGAAGTGAAGTTGGATGAAATTTAAACTAAGCAAACTGAGCCATCAACAATGCAACTAAAAAGTTGCTCATCATAGTAAATGTAAATGTACATATTTTTCTATAGCGACCATATGGCCTCAACCCTGCTCACTTTTGAAATAAATTGATCAGATGAGATCCTTCACCACCTTGGGGGGGCCCGATAGCGCATTGGATAACATCTGGCGTAGAGTGCGAGAGGTACAGAGATCGAGTCCCATAGGCGGACATGCTTTGTAGGCTGCAATTTGCGCCGTGTATTGCAGGCTGTCTGTTCTGTTAGTAGTTAAGATTTATCGCATAACATGTACATGTACAGCGCAGTGCGTTTGCAGGTGCTTAATTAAAGAATAAATATTATATTATTTTATTATTACCTCTGCTCGTTTTAATGGCACCACGCCATTGAAGGTCTGGACTGCGCTAGACCAAGATTTAACCCTTTATTATTACATCTTCGTTTATTCAAAAAGTTCTCACTGGCAGAACGCAATGAGGTACAGTTAGTTTACTTGGGTACTGTTTTATTCTATATGCTTAATGACCAGCATACATGTACTAAATGCATGGAAAATTAATCCCTCTCATCGTTAAAGGATTAAATCTTTGAAATAAGCCACCATCGAGAGGCGAATCCTGATCCGCATGCACTCTCACACAGAGACGCGTGGGATGCACCCTGTGCTCTTATTAAATGTAGCTAACTGGGCCAGTGTGCATAATACATAATGCTACCGACTCCAAAAATGAAATTAACGTATTGCAATGTAATGTAATGTCTGTGCATTGCAAAGTGTAAATGTAAATAACCACAACTTCTCAGCACAACACAAATGTTGCATCAATGAGACTAGCTTACTAAATAAAATGTACTTAGTCTAACAGAATCTCAAAGAGCCAAGCTGCTGGGTAACTTTCATTTCCAAGTAAACACCCAGAGGAGTCAGACAGCATCATAAAGTTTCCCAGAAAAGCATAGAAAAACATATAGAATAAACCTTTCCTCAGCGGAAGTAACAATATAAAAACCTAAGTGATGCAGCCACTCCTCTTTCAAGAGAAGTTGCTAAATAGTAAACAAGTTGGGTAAATCATATAACAGGAATGCTCTTGCGCTTAACTGAAAACTGCCATGAGGTGAACCCCACCGCACGCATGGCTTAGATCGCAGATGATCATCTTTGAATGTCTTGCAATTTATTTATCAGGCAGCAAACACACGAAATACAAATGCAACATAACAGACTTCCCATCGATCTCTTTCCGCCACAAGTGAAGGAAAAGCTGAAAGCAGACAGAGATTGACTGTTCCTTTATGCAATTGCAGTGTGACAAAGTAATTTCCATTCTGTTATTGGCTGGTAATCTCTAAAGCAAAACCTTCACATAGGCGCATCCAGAAACACTGGCAGATGTTTGATAAGCAGTGCTTAACAGGATTACTTGTATCTGATTGCCTTTAAAGTCACAGAAAAAGCCAATTTCCAAATCCTTACCAAAGATGTAGCTGTTATCTAAAGAAACCAAGTTAATATGCTGGGATACTAATTAAAATGACTAAACTATTCTCTATAATTTTAATTGGTGTCAATACAGCATAAGGTCTGTACTAGAAAGGTGATCAGATCTACTAATAATATAACTATCTTAACTTATACATATACATTTATTCATTCTGGAAATTTATATAGCACCTCTTCAAGAGACCTACTCTGTATTAACCATACTCTACAATGCAGATCATGCATAAATGATCCCCTAGTTTCAAGCATTCTTTCACAAATAATTCTTTTAAATGGAGGCAAAATTGCATTACTTGAGATTTTAATTGTGAACAATTAAGAATTTTATAAACTTATTACTATCCTGCTGCTCTGCGCATCCAGTATATTTGTGCAAATCAGAATTTTGAATGTACTCCAAATTCAATATAAGCCAAAAAACAAGTCAAGAAAATTACCTTATTCAAAGACATTAAATTAAAACAAAGGTTGAGGATGAAGGCGGGTTGGGATTGCTTCACAAATGAGATTCAATCAACTATACAAAAGAATATATTAACCATGCTCTACACAGCAGTTGTAAATGCTGTTAATATCAAAAACAGGTGAATAAATGAGATATTTTGCAGAGTTAATTGGACTATTCTAATTAGCAATATTGTTATTTTCTGTACTTTACTAATTTGTAGACTGTGCAGCTGCAATTACCAGAAATAATGACAGTGTCATAAGGGTTTCCTCAGCACAATGCGCTGTCCTGTAACTGCCATCACTATACCATCCGAGACACTTGTGAACTCTGGTGACAAGCATGTTGCCATTTGCCATCTGGCTTCTTTGCTGACATTATCATATGATTATTGTTTCCCGAATGGACATAGAGTAAATAATGCAACCACTTTGCCTTTCCTCTCCAGCAGTCTGATAGAGTCACTTCAACAAAAAGCGTTGGTCCTCGGATAACGCACGCATCGTCCTAAACTATATAAAGCACGGGACACAATACAAGGTCAGGCAGAAATAGGACGGTGTCCTAAAATGCTTGTCAGTTAATATTTACCCGGCACTAATTTGGCACTTACAGCTCTGAAAAACTTCACAGCAAATAATGGGTGCGATGGACTACGAGACCCCGTGACGGGCAGTGGCAGCTTTAAATATTATGGAGTTTAATGAGTACATCAATCACTCTCGGTGGTCTGCAGTACAGCTGCAGCAGCGATGGCTTCAGAGTGCAACGTGCGTTCAGATAGAAGAGGTAGATTCACCAGGGTGCATTTAACAAGTACAAGATACTGACGTTAATCAGTGCATCTCACATATGCTGCAGAAACTGTCCTAAGCAGCAGCTAGCACAATAGCAATGCTGCTGTTACTATAGTCTAGTGGAAGTGATTATGACTGTGTGCTCTGAAGTCTTTCATCTGCTAGTGAGGTATACTGACAAACATTTAAAACATTTACTGCCTATTTATCTGTCAATCATGTTTTAATAAAGCTTAATATATATATATATATATATATATATATATATTCAGCCCAAAGTTTTTTTAAATAAAAATCTGGTATAATCAGAGTTTTCATCTCAAACAAGCTATGCAAATGTTCGTGCCATTACAGATAAATATAACTAAATTTGAAATATTTTAATCAACGGTTTCAGGCAAACAGATAATTTTTCTTAGAGAATATGGCCTTCTTGGGGAAAAGATCTGTTTCCATTTCTGTATTTGCTGCTATAGGCGTATCTTAAAGAGGAAACACAATATGAATTCACAAAACAAATGATGAACAAATGAAGGAATGAATAAATGAATAAATTCCAATACTCCTTACTTAATTCAGTGGCAAGGTAAATGATTCCCAACAGGTCTGCCTTTTACCACTTATGTTCAGGGACTGAATTTCAATCAAATTCATTGATTGATTGATTGATTGAATTTCAAGTCAATGTTACAATGAGTCATTACTAAACCTTATTCGTTCAGACATCAAAAGACGAATTGTTGCTGGATTGCTATAACTCTGTTTAAGCCTCAGCTGATGGACTTTTTAATGCATTTTTAATGCATTTTTCAGAAGTTTTTACAGAAGCATGCAAACTAGTGCTCCTAGTTTTCCATTTCAGCTTTAAGCAAACAATAAACACTTAAAGTTTCAAGCTGCATATGCAATGTTGCCTTAGTTTGTGAATTCAAGTCTCATAAATTATAATAGCAAGATAATAAACACCTACCTGAGTATTACAATGAATCCGTCGAAAACGTTGAAACCATTTTTTACGTAGCCAAACAATCCATCCGCTATTAACTTCAGCAACATCTCAACGGCAAAGAGGCAACTGAAGAGCAGATTGCTGTACTCCAGGATCTGTGTTAATACTGCTGGCTACATTCAAAGAAAGCATATGTTCTTAGAATTCAAGGAAACTCACATTATGAAAATATTTTACATTAAAGTATATCGAGTTTAGGACATTTCCCCGGGACAATTCACCCAGACATTTCCATTTCCCTCTGGACTCCCCAGGTGTCATAAACTGATAGAGTTAGATGGTCAGTACAATAACATGTCAAACAATTGTTCACTTAAACTGATCTACAGTATTATAATGTATGCGCTTTATAACTATTGTTACAACTATGCTACATAACTATTGTTAGCAATGCGCTATATAGCCATCATGTTTATTAGCAAGTGCACAGGAAACACTTCATTGATGAAGATACAGATGAACACTGCAAACAGAAAACTTTGATCATTTGCAGTCAGACAACAGAAAGTCACAGCTCAGCAGAAGAATATTCTCATATTCATAGCCTAGTCAATATTTCATATATATCTATCTGTTTTGTTAAATAGGATGGAAGTATTAACTTAGACAGCATCTAGTTCTATCAGCCAATAATCAACAACATCACAACATTGTTACAGTTAGAATAGTCAGTTGATAGTGCTCCTAGAAAGACTAAATTAGTTTATAACATTTATGTTGAGCATAAGAACTTAGCAGGCAATGTTGTCAGCTACGAGTGTAAAAAACAATGTGGTCAACGAAAAGGTTCACAGAATCCAAGGCAAACAACATCAAGAAAAGAGCCATGGCAACAGAAGAAACACCGCAAAAAATAATGGGACAGGAAATGCATCTTGTATTTTGTTGGTGGAAACGCTCGAGGGAAATTATCCCATGAGAAAACGTCCAGAGGGAAATTTCTGGGGGTGGGGGAAACATCCAGGGGCACTGTCCCAGGAGAAATGTCTGGAACCCACTGTATCAATAGGGCCTATGAACATTGTTTACATTAAACTATGTCAATAGAGCCAATGAATATCATTGTTGCCATTAAATCAATTTGCAAATTTAGTAAACTTATTATTCATATTTTGAACATCACATGATAAGCTTTATTGCAGAATCTTTTAGACATTTTAAAGGGCTGATATATATATATATAGTTTCAAATATAATATACACATTTAATAATGCTACTTTATGTGTAGCAAAACAAAATATGAATTCCATAAGAAATTTCTGGAATAGTCCTTAGGAAGAAAGATAAATCAATGCACTTTCATTGCACTACCATTATGTATTAGTACTACTTAAGTCAGTGGTTTTCAACCTTTTTCTAGTGACGGAACCCTACACAAAGCGCTCATTGGTTCGCGGAACCCCGCGCGTTTCACCCAACCAATATTGCTAGAAATAAGTGTAATTGTAACTTCTAATATTGAGATAATATTTAGATTTTAGAATTTTGAACTTGTAATATAAGTAATTTGCACCTATGCTGCTGGTGCAGGTTAGGGCCTACGTATATCACATTACAAGTATATACTTTAGCACTCAATTGTAGACTGTGTAGTGCACAAAATCAATGTTACTGAACAACAGGATTTTTATTGTATTTCGCCAGCAACTATTTCCGACAGATGGATATAATATCATATAAAAGCAACGGTGTTATAAAAACGCTGTGCCGCAAGTAACTTTCATCAAGTTTACTTTCAAATTTGTGCCTGATGGCTTCAGAGTAACAGTTTAATTCTCGGAAAAATCACAGACACACCCGTGATAATAATTTGTCCTCAACAGACAAGAGTCGTTCTCCCTGTTTGTTTTTTGTGGTAGGCCTAGTCATGGCAGAAAATCTGAACTCGCATAGGTATACCTAGTCGAAAACTCCATTAGAATTTCGCAAATCTTTCTGAGCAATAGATGGATATTCCACTTCGACCAATATCGAAAACGAGTCCAAGTGTCGTTCTGCATGTTGAGCATTCCATCAGTCGTGATTTCAGCGAGTTCTCCTCTTTCGAAGTGAACTGATCCAGAGAGGAATTAATTCCTACAAATGGGTTTCTATAACCCAGTCGTAGGTCTACTGCTCAACAGGTAGGCTACTGATGGAAAATAGTTATTGAGCCTGTTGGACACATCATCCAAATGGTTCAAAGTAAACGGTAAAATGTCTTGGTAGCCTACTTTGTCTGAATGACATTTGGAAACTATCTTGAAAATTCCCATTTAACGCATATGAATCTTCCAAATTATAAGTCATGAGTAGACTCGTGTATATGGGTATGTATGTAACATAACGACATACAAAATGCAACATTCACGTTATATTGTTAATTATATTAACATAGAATTATGTCAAGGAAGAATGACTGAAAGCTATAAAGAATTCTGCTCATTGCCAATCCTTTTGTGAATTATTCAGTTGATGTTTTAAATTTTTTTTGAACTGCCGCGGAACCCCTGGCCGACGCCCGCGGAACCCTTGGGTTCCGCGGAACCCCGGTTGAAAACCACTGACTTAAGTCCTTAAAGGCCAAACCATGAGGTCATATGCTACTTCTGTACATAGGCTACTTAATAAAGAATACAGCATAAATTGCAACAATTTACTAATATTCACTATAGGTTCTTAAATGACAACAGTAATCAATTAAGTCATCAACCATAACACTTTTGTCTTTTTTTATTGATTAAAAAATCAATTAATGTGTCAATTGAAATGCACAATGTGCTTGTGTACTGCACCGTTAATGACTTAGCAAATGCTCAAGTACACCAATTTATTCATCACCACTAACAACATCAAATGCATCACTGGTGCTGACACTGTCTGTTTGGATAAGTCATATGGTTCTTTCTGCCAAATTAATTGTTGTTGCAGTTGACATCACTGTACTTTTCTTCTTACCTGATTGTGATATTCAATCCCCATGCTCAGCGTGTTGATAAGGATGGCTGCCAGAATCCCTTGCTGGCAATATTTGCTGTTAATCAAGCTCTTGACCAATGTCCGAAATCTTGACCAGTAGCGCACAACTTTGTCATAAAGAAGAGCACACAACACAACATAATCAGCCGTGGCAATTCGTCAGACAAAAATGCAAAGCCTAATGAACATTGAAGCTTCATTTCAAAGACAAGATAGTCACGCACTTTTGGGCATCCATGTTTAGTTGAAGAGTAGACTAATGAGAAATTTTTGTTTTAATCCAAACTGATGTCGTGCTTTGAAAAAACATCACCATACACAAGAATTTGTTTTAAAAACAAGCCAATTGAAGTTTTTCATGTCAGTAAGATCTGTTACATATTATATAAATCTGAACAAATTATAGTAATGCAATGTAATGTAAATCTTCTAAATTCCCCAGCACCACACAAAAGCCACGTCAGGGAGAGTGGCTTATTCACCGATGCTATATCAAATCAAGTCTGCAATAGCCAGGTTATTTGCTCTGTTGTGGTGCCAGGTCAGAATCCATGGGCGGACAAACCAAGACAGCATTGTGCTATGGTGGAAATCGGTGGTGGGGTGGTCACTGGGTCGTGCAGGACTAGAATCAGGATATGAAAGCTTGAAAAGATTCGTTTTCAGTCGTGAGTGGAAAATTTGCAGGAGAGAGAGGGCAAGCGGAGGAGAGGTGAAATTAACAGACGAGACAGGAGGATGAGCGAACGGACGGACAGAGATCTTTTGGGAGTTCATTAGTAACTCTCTGCGTAGCTCTGCATCCATCTATCTCTGTCTTCCAGCAATTAAGGCATTTCTGTAATGCAATACAGTTCATCCTTGTTCTGGGCATTCGTCTACACCATGCACTGCCTCAAGGTATTCATTATGTGTGCCTCTAAGTACCATTTTCACAATGTGTAGCCTCGGTTTCTTGTGCCTGGCCACGCAGCCTTCCATTCGCTTCCCTTTGAGCTTCCACAAGACTAATGTTTGCCTTCTGCACAACTCCAGTGAGATATCACTTAGAAAGCTAAGAAAATGAACAGACTGGTGGTACACCTTGATGTTTTCAGTATAGGGATATCAGTGTTTCTGACGTGAAGATTGTGGGGCAGATGTAGCATTTGCATCTGGTGTCAAAGCCACGAGGAGCCTTGACGGGGTTCTGGTCAGCTAGAATTTCAGTAATGAATAGGTACAGCAGAACAGAAATACAGATAACATAACGAAAATACACTGGCTGAACAAACAAAGACAGCGAATGTTCGTGGTCATCAATCAATGCCTCAAAGGACAGACGCATATTTCATGTCATCAGTCTACACGACTGTTCTTACTGATCATTGATTGGCCGTCGTTTGCAGCAGAAGCCCTGTTGCATTTTAACCTTTTTATAGGATTCTATAAAAACTTCTGTATTTGATGACAACCAAACTAAGAAAAACAATTCTATGGATTAAATTATTAGGTAGCCATCTACAGAAAACTCCTCTAATAATCCCATAGACTGTAACAGCAATACATGGCAAACTCTATACGTTAGGACATGCCAGTCGTTTATGGGTATTCACTCAGCCAGATCTCATCTCATAAAATTAGGTATTCTGAAATTTCCTTGCTTATTCACCAGCGCTGTGTAAAATTAAGTCCGCAAGAGCCAGGTTTTTACGTCAGTTTTGGTACCAGGTCATAATCCAGAAAGCTTTGGACCGGGAAACAGCACTCTGCTAAGGTGTAAAACTTCAACCTTGTCCACCACATCAGCGGAGGCAAGATTAAATTTACTGCAGCATGCACAAAATATTAAAATATTATCTTATCAAATATTAAATAAAATTTTCTGATTCTTTTAAGATTTACAAAATTTCCCCCAAAAAGCTACGTCAACACTTCATCCACTGTTCCGTCTTCTCTTCCTTCTCCACACCTTTCCCAGGTCGGTCAGATATTCATCTGCTCACAGGACAGACTCTTTCGGCTTAAAGAGGAAATAAAATACTGCCATATTGGACCAGCAATAAAAGGTTGAACGGCTGAAAATATAGAGATTAATTTAGAAGCACAATATTTTGACACTGGAATAAAGCGAGTCAAAATACGTGCATGTAATGCTGTGGTATATTGCCTTCATGGACTGCTTGTGTGTTTACACAGAACTTGATAAGCCGAGATTTTGTGCATCAGGAACGAACATTCAGCACATAATCTGGTGCATTTTATTGCAAAAGTCATGACAGACAAATATGGACGACTGTGTGTGTTTCCATTGATCAGCTCAGTATTTCTGAACAATCATTCATCAGAAGCAAATAAAATTCGTGGTGGCATGCGAGGTATCTAACAGGTGATAAGAGGAAAAACCAGACATGGATAATCAAGACATTTTGAGAACGGAAAGAGTAGGGATAACTGCAGAAAATAGCTGTATGACAACAACAGCACTGCAAAGCTAATTAATGCTGATCAATAATGTACTAGTAATAAATAAAATTATAATATAATTGCATGGAAATTATAAATGTCACTGAAAATTATTAGCTTAGACTTCAATGGTGTCTAAGTAAGTAAGTAAGTAAGTATGTTCTTTATTGAACCGCTTGCAGACGCACTGCGGCTTACAAAACACAAGCATGCGAAACGAGGCGCAATAAACAGAATATGAAAAACCAATAGATGAGTTAAATGGTGATAAGTTCGTGAAGATGAAATTGGGTTAGATTTAACTTCTAAACCAGAAGTCCAGGTAATAAAACCAAGAAATTGTGAGATAATGACACCATAGAAGGCAAACATACTTTGAGATTTCTGCTCTTCTTCGTCATCATCTTCCTCATCATCACTACTACTTTCTTCATCTGATTCTTCATCAGAAATGTTGACTCTCATCTCACCCTCACTTGTCCTATGGTAGTTCATGTGCAGAATCGAAGATTGCTTCTCGTCTGCACAGAACAACATTTAATGATTCAGACCTCAAAGTATAACTTACTTATATAACAATGTTAGACCGTATAAAATCATCTCATTACAATTAAATAAATAACTGATAAAATAACTAAATAACAGTACACCAAATGTCACAAGTCAGTAACACACATTTCTTTTGTTGGCTTTGTTTACACTGACCTATCATTTATGCACACCTCATGCCAATAGTGATCCAAACCCTTTGCATGCCACAGGTGCAAAATTGCAACATTGGTCAACTTTGCGCTTGTACCACATGCGCAAAATTTGATATTATAGGTGTGTTGTCAGCTCTGATGAAGGCTGGTTAAAAATGGGTTGGCCTGCTTGCCAATGCGTTAGATTTGTTGCAGTCTGCATGTAAGTATGTATGTATATGGTGACCATTTATATAGCACCTTACAAGAACCTCACGAAGGTGCTATATATATTTTCTGATATATTTTCATAGTCTTACAACAAGAATCAATGGATCAGATCATCCATGACTGAACCTAATTGTCAGGCTAATAATTTCATACCAAAGGCATCGTTCCAAACACTAAGCTAGCAAAGCCCAGCTATTAAGAAAGCAGAAATAAGCCGATTTATCACTTCTGCTCTAGAGAAATCAAAGAATGCCCCAACATTACCACTTTACCTGGAGATGCCTGCTTTAGCTCTATCAAGCCACACAATAAGTTTACGATAATTCTGAAGTCTGTTCACCTAAAAGGCAATGTTTTTGCCCTCAGTACATCCAAAACAAGACTTCCTTATGTGAAGCGGATTGCTCCTATGAACATTGCCACCAAGACTGAGAAATGACAGTTGAAAGAAGAAATGGTGCATTCAAAATTATGGTTGACATACCAAAGACAGTTGCTCAAATTCTACAGTTTAATGTGACCTAATAGTGGACTGAAAAAACATCATATCAGTGACATATATTTAGTTGAAACATCTGCAGAATGTAGACAGTACATGTGAGCTACACCACGGGCGCCCGCAGCGTGACGCACTGGACACACGTGCGTCCACCCACCAAATCAAACCCACACAGGCATTAGGCATCGCATCGATTTTATTAAAGCAATTGAATCAATATGTAACAAGCAACACAGAACATTCTTAAATTATTTTTAATCAAGAGCAGAAATAAATGCTCAAGAAAACAGTATTTTGTTAAATGGCAATACAGCATGTTAAAGCATTTAGAAGTTATCTAAATTGAAAATTGTTCTGTTGTGCGTCAATTTTTTTAAGCCTGCGGGCACCCCTGAGCTACACCATCACATTTTGCAAGTCATATCATATATAAAAATTACAACCACATACAACTGAATGGCAAAGGTTCGTCAAAATGCATTTGTAAATAAATTTCATGTTTTCACTTCAGTGGTTGATGCGATATACAACGTTTTAACCTTAAGAGTTGAAACTGACCAAAACCCCAAATATATCTGGCCAAAGGCGATAACAAGAACTAAGCATATCTGGCATGCAAAGGGTTAAAGGTATACCCAGTTTCAGATCTCTCCCCGCCTTGGAATGCTACCACGATTTAATCAAGTCAGGCACCTGGATGACAGAGAACCTTCAGAGCCTTAAGACACCATGAATTTGTAATAACATCCACAAACTGCTGATGACCATGAAAAGATAATCATCACATCCTTCCATCCATCAGTCATGCCTAAATACAGCAAATGGTGGTTGCCAGTGTCCCAAGATGCAGCCGCATCCATAAATCAGCAGCAGCAACAGCTCCAACAATGATCAACATGTCCACTACCAACGACAACGTCACCCACAAAACTGGCCAGGTAATTGCACGGCTGTACACATTAATGTTAAATGAACGCTAGCAGCAGCAGCAGCAGCAGCAGCAGCAGCAGCTAATGCCAGGTGACGAAATGCCAGCCATGTGTAAGTCAGAAGCAGTGCAAGGAGCAGATCTCAGTCAGCAGATGAATAACACCGACGTCCACTGTATTTTAAACATGTCAGGAAAACTCACTGAAACCAAATGTATCTACAACATCCACCTGCTGTGTCTACTGATCATGCTATCCGTCTATTGCACCTTGTGTAACCACTGTTTCAAGGAAACATTTATTTCATGCCTTTGTCAACAACTGGCAGTCAGCCAAGCAGTGTGTACTCTTGGAGAGATGGTGGCCAAGTATTACTGCCACTGTGTCCGGAGTTCAAAACCCAGTCATGTAACGCTTGGTGCCAAGTCTTGTAACCAAAGAGTTTTGCACCTGTAGTTCCTACTGTTAGGATTTCATTTTCTGAACCAAAAACCAACCCTGTCTACATAGTGGTATATAAGAAATCAGGAATTACCTTACTTTACCTTTCTTATCTTACCTTCTCACCTAACCTTACCTTTACTTACCAAACATGACCTTGTTTTATCTTACGGTTACCTTATCTGATCAGACCTTATTTGACTGAAGACTACAAGACGAGGAGAGCCCATACACATATCCTTACCTTGCATATTGCAAAGCATGGTAAAGAATTACAGTTTGAAGGAGTCCTTAGTGAAATCAAACTCATGTAAAAGTTGAGATATCATCTAATCCATTCTACTGTAAGAACTTCTATAGCACCACTATCATAAGAAAAGACATAAATTCCAGTCAAAATCCAATAAGTCTGGGAGACTGATGGTCTCCCAGACTGATGGTCTCCCACCTGTTGCTATTAGACAAAACTTTCATAAATAACAAACTATGCTTTCGTGAAATTTATCAAAGTATGTTCCCTCAGTTAATTGCACTTATGGTCTGCAACTCGTTACAGCAAACTTCAAACACTCCTCACTTAGTAACTAGGGGTCCACTGGAAATCGCCTCGGAAATTTGCCTCGGCCGGAAATCCCGTTTCCAGAACTATTCGCCTCGGCAAATACTGTAGACGCAAATAGTTGCAACAAACTTTTTCTTTAAACAAAATTTTTTTCTTTAAAAACTTATTCAATAAACTTATGTATATAAAAAAATTATAAATGTTCAGCCTTAAAACAATTACGCATCCATTGAATTCAATTAATTTTCTTGAAATTATGCCAATTTATTGAATTTAATGCAATTTTAGAAAACTTCACAACTGCACAGAAATGACTAACATTCAAAATGTATCAGTCACTTATTACAAGTACACAAATTTATTTAGATAATTTTTTATTACATGAAAATGTGAAGCTTCGCATATGGAACAAATGGTACCCGGTTCGTTTCCGGATCCGGCAAATAGTACATCCAAATACTCGGATTCGGTACTCAGTGGAAAATGTCTTTCCGGTGGAGCCCTATTAGTAACACTTAATGAAACCTTATTAAATAAAACAGAAAAGTTAGCCACACTTTCACTTTCATGCTACAACTATTTCAGGGATACCCTTCACTGACTTTTCAGTTCTACTGCTTTGAATGATGCACGGGCAACTCCATGATAATTTTCCAAATATGAATAACATTTGCTATAAGCCTACCAATCCAGGCATTTTTCACTTAGTGCAGACAACTGACTACTTGGTTAGTTGTCTGCACTGAGTATTCCCAAGTCTTGCTGGGACAAAGACTGCAGACCTATCCATCACTGAAATGTCCGTGATGGCAGATTATCGAACAGACTAAATGACTGATGAAGAGGAGAAGAAATACCTCAGGACTGTAACACTCAAACCGGTTGAATCCCACAGTTCCTCAAATCAGTCAGGCATGCACTGACATGGTCAATCAGCATTAGTATTAAAAACTCATAAGCAACTAGCAAGGTCTTGAGGATTCTGAACTCCAAATTCCTTTCACACACGATGCCATGGACAGCAAACAAAGGACATAAACCAAAGATGTAAGATTTCCTCATTGACTAAGCTGGGATACTTAATATTCTTGTACCAACCTGTTCTCGGTAAAACAATGGCCTTTAACTTACATAAATAGAAATTGATAGTTTACTCACTGAGGTAAATAGTTATTTATTTGCTTATTTACATACTTGCCCATCCAATAAACCTACATACTAATTACTTGATTGTTTATTTACTTCCAGGGCTGTCTTAGAACACAAATTAAATCACAATCAATCCATTAATGTGTTAAACAAAATAGTCTTGTTTGCAAAGCTATGCGAGCCATAAGAGAAAAACATAAGAAAAACCACTGAATCTCGGAAAATTTGAATCAATGGATTGCTAAGAACATTTATTTCATAATTGTAATCTCCAGGCTTCTTCAGTGCCACCCAAAGAAGCTAAGTCATGGGAATCATCTCATTCACAGGCACTTAGTCAAAACAACATCAACAGGCAGTTTAGGCCAAAGTTCCAAGTCAAGATCGGAGGTTAGGCTGATGACAGATAAACAGCTACAGCACGGTGGATGGTGTTTGGAGTTGGAATGGCATGAAAGAAGTAGAGAAGGTACGATTCTGGACAAGTAAAACCAGTGCTTTTTTAAACCAGTGCTTTTTTTCTAGAAAAAAGGTTCCAGAACTGAACAATAGGTTTCGGAATAGAACAATTATGGAAGGACTAAAATCTCTAGAAAAACGGTATTGGGGTTGGGAGGGGTCTCAATAAACACTGAAAACAGTTCACAACACTGAAATTAAATAAAACTAACTAGTGTTCTTATTATAAAAAATAAATAAATTATTTTTCACTAGCTGAAAAAATGTGCCGGAACGCCGTTCCGGCTGAAAAAAAGCACTGAGTAAAACTGAGTAAAACTATTTCATTTAGGAATTATATGCCTTTGTAGAAATTGCAAGAGGTGCAGAATTTTGTGTGCTGATAGCACATGATAGCTAAGCTTCGATATATATTCGTTTAATATCACTTCAAACTGACAAACCACAGACGATTACATGTGGGAAGAAATGTTGCTATAATAATATAATGTAAAGATGTTAACAAATCTGAGCATGAGCGAGTTAGGGGTTCTTAAACAGGCTTCTATAAAGCACCCTACGTATACCCTAGATTCTTCTCCGTCAGACACACTATTTCAAGAAAAGCAAACAATAGTGATTTATAATAAATTGGCGAGGTTACCACAAACCACATAGCACTGAACAATACACTGAACAATACTATTGCATGCTAGACTACACTCCTCTGCCTGTAATCATGCTTGACAAAGTTCATTGGTCTAAAAATCTGCCACTTGACATCTAGTGGTTCTTGTAAACAAACAGATCCATTCTAATGTAAATATCGAATCAACTGCATAAAGTACCAAGCTGGTCATTATTTGCAGATTAATAACTGCGAAGAAGACTAAATATATGCAACAACATAATAAAAATCCTGGGGATACCTGGAACACATTATTCGTGATTTGACAACCATAACATTTGTCCTCAGAGTCCCTCAGAGGTTCTTAAAGGCACTATACAAATACCCAAATACATAGGCCCCTATATTTGAACAATAAGTAATGTGCATATGTACCTACATACCTGCCTACCTGCCTACCTACCTACATACATACTTACATATATACATGTATACATAAATACAAATAATTTTTTATACTGATGCAAAATAGCAGCAGTGCAGATGACACATTTGCAGCTATGGCATCACAGTACTGCTATGAAGTATTACCAACAGTAACTACTTTTGTTTCAACTAACATGCCAACAAATGAACAAGTTCTATTCTCACTACTCCTTTTCATCAAGTGTACGTGATCTAGGTGTTACGCTTGATAGCTCTCTCTCCTTCAAAGATCACATTTCTAACCTCACACGTGTTTCCTACTTCCACTTAAGGCGTCTCAGGGCTGTTCGACGATCTGTCTCTTCCTCTGTTTTCACAACGCTGGTCCATGCTTTCATTTGCTCCAGAATTGACTACTGCAATTCGCTTCTAATCGGTCTTCCTAAGGTCCGTCTCATGCCTCTGCAGTCAGTCCTAAATGCAGCTGCAAGATTAATTGCCCGTCTGCCACGCTACTCACGCATTTCATCCTTCATGTTTGAGAAACTGCACTGGCTTCCTCTCTCTGCACGTATTAAGTTCAAAATCCTTATGCTGGTGTCAAAGACACAGCGGGGTCTCGCCCCCAAATATTTAATTGATGTAATTCACCGGCCTCTTTCTGTCTCTTCGCATCGTCCACTTCGCTCCTCAAACAGATTTGATCTCTCAGTTCCTCATACTAGAACAGCTATGGCTCAGTCCCGATCTTTTGCCTCAATTGGTCCCTCTCTCTGGAATACACTGTCTCCTTCTACTCGCTCTCAAATTTTAATAAGTAACCCCTCATCTTCTTTTGCTTTCCTCAAGACTTATTTCTTTTCTCTTGGCCTTGCGCACTGGGAGCGCCTCTGAACGGTTCACCCTACTAGAGGCGCTTTATAAATGTTCAAATACAATACAATACAATACAATACAATACAAGTCAGCATAAACAGCTATTCCTCTCATAAAGACATTAAAACATCGTTCTACTACTGTACATAGAATACTGAAGATAACATTCAGCACTCAAAGACTGCTTACATAAGCAGCCATAGAATGCTGGCACAGCAGGCATTATGCCCAATACAGTAATCTCGTTGAAATTACATTTGTTTAACACTTTACTGATAAGCGTGTACTAAAAGTGACTGAGAAACCAATGCAATTCATCATTAAAGTGTTTTAAGGGCTGGGTGCATTAGTAGGTGAAGAAGGATGTCACTAGTGAGTGATTAATAAAAATTTAGAAGAGCAAAAATTCGAAGTAAAAGACTACCATAGAGAAAAGGTATAGTGCATTTGCACTGCAAAATTTTATAGGAAAATAATCTCAAATAAAATAACAATGAAACAGTTATAGAGGAACCTACAGGCAAAATCACTGTAAAGCAATTTATAATGAGTAAATGACATTGTGAAAGAATACACGAGACTAACTTTTACTTGATCAGTTTGACATATAATAGTAAAGAACATAATACTAACGTTCATTTTGTCCTTTGTTGTGGAATTTGACGGTGTGCATTGAGCGATGATGAATCTTGTTGAGGTAGTCATTTGATGTCCTGGCGTTGCTTGAGGCCACCACGGCTGAGCGACATCGTCCAGTTTTGTCGAGGGATAGCGCTTCATACTTTCCACAAGTACCACTATTGAGAGATGCTGCCCGACCAATGGATGACCTTCGACACTGGGCATCTCTTGGCAGTGGCAGGTACTTTCCACAAGACTCACTGCAAAACGACGAAGCCCGAATCACAGAAATTCGCTGCTTTGGCAAGTTTCTGTCCAAAATGTTGATTTTATTTCCTAGGGAGACTTGTCCGATCAAAGACGAGTTCTCTTGACCGCGAGTGTTCAGAGATAATGCCCTGCTTATTGATTGCCGCCGTTTACCCACAGATTCGCCAGGTACAGATAAGTAGTTGGTGCACTTATCGCTGCATAATGAACCCATTCTGCTAACTGAGTTCTCTCTCTTTCGTATCAGCTCCTGTGGAACAGAAAGATGGTTTCCACACTGGCCACTGTTGAGTGACGATGCGCGACTGATCGAGTTACGCCTACTTCTGTTGCCGTCTGGCGGCAATGGAAGGTACTTCTTCAACACGTCACCGCTACTCAAAGATGCTGCCCTGCTGATCGAATTATGCCGGACACGTTCCCCAGGAACTGGTAAATAATTCTTGCTAGATTCACAGTCCTCAGATGCCTCCTGATTTACAGAATTTTTCCAGCCAGCAGGAGGTAAATCCTTTGAGACAGATAGGCAAGATCTGAGAGGTTCGCTGTTGAGTGATGCTGCTCGACCGATTGAATTTCTTCGAGTCCCCAACGGTTCAGCAGGAACTGGTAGAAGGATCTTTGAGGATTCACAGTTGAGAGATGCAGCACGGCTGATAGAGTTTCGGCGGGCCTTAGACGTTTCCCCTGGAATAGGAAGGTACGTTTTGCATGGATCACTGTTAATGGAAGCAGCCCTAGTAAAGGAATTTCGTCGCTCAGCATTCCCTTCCTTGGGAACTGGCAGATAATTTTTACAAGGTTCCGTGCTCAGAGAAACAGCTCTCATTATGGAATTCCGTCTACTCCTAGCACCCTCATTTGGAACAGGCAGGTTATTGCCACAAGTTCCGCTAACCATTGAAGCCGCTCGACTGATGGAGTTTCGCCTTCTTCCATCTTCAATCTGAACCACGGGCAAGTAATTTCCCCCGCATGTTTCACAGTTCAGTGATGCTGCTCGGCTAAAGGTATGCATTTTTCCTCCAGGTTTTTCATTTACTGAACCAGCCATGCCTGCAACTGGCTGGCGGTTACTAGTCCTAATGATTTCTAGCGGTACAAGAAGATATTTTCCCGAAAAGTCGTCACTGCTTACAGATGACATGTGACTGATGTAAGGTGGTGAACACAGGCGAAGCGTAGGAGGAGGAGTTGGGAGCGAATTTGAACTAAATAGCGATATAACTGATGGAAAACCAATTGAAGCATTATTCACATGCAGAAAAGCTGGCCGCTGTGGACCAGTTGATATGCCAAGTTCGGCACCTTCCAGGCTATCTAAAGTTGCATGAGGACTGTCGACGTTAGATTTCATGTGTTTAGTAGGTTGGAGGCCATAGTTGGGGTCAACCTTGTAGGGAAAGGAGGGCTCGTTCTCCTGGTCGCGCTTTTTCCGTCGCTTTCGTCTCGGCTGAAGTGTCATTGATACGGCTCGCTCTGGTGTCACCCTGCGACGGGCATGCGCGGTACGGCGAAGAAAGCGATTTAATTTACGTTGTGATTTGCGCACCAGATGTGATATGTACTTAATCATCTCGTCATAGCATCCACCGGGTTCAGAATTGCTTGCAAGCGTACTGCTCGAATGGAAGCGTTTGCGTTCTATTAACATTCGTTCCATCTCGCGTTTCTTTGTCTCGGAAAACTGGGTTGCTATGACAACCAGGCACAGATTGATCATAAAGAAAGCTCCAACCTGAAAAATTAATCCAAAATCCAGATCAAGACTAATAACGGTTACGCTGTCCTACACCAGCCAGTGACTGTGGATTACGAAACTCAACATGAGGCAAACGCTATTAGTCATAATTCTTAATTAGTGGGAGTGTTGTGTGCTTATACCATGCTGTTAATTCTGCTTCTCCATAGAGAAGTATTCTGCTCTGCTGTATCATATTTTATCTGGAATATTTTGCTGCTCTTCATATGCAGTTGCCTTATCGTTTCCAGAGAAATACTTCAGAACATTAGGCACAGTTTGATTTTTAGTAAAATCAGAAAACTATACACAGTTAACTACTTGTGAGGATATCTGAGAGTTCACATTTTATCATAACTTTGCCACAGCAGTAATAAATCACATAAAATTACAGCTTAACATAACATTAACCTAAAATAAAATTTGCTCTCTCAGTTGTAACTGGGTCAGCATTATAAGGCATACAATATGCAAATTCACATAACTTAAACTTTTTTGTAGTTTTCAGTTGCCTAATACTAAATACTGTGACCCATTTTAATGAATACGAAGACAGAGAATACAAAACAATTCACTTCATAGCACCAACAGCAAATACTCTGACACGTTTCAGGAAAAAGACACACCGAGTTATTTAGGTTACTTACGATAATTAGTGCGACAAAATATATCCAGTCCCAAAAGGAGTGAACGTCTTGCACGAAGTACATGATATTCACCCAACCAGCCAGGCTGATTACCTAGACAACCAGAAATAATTCAGATCATCAGAAAGAAACTACAATCGTGATACAGATATCACTTACAAACGGGAAATCAGTTTCTGAAGAATCAACTCCACACCAACATCAATCATAATTTTTGCAGGAAAGACAAGTCGGTAAGAATGTCCCACTGTGATCATAATCGTAATCGTAACTGTAATCATAAACTCAAAATTTCTGAAGTATTATTCTAAAGCTAAGCACAGGGCACCAGCTTAGTCATGGGCGCTGCGTCAAGTCAGAGAGGTTGTCCAGAGATGGTTAAGGGAAGATCCGAGTCCGGTGGGCACAGAGACCAGAGAGAGGAGGAAGATGAGCAGCTATAACAGGTTTCTTCGAGGATGAGAAAGCTTGGAAGGCAGAGGATTGGATGGAAATGCAGCTCAACTTCAAGTAGCCCATGAGAAAAGAGTCATTCATATAATCTAATGAAATCTAATGGCTTTTACCCGGTTATTATTATAATACACAAGGAGCACCAGTCAGAAGAGCCTGATCAAAATCCAAAGGTACAATAAGCCTCGTCAGAATTCAATATGTAATAGCCCAGAAAGTTGTAACTAAATGGCTAAAAAGCAGCATCTAATCAACACTAATTTAATCTGATCTTGAATGTTCTATATGACTGCCGTTACAGTACATGTGTTGGTCATAATATGCTAGCATTAACTGACAATTGCAACCAACATCAACACCTTCGAATAATAAACTAAAATGTAATCCGACTGGATGCAGCAAAACCAAAGAAACAGGAAAAGGAGAAATACATTCCAAACAAATTAAAGTTTAGCCTTGACCTGAAGACTGGCTCAGATAGATTTGGCTGTGTAGAAAAGTCATACCGTAATCTTGGGCTAGCAACTGAGAAAATTTGCCCAGGTGAACTACGTACTGTATGGAGCACAGTAGCTGACTAGTGGCAGCACTCGAAATGTGGATAGCGTTCGAGCCTCCCCGAGGAAGTCATCATGTGCGGAGCAAGTTCTTCACTTACAATTGCACAGACCATCGATGTTCTATCGCAAGGTCATGTGTGCAGTTCTGAACTTTGAAAGGAGGGCAGTATCAAACACAGTAACTACTGATGACTGCCTTGGAGCAAAACAAGAATAGGCACTCAGGAAAACTTGCGATGGTGCCCTAAGAAGAAAGACAATGGTACTAGCCAAATGCATCATGTATCTTATATAATTGGCATTGTTCAGCATCAGTTGGAGTGTTTTATTAGAAAACAGTAAAAAAAATATTAGAACTAGTTAGGGCAATTACCAGTATATGGTTCACAAAATATTCGAAAACTGTCTCTTCAGTGGCATGGTGAATTTTTAATGGCGGTAGTCATCAGACAGTTAAAAGATTCCAAGACTTGGTCTGTAACTGCTTGATGGACCCAACAGCAGCGAATTTCTAATTTAACTATTGGACAAATACTTAAGCAATTATTCAGAAGTCCTAAAACGGTCATAGCTGAACATCTCAAATGCATAAAAGGCATAGACAGTGGGTAATTCAAAGAGGAGCATTAAACAACCCAGTTCTTCAAGTCACCAGAAAGACCAGTTTGTAGTAGTTAGATAATGATATCATAACTGTTATCTTCAATACCCGGTATCAGATAAATGAAAGAAGCACAAATTTGTCTACAGTCAAACAGTGGCTGCACATGGTTACAAACTCAGGCAAAGTAAGGATTAAGGACCACAGGAAAGCAAGCACATTTACCAGCCAGTACGATTTTTGCTATTTCACTATCATACTGAACCTATGTTCTCTCTTTCATCTATGCAGCAATACGATCAAACAAATGCCAAGAATGCCTCCAACAGTTTGCTCATTCTCCACTCATCAGTGTCTATGGAATTTCCGCTCATCTTTCCACTTATCTTTCCACTTCTCCCAGACGGTTTGACTCTAAACTCAAACCAGAACTCTTTAATCTCTTAATTCACTTGATTCCGGCTTTCACCAGTCCCTGAATATCCATGATACCGTAAACATCCTGTAGCTTGGCATCCTGCTGGTACTCAGGACTTGGCATCTCCAGATTTTGACTATGCACTGAAACTGTACCCACAACTTCGTTTCTACAGATTTGATTTAACTAAGTACTGCCAAATACACCAAACTTCATGATGCAGCTTTTTACACTGCCGAGAAATGCAATTGCTCTGTGTTGACCTGTAAATATACTAAGGATGGAAAGGTTCCTTTGATTGAGGTTACCTGCACTCTGTAGGATGGGGTAGTCATAGGCGTAATTTGTGGGAGGTACGAGGGGTACCGGTACCCCCCACTTTTTGTACTGGGGGTACCGTACCCCCACTTTTTGAACAATGCCAATCAATATTTTATCATTGTGCCTTCCCAGAGATCGCAGTATCTGCCTTGCTCTTTTACGTAAGAAATTGGTACCCCCCACTTTTGAAACCAAAGTTATGCCCCTGGGGGTAGTCTCAGTCTTTCAGAGTCTTAAGAACAGTTTGTGGACAGGTCACGATGAACTAACTCATTGCAATTTCCAGTGACAGGGACAATGTTACTACGTGAACACTGTTCAGCCATGACCAATCTAATGATCGTTAGTTTTAGGGTAAATATTGGAAACTTCACGGCCTGTTTCACATCAGAGTAAGATTAATGGTAAACAATCATGCATGCTGTCTGTCTCATTACAGACCACAATTAAATGCTATAAACAGCATATTATGAGCAACTAGCCATTTACACAAGCCTTCAAAAATTAATGGTCAACAAGGTAACTAACTGATTTATGACGTTTAAAATTTTGACAAATTTTTATGTTGAAACTGGAGAGAATAGAAATGAAAAGCAGATGTTTAAGAGATAAATTTCTCCACTTTCAAACTGGATAGAATAACAATAAACACCAATTATATAAATAATATATGCTTTAAGAGGTAAATGGATTTTTATTGTTTTACATCAGAATTGTCAGAAACAACAGCAACAATTCAAAGCAGCTTTGCTGTTCATGTCAGCCGGTAATATTTCTTCCAGCCAGATTTCATTTATAGATTTATGGATGCACGCCACACATTCATTAATTTGACCTTTTAGGACAATGATTCCACGTTGTTAGATTTAATTCAACCACCAGATATGGTAATGCCAGCCAGAGGGTACTTCCTTTTGCATATATATGTCCACAGCATACATTAGTGCCATACTCTGAATGGACACGCCTGGATGAAGACCGTGGACTAGACATAGAAGCATAGACATCAGAAGCCTGATGGTTTCACTGAAAGCACCATATTCAACTGATGCCAGAATGATGCTACAGAATAAATTTATCTGATTTCACTTGCAGAAGTTAGCAACAAATGCTTCAATCACAAACTTGTACCATCACGCAAGGTCAGCCCAATTAGACTGTAAGGCTGCAACCATTGTCCTCGCATAACCATGGACAGAAGCTTTCTCCAGATCACGTGTCTTCTTTTTCACAGTTATAATCAAAAACTCTGTACTTCGTCAGATGTTTAAAAAGTGCAGAACCAGCTTATTTTCTTGCAGTGTGTGACTGTATGTGCATCCCTAGGTAACTGAACACTAAGCAACATGACCTTGAGAATACAGTAAGGGTCAACTGCTTAAACGAAATATAATCAAAAACTGTATTTCAAACTTAATTCAGCCAATTCAGCAGAATTTTAGGACCATATGCAGTTTCACAGAGCAGCCTCATTCTATCTTCTTTTATAAAACGCATAGGAAACACTAGATGATCCAAGTAAAACACCAGAAGAGTACAATGATCAATCAGAAGATTATGCAAATTTCATAAACAATACAGACACTTTTAAAGAACTGGTCCAATTGAAAAAGGTTGTAGAAATTCCAACATTTCCATTCGTCTAAACTTGGCTCTGCACTCAAGGTCATATTTAGTGACCTTCAGACTGACATTTCAGGTAAAAGATGACAGCAAAGCAAAGAGCTGAAATAATAAAAGTATAGCTCATAATCGTAATCTCCAAATTTCTAAAGCGCCACTCGAATGCTAAGCGCAGGGCTTATTCATGAGCACTGCACTGAGTCAGAGGGTTGTCCAAAGGGTAATCAAAAGGAGGTTAGAGTCCTGTTGCCAGGAGGTTAGAGAAGGTCAAAGTAGCTGCTAAGGATGGTTGTCATTTAGGTCGAGAATTGGAAGGCAAAGGATCAGATGAGTCTGGGTATGAATTCTTGAAGAGGTGAGACTTCAGTTTTGAGTGGAAAACTGAAGAAGCCGGAGGCAGATGATGGTGGGTAATTGGCAATAATGAGGGAGGAACCGAAAATTTGTGGAATTCAGAAGAAGATCATTCCAGAGACATGATGCAGTGTGGGATATGGCTTGGTTGGAGAACTTGAGATGATTATGAAATAATCTTTTAACAAACTGGTCTGATTAGTCAAGCAAGAAAATGGTAAAAACTAACTGTCTAAACAAAATAACAGCTATTGGAATACAAATTGGAAAATTTGTATATATTTGACACAAATTCTAATAGTAAAAACTTGAATACTTAGATGAATAATTAGCAATTCCTTAGAAACATCAGAAGTTGCAAACTTCAACTTCATGGCTCTGACTGGTGATTCATTACAAGTATTTAATATTTTAGCAACAAATTTTAGTGTTCAAGTTTTTTCGATGTTTAAATTTTTAAATTTTCAGTATTTGCATTCATTTTTGGCCACCAGAGAGCTGAATATTCTTATTTGGCCAAATAATACCAGTACATAAAAGATCTCTGGTATTCGGTATATCTTTAATAACTTTATAAAATATTTCATCTATTATAAAAGCCACCTGAAATATGTTTACGACAGTACAGTAACCCTATTTCAGCAGGACTTGTCCCATTTGGAATACCTGTTGAATACTGAAATAGAATGTCGAACATACGGTGCTCTGATGTGGTTGGTATGTGCTACTGTTGTTTGTGTTTCAGTAAGCAGCATTTTGAATTTTTGAATTTTGAACTGAATAGAGGGATTTAAGGATAGGAGTGGTATGGTGATGCTTGGGTGTCCTGATAACAGTTCAGGCAAGCATTAGTATTTATAGTCGAATGGTTCCAAGCATATTTCCAAGGCTGAAGGATATTTAAGCCGAAGAGCAAATATGACGACAGCACACGACGATCGACAGAGCTCCCTCCAACCAGCACATCACAGAGCTCGACAGTTATGCCAGGGGTGATATTTCAGAGTGTTACATTCCATTATTTAGAGCTAAACCTGTGACAACATGCTCAGTAGTCGACAAGCTCACCGTTGCACTATGCTGTGTCACAGCAGTACGTTGCTCATTCCATTGGCTATTGGATTGCACACAGTGGTTCAGGTTAAGCGCACAGCGAATGCAGTGCATTTCGTTAATGCATAGATGTAGTACCAGACAAACAAAGCTCCAGTGCGATGAATAGAGCCAAGTGCAGCAAGCATACATCCCGAGAAACTGCACTCGTGGAAAAATGGTTGCGCGAACCAGAATAAAAAAACAGCTTTTATGGCATTGGTGAATTAAGCATTCAGACCACCGGGAAACTAGTAAAGATACAGCATCATTGAACAAACCCACCGTATTGATGCAGCACTTTTGAATATTCTGGTGCCCTGCACCTAGCTTTTAAGTAGCACGTTAGAAATTTTTTAAGTTTATGACTACGATTAAAGAGATATAACCAAAAAAGAGCATTGTCTTACCTGAAAGATAGCAACCCATGCCAGGCCAATGTTATCAAAGGAAATGGCACCTTGAAATGGGTTGTAGTCGCTTGCACGACATGACGTGTAATACTGGTTCCAGTCAATGCATGACTGATTCGTAAATGTGTTATTGCTAAAAGTCTCAGCAGAGTCGTTGCACTGGACGTTATTCCGAATGTAGTGCGACAAGTGATGGCACTTGGTCATGCCTTCATCTTCCAGCCGACTGCAGATGAAATCTCGGCCGCTGTCGTTATAGAAATCTGGGAGCTTCAGACTAAAAAAGACAGCATGTCAAAAGGTTGGACTCGGTCTGTTCGCTTGCCAAATCCTCTTTGACACTACAATCTAGATTTGTATATCTTACCCAGGTGGCCATTCCTCATTATCAGCATAGGCATATCTAGCTGCATATGTTCTGATACTACAAAAAATCAGTAAGTTGAAAAAGTGGCACAATTTGTTAAAGATAAGTTGCCTTTGGGAACCAAGGATAATAGAGCCAATTAATATATGTGCAATTATTGTCATTATTATGAAAGCTTCTAAAGTAAACGAAGTCACACAGAAATCTGAATCTGAGACAACGCTAATTAGCAGTTAATTACCGGTACCTTAGTCACTTCATCCTTATCACGTTCTGTGAGTTAAATTATGTTTTCTCTCTAAATTCATACTAAATATCTTCTGTAAAGTTTAGCAAAAAGTAGTAGTGTTTCTCAGTCAGTCTGAACAATTCCTTTCTACCTTCACCACACCCCATGAATTGGTCCTCCCCAAGTGCTTTCAATCTGATCCAGCATGTTTCTTTCCACACTCACAAATAGGGCCACACTCTTGACTTAGTCATTACTTCTGTCTCATCCGGCTTGTCACCTATCCATTACTGCGCACTCAACTCAACCTCTGATCTCTGATCATTATCCTATATTCAAAAAACTCAATATCGAGCCATCGCCACATCCCCACCCAAACTATGCTCGTCCCATCATATCAGCTCCATCGACCTTGATGCATTCAAACTCGAACGTAGAGTTGAAAATAACAGTGAGAAGTTCAGTGCGAGAAGTTGAAATAGATGGATGCTGGTAAAGTCAGCTTTTGTTGACTTTGGTAAGCATATTGGTATTATTGCGTCACTTGCGGATTTAACTCGACCTTGAAGTTAAATCGTTAATTTAGCAAATAAATGTTGATTACGATCAGTTGAAAGTGAAGCGCAAACACAGTTCAGCATGTACTGTGCGAACTCTATACGTACTCAGACTGATCTACGATTTGTGAATATTGCATATATCGAAACGAACGAAGTTCTGTATGGATTATAAAGTTGATAAGGATTTATCTTATTCCATGACTTGTTGAAATCCTGCATTCGGTATCGTGCACTCAAGGAGTAAACATTCTATGAGATGAACTAAAGCAAAAGTCAGCCTAAACGACTTGTACTAGAGAAGAGGATCATTCATCACAAAGAATCTCTGGATTTACATCTACGAACTATGGACTGCAGTTACCATGAAAGATCATATCTGCATCCCAGATAAGATCAACAATAATTATGCAAATCAATCTGTGTCACTTAGGTAGGATTCAATAGAATCTTTATCGAGGTTGTGGCATTCTTTCTGTACAATTTAATATACATTCATCAAAGTCTAAAAACTGTCTTATTCCTTAATTATGTCTCATTCTATGTAGTGTAATATGCATAATCACATCCACAGAGCAGGATGAAGCTAACAATAATACATTACACTAGATACCACAGTAAACTTCTGTGAGCCAAAAAATGTGACCTGTCACCTCTTGTTCAGTTAAATTCATCCAATCCTTGAAATATTTTAAAACTATAAAGAGCCTGCTACTGAAGCAGAAATCACAGAAATCGCTGCTCTCATTCAAGACTCTCAAAAGAAACAATGTGATCTTGATCCAATCCGAATCTCCTTACTCAAAGACTGTGCAACCTTTCTCGTTCCTATTATAACCAAAATCATCAACCTGTCTCTATTGACTGGTAGGTTTCCTAGGCTTTTCAAAAACTCAGTCATTAAATCACTTCTCCAGCAACCATCCCTCTCCAACTACTGTCTAATTTCAAATCTCTCGTTCCTATCTAAACTCTCCGAATGGTTTGTCCTCTCTCATCTCCGTGGCTATCTTACCATAAACAATCTCCTAAACCCAAATCAATCTGCCTATACCAAACATCACTCCACCAAAACAGTCCTGACCTCACTATTCAGCAAACTTGTCATGGCAATAGGTCATCAACAGATCTCTTGTTTATGTCTTTTGGATATCTCTGCCGCCTTCGATACAACAGACCATGCTATCCGTACTAACACCTTTTCTCTGTATTGTATATCTCTGGTAGTACCCTATAGCGGATCAAGCTGTACCTTTCCTCACGTTCATTCACTATTAATGCCGCTGGTCACTCATCTAATCCGCACACCCTGGGGGTTCTGTTCTCGGTCCTCTTCTGTTCATTCTTTACAACTCCCCACTCAGCAAACTCATTTCCTCATCCTCTGTTGATCATCACCTCTATGCTGACGATACACAACTGTTCATATCTTTCTCTCCTCAATCCCTTCCAGATGCACTAAATCATCTACATCAGCAGTTTTCAAATGGTGATACGCGTACCATTAGTGGTATGCCAGTTGTGACTAAGTTGTATGCTAAAAATTCAGAAAATTTTTAATTTTCTACGAGTATCTGTGTAAAACTGGTTTTTCAGCTATGTTTGCAAAGTTGCAATCTAAAAGAAATACGGACAAAGCTTGAACTCGAACCAGACTTGCGTTTGAAATTGACACATATTAAACCAGATATTGTAAATCTGTGCTTGTCGAAATAAGCCCGCTGCTCACATTAACACTTTCTAATAGACATTTTATTTTTCCTTTGTTGACATGATTACATTCTTCAAATTATATAGTAATTTTTAAATTTGTGTACCTATGGTCCTACGCTAATTGCAATGGGACTTCGTGCTTGTCTGTTGTCTTTGATCTGACCTTTGCTGGTGATATGCCAACATTCAATTTTTTACCTGGTGGTGCAATAAAAATAAAGTTTGAAAACCGCTGATCTACATAACACCATCACTCAGATATCAACCTTGATGACTGCCAACCTGCTATGCCTAAACCCTTCAAAAACAGAATTCCTCATTCTTGGCCTCCGCAAGCAATTACGCAAACTAACCGATACTTCCGACCGTTCTCCAACAGATCTCACTTCTCCCATGCCTTACTCTTGTCCTGTCTTTAATCTTGGAATGATCTTCAATAAAGACCTTTAGGGGTCCACTGGAAATTGCCTCGGACATTTGCCTTGGCTGGAAATCCCGTTTCCGGAACTATTCGCCTCGGCAAATACTGTAGACGCAAATAGTTGGAACAAATTATTTCTTTAAAAAAATTTTTTTCTTTAAAAACTTATTCAATAAACTTACGTATATAAAATTATAAATGTTCAGCCTTAAAACAATTATTACACATCCATTGAATTCAATTCCATTTGCTTGAAATTATGTCAATTTATTGAATTTAATGCAATTTTATAAAACTTCACAACTGCACAGAAATGACTAAAATTCAAAACGTATCAGTCACTTATTACAAGTACACAAATTTATTTCGATAATTTTTTATTACATGAAAATGTGAAGCTTTGCATATGGAACAAATGGTACCCGGTTCGTTTCCGGATCCGGCAAATAGTACCGATACATCCAAATACTCGGATTCGGTACTCGGTGGAAAATGTCTTTCCGGTCGACCCCTAAAAACCTTACCCTTGCCGACGACATCACCCAGCTATCTCATACCTGCTACATGTACACTCGTGAGCTTCATCGACTGTGCCCAATACTTGATTACAAGACCGCCTGCACAGTAACCACCTCAACTGTTCATTCCAAACTCAACTACTGTAATTCCATTTTCTACTACATCAACTCTTCTCGTATAAAACACCTGCAAACAGTTCAAAACGCTCTCGCCCACACTGGCCCCACAGTCATCAAAACTTACAAACACCACCACATAACCTCTGTTCTCCAATTACTTCATTGGCTAAAAGTCCCTCAGCACATCCATTACAAAATTGTATCTCTTACCTGCAGTGCCCTTCAACTCTCTCAACCCTCTTATATTTGCCAGCTATTCACCATCCAACTGCACTGGTCTGTTCACTCATCATCATATCTTTCTCTACCTCGGCCTCCGTTGGCCCTCCAGTCTCCTCCTCTCTGAAATTCTGCAACCGCTCCTTAGTCTATGCTGCACCGGCTCTTCGAAATGAACTCCCAAAAGATCTCTGGCAATTTGCTCGTCCTATTTCTCCTGTTAATTTTACACCTCCTCCGCTTGCGCTTTCCTCTGCTGTTTTCCGCTCACAACTGAAAACTGAACTCTTCAAGCTATCCTATCCTGATTCTATTCCTGCACCACCACACGACCACCATCACCACCAATTACCACTGTAGCACCTTGCTGTCTCCTTGGCTTGACCTCCTTGGATTCTAACCTGGCATCGAAATGGAGAAAACAAACTCGCAACTGCAGACTTGATTTTATATAGGTCCAGTGAATAAGCTTGTCTCCCTGACATGGCTTTTGTGTGGCCATCGGCGTCCGCAGCAATTGTTTTCGGGGTGGGGGGCTAAATTTTTTTAAGGGAAGCAAAATGATGTTTTTGCATGTAATAGCTTCATGAACACAGAACCTGTGACAACTATAAAAATAAATAATGGTCAAGGACCTACCTTAATAATTAAGTGTTTTTACATTGAAAATCATGTTGGGACTGTTGTAATAATCATAGTAATCAGAAGATTTTATTTCTGCAAAATATTTGCAAAATCCAGGTGGCAAATGCCCTTTGCCCCCTCCGGACGCCCATGTGTGTGGCACTGAGAAATTTAGAAGATCTCCATTTACATTTGCATTCCCACTGCACATGTGCATCTGTTATTCAAACACCTGGTTGCAATGTATGATGCTGCACTTCACATTGTAACAAGGCACTATATTTAGAAAACTGCAAGACTCAATATAGCAGGACATGAAAAATCAGGGCAAGATGTAATTAGACAATTACATTCTGTGCCCATTTAAACTTACTCAAGACCAGAGAGAAAGGATTTCAAAGACATTTCATAAGAAAATACTCACTCTCCAGTTGAGACATTTGGTGGAAGTTCTAAGAAGCAGCGATTTCTGAGGAGACCGGACCACAGTTGAACTCCGATGATGCCGAAGATGAAGAACACGAAGAAGCAGAGCAACAGAACATTACCCAACATTGGCAACGTATCCAACAAAAGCGTCACGAGGATTCGCAAGCCTGTCATTAAAAAAACACAGAAATTAGTCTGATTTCAACAGGTCGTCATTGCCTTGATCATGTCCAAATTTTCTTTCGCTTAATAGGTTTTACAGTGTTCACTTGTAAACATGAAGTCGTCATGAGACATACTTTATCATAAACCAGGCAGCACATAAAATGAATAATTCTGAAAAAGCCAATATTTAGCACTACACTGCAGGTCTTGCATGGCACATTAACCAGTATGGCTTGCTACATTAATAGTTTTTGGGGACATAACACGATTTCACATTAAGCAGAATAGCACGTAAACTTGGAGCACATAAATGGGTTCACACTGTATGTGCATGTGATAAGTGAACACTGTCACTGCTGTTGACGCTGAATCTAAAAACTTCTAGCAGTCCAATAACGATTGTGAGCGTGTTAGTGTAATTACAGTTGTATTTAGAAATTTATCTAGTACTGCTTCAAGAGAAACAAGTCAGAGGCGGTCCACAGGAATTGCAATTGTGATAACGTCAGTAGCACTTCACTTAGTGGGCTATATCTAGAGTGCTGTGCAACATCAATTGTCAGCACAAGTGCTAAGAGTAAAAAATGATTAAAATTAATCAAAAAGAACTAATTGAAACAAGAGTTTAAATAGGAAATTAACACCGTATATAGCTCTTGGTCACCTTCACACAAAGCCACTAAATTAAGTTATGAAAACAATTACATAATAACAATGATAATGAAGACAGCATTTTAACTGGATGCAGTCCTAGCTCCTCATTCTGATTCAAGGAAATTGACCAGAATGTTTTCCTGCCAACAAAGACCAAAACTTGTTCCAATCCTGTTTTATTCATCTAAAGCAAAATTCCTTTTAATTAGACTTTAAAAACATCACTGAGCAGATGCAACATTCAGATATAACAATACAATACAATACAACTGCATTTTGATACTGCCCTCCTTCCAAAGTTCAGAAGTGCACATGACAATATGACAGAACACCAATGGCGCTGGGTCGCTAGCTATTCATTGGCTTGAGGTAGATTCGAACCTGCGACTCTCCAGTTACAAGGCACAGAACATATCGCTACACCACCGCAAACAATGCAAAGAAACCAAAGAAAAGCAATCCATTTCTGGAAAGCAACATGACAACAGATGACGCAAGTAAAACAAGATTTATCATCTTCTTCAGAAACATTGCTTACAGTTTATCAGAAATTATGGAAGACGGAAGACATTTACGACAAAATGACCTAAAAATGACCAGATAAGACTGGCAGGTTAATAATACTAACATAAACAGCATACGATGAAAATGCTACAAGCAGAAAACTCACACTCACACCCATTTTACCTCTGAGCCACAAACAATGCTAACAGCATACTAAAACACAGCAATTACTTGGCACCCGAAGACTATATCGATTAGCAAAACGTGCAAAAGCTGTCAAAGGCATAACAAAAGCAGACAATCACACAGGGCACTCAAAAGCCATGGCTTAATCTTTTTGCACCGATAATAGTTACTAAGATAATGAACACTGACGTCCGTCCGCAGGAGAATATATTTGAGTCCAGAGAACTATCTAACAACAAATGGTATCTTTCGTCTATCAATACCAGCACTGTTTAGCGTTTTGTCCATCATAATTTGCCGGTTCCACAGGCAGAAATGTATTCGAGCATGAGAAGAGAAACAGCCATCAGCACCTGAGCAGAACTAATGGATCCACTAACAATAACCATGAATGCAACATTTGTTAGAATTATCTGCCAGTGGCCACGTCTCTAATATGTCAACAACTGCCAGTTTTAATTCCAGCTTCAAAATAAAGCTTTAATTATACTTACCTCATTGCCAGCACTACTCAAGGTTTCTCAATAACCCATCCTATTAACCAAATTTTCAACTGGTTTTTAGTTTACTCTGTGGCCACTTTACATGTCTAAGTAACCCACTACAATTTGCTAATTCTGCTACAAGATGATGTTTTCAATTAAAACCTATATTTATACAAATTATTCACCTAAATAGCTGATAATTAAATTCTGTTTAATGTATTAGCTAATTCTGTACCATAAGCGAATCAGATGCCACTTCCATTGTTAACAGTCTGGCATTATGAGCACAGCGTAAGTAATTAACCAAACTGGATTTATTATGGCATATGACACCAGAGAACAACAATTACTGAGGAATAAAAAAAATTGGAAGCAATGATGAACCTCGACGCGATTTGTGTAAACAACAGAAAGCAGGAGATCAATGGGCAAGTGAAAATGCCACTGAACTACTCAGGTTACTTGTGAACTTCAATATCGTAACAACGTTGAGACTGCCATCTATATCGAATTTCACCATGCTACACATTTGCCAGCCAAACATGCAAACTTTAATGGCAGCCACAGGGATCAATGAAAGCAATGAGAAACTGACATAAAAGCATTGGCTGATATGAGGCTAAATGTATCAAATAAGGTCAAGTCAAAACTGTCAAACAGGTCATGTCAGAATTTACAAAGACGCTAAACGAGATGATGTCAGTTTGGTTCACGAAGCCCAGCTACTGTTCCGTTTGGTTAGACGATATTGATCCACCTGGACTTGATATATAACCTCACTGAAGACCTTAATGTCACCTCTTATTTTATGTTTACGTCTGGATGAGACTAATGAATACTGTGGAAAGGCCTAACAGTTTTATTCTGCCCCAATAAAACATTGTCTTTAGACACAAATAATACCCAGAGTGCCTCAAAAATTATTTCAACTGTGAGTATTCACAGCAATAAAATAAAAGTGCAAATACACTTGACAACAGGCTGCAAATTTAAGACAACTAAAGTTGAGCCTATTCACAGAAGCATCCAGTCCAAGAACTGAATAACACAACTCTTCTATCAGATGTTGGAGAAATAGCAACAATATATCATGAGAGAAATATCACATTTTCTGATGAATTAGTGTTGTTACTAAATCTACAGTGCTCAAAATAAATAGTTAAGTAGGTAGCCACATTTCAGTACTTTTAAAAGGTCCTTAAAACACCCTACGACACATCTAAATAAGCTCGTTCCTGCAACTCAGCTTTCTTTTTTGGGTGCAGTAGCATCTTAAGATTACAGTTATGATTAGGCCTATGATAAAACAATGAGATTTGGATGGTTTGTGTCAATGGCATGTTGACTCTAAAATGGTGATCGTGCGTGAATTCATCAATCCACTGGTCACTTGAAGACAGGGTGACTGATATATCCATGTACACAGCACTTCTACATGCCTGGCTCTTTGGATTCACCAGACAAATGGTGATCTACGTAACAAGGCCAATAACTTCATTCATAAGAGCTTGTGTCAATACTGAAAAATTTTGCATCTTTTCAACATCTTTCCTTCAGGGTTCAGTCTCCAGAAATGGTCTGAGAGCAATATTTTGCATTTTACATTGCACACTTGTCTCACCAACCCTTGGACGGAATGCTTTCTAAAAGGATGAAAAGATAAGAAAAAGGTACCAGCAACTCCTTAGCAACGACAATGCGACAAAATTATAGAAAGCTCAAGTCTTGCCATGACATCAATAACAGCAACAGGCTCTTTTATATTTACCCTGGATGCTTGAACACCTTTAGCCAGAATCAATATACCGATATGCGATATAAATCCGGAACTCAATAACTGTGTTTAAACTCATGGCATTCACCTGGCTCTTTGAAACTGACATAAAACCTTCATAAAAGAAAGAAGAACAAAGTCTAAAATACTTCCATTCATGTCGCTGCACCTGCATTGGTTAATCCATAAAATACTTGAAACAGTCCTTGTTGTCCTCGGACCCTCTCAGGTTGCAGAAAGACTTGAAGACAGAATCCTTTCTTCTTTTTGGTGCACACGCTGCCAGTCACAGCAATAGTCAAAGGTAATTCACCACCAGACGTAATTTAGCTTGCACTTTAGAACACTTTATTTAAGCTCAGCATTGTCAGGCCACACACCACGACCAAGAAGAATGAATAGCAGTTCTGCCAGACAGTAAGCCACACTCTGAATCAATATGTGCGAAGTGGAAGGCATGGGGAGATTCAACCAAATGAATCCAGAAAACTTCAAGCAAATGAAACCAAATGAATTCTCGATGAAGCCAAGCAAGTGCTACATGACTTCACCCATACAAAGCAACTTTGTTACTCACCATAAAAGATTTCACGCAAACATAAAAATCAACCAATCAGAGGTGTATGACAGATTACAGCTTGCAGCTTTGTTTAAGACAATTCGCTTGATCAATTAGAACTTGGCAGGAAAGGCAGTCAAACTTTGCGCCATGTTTTGTGGAATAATGCCGCTTAATATTATATTCCTTGTCGACTGCCATTTTTCTTGACAGATCAAACATAACATACCCTCAAAATGTTCAATGACAAAAAATTCCTTAGTCCACGAATTTTGGAAAACTTTACATTCGGGTTCAATTTCCCGCCTTTTACAAACAGCTGTTGACATTACCATTTTGATTTGATACTGAAAGCAAGAAAGATTACGGTATGTATTGCACCTTAGAGCTTGCATTAAAACTTCGTATCATGTGAAGCAAAGAATTATGGGAAATTTTCACGGCGTTAGTAACTTAGTAGTAACTTAGTAGGCAATGCTGGAATGGTAGTTAGTAGGCAATGCTGGCAGGGCGTTAGTAACTTAGTAGGCAATTCACAGATTGTGGCCTCAGGGCCATATGTTGGACAATCCTGCTTCAAACTGTTGGTTTTTATGTGTGCATCAGCCAAATGCCAAGTAAATACTATGCCTACTAGCTCCCTAAACATCATAGCTTACACTGTCACCAGATGGCCAAAATGGACACTCAAGAATTTTATGCATTCACAAAGCTCAGTAGTTTCTCAAAAATTTCAAGTTCATTATGTTTTCTACTGCGCAACTATATCTCAGTCAACTGGATATCTTCTTATCATTTCATAAATAAACCTGACTTTCAAATCGCTGAACATGGTAACTTCAGTTTTACAAATCTTTCCAGTCATCTACTAAAATTAAGTGCCTGCTACCAATTTACAATGGTGGATTAAACTGGCTTGTTTTGCAACAACTACCCTAACGTTAAGTGTCTGTTACCAATTCAAACTGATGAACTTAAATTTAAACAGCCATTTCTGCAACAACGAAAGTCAAGAGTCTGTTACGAACTTAAAATGGTGGATTTAAATTTAAACTGGCATTTTTGGCAACATCAAAGTTGTTCCCCTAAAAATCGTTTCTGACTGTACCTGGCCACATGTTAAACAAATCTCATGGTTCAGTCCAGGACCAGAAGACATAATTAAATTTTATTCTGGCAACAGTTCGCAGAGGTTTCGGGCATTGGACAAACGACGTCTGCTCACACAAGTTTTTTCTGGACATATAAATCCTGCACTGCATCATGGCTTGGACATATAGCCAGATAAATCTGAGGCAATCATGTTTGGCTCATACTGTGCTTGCATTCTTTCCATTCTTATTCCAGCACTGACCTACCATTGACCTCGACGACACTGCTCTTCTGCTATCAAACACTGTCAAAACACTTGAGATAACTCTGGATAGTAATCTGATATTTCGACCCCCAAAAACAAACTTTTGCAAATCTTGTAGCTATCATATCAGGGCAATGCATCACATAAGGTCTGCTCTAACGAAAGATATGGCACAAACCACAGCCTGCTCTCTTGTCTGATGTTTGCTTATTGATGAGAGTCTTGATCCTAGAGATCATATCACACCATCCCTGCAACAACTACACTGGCTTCCCATCCATGCCAGTATCGCCTTCAAAATCTCCCTCCTCATGTACCATATCCACTCCAAAACCTCTCCCTCGTGCATGACACCCATAGTCATGCCATGTTCTGCTTCAAATTCCAGAGGACTCCGATCGGCCACGAGAGGGGATTATACGATACAACACACCAACCAGAAGTTTGGAAGTTGTACCTTCTTAGTCTCACGTCCCATGGAATGGAACAGTCTTCCAACTACAGTCATAGGCGTAATTTGTGGGGGGTACGAGGGGTACCCGTACCCCCCACTTTTTGGACTGTGGGGTACTGTACCCCCCACTTTTTAAACAATGCCAATCAATATTTTATTATTGTGCCTTCTCAGAGAACGCAGTCACCACCAAAAACACGAAAACACTTAGATACACAGGTAAACCGAGAGCCAAAATTAACGAGAATACTGGCAGGGAATACATTCAAAATGGGCGCCATGCGAAAAGCTAAAGTGGAGAAGAAATTGGTACCCCCACTTTTTAGACCAAAGTATTGGTACCCCCCACTTTTTAGACTAAAGTTACGCCCCTGACTACAGTCTGTCAGTTCACATCTGTTATTCAATTTAAATCAAACTTAAAAACTCATCTTTTCACATTGCACTATAACTAGGAATGCAGCGCAAAGTGCTCTCATGCAAGACTTGTCTTGTTAAAACATGCTAGAAAGACTAAGATTAACTCAAAGGGTGACATGACGTAACACCATAATTTCATTCAAGAAAACACCACACAAGATTTTCTCAAAATCTTCTGTGGAAGAAATTCATGAAATGGCTGTGGAGTTTGCAGGTTCCTCTTTGGGAATTATTCTGCATAAAGAATCTGTTTAATTTCAGCCGTAGTTTACAATATTTTTTCACTGCTTATTTACAGAAACATTCATTCTTCCCCAAAATCTTTAAAACTAATTTGTTATTTCTGAATATCCTGGTCCATTTTTTGAATGAATAGACTTGATTATACACTGTTTGATTTTTCTATTACAAAAACTTGTTCTACCTGTAATAAACTTCACTTAGTTCATTTCCTTTTTTGAGTAGCTGCATAGAAGAAACTAGTACGTCAAATTGAATTTTATTTCCCTTGCCCTGCCATCCTCTCTGTTCATAATAAGATCATTGTAATAGCATGGCGACGTATAGGCACAACAATGTCGAACACGCAGTCGATGAGAACCATAAGGAAATCATCAAAGATGTGCAGATACGATGAAGAAACAGCAGCCAGACAAACACAAAAGCAGCAAGGCAATGAGAAAGCAGCAGCAAGAGGAGGATTTCACGGCAAACAAACTAACGAGACCAGAGATGAAAGATCATCATTAGACTGATTCAGTCTGATTTCGTGTCAGACAGAAATTCAAAGCACATCCCAAACTGTGACATAGTTTTGTGTTCCCTAATGTTTCCATCAATACCTGGTCGCACGCCTACTAACGAGCACCATAACCCCGCATAAGAGCCGTGTCTTCAAAGTAATATGGCATGCAGTTTCAGTCCATTTAGCATAAAACTTAAATTTTCTCCTGTCTTCTAAGTGAATACAAAAACAGAGTCCGTTATCTGGCTTCAAAGAAACATTCGTGCGTGAGGTTTCTAAGATAAAATTATTGATCCCACTTCGGCAAATGTAAAAAATTGGACAGTTGTAGAATTGATCCTCTGGTGTACAACAAAGACAAAGATCTTTCATCCTTTGTTCCTATGCTGTACCCATCTACAGTTCTTTCCATCCAATTAAAATGCAGTTCTGCATGCCACCGGATGAACGGTATTCCATTAAGCAGGTTCAGCCATTGATTCGGTATAACGTTTGGCAAATGCACCCAATGAACCACCATACCCAGCTCTTGCAATTTTTTTGTCTTTTCGATGCAGTGAAGCAACAAAACACTTTCTATGATCCACATTCACAACCTAATGACAAAACGAGAATTGGAAGGCAGACATTTGGTATTGTTGGAGATTTGTTTCATCCTGAACAACTTCCACATAATCGTATACAACTGACATGTTTGACAAATTGTTTATGTAAATTTAATTCCTAATCAAAAGAATTCTATGGTTTCAACATATTTCTCAAACTCAGAATAAAGCCTTAAGTAGATCTAAGAAACTTCAAACCCCAGAGTGCTGGATGGACGAAAAGTACAATCCTAAGAAGAAAGTTCCTCTGTAACTAAGAATCATCAAATATAGATAAAAGGTACAACAGGCGATTGGTGCAAAATACAAACACAAAAATGGATGGTTACAGGAACCAGCACACGTCATATGCTCAAAGCGTGAACACACCAGCTGGTCAAAAGCATGGATTTGCATTTTTAGATATGCTGCAACCTTAGCAAATATTGCTATTTTGATACACACTTGATTTGTACTGTGGTAAAAAAATTGATTGCAGTAGATGCTAAAATTGTTTAAAAGTTGTAACTCTGTAGTTTCAATCAACAATCTATAAGTCATGGACTGTATCCTAGTGTTTCACTGGCTTCCATTCCCACTACGAATCACATATAGGGTTTCTGCGCTTGTTAGGCGCTGCTTGGAGGGACTAGCGCCCCTATACTTACAGGGTTTCTGTCGCCCTACATCTGTTGTCCAGCGGCGATCTAACCTTCGATCAGCTGATCAAGCTGTACTCATGGTCCCTCGCTCGCGTACCGCAATCATGCAGCGCCGCTCCTTCTCTGTTGCTGGTCCTATGATCTGGAATGGGCTTCCAATAGCGCTCCGTCTGATCCCTATAGATCACTCTACTACTTTTTATACTAATTTGAAGACTGTTCTCTTTAGCCGTGGCTGAACTGGGAGCGCTCCTGAGTAGACAGCCTTGAAGGGGCGCTATATAAATGTTCCGTAAATGAATGAATGAATAGTGTTGTTGCAAAGTAAGCTATTGAATGTCTTATTTTGTCTTTAAAACAGAATGCAACTGCTAGGATAATGACTGTCCCGCATTTCACAGTTTTCATCTGTGTTTCATTTCATGCATTTGAACAGTCGTCTGAACACGGATAATGAGCCAATCACAAACCCTTCCAGGCAACTGAAGCAATGCTGGCATAATGGCATATCACCTATCACAAGCAACGCATGAAAGGTGCCGAGAAACACATCCAGAAAATCACTGTATAAATTCTGAGAAATCATCCCACCTTAAACAGACAAGAGAAGACAATTCAAATGATCGATGTTCCACTAATTCTTACTTACTTGGTATTCTGTTGATTGCTCTTATTGGCCTCAAAACACGAACCGTTCTTATTGCCGATAGATTGAGATTCTCCGTGCTCACAGCATACTCCACTGCACTGTTTCAAACAAAAAGAAATCAATTTAAAACAAGTGTTTTGGTAAAGTACCAAACTTCAGCTTAACACTTAACTACCAGATTCAGAATGTCAGTCCTAGTTTATACTCTACCCAAAAATATTCACAAATTTTTATTTAATGAAATCTGGTATAGACCACATTAAACATGACATCTGTGGCCAAACACTGCAACCAAAATGAAAGGACGTGCAGCACAAATCTTCTTAAAAAGGATAAAGAAAGGGAAGAAGAGATAAAAAAGAGTTGAAATTCTTTTAGATATTAAGCTGACTCGCTCATTCCAGTAGACACAGCACGAGCCTCCATCTAATCATGTACACACGCATATGCATATCGTTGTCTGCATATCCATTGCCATCCACAAATATAATGACAGATCAATTTCTTTTTTCTAAATATTTTAAAGAAACTGGTTTTGTCAAGTCCATGGAAATGTTGCATTAAGTATATGTAATTATGCATGGCAATGTTTAGGATGGGATATCCTATGACGACTAAGAAATAATGGAGAAAACACGAGCTAAAATAGTAGTGAAGAGAACGAGCTCTAAAAGATGGCAGCAACACCTGTAATTATAAAAGAACTTATTAGGAGTAGTTACTTAAGTCCAGTTTATATTGCCGTGGTTGACCTGGGAGCGCTTCAGAGTAGGTAACTTGCTATATTAAATCTTCAAAATGAATGAATGAATGAATGAATGAATAATAATCAATAAACAAATATCAGATACTATACTAGCATGGAACAGAGCGCTACATTAAAACTAACAGAAATGTATTAAAAGAGAGCTGTTGTCAAATCACCAGGAATTCCAGTCCTGTGCTCATGAACAGGTGAAGAAACAGAATCCTGCTGCTGCAACTAGCAAACTATTCAAGCTCTCCAGCATGTGGCATCTAGTGGCTTCAAGCCTAATCAGGAATGTTCAAGGAGAATAATCCCTATTCCTGTGCCTCTACAGTGCAACTCGTGTGCTAAGCCTGACTTCCACAATCCTACTCCCCCATGCTTGGGGACACATTCCTTGGTTGGTCCAGCATGGACCTTGGACTATGGGGTCCAATTTTCCCGGATTTTTGCGTACATAATATATGGATGGCCCCTATGGTCATAATACAGCAACTGTTTCTGTACTACTGGATTTGCTAGTGTCAGATATCTGCAGAAACGACATGTTGCTGATGGTAGATTTACGGCAAGCTTCCTTTAAAGCATTCATCAGTCAAGTCAGGTTACTGAGCATTCAAACTTTAAACCGGATAGCAGTGTGCTGGATTATAGTATAGCTTCAACTATCACTGCAATAGGAAAGCAACAATACAACTACCACCAGAAACAATCACGAAAGATATCAGATTCTGTATGTGTAACCAGAAATCCTTCAAGTAATTACCATAAGTGGCCTGTCAAGAAACAGTTATTTCCAACAAGCAAATTGTACAGGACAAGACCAAATATGAAGCCACAACTTGATGCGACAACACTTGCCATATGGAAGCAAAATGAACCTGTACACCAAAAATCTAATGCTGAACTTGGGCAACCGGCTAGATCAGTGGTCACCAACCCGTGGCTCGCGAGCCGCATGCGGCTCTCGAAGAGTTCTGTGGCGGCTCTCCAGAGCTTACCTGAATGACATATTCTATGTGACGAAATAAAATTGTGTCATAAAAATGGACTTTCCTTGTTGCTTGAGGTCAAAATTCTATGACGTCATTGTTTTTTGTGTCGGTCCATATAATTATAATGATTTTGTTGTGCTCCATAATTCGACCTAAAACTATGGCGGCTCCCAAAACTTGCTAAACTTCGCAATGCGGCTCCCAAAAGTTCTAAACTTCGCAATGCGGCTCCTGACCGAGAAAAGGTTGGGGACCACTGGGCTAGATGAATCCTACGAGACTTCTCCGGCAGCCTGCCACTGTATTAGTATAAGTGTTATATTTGTGATTTGTTTTCTTTGGTGGCGAATAAACTACTTACCTACTTACTTAACTTGATTTTGCATGACTGTCAGCACTAACGATGATTAGGCTAGCTAAGCAACAATCCAAACATAAAACTATCCAGACATAAAAGAAGTTAATGATGTCTGAAGCAAGACATATTTTATGTGCAGATTGGATACATGTCAACTTACAATAAGGCCTCAAATGTAATTTAATTTTTTATTTACAAAATTGATATTTGTTCCACCTCGTTCAAGTGTACTTCTGAATATCCTAAGCATTCCAAGGCCAATTGGAAAACAGTTCATAATCATTCTCTTTTCTGTGCTCTCAGCTTGAGATCACCACAAAGGTAGCTATAACAACTAAACTACTATGCTACAAATGTAGTAGACACAATGTAATTTGAAAAAGTGTGGAGGTTATCACTGGCGGATTAGTTATGCGTAAGTAAGTAAGTATGTATTTAACAAGAAACTTTATATAGCCCCTTCCACAAGCCTCTCAAAGGTGCTTGAAACCAGCATATAAGTCTCCCTAAAAACTATAGGTCCATGATAAATTTGTGATAAAATCTGCACAAAAGTCTTGGATCACCACCCTACGAACACTGGGTCAACCCATAAACAATAGCAGCAGTCACCTTGCATTTCTTCTTTACCATCTCCTAACCCGGTATGCATCCCATTTCAAGTTGCTAGTGTAGGCTACACATTATATCTTCATGACTTCTTTCTAATAATAAAGCTCCTTCCGGCAGGCAATTACCGAAAAGGTGTGTTGAGTGAGAGATGTCTTTACTAGCTAGTCTACCACAGAGCTAATAGTCTGTGATAAAGCAACCAGCATTTACCTGGTAATTGGCATTCAGCTCCATTCTGCAAGGCAAATTCTCCCCATATTTCTGTTGATAAGAAGCCAGATAGACCACAGCAGTAAGCACCACCAAGTGCTTTGCGCCCAGAGAAAAGCCTGAGGACTCTCTGGGACTTTATACAAACTTCCACTCTGCTTAATTCAATCTTGTCAGAACCAAGATTCTGAATAAGTGATGTACTGTGACACTACTTAAGCCTTTGCCTTTTCCCAAGTAAGCCTTCCAAACCTGATCAATAATAAACTATTCCAGGTTGTTCTCCAATAACCTCTGCCAAAGCATAATTATGTTCAGAAAATGGCTAGAGGTTTAGTCTACTCACAGAAAGTTGCACACACACACACGCGCGCGCGCGCGCACACACACACACACACAATATGCCAAGGTACCATATGTTCCCAAACCATGATTACGTATAGATCACAAGATTAGTTTTTGCACACTGGTACATAAAGTTGGTGCTTGTTTCGACAATAAAAGTCCTGTGTTAGAAGTTTTTGCAGGTTCATACATAGTTCTGTGTTTTCTGGAGTCCCGAGTCTCTACATGAGAACTGGAAGAGTGAACAGAGGAAGAATTAGAATATGACAAAAACAAGCAGGTTATGTTTACTGACAGGCATGTTTACTGACAGCTACAGAGAGAAAGCCTCATATTCCAGATATCTTCTAACAGCTCTTAGGACAGTTTCTTGTTCCTGAGGGACTACACTTACCTTGGGTAAAAGAGGAGGTTGGTAAGGAGGAGGAGGACAAGGGATGAAAAAGGATAATGAGCACGAGGAGAAAGAAAAGAAGATGTGCAGTTCCTTAAGCCACTCACAAGAGGCCATGGGTATGAAGCGTTCTTGGCTAAGAGTAGTTAGTCAGCATTGGTGGCCAGTTACTCCTGCATCATCCCATCTTTCCATCTTTTCCAGTGTACAGTTGTTGTACTCATTTTATAGCTCAGTTCATCAGAAGACACTAGAGGAACAGAAATCTTTAAACATAAGTCCTTGCAGGGATATGAACCCCTAACGTCTCAGCTGACAATCTAGTTCACTAACCACTGGACTATATAGTGCATACAGAAGTGGATGCAAACTCTAAGCCAGACACTTAGCTGGCTCAGAAGCCTAGTACTGGCCTGGTTTCGAGTATAGCAACTAGAAAATATCCACTGCAAAGATCAGGTGGAATACTTTTGGGCAGTAGAAGCAGTGAACGCTGCAATATGACACTTATAAGTCTTGGAAACATTTTTTTTCCTAGAAATAATACTATTATCAGTATAATGTAGGACATTTACTCCAAGTCTGTTTTCGTTTCTGCAATGAAATTACATCCTGCAAAACGTGAAGGAATCACGCTGTGTTCTCGTAAACACAAAACCTCCTGCTGTGCTCACCTACATCTGAAATGCTGCATGAACAATGATTCCCCAAGCAGTTCTCAGGAACCTAACTTAAGCCAGAGGATGCCTGCACTAGAAGTAAAATATCTATAACTAAAATCTTCTTTTATTTTATTTTTTTGAAGTTTTTCACTCATTTTAATATTGACTATTAACCACAAAACAGGCATTCATCCATTTTTGAGATTAAGTGAATATGTGTATGTAGTAGGTGTTTTAAATTAGTAAATAAAGTAAAATCTACCCTGTCATGGCATAAACTGAAAACCAATCCTTGAAATTCATGTAATTTGACTGACATTCACACTTACACAGGAGCCATCAATGTAAAATTTATGTAACCTTAGCTAAGTAGTCTTCTGTGTTTTTGTGCCAGTTTTATCCTCCACATCCCAGATACTCCAGGGATTCAGCTTGCTAGTGGCAAAAACATCTGGAGCGTGATTTTATTCTCCACCTATCTGAACTTCTGCCCTGGGAAAACAATGCTGCTGGCAAAAATTGGCTAAATGAAATGTCACATTAAGTGGGGATCACAGCAAGGACCTCCTTTGGTACATTCTTACAATTAGCAATTAGCAGAGCTAGGTCAAAGTTGAAATGAACATAGCCTGTAATCAGCTAAATCTGTCTTCATTATTTTTTCAAATTAAGCCACTAAAGTTATGGTAACCATAATATTATTAGTTTTTGCTCATGAGCTCTCTGGAGTTGAAAATTATTAAGAGAATAAAAAAATTCAGAGACAGCTAGAACTCATCAAGATCCAGCAGAGTAAACGTACCAAAGTAAAAGTACCATGAAAGACAATGGCATTATACAGACAATGGATTAGCATAATTTTTAATCAGATATTCATATCGTATTAATCTATGAATTCACCTTTAAAGAACAGGTAGCTGGAAAAGATGAGTCTTCAATCATTTGCGAAATGAAATACAAGAAATACATGTGTTCCCCAAAGCTGATGGTAAATGTAAGGAATTCTACGGCTGAGGACCAGAAGGCACAGAAACCATCCATCCTTTTTGGTAAGTTGGAATAAACAGTTGGCCAGAGGACGATAATCTTAAGTTTGTCTTAGTGGTATTAAGCGAGAGTGGAATGCATGGGTTTTCAAGGTGGCTCACGGCTAGACCACAAAGAACCTTGTATACAGGGACATCAACTTTAAAGTGGACCCGAGGTGGAAGAGATAATCAGTGTAATTTTGAAGGCATTAATTCTGCAAGCTGAAGAACAGGGCACACAGCTGCATGCACAAATGATTGTACGAAGTCATGAAGGCGATAAGGAAGTGAACTGAGTATTGAACTGCAATAGTCCTGGCACGATAAGACAAGTGACAGTGCATGGCAAAGATCATTGGCAGCATCTTGAGTTAGACATCGACGAATAGGTTGCTTCAGGTATAAAAGTAACAAGGTCATGTCATGTTGGTAACATGACATTTCAATTTCAAGCATGAATCAAGAGTTACATGAATCAAGAATTACATCCTAGGTCATGAACTTGGAGCAATGGTAGAATCTGCATATCTTGTAGGTGAATAGTAATGCTAGACATGTCAGATCTGGGAGGATCACACCTAAGAACATCAGTCCTATTCATGTTAAGATATTTACTTTCAGACATGCAGCCTTGGACTGAATAGACATACTAGGACATATTACACACAGTTCAGTAGCTGAGTGAACTGTTCAGGATGAATATGTTTGGTCATCAGCATATGCACATCCGTGGTGATTAAATGACGATATGAGAAAAAGCCCTGGAGCAATATGTAGGAGAAAGAATTAAGGGACCTGGTACAAACCCTGAGGAACCCCACATATGAATGGCATAGAGGCCACGAAATTTCATGTTGTATTATTGACCTGACAGATACATTGTCAACCAGGACTAGGACTAGTTAGTCCATAGCTAGTGGCTAATCTTTCGAGAAGAATACTATGTTCAACCATATTAAATGCAGAACTTAGGATACGAAAGCTAACAACAGTAAAGCAGGTAGAATCAGCAGATATCAATAGGTCAGTCAGATGTCAATAGGTCAGTCAGATGTCAATAGGTCAGTCAGATATCAATAGGTCAGTCAGAACAGGAAGTGTGGTAGTTTCTGTGGAATAGAACTGATAGGCAGATTAATTAGGATGAAAGGAGGTGTTGTCATTAGGCCTGTCATTTACACGTCTTTCTCTTTAGAACTGTTTCCGTTGATCAATGAACTGATGTATTAACGATGGTAAAAATAAGTGCAACTAACAAATGAATGGATTTCAGTTCAGTTCCAATATTTTATCTTTTAGAAAGGTTATGAAATGCCTTTCATTTCTCATTCGTATGAGCTTGACAACTCATCATCAAGCATATATAAGGAGTGGCTGTCTGCTTTTGGATTTCTGTTGTCATGTCGTGCTTCGGCCCAAATATATTGCAGCAGCGTATAAATATATTGAACCTTGCTTCTGACGACTAGCATCAGTCAATATACGTAATAAATGATAACCTTACTTGACATTACCAATGTGTACATTGTATGTGTGTGTATGTATACTTCCTGCTGATGACTGGTCATATATGCAAAACTGATAGCTGTAATGATGCACATGACAAAAAGTCAATCATTGCAAATGTATGAAATAGTTGTTTACACATGCAGCAGACAGCAGCAAAGAGCAGTGTAACTGGAAAACAATGGTGCCACACAATGCACTTAGTACTCTAGAGTTAAATGAAACTCATTTCAGATAGAGAACCTACTGAACCCATAGTGCAAAATCAAGCAAAATCAAACAAATCAAACTTCATATCATATTCAGTATTCGTATAATAACACAATTTATGAACGAAGTCGTTTTGAAACACTAATCCTTCTGGAAAATGAAAAAGTGAAATGGAGAATGAGCTCTGCATTTAACGAGGAAAGAAAATTAACAGGCAAAGCTGAAACTACAGTATCACTCGTTCAAGTTAATATATTGATGGCCTGATATTATGCTTCCTATTTGATACATTTTATACATCAAAAGCCATTGCATAAATTTTTTTACGCTTAAGAAATGTTGAATCTGTCTTCATTATTTCTTCAAATTAAGCCACTGAAGCTATGGTAACCATTATATCATTATGTCAGGTTTTGAGTCTCACTCGCAGAGCTTGACAACTCATCATCATTCATCAAGCATATATAAGGAGTGGCCTGTGGTTTGACTATCAAAATCTGCTACAACTGTTGACAAAGTCTGGCACAATAGTTGTTCAAGCAACTTTGATTAGAGTATATCAAAACTACAATTTAAGCAAAACTAATTACAATGCGACTAATCACATTTTAATTATTTGGCGTTAAATACTAACAAGTTGACCTCTCAGTGCAAGTGGCAATGCATTGTTACGGATGTAACCAAGGGAAACCAAAGGAAATGTTCTCCTGCGGTTTGACTATCGAAATCTGCTACAACTCGATTCAGGTCCACATGACTGATGACTAATGTTGTCCTATGCATGTACAATGCATGTGTTGTTCCCTGCCAGTAGAGTAGTTCTGTTCCTGTTGGGCTTATCCATTGACACCAATGAACTGCTATAACAAACTGCATTGCGAAATTGCATTTTGGTGATCAATAAAGCATATATGAATAAGTGTTATATTACCTTACCGAAATCAATTTGAAACCAAAAATTCAACATTGGTAGCACCAGCCTGGAAACTAGTCATCAAAATTGTTAAATTTGTATGTATTCTAGTATCAACATTGCATCAGCACAAATAAAAGATAATCCCTCATTTGGTCAAATGGTATAGAGTGCGATGAACCCAGACACAGATGAATGATAACGGCGTCTTTTTCTATGCTGTGCCTTTGCACTCGAGAACAGGATTTTGCAAGATGCTGCTTCAGTGGTCGTGCAGCGAGATTGACACACGAGTTGCCCAGTACAAAACAAGGACTCGCCATCGGCTGCAGCTCGTTCTCTGCACCTATTGTGGCTATGCATCCCAAGAGTCTTCCACAGGTGACATAATGGTCCATTCATTACGCTGCTATCACATCTCCAATCCTCTTCCATTTAATTCTCGGTGGCACATTCTGAGCTGACACCGGCAAAGCTAAGGGCTAAGTCAGTCTTCCAAACATATTCACACACGCACAACATTTCAACCTTAATTCTATTATTATTATTTCATGGAAGTAAATACCCAATAAAGTCAACGAGGAATTAAATGAAAAGGTCAGAGGATCAGCCACAAAAGAATCCTCAGCCGCAGACAGCAATCGATTCCGTTTCTGAAGACATCCATTATACGCAAAGTCTTCACAGTTTAAGAGAGCAGATGGTTTTGTACTGGCATAGGGAAGTGAGTGCAGGCTGGCTGGAATGAATTATGATTCATCACCACACTGGACTGTATCATAAGACACTAAATAAAAGCAGTCATGGATGTTTGCCATCTGCCCAACAGTTACACGTGGAGAGAATCTCTGGATAGGCTCCTTAGAAGCCTTACATAAGTTTCTAGTGGTATTGTATCACACATTTTGCCAGAATGCTACTATTCAAGTGTTTTCATAGAAACATCTGTAAACCATAGCATTTTTAAATCCTGCAAGCTATGCCCTACTTGTGATCTAGTCAACTGCCATTCCTTCCACATCACCAAACAATTAAAATCATCACTGAACGACTACATTCAGCAGAGTTTGTTTAGTATCCTATTACTAACTTACCGGTACTGCACAATCATAATCGTAAAACTCCAAATTTCTAAAGCATTACTTAAAGCTAGATGCAAAGCACCAGCTTATTCACGAGCTCTGAGATTTCTGTAAGTTTCTCTACGTAGCGAACTCAAATCTGTTAAAAGGGTTCTCTCATTCTGTATAACAAAACAGAAAGGGTTGATTGCTAGGTCCAGGAGAAATTCATGAAGTCACGGAAGCAGTGAATTCCATGATTCTCAGCATTTGCCGTGAATACTGTTAATTTCCCCAAATGACAGGAACTGCCGTGATTTCCGGCAAATTTGTGAAATTAATGCAACGTGACGTTCGGAAATGATATGTTTCACAGCGTAAGAAAGCACAATGAATTAAAAGAAAGTAATACAGAGTACACAATTCTCCGAGCATGGTTGGAGCAAATGTGGAACAACCACTTGCAACATGGGGTTATCATTCCTCGCAGCAACAGTAAGCGACGCTCGAGTGTACATACGCATACAACCCATAGAGTGTACATACTAGGGGTCCACCGGAAAGACATTTTTCACCGAGTACCGAATCCGAGTATTTGGATGTACTATTTGCCGGATCCGGAAACGAACCGGAAACGAAACGGGTACCATTTGTTCCATATGTGAAGATTCACATTTTCATGTAATAAGAAATTATCGACATAAATTTGTGTACTTGTAATAAGTGACTATTTACAATTTGAATTGTAGTCATTTCTGTGCAGTTGTGAAGTTTTCTGTGTAATTGTTTTAAGGCTGAACATTTATAATTTTATATACGTAAGTTTATTGAATAAGTTTTTAAAGAACAAAATTTTGTTTGAAAGAAAATATTTTTGCAACTATTTGCGTCTACAATATTTGCCGAGGCGAATACTTCCGGAAACGGGATTTCCCGCCGAGGCAAATGTCCGAGGCGATTTCCGGTGGACCCCTAGTACACACTCCGTACATACCCTCAGTTACTTCTTTTATGGCACTATACACAGCGACAGCGTCATTTCTTTGTTATTTGCATTGTTGTTTGGTTGCATCTTAGTAAATAAAAGTGTGAATTCATGCCGTGAATTTGCTGTGATTTTCACCCATTGCTACAATCCTACCTTGACTTTTGAAGTTTTTTCCGTGAATTTCTACTGGCCATACCGATGACCATGACTGCATTCATGAGCCCACTCTCTGAATTCCTTGGCTTTGGCTTTAAAATTTGTCTAGTGCTTTCTGTGTTTACCCTTTTGTGCCTTCAACTGAAAGCAGTAGAAGAAACTGGACACTGACTATGGTTTAGTTTCAGCTTACTTCCTGATTGCATTCCGTAAAAGTTTTCATGCAAAGAATTATTTCTGAGCCATGAAACTGTTATCCAAACGCTGAGTTTAAGATCTTGATGCTTACACACAATTGTCTAGCAGGCTGTGCTCCATCTTATCTCTAGTCTCAGTCTCTTCTATACCTGGTCGCAGATTTTTCCACTCTGCTGTGCAAGGTGACTTGGTTGTTCCACTAGTCTGGGCTTCCGTGCTCCAGCATAGAAGTTTTGCTGTGATCGCCCTATCCTCCGAAATAGTTGTCTAACAATCTGCAACATGAACTTCTTGACCTCTCTTTGCCTCTTCTCCACAAGCACTTGAAGATCATTTTGTTCGATAATGGTTTCACCTGGTGAGTCTCTCGAAGTGGCATTATATAAATTTTCAATTACAATTCTATCGGTCTCTCTCGACCGCAACCGTCTTCTGTCTATTCTCAGCAATTTCTTAAACTGAAATGAAGACCATGTGCCATATAAAATGCCAGGAATATTTGTGGTGGGATTCACACCGGAATCCCACAGAGACCACGGACAGCATCTGGCATTAGATCAGCACGAAAAGCCCTGAGGGACCAGGTGAGATGGTGTATTTACTACAGGTAGTCCTCTACAAACTGAACAGACTCTGGGGAGGACGGCTAGGGAGGGCGTAGAACAAGGAAATGAGTCCTGACGATGGTGATGGCTTAATGCATAGGCACGGCACTGAGAAGCACCGGGTGAGAAACTAAATCAGTAATGGGCCAGAAATTCAACACTGCCAACAGCCATGTCATGCCAGACTACTGTGCAAGCAAATAAAACTAATGGACAGACATTACAGGATCCTGTTGTGCATTACTAAAATTCCACACACTGACCTCTGCTTTCATTTCTCTACAAAATGAAAATCTCACATCATTCATTCTTAACGTGGCCTCCTCTTACGAGTCCATAGTACAGCACGTCAGCCAATGCACAACAGCCCAATGCTAATTCCAGGGATCCTAGTAGCTGCATTCCCTGTCTAAGTCTAAGCACCTCAGAAATTATGCTAATTTAGTAGAAACACTTGGTATGCGTACTCATGTGCGTACTCATTTCAATTTCTTCAATATAATCTGCCAACCGCTCTGAATGAGAAATATTGCTTGTTGCTTAAGCATGTTATATGTACACTTGGTGAAATCCATTCCTACAGGTGGCATACATTGCCAAATTCACATGGCATTGCAGATTTTGAATCCAGTCTGCAAGCAAACACTTACCATGACATGCCATGGCACCAAAGATCGTATGATATCTTACCATTTAACCTGGTAAGCATCTTAACATAAATTGTCTGCATGCAAGAAAGCACTACAGAAAAAGGCCCTTTACCTGTTCTCCAGAGTAAACCAGGCTGGCTAATACCCACCTATTTATAACTAAATCAATTGACTAAGAGCTGGAAAAGTGGGGGAAAAGACCATATAGCTGCAGTCAAGCAAGAGGAACTTGGATTTTCACTCTCTGTTTCAAAGGTGTCAGAAAATGCTTCTGTTTCAATAAAACGGAACCATTCAGAACCCCAGCAGATGAATTGCCTATGCTATTGTTGTCCACGCTTCCAGATGTCAAATGTACAGGAAATTTAATAATCTCTGGCACACTGCAGCAACCAATACACAATTTCTCTCAGCAAACGGAAGCTCCGGCAAATCTATGCTATTTGCACACTACCGTCAGATAGAGATATGTTGAATAACAGAATGAAAGGGTAAGAGCGGCCCTTAGATTAATGAAGCAGCTATGCCAAGACGAAGTAGGCATTGTGTTTGTGACCTCAGTGATTGGTTTATCAAACTGTGTAATACTACTTCGTTGCCTTGGGACCTTAAACGTTTACATTATATTCACTCACACGCACACACACACACACACACACACACACACACACACACACACACACACACACACACACACACACACACAAAGATGCAAACTGATATAAAGATAATTTCTTTGACAAGCATTGCAACACCCAACACAGTCACTATTATCACTGTCATCAGCATCATCACCAACATCATCCACCCTATAGCATTCCACTCAGAATATATATATAATATATATATATATATATATTATATATATATATATATTCTGCCATCTTTGGTTACAAGGGAACTTCAAAAGTAAAGCACTATCACGAGAGCATCATTAGACATTATCAATTAGCCCTTCCAAGGACTCATCAAGAAATTAATGGCTCGTCAGCTGCAGTACCCCATTACCATGAATAAAATTACAGCAGCAACTGGCAGCTCAAGCAGTAAATCTCCTTCAACTGGACTTTGCTTCAACTGCAGTCAGCTATAAATTATTCTTAAATTGACACGTAATGCCATTCATCAACGTCAGACATTTCCCACACTGACTGACCAAGGAGGAGTGACACGAAGAGACAGGTCACTGGCTCTACCTATACGTATTCCTTGTCTTCAGGTCAGAAATGGGCACCTGTAGACGAAGACGGATGACGGCCACGTTGCTATAGCAACCATCGACATACTTGTACCTTGCCACCAAGAATGAATGCCACAAGGAGCAAGGTGTGTCACGAAAGAATAGCTGCCATCCAGGTATCATGTGATACAGTGAAGTCATGCGATACGATCATACCATGCTTCATATTGATGACCACATAAAACCATTAACTTAAAGGAACGAAAACAGAAAACCTCCGTTCCAGTTTACATTTTATTGCAGGACATTAATGAACCTCCTTTTACATTGTAATCCATTGAATCGATTCATTCTAAAAATAATAACATAATAACAATGACCATTTCTATGGTGCCATAACACAGTCTAGCCATTACAGGGTGCCCCACAGCCAACTGGTTGTATCGAAATTTCTATTGAAAAGCGCAATGGTTAAACAAAGAAAGTATGCAAGACTATAACACAGGCCTATATATAATATCATGCCAAGGAAACTAAATGACTTAAGTTCATAATATTTTTAATAAGTTTGTTCCAATATTTAAGCCTTCTATTTACAAATCAGACTCACAAAATGTTTGCAACTTCATCGACTTTCCACTTTCTAGGAGAACATTTGAAAATTAAGCACAAACTTTCTCCCAAGATATGGTACTAGAAACACATAACTGTGCGGTCAATAAATTTATAGTTCCAAAAAACTCTCTAATCATTTTAGTTTAATAACCATGTGTCTCAAACTGAAATATATGCTAAAATGTCATCTGCATTTTTCTGGCAATCGATCATTCTCCAGATTGACAAAGGCATTTCACAGTGGATAAGCACAAATACAAGATTGTCAGCATCAATGAATATCCAAAATATTCTGAAAATTTGACAGCAACGGAGATCTTAGAATTTGCACAGCTGAATTCTGCTGCCATTGCTGCACCAGCTTATTCTCGATCGGAGCGTTGACAGCAGATAGACAGGAAGGCATTCCACAGGATTTTCTTACAGGAAATGCTATCAGTTTACTGACAGGACCGCTTCTTGGCAGAGTCAGAACCACGGCCAATAACAGGTAATAAAGCAGCTCTCGGCAGTCACCACAGAACTCGTTTGTAATCCGGTTAGTGAGAACAATGCATCCATGATTGGCGAGCAGACATTGCGCTAAGCAATAAAATATTAATGTTCCGCAAGCACTTACTGTTCGAGAAATATGACGGATGGTTAGATTTGTGGGACCCTGGTAAAAAGACCGGAGGAAATGACCACCTTAAGAAAAAGATGGAAAAATAATTAAACATTGATGACCACCATAATTGTGCAGTCTCAGTTAAAGTTATAACCTAGTTTAACGCTAGTAATTTATCTGTTTAGTTTTATTTCTTTATTTATTAAAAAAATTCATTTAGTAATCAGAGGTGCAGTCTGTGCTACCATAAACGTTGTTAAAGTTATAACCTAGTTTAACGCTAGTAATTAATCTGTTTATTTTTATTTTTTTATTTATTAAAAAAATTCATTTAGTAATTAGAGTGCACCTCTAATTACTAAATGAATTTTTTTAATACCATAAATGCTGTTAAACATTATTAAGAACAGAAATATCACCTGTAAGCAAAACAGTGCACAGAATAATAGGAAATTCACCAGTGACAGGCTCACGCATGCGCGCGCACACACACCAAAGTCCAAGCAATGGATTCCAATCCAAAGTTGACAGAAAACATGTTCAGAGCCTCTGGATGAATGAAGTTACATCAACAGTCTGGAGCAAAGATATGTGGTAGTGTCCACAAACCACAATATCGCCACCGTCCAGAGGTCCCTCATTGGTGGAAGATGACATATGACTAATCTCAGTGCATGTCATTTATGGCATTAATTATTGTATATATGTATATTCGTTTATTATGAATCAACGAAGGATGACACACCGCATCACAGCTTACAACAGTCTAGAGCGATAATAGTAATAACGATAACAAAAAAATAATAAAGTATATACTTCCAGTGCTATGACAAAGAAATGTATGTGCTAACGAGATTTGTAGATAACATTCGAGATACCAGTAGTTGGAGGGAAGTCTAGCATAATCATAGGTTGCACCTAAGCCCTCATATGAAGAATTACATACCGGGTTAGTTTGATCTCAGTTAAAACAAATTTAAACCATATTTTCATCTCCTACCTTGATTCAAAAATGACAAATCTATTCACAGAAATACAACTATTCATCCAACACGGATCTATCCATTGCTGGCACAAAGGCATTATTATGAAGAGAATAGAAGCACCTTTTACCTGTCCCACAACTGACTTACCTACACCTTGGATTCTTATATACCGACTCTGCTCATGTAATAATTAATAAGTACTTTAAATAGATAGATTAATACAAAATATTGGATACCACACTTTACTATTTTAGGTACCTCTCCAGCTCAAATGGTTTATATCACAAAGTCACCTCCATCCATGACCACAGTGGTTTTCTCTGCATCGCTTGCAAATGCACAGTTATTATTATACTCTTCATCTTTATGTGTCCACAGATATGAACGTATATCTTCTTTATTACATCTCCTGCTGTTACCGATGCAAAATCTTCTCAACTTCCCAATCACTCTTTTCGATTTTTTTTCACTGAACGTTTCCCTCACTCAGTAATATTCCACACAAGCATCCACCTAATCAGTTCTCATCTAAGTTCTTTCCATCTTGTTTATCTGTGCTGTTGGCTCTGTTTCAATTCCACTATTATGGACATCGTGAAAGAAGCTTTGTAAATCACTCTCATCAGGGCCTGGTAAGTCCAGAAAAAATAAATTAGGACAAATTTAAGAACCAACTGGCAACGAATCAACTAATTTGATGGAAGAAGGCCACACACGGTGTATATTTCCCAACACGTATCCAGACCACAACACTTGACAGATGTATGGGTTAATTGTTATCCTACATGTAGTACCAAGTACATATGGTGATTTGTGAGAAAAGAACACATGTAACACTTTCTTTCTATTAATTCACCATATTTGGAACAAAGGTGTCAAGCATAAATTCAGTAAAAATTAAAACTCCAAATTTCAAGGTACAACTTTAGCTACAATGTACAACAAGGTACAGCATAGAATTGTATCTCTTTTGTATCTCTGGTCCCGCATTAATTTATTAGTCTTCAAGTTTTAAAAGCAATTAAAAATCTACTTACTAATACTTATTTACTTACGTACTCTTACTTACTTTAGCATTTGTGCTGACAGTTGTAGAAACGATAGAAATACTGTTTGCTGACATTGTAAAGCACCCTAGAAATAACTTGCTACTGACAATGCTATATAAATTGTAAAACTCATAATTACAATCACAATTACAACCGTGGTTCCTGATGACCACAACTGTTGGTACCAGTTACCATCCGTGGCACAATGTGGGCCTGTTCTGGGCCAAACAAACATGGCCATCTGGGTTCCAGTTCCTGTTTAGGCACAGGTCTTAAGGAATTTTAGGAATGGCTATCAGCATTACTGCTCATTGCAAAACATTTACACCAAGTGCTTCCACATCCCTCAGTCTGCTCAGCTTGAAACATCCCAGATGCAAAATCCTAATTGAAAGTTCTGATCATTGAGGGAAAGCCCTGACAACAGCCATATTCCCAAGCAATACAGTCTATTAATATATCAGCAGTCCAGAGTGATCCATCACATCCAAATAGTCTGCAACTCATCTCGCACCACTTACCAGGCTCCCTCAAGTTGCAGAAGACAAAGCCTGTGTTACCAAAACTTTAAAGGAGATGGAAATACTGTTTGCCAAACAGTAAGCAGGCTATGCCATTTCGATAACGAATATGACAAGCTAAAATTCCTGGCATTCTTGGGAAAGTGATTGCCTAACGGTTATGCTTCTGGCTACTTAAATTAACAACATGGGTTCTATTCATGATGATTATAATGCTCAATTATATATGTTCACCTAGCACAAGCTGCATGCTTCAAGAACTATTTCTGAAATTGGAACTCCTCCACAACAGAATATGGACACTTTACACAACTCAAGATGCTACTTAAAAATGGAATACGAAGCTTTGTCTTTATGGAGACAAAAACTACTGTTCACTAGCACAGATATTTCATGAGAGAGAAAAGACAAGAAAAACGTTTTGCTCTCTTCAGTTTGTTTTTTCCTGGTCACAATTTATGAGCAACCAGTCAGTAATTATGTAAAAGGAAATAACAAATTGGGTAACTCTGACATTTAAGCAAACAGCGAAAATGGAAAATGGAAATATAAAATTTGGATTGTAGAGTGTCCTTGTCAGTTGTCACCTGCAGTAGAGAGGCTCACCCATCAACAAAACCGCCAATGCGATGAAGTGTTAAGTTTATTGAGCGTTGCGTATCAAGGGAAACACAAGGAAACTCTAAATGCCACCAACTGAAGCTAATGGCACTGCACTAAAGCTCCATCCAAGAGAGGCACCTGTACCATCCAGTTATCAGTGCAGCAACATGATGTACTGGCAGAGTAAGAGGCAGATAAAATATTTTCGGCTGAAAGCAAAGATAATCTTTACACAACAGAAATGATTGTCATAATTTGCATAGGCTCTCTGCAGATAGGGGAGGAAACCCTAATGCATTCACTGTAACGCCTCATTCAAAGAAGCATCGCAGAACATCACAGAAGCAGCTGCTACAAAAAGTTGCAAAGCAGATGTAAAAGATCACACAAACGTCCCATCCTGGAACTCTTGTAGCGCAGGGTAAACAAAAGACAATGAAGACAATGGAAACGGTTTTGCATGACCTTCCAAGCCACTGCTCTCATCATCAATCATCCAATTCTCCTTTCTTGGCATAAGTCATGTCTAAATTTCATTAGTGGAGGATTTATTTAATTGACAGACCACTTGTGCTACGGCCAGCTTCAACATTATTAGTTTACTTTGGAAAGAATGGAGGCTTAATGATATTATAATTATAGAAGACTAACAGGAATGCTAGCCGAAGTATTATTTGAAAAGAACACTACTTGAAATAGTACTTTAAATTAATCAATTCTACTAAAATGGGTCATACATTGTATACTGATAGTAACATTTAAACAGATTAAATTAAACCTTGCCTAACTGCAAATCCACATTCTGCAAGTTCAAGGAACATTCATCACAAGCATACAGAGTGTCAAGGTTTTTTCTTGCAAACAGAAGAAGAAATGACAGTCATTGGAACAGTTATTTAAATCTCTTAAATTTCTCAGGTCACCCAATCGGCCACACAAAAGAGACCAAGGTATTTTCCAGCACTATATCAAATCAAGAAACACTGCTTTGTCTGCAACAGCCAGGTTGTCTGTTTCAGCGCTAAATAAGACTTCACTGGAAAAGAACAGGCAGCTACCCACAGTACACAATGTTGCAAGCACTAGGTTCATTGCACAGAAATTCAATCCAGTTTCACAACATGCTAAGGAAACATCCACAGAACCAGTTAGCACAACCTACATCAATGACTTACAGGTCAGCGTTAACACGTTCTAAGTGGAAACGCCAGAATAAACAGATGCGCAAAATCACATAAGCCGGCAGAAACGTTTGTCAAAAATACATCAAGAGTCAGCGTTAATAACAAAACAGATTTGTACTTAAACAAAAATAGCTTTTACTTGAGACTCTAGTTTTTGAAGATGCTAAAGTAAGGTAAGATGAGATACGAACAGCAAAGGTACAATAAAATATGGTATGGTACAGTAAGATACCATGAGATATGATTTCCACACCAATTTAAGAAAACCATTATACAGATACAGAAATGATTTACAGTTTGATAAAAAAAAAAACAGGCCAAACTGAGCAGTCCACTGAGTGCAGTGTCCTACATTTCTCACATATTTTAATTTCTTGTAAATACATCATTACCTTACATTTTCTTGTACGCATTTTATGATCTGGTATTTATGGTAAGATGAGATACGAACAGCAAAGGTACAATAAAATATGGTATGGTACAGTAAGATACCATGAGATATGATTTCCACACCAATTTAAGAAAACCATTATACAGATACAGAAATGATTTACAGTTTGATAAAAAAAAAAACAGGCCAGATGAGGTAAGATGAGATACGAACAGCAAAGGTACAATAAAATATGGTATGGTACAGTAAGATACCATGAGATATGATTTCCACACCAATTTAAGAAAACCATTATACAGATACAGAAATGATTTACAGTTTGATATAAAAAAAAACAGGCCAAACTGAGCAGTCCACTGAGTGCAGTGTCCTACATTTCTCACATATTTTAATTTCTTGTAAATACATCATTACCTTACATTTTCTTGTACGCATTTTATGATCTGGTATTTCTTGTAAGTACGTTTTTATTATCTTTTATTTTCCTGTAAGTACAGTACTATCTTGTATTTTCTTGTAAGCATTCAATTGTCTTGTATTCATATTTTATTACATGCAAAAAATAGTGCCTTAAATGGTGCCATGCTGTCCTATGATGTGATGACCTGGTGAGTGGACCTTGCGCAAATTGTTTGCACATGACCACCGCTCTCACAAAGCAGTATAATTTGATATCAGCTTAAGCAGTGTAGCAAACAGCAAGTCCTCAGATGACGTGCTAGAGCCATATCTAGGAGTTTGTCTTTAGCAAGTTCAAAAACCTTACTTGTCCATTTCTTAAAGTCACTCAGAAGCCAATTGAACAAGAAAAGAACTTTTCAAAAATAATTCCCATCTATGCTGCTATAACCCTCTTTGTCAACACATGCTAGGCACCTGTGTTACAGTGCCATACAAATTGTCGTCATTACTATTATTATTGTTATTATTACTGAATAGTATTGTTATTATTATTATTTTTTATTTATTATTATTTTTAGTAGTAGTATTATTATCATTATTATTGTTGTTGTTGTTGTTGTTGTTGTTGTCGTTGTTGTTGTTGTTGTTGTTGTTCTTGTTGTTGTTGTTGTTGTTGTTATTATGCTCGTATTTGACCTAAATCAACAGTACACTAAAGCTGTGCCTTAAATTTGGTCAAATTTCAGAAGGTTAGTCCATTGACAGAATCCTACTTTACTTATTCTGGTGCTAAGGTATCACTGCTATTTAACTTGGGCAACGGTGTCATCAAGAATCATTAACACCTTCTTCTCCGGTGAAAGACTATTTACTATGAGACCCATCCTTGCATAATGTATGGATTACTAAATGTACAACAACCTCAGAACCGAATCAATCACAACAGCAAGATTTCTGGCATTTACAGCAGCAAATGCCACAACATATGCAAGTAAAGGACTGTGAGGTAAAACTGTGCAGTGCACCGTATGTTTAATCAAAGTATAATCCAACTTTTAACAGTGGACTACAGCTTCAAGCAAACCTCTGTGTAGTAGCAATGACTGGAGTGATTTTTCAACACCAAATATCAATCTCAAAACAACTGGGCTTCTTAACCCTATAAGATAGGAACAGCTGTGTCTACAGGAAGAGCAAAGAAGAAAAATGCTTTTCAGCTGCATTGTCTTGTAATGACAGCCAATGACAGATAAGTGTATCATGACAGATAACCTAGCACAAAGGTGGGCAAGATCATCAACACGATCTAAGGTTGACTCACACTGTAACGAGTGCATGGATTCGTGCAATTCAAGATAATTAACTGCTCTTTCAAGTTTCAACCTTCAAAGCTGCATGCAATGGAAACTCTCATTTTTGGCAAGATGTAATCGACGGGTAATTCTAAATAAGCAAAATGGAGGTCAAGACATGTTCTTTTGAGTGAAAAATGGTGTATTTATCTATACATACATACATAATTATATATATGGTGTGTGTGTATATATATCAGTACCACTTACAGGAAATTTTACCTGTCACATCGTGATTTATTGCTCTTAAGTCCCAGGGCAAAAGTGCAGGTTTCTGGTGAAAAAATAGCATACACTAGATGGAAAGTACCAGCAATGGATTGAACTGAACTTGTCTGTAGTGCAAATTAAATAACACCACTCAGGAATTCTTACATCTTTACACCAATAAAATGCATATAAAAATTTGAAAACGGTACTGAAATGAATATTCTAATAAAATTTCAACATTAAGGACATCAAAAGTTTAATAACTATGGCAACAATCATAAGTGCTTCTTATCCTCAACCCATACTCAACAGGTACAGACATTCTACACTGTGTCCCGATGAAAAGTAGACCCCAGGAAAAATTGTCATAACTCGGTCAAAACTTGTAGCATTTGCATGAAACTTTAAAAACAGCAACAGTAGCCATATTACCACCAAATCGTAACGCCGTTTGGAAATGTTGGTGAGTTTGTCAAGTTTATGAACGTTTGAGTTGCAGTACTGAAAAGGGGAAATTTCCAACATACAAGAGCCATAAAGAAGTGAAGTTCAGCTACAGCTGGTGTTCAAAATGTCCTCCTTGTTCACAGACACACGACCGTAGACGTGGACTGATGGCCCGGTCGATGACCACGTGGTCAAACAGCTGCCACTCTTCAATCAGATGATCGACGTCACGAATGCGGGAACGATAAACGCGCTGCTCCAATATACTCCAGATTTGATAGTCAACTGGATTGAGGTCTGGACTGTTGGGCGGCCACAGCTGCGGGGATATGAAATCGGGTGTCTCCCGGGACAGCAGAGCAATGGTCTCACGTGCTCGGTGCGCAGGGACACTGTCTTGTTGGAATGTGAAGTAGCCGCCCGATGAAAAGTAGACCCATATACATTTGCCAAAAATTTGTATGTTGGAAATTTCCCCTTTTTAGTATTGCATCTGAAACGTTCATAAACTTGACAAACTCACCAACATTTTCAAAGGGCGTCACGATTTGGTGGTAATATGGCTACTGTTGTTGGTTTTAAAATTTCAGGCAAATGCTACAAGTTTTCACCAAGTTATGACACTTTTTCTTGGGGTCTACTTTTCATCGGGACACAGTGTATATCATAAAAGTCCTAGACAGTGAAGCTGTATCATTAGAGCCTTAATCTAATCCAAAGGATTTTAAAGTGACAGCACCCAATATCAGCTATCTAAAAAAAAATAAACCAGCACACATTTTCAGGAAGTATATACTGAACTGAAAAATAAGAAAAAACTTTTACTTACCCTGCAAGTACGATGAAAAGGTCAAGCCGATTCCATGTGTCTGCAAGGTAAGTCTCCTTTCCGTAGAGGCCCATTGCCATGACCTTGACTGCCATCTCGATTGCAAAAAAGGCAAAGATGCAGTGATCAAATATCTCAAGTACTCGACAACGAATGGTTGTACATGGAACATCATTGCATGGCTGGTACATTCCAAGCGTGACACAGTTGAGCAAAATAACTGCCATGCTAATCCTTTCAAACCAAGTATGGAACAAACAGTCAAGGAAAGCCACATACATTTATTTGTTTTTCTTACATAATTCTGATTGTTTATATTGCTAATATTAATGTACCTACTATTTCAAAACTAATGCCATCAAACTTAATATAGATGGTTAAGTTAAACGATTAAACAAACACTGTGAACAACAGAAATTCGGAGAGCAACAAATTTGCAGCAGATGGCATAGTATTTTGAAAAATCTCAGGCAGTAGTCAGTTCAACATTCTGGAGCTTCATGTATTTTGGTTCATTCAAGCACCTCTTCAGAACCTATAAGACACAGATTCAGGACATGTTTTTCAACTTTTGTATCTGATGTATGCAGCCTTTCTGTTTCAAAGGATTGTTGATGATAAACTGGATACATGATGAAACTGATAGATCTAAGTCTACAGTATATGGTGACACTGGGATAAAATTTGTCTCCATCCCTAACCCATGGGTCTGTCCCCTTCCCCGCTCCATCCCCATCTACTCCCATCCCTTGCAGGTGTGTCTCCATCCACACTCCATCCCAATCAAGTCTGTCCCCTGAATCATTTCTGCCCCAATGAAGAAAAGCAACAAGAAAAAATACATTCACATTAAACAGTTATGTTAATATCTTATTTCTCCAAATATAGCATAGTTAAAAGCTGCGGTATTGTATAGCCTCAACAGATTGTTAGGTATAACAGTCCATCACCTCAGAAAAAAAACATACTGTTTCCAATTACTGTTAAATCCATGATGCAAAGAGAAGTTCATCAATGGTATACGGATGCATCGTGTTTGCAGACTCAACAAATCAGTTCTTAATTACTGCAAAATGGATCTTCTTTCACTAACTTGCTTTTATTAGATTTTCCTCTGATTCTCTCTGATTCCGCATGAAGGCAACGAGATACCGTTCAAGCACTTGGAGAAAAATCATCACCAGACAGTTCATTACACCAACTCATAGCATTTGCTACAACACCTTTGAAACCTTCTGATTCGACAACAAAAAATGTACGTATACCTGTTGCTTGTAGCCTGACAACGCTAAATTAACTATATCCCATTCTCCACAGCACAAACTTCTTCCCATTGTTGCACGTTGTAGTAGCCATTATAAAATTATAATTTTTAGGTGTGTGACAACTTTTCAAAGCCAACTTGGTTTCATCTTTAGACTTCTATTATAACACTATTTTCCAGTTCATACAAACCACAAAGTGACTGTCCACATACACCTTGAGACAAAATGACTACCCGGTACACATCATTGTTAATTGATTCTCAATGTATCTTCTACAGTAGGCCTACAAAAGTAGCTTATTTTAATTCATCCATTAAGAAGTTTATGCAACTACTGATCTTACCATTTGAAGTCAAAAGAAAGGAATTTAGAAATAAAGTTGCGAAAAAACATGCTTACTGCTAAAACAGTAATGGCTGATTGGAAATTGGAAACATGTTGAATATTCGAGCATTCCAATTACCGGTATACAGCACAATAGCTTGCTATTAAAAGGCAGACTCAGTTTAGCCTTAAAATGATTTGTTACAGTGGGCAATGCTAAAACTCTTATCACACTATATATTGCACTTGTAGACCTTGGTATTACCACCCCTTCTGACAATAATTACCACCAATTTTACCAGTTAACACAGTCTTACCACTTTCCCATTAACGTGTCAATTTCTAGTGTACATATCATGCACAGACCAAACCACAGATGAAATAAGCCATGCAAATTGCCAAAGGAACATCAAACTGCACAGAAATTTGTAAAGTACAACTAAATATAGATGATGTGAATAAGAAGGTCACTGTACATCACTGTAATGTAATGTCATGTAAATCTCCAGAATTTCATGGCGCCACACAAAAGCCACGTCAGGGAGACCAGCTTATTCACCGGCGCCATATCAGATCAAGTCTGCAGAAGCCAAGGCCATGTCCTTTCAGGTGCCAGGTCAAAGTCTGGGGAGGTTAAGCCGAGGAGACAGCAGGGTGCTACAGCACTTGGTAATCGGTGATAAAGGTGGTTGTGTGGTGGCACAGGAATGGAATCAGGGTAGGTGAGCCACAGAAAATTATATACATGTAGAAACCGAGTAATATTGGGAAACCAGCTACTAAGGTCTTTACGGCCCAAAAAAATAAACCCATTTTAGAAACCACAGTACCCAAAATACTATTCACTATATTGATTATAAAATGATTACTGCAGAATCTATAGAATCTCCATTTAACATTACAGCCATAAGCAAGCAACAAGACACCAGAAAATACAGGAAAGTCTTTCAGTATGTAAGATGAAGAAAGAAGTCCACATGGCACAAAATATGGACAAAGCATCCGAGAGAAGAACCAGAAGCCAAGGCTATATTTGCCAATATCGGCTGCAGCAAGAAACATATCCTGGAAAAGCTTGATATGATATCAACAGCAACCAACTGAACATTTTGAAGAAACCTCAAATTATGCATAAAACACGTAGGTCCTTGCACCATCCTATTGTCCTTGGCTTTCTTCTGCACCAAAGTACACAGCTTTCTTCTGCGCCAAAGTACAGAGCAAACAGAGAATTTATGAGCAGCCCCGAAAGATCAACTAAACAGACCATAAAGAGAGACTATAGAGTCTGTAGGGTCATTGAACTAGTCGCAGATATGCTTCAAATTATGGGCTTGCTGTTTTTAACTGAAGCGCATAGAGAAAACCTTTTAGTAAAGTCCTACAAAAGTTCTAACAAATCTATCATTTGTAAATGGCAGACTATTAAGGTTGAACAGCATTATTGCTTACTTTCAATTTATATACCTGCTTTGGCATTGTACTTATAATCTTGTCTAATTTAATTAATTCTGCTGCAAAAATGTAAAACCGTTAAAGACATAACCCCATCATGCACCAAAATTTATAATATTTTAGGCTGCATTACATACCTATGAAAAAGTCTCATTTCACTTTTTACGAATAGTTTGTTTCCAGCAATTTTTTTAAACTAAATTGCAAAAATCTAATTTGCAAATACTAACTTCAAATGACTAAAACTTTTACGCTATCATTGAAAGATTTGCACCTAACTAGTAGAAGGTTTTGTTACAAATAGTTATTGAAAGAATCGCAAGTCCATACCAACACATCTGGCATACCTAAGTGGAAACGTATTGCATCAAAAACTTGTTGCGTCAGTGGCTGATATCTAAACTGTAAAGATAGTCGTTGTCGTCGAGAGCAGACGCATGACTGCAGGCAGATATAAAATCCATGCTTCCAGGACGCAGATGAGTTATCCACAGTTTCGCCATCAATCTTCGATGGGCATTTTCTGGCAATTCCCCCATCCCCAAACTCGATTATTCACAATCAGCAGCCAGCTATCAGGCTTTCGGCATTGCTCACTCAAGCGTGCAGACTTCTTCCATTGCACTCTGAGCTCTCAGGAAAAACCTCACATATTGTCCATCTGGACTCGACGCACGTCATGAGTTAAATACACCAGGATCCACGTACTGAAGCAAAACCAGAAAAGAAGCTGTCAGCAAAAGCTAACAGATTGTAAGCTAAGCCAGTCTTGGTGATTCAAAGAAACTTCTTTTCCAAAAAATTCCCTGTCGTTGCGATTAAGATCAGGCTAGAACGAATTAATTGACTACTGTCATTTTCATTCATTCTCAAAGATTAAAACTGGAAAAAGAAAATTTCAGAATTAAGTTAAAAGAAGTATCAATTCTGTTTATATATTTCAGGATAGAATCTGTATAATCTTTACCTTCCTTGTTTTTGTAATTAATGTCAGTAGATTGCCACAAGGCAAATACAGATACAGTTTTGTTTAGTACAAGGCACAACTTTGAATCAGTTACAGTCATATTCTTAAAAGGTGCTGAAAAATATCCACCTACACACTACACATACCTGCATGCATACACGCACACATGCACGCAAACACATATATGTAAATAAATACATACATACACACATACACACATCAATACGCACATAATTATTTGACATATATTTCTCTGGCCAAATTGCAGAAAACTAGACTAAACCAAGCTGAAACTGAACAAATTTCAAGCTTCACTTTTTCTAAATTTTCAAGTGAGCATTAAATGAAAGTACACATCACCCAGACTAAGCATGCCGCCAGAACTGGGAAACAATCAACAGCTTTGCAAAGGCACTAGATCAGACAAAAAAATCTGAAACCGATGCTTATCTTTACAAATACACCAACGGCTACTGCAAGTCTTCTTGGGAAGGACAACAGTATATGTATACAAAAGCACTGAATGCGTGCCACCAACAGCGCCGGCCTTTGGGGAAGCTTGAAAGACCCAGCAGCATCACTGCACCCTGTCAAAATCCAAGAGTTGTGAAAACAGAGCTACACAATGAATTGTCCATAAAAAAATAACGTCCAGTTTCTTCCGCTTTATTAATTAGATTCAAGACGTCTCGCGCGCGCGTGGACAAATTGCTTGAAGTGTTTCCTCCAAACACAACAACAGCAATCCGTCAGATCCACGGCCATTCAGTGTCAGTTCTATTGTTCCACAACAAAGCAGTCAATTTCAAATGATGCAATAGTATATATGAGCGACAGCTGTGACACGGTGGTTTATTGGTAACGTGCTTGGTCAATGATCATGTGGTCGTGGGTCTGACTCCGTGTAATAACCCTGGGCAAGTTGTTTGTATACGTGTTTACCAGTATACGAACCCAAGGAGAAAGGTTCAGATGTTAGCAGTCAATGAAACTACAAGTCTGTCTCTTTCAGCAGTCAAGATATTTATTCTAAATCAAAGTAATTGGTTTATATTTACTCAATATCAACTCAGATCATTTTTACTCAGAAGTCAACAAGTGAATTACCAAATATATATGGCTTAAGACCCAGGTGGCACTGCATTCAGTAAGATATACTGTGTTTCAAAATAATATAGTGATACATTGTCTCAGACAGCACCGTAAGATGGATATTAAAAATGAACCATCCTGAACATTATTCTTTATTAAATCTTGTTGCTACTTCGAAAATATTTATAGCCTCATCTAATGTGCCTTTCAACAGCTTTTATTCTTCTTTCTCTGGCGCCTTCCTGAAGCAAGTCTTACACATATATCTTTACAAAGATTAATAGCAAGGAAACAAATAAAGGATATTTGTCAGCAAAATGTAACCAAGCTCAGCACAAACACAGGTAAGTAAAAACAGCTTTAAAACTAAAAAAAATACAAAGTTACAAAAAAGAAAACTAGGCAATTCAACTAACTGAAAAATACATGCATTAATGCTACAATTTTGCATTACAATACAGCTTTTATAAAGAAGCATCATACTTTATCGTTGCACAAACAATGCATAACACTAAGCTATTACTGTATTTTAATTTGGACAGAAAAGTACTGTCTTGCTTTGGAGTCAGCCTGAAGTGGCAAACATCCAACACAAAAGCCAACAGATAAATTCAATAGATAATTATAATTTATGAAATTCAATTTCAATGCAATTCAATTCACACTGCATGATATAAACTCTGTAAACCACAAGCAGCTGCTAATAATAGTGTCTCACACAATTGTCACATAGTAAGAGTGCCAAAAATAATTCATGTTATCTGGTGTGGTACAGAGAAATTTTAAAGTTTCATAATATACTACATTACTTAACACGTTGGTAGGTAGGGTCAGTACCAGGACTACAATGAGACATTTATTTTCATGAAAACACAAACCCACTTTTACCTTTCAGAATTTTTTTGAAATAACTGGAAATATGGTCTGGCGTGATGGTCGTTGAAAAAGGATTGGTACTTTAGATGCCAACTACTTCAAGCAGCAGCAGCAGCAACAACAACAGAGGCAGAGGGCCAGACCGTTTCATGACAGGGCAAATACAGTCACGAAAGGAGACAACAGCTGGCTTCTAATCAAAACACAGAGGCAATGACTGACTGATGGCTTGCTAAAGCTATTTATATATTTCTAGTGTTTATGTTCTGCTGCTCATCACAGAACCTTAACACATTAACACTTCAGCAAACGGCACTAACTCTACGCTTACATACTAACTGCATCACCTTTTATTAACAACAACTACAGAGACATATTTATATACATACTTGTATGCATAATACATGTATATACATATATATATATATATATATATATATATATATATATATATATTATAGACATACATAATTATCATGATGAATGCATATGCTTTGAGGTGCTTCCAACGATAGCCTTACTTTAAATGTTCCTAATTCGTAGCTTTGTAAAAATGTAATTGTAGCATTTGCCAAAAGATCAGCTTTGACTCAGTTTCTTTCTAAATAGGAAAATGACAGAAAACTTACTTGTTTATAAAAACTGCAAACACAAGTCAATTTTTGCACATGTGTGTGCATCCATATGCAAAATTGCTACATTATAATTAAATACCAAATGATAACACATACATAATTACCAGACTTGTGTCTGTTTCACTGGGACATCTCTCCCACCTTCGATACCATAGATAACGACATCCTCATTTACCGCCTTTCCTCTCTATTCGTAATCTCTGACACTGCTCTGTCTTCAATCCAGGTCTTACCTTCACATTCATTCAACCTTCATGCTGCTGGACACTCATCTAATCCCCATGTTTTCAAGGTTCTGTTTTAGTCACCTCCTGCTCATTCTTTACACCACCCACTCAGCAAACTTATTTCCTCACTCTTTGTTGATCATCATCTCTATGCTGATGACACACAACTCTTCATATCTTTCTCCTACTTGCCTTTCAGACGCTGTAAATCATCTACATAAGACCAAGATATCAGTGTGGATGACAGCCCGCCTTCTACATGTATGCCTAAACCCTTCAAAAACAGAATTTCTCATAATTTGTCACTGATGACAATTACGCAAGCTAACTTATCCTCCTACAGATCTCACTTCAATCAATCAATCAACTAAGCATTTATATAGCACCCCTTAAAGGAAACTATTAAGAGGCGCTCCCATCCCAACCCCGGCGAAACAGAACAGTCTTTAGAGCAGAGAAGAAAACGGTAGGCGAGTCTCGTGCAAGAGACCGCAGCTCAGGAGGAAGCCCATTCCAAATTGTGGGTCCAACCACAGAGAAAGCGTGCCGCTGCACAGTAGCGGTGCGTGTGAAAGGAACATAGAGGCCACCACCTGTGCATTGCCATACTCTTCTCCAGTCCGAAATCTTGGAATCCTATTTAACAAAACTTCACCTTCACAGATCACATCACTCAAAATTATTACTTACTAGCTACAAGCATATTCGTGACGTCTGTCGACTTTGCCCCATACTTGATTATAAGACTGCCTGCACAATGGCCACTTCAACTGTTCACTCCAAACTCAGCTACTGTGACTACCTTTTCTATAACACAGACTCATCTAAAAATCTACAAATTATCCAGAATGTTCTTGCCTGTGCAATCACCCAAACTCCCAAACACCACCACATTACCCCTGGTTTCAAATCGCATCTTTAGGTTAAAGTGCATCAATTACAAAACTGCATCTCCTACCTACCACGTCCTTTAAACCTCTCTCTTATATATTCACCAGCTCTTTACTATCCTACTGCCCAGATCTACTCCTTCTTCATTATACCCTTCTCCAGTCTCCTCCTCTCTCAAATTCTGCAACCGCTCTTTCATCTACAATGCACCAGCTCTTTGGAATGAACTCATGAAAGATCTCCATCAGTTCGCTCATTCTCCTCTCTCACCTGTCAATCTCAGAACTCTCCCACTTGCTCTCTCTCTCCTGCCTGCATCATGCTTCCATTCTAAACTGATAATCGAACTTCCGAAACAATCCTATCCTGGTTCCACTTCTGCATATCCCATGACCACCATCATTGCTTTGCACTGTAGCACAAAGCTGCCTACTGCCCAACAACTCCCCCCCCCCCCATTCTAATCTGGCATTAAAACCAACCAAATAACCTTAAAGATTTCATCTGGTGAATATATATATATATATATCCTGGTTCCACTATATATATTATATATATATATTATATAGAGAGAAACTCACATTACATTTACAATTACTAATGCATATACCAATGCATATATATACATGCATTGGTAATTGTACATTTACAATTACCAATGCACATACCACGCATTGGTAGTTGTAAATGTAATGTAAGTTTCTCTAAAACAAAAATCCTCTGTAAAATTCTGAAAAATTGCATTTAAATAAGCTATATCATAAACATTGACTGTCAGGCAATGTCTACCATATATCTTTCAACCTCCACTCAACGCATAAACAATGTACACCAACGTCAAAACATTACTTTCGGATAAAGCTGTTGTTACAGCTTTATAGCAAAAAGATAGCAGGTTAAGGTTCAGACGTCTTGGCCACCGTTACATGTCATTTGTAATGTCAGATGATGTTTACCTGCATCGCAGCTTGAAGTTACATTAAAAATTACCGTCCAACACTCGCGACTTTTCATATCTCATTCCAATCTCTGTTTCCTTTCCATAGCTGCTCATTGTCTTCACTTTCTAATACATCTCTCCAGTCTCTCTCTTAATCCATTTGCAAGTCCTTCTGTATGTATGCGTCTCTCTACCTCCTTATGATGCTCATTTGTTTCTGTCTCTTGTTTCTTTTATGCAATCCATTCTGGTCAGCAGAGATCTTGGCTTCTACATTTCTAACGGATTTCAACAACGGTGTCTAAATTCTTTTATGCTCCAGGATTCAGACCAAGGCAGCCGAGCAATAATATTTGGCTGTGGCATTTGCTCGCTTCGACAATACCTTACTTCTGAACCATTGGACAGCACAGCCCTAGACGACGACATATATGCAGACACAATGAGGAAGCGATAGCTAAACTGACTTCATACCTATATGCTAAAATAAAAAATTGCTAATATTAACCTGATGTTTTGTTTGCAAATAATAAGACAACTCGTTTCACCCATCACATGTAAACCTGTTGCCATCAGCATTGATGATAGTTTTCTGAAGGATAAGCAGTCAACACTGCCCAGCATCTTCTTGTGTTCGAAGCATCCATCTGCTTCAGCTCATGTTTCCAAAAACCACATGCACAGCTGATGATGGCAGAAGGTCAGCTGCAAGATCAACCAGCAGTGAGCCTCTGCGGAACTGTTTCCAAGGAACATAGGTGCGTCATTATAGCTCTTGAGAACCTGAGAGAGTCAGCTGGGCACCTAATTGGCCACTCGTGAAGACTCATTATCACAATGCAGAGGGGGTGAAAGGCAACTTTGATACTCCAAGTCTATATTTAGACTTGGAGTATAATGCATTCCATAGTAGTTTATCAGTGGCATACATACGCTGATTGACTTGAAAGACAGTGCTCAGACAAGTCAAGTTTCCAATTTCAATGTTGCTCTTCACATTCAATGCCCACGCAAATGTCTGGATACAAATAAAGGCTACTTACTTACTTTTTTGGCAAAATCCAGTGTGCTGCCACAGCAGATTTTGTTATTGCAAGAGAGGACTTCCTTTCATGCTGCCTACTGTTAATTATTTAAAAGCAGCTTTGTTAATCGATGTCTTTAGTTATATTTAGTTGTGCATGTATGACTTTAAAATCTGCTCCTGTTATAGCTTATTTTCAAAATGTATGCATTTCGTTGTATACATGTAATGCATGTACACTTGTCAGATGCAAATAAAGGCTACTTACTTACTTTATTTAGCTCATTAGTATTTAAGGATGGTTAAACAAAGGATTCAATTAAAATGTCCTAATATATTCAGTTTATTTCCGAAGTACAAGCGTTTTCGAGTGAGGCCAAATCAAAGCATGACAGTTTAAAAGCAAAACCAGATGAAGAATAAATTAGTTGACAAATGAAAACTTCTTGGAATTTGTAATAAAGAGTTGAGCACAAAAGATGAAAGACTTTGAGAAGAGGTACAGCAAATGAAAGATGAGGCAGAGTAAGACAAGAATTGATAAAGAACAGTTGTTCTTCAGAACTCGATGTTTGGATGATTGGCAGTTAGTGAAAGTACAGAGCCTGAGGAGTCTGAAGAGGAATATATGTAATGTAGACGAGTTTTTGAGTTATCAGCAGGGCTGCATTAAGGCTAGTGCGGGCTCGGGTGCTGTGATTACCTATATAGCCATCAGCACGGGCCCAATTACAAGTACAATAAAAAAAATTATGTACTTCTGAAAATGTGGGCCCCTCAAAACTGCGGGCCCAGGTGCTGCAGCACCCTTAGCACTCCCTTAATGCGGGCCTGTTTACCAGAAGCACCTTCATCCAATTGGTGAATTACCTACTACCCTTACCTATTGGGGTTTTAGCAATAGCCAGTTGCAAGAGAATTCATTTTATATGTAGAAGGTTCTGCAATATATGGGTAATTCCGTGGATTCTTCGGATTTCGGATGTAGCAAATATTCAAAAATGAAATGTATATAAATGCATAAAACAAAATATTTTCTTGATCTACAATGCATCTAGAATATAAATTTATGAGTTTCCCTGCACGACGTCTTGCGAAAACTTTTTTACAATGTGATTTATACAACATACATGAAAATTTTATCATTACTGTCACACCTACTTTGGCAGCTGTAATCTCATGATGTTACAATCAGAAAGTAATTATTATATCATATAACAGTTGAATTCTGATCATATGATATTCTGCTTACTGAGTAATCTGTAAGAGACTATAAGTTTACACTTAATTTACATATTTAGCCTATTTTAAGTCATAATTTGTAAATATTTAATTAATTTAACAGTCTGTTATCTTCCAGTGAAGGCAGGTGAGACAAACTAGCTGTTTACCTGTCATTCCAAATTGTTAGCCTGTAAATCTACTATTATCGTAACCACTAATTAGCTCAATTTGCATGCTGGTTAGTTTACAATTCAGTTTTTTAACGACTGTGACAGCAATGAGAATTGTGACAGAAATGAGACTGTGTGACTGTAATGATAAAAAATGAGACATAAATGAGACACGGCATAGCATTTAATGTGACTGAAATGACAATACAGTGTGACATGAATGAGAATGTGACTGTAATGAGACGTGACTCTAATGAAAGGAACTGCACTAGTTATGGATATGCACCGAATGTTATGAGGGCTAACGAAGCGCAAACAGCTTTTTCTTACTCGGACCACATGCTTCATTCAAAAGTTAGACCGCTATACACGTGTTAGTTAAACTTTACAAATAACAGATTTATTTATTCCGGATATTCCATGAGGACTGTAATGAGACATGAAAAGTCGGATTGATAGTTTTTCACGTAAATTTTCATTATTTATGTCATTAACGGCACATGTTTAGGAAAATTATTGTTTATTTCTATTTATAGTTCTTACCCGCAGTGTTACGAGCCGTTTCCGGTATGATGCGTCTAAAAGTGGATCTAGATTCGTATCGGAATGACGCGTGACTGTAATGAGGTGTGATCTGAGGGACAAGATTGTTTGCCGTGCTATGCTTAAAATAAGCCTCTGAATTAGACAATTCGTAAGCAGATGAAAGAGGACACTCATATCTTTAATAAAATGCATCACTGGTGTAGCTGCTCAAGAGATTACAATTTCTATAAACCTCCAAAAACGAAAAATACGGATCGGGACGCGGGACTGTAATGAGATTTGACGTGTTTGGAGCGTTAAATGAAATTTAAAACGAACAATCCAATCTGTCAAAGATAGCGGATTTTGTTCTACAGTTTAATACGAACATTTTGATACATTCCGTGCCTCCATACCTATTAAAATATGACTGTAACAGCCGAGGGACACAAAATCCAAAAAATCCACGGAATTACCCATATGTGATAGTCTAGATTAAATAGACAGTAGACATTTGTTTATAAAAATAAGATGATTCCAAACAGGTCACAATAACTAGAACAACTGTCAGATAGAGTTATCTCAAGTGGTCAGCAAATAAAGAAGAAGAAGAAGAATGTAAACAAAACAAAAAATGAAGACACATGAACATGAAGACAAAAAATATAATGAAAAATGCAAAGAAGAACACGAAGAACACGAAAAACGTGAAGAAGAACACGAAGTAGAATGCGAAGAACATTAAGAAGAATATGAAGAACACAAAGAATGCAGACAACGAGAAGAAGAACATGATGAACGTGAACAAGAGCACAAAGAAGAATGCGAAGAATAGGAAGAATAAGAAAAAGAACAGAAGAATAAAAACACTGAAAAGAATCGAAGAAAACAAAGAAAAAGAATGGAAGAATAAAAAACATGAAGAAGAATTCGAATAACACAAAGAACATGAAGAAGAATGTAAAGAATGCAAAGAACACCAAGAACAATAGTAGGAACATCAAGGTCATGAAGAACATGAAAACAGAAGAGCACCCTCAAAGGTGCTCACACATGGCTACCTAAAAGCTGATTTTGCAACACATCCATCATGTTGGGTGTTAGGTAAGTGGTATGTAAGAGCCTTCATGAAGTAATGGTCGCATATTATGAAATAGCTTCAAACAAGGCTGGCTCCAGTAAGTGGCAGAATCACCAGAATTTAAACCAAAAAAGAAATAACAAGAACACCTTCAGGCTGAAGTTCTGTCTTCATTGCTTAAAAAAGTCACCTGTTGTATCAGCAGGAAGTTCATGGAACTGCAGCTGATGTTGTTATTATGATGTACTGCATTTTAACCGCTGCCAAATCAACCTACAGCTCTGATTGATCTCATACCTGGAAACAGGCCACTGTAACAGTTTTTGAGTTGTTGCTCATAGTGAGTTCATCCTAAACACTGTCAGAGAGGTCTATACCCAAGCAAATGGAAGAAGAACAAGCTATCAATGCAACTCCCCTCAAATTAACTTTACTGTTAAACACTGTAGCTACAATCAAGATCAATGTGTTTACTATACCAAATCCACTTCACTCAAACTAAAGAAACCAGTTTAATTTCACCAGTGCTAACATGCATGAAAGCTATTTGATATTGAAAACGGAAGTAACAAACTCAACAAGTTTCACTGCGACATATTATTTAAGCTGCATTCATTGCCTTCTTGGAGCATTCTCAGGCATTTTTGGTACCAAGGGGTCTGTCTGGTCCATGTTCACACCTGGCTTTCCAAGAATTCCATCTTAGGATCCCTATTCTGTATTCTCTACACCACCGATTGGAACATACATGTAGTTCTTTGTTCTTTGAAGGCTGTAGTTCATCAGTATGCTGACGAAACTCAAGCGCATGTCCACAGCCCAGCTGTAGGGGCTCTCTCCTTAGGGGAGAAAATGCTTCAAACAACGGAGGTGCTTGGTGCCTGGATTTCGTGCAACTGCCTCTGGCTGAACTCAAGGAAAACTCAGTTTATCTGGCTTGATGGTTGTGGGCACATTTCAAAAATTTACTTGGCTAATCTGCAGTATTGCTTCCCATATGTCTTTTTCTTCACTACTCTGCATCTTCTGGGTGTGACCTTGGACCTTCTCAGAGCATGTGAAGAATAAATTTCAAGCATGCTTTTCCCATCTAAACCAGAGAAGCACAATACACCATTCGTTTACAACTGAAGCTGCCACAACCCTGAAGCATGAATTCATATGCTCCAGGGTTGACTCTGGCAATGCCATTTATGCAGGCCAAGCTCTCTCCTGCATTAATCAGCTCCAATCAGTACTGTGGTTGATCGGCAGCATCATGGGCGTCCGCAGGAATTTTTACGAGGCGCAAAATTGTTTCAGGTGCAACATTTCTTTAGGGGGGCAAACTGACGTCTTGCAGAGAAAAAAATATGCATAGAAAAAAATAAAAAAAAAATAATGATCAAGGACTTTACCTAGATAATTAAGTGTTTTTTCGCATTGAAAATCGTGTTGGGACTGTTGCAATAATCATAACAATCAAAAGATTTTATTTTTATAAAATATTTGCAAAATCCAGGGGGCACAAATGCGCCCCCTTGCACCCCCCTCCGGACGTCCATGCGCAGCACACCTAGGTTTGATCATATGTCCAGTTTCAAGTGGTTGGAACTGCAGTGGTTTCCCTATGCTAAAGTGCAATGAGTTAAGATTTAAGACTTTGATGCAATTTAAGCAAAACTGTCTAGCAGGCTTTGCTCCATCTTACCTTAAGGAGTTTTGCATCTCACCATCTTCCATCCCTGGTTACAGATACTCCACTATGCTCCAAGGATGACTTGGTTGTTCCACGGGTCCAAACTTCTGCAGTCCAGCATACAAGTTTTGCTGCAGTCAGCCCATCCTTCTCAAATAAATTGCCTCCTCAGTCTCTCTTTGCCTCTTTTCAGCAAGCTCTTCAACAACATTCTGTTCAATCGTGGTTTTGTGTTGTAACAGTGTGCTAAACAATTTCCTATAACAATTACAATTGTGATATACCACATTATAGAAGGATAGAAGATACTAAAATGCAAAACTCCTTAAGATAACATCAAAATGTTTGATAACATCCATGGTACATAGTAAAATGAGCAAAAATACTGCATCATTCTCAAAATGTATCAGTGAAACAGACTAAGCTCTTTACTTGATCCCAGTCAAATGTATCAAAACAAACTCTTTGATTTATTCAAAAAACCTTAAAATTATTTCTGCTTGACACCAGCCATAAAGCATTTCTTTCCCTGGAGGCAGTCTCTTTCTCTCTCTCTTTTGTGATGACCTACAGTAAATAACTGGTGAGAATCCCTCTAAATCAGTTTAATCCAGTTGATAACAACATTATGCTTGGAACAGCATGTTGCAGACCATCTGCACTGCTGAAGCACTATCCTCTGCATCGACCCACATATCATTCTTAGAAACACCTATTTCTGTTGGAAATCTGACAGGTTGGCATCCCAAACTTACGTTCCTATCATATGTGCCTGCTATTTACGAAATAACACTACCTAGATCACCTGTGCCATTACGATATTATAGGGTTCGGTAAAACGCAAAAAACTTGTACAGATCTTAGGCCTGCGACAGATATGCAGCACTCCAGAAGCTTATGCACTTGAAGAAGTGGGAAGCTGCAAAGGTTTATTGTGCTTATAAAAGAAAAGTAAGACGTCACTCGATGCAGAGAGCACCAGGACTGCAACGTGTAGTGTTATCGATGAAGTTCTGCTTGAGAAACACTGCTTTATGTTCAGATAGATGGCACTTGAGAGCGAACCATGGGCGCAAAGAAGTGCCATAGAAACTGCCCCTGGCACCAAGTATGATGCAATACCTGTGTGCTGTGCAGCTACATTGAACTCCAACAGACTGGATAGTGTTCCAAAGTGTGCACATCATGCTAACATGCTACACCAGGAAACAGAAGCCAGTTATCCATGTAGTCATCTGTGTTTCCATCACATGTGCTGAGTGAGAAGGGAATTTGGGTGCTCTGTGTGTCCATACATTTGATCCATGTGTAATTAGCACTTAGTTTCCAACACCCAAAAAGACTTTCAAAGAAGATTCAGTAATTAGATTGCTTTAGTGGTTATGAGCTGACACGGCCGCCTTAGACAAACCATAGTAAACAGTTCACAATGCCGGGAGTATATAAATTAAGATTAGTTCAAGGCAGGGCATCATAAACTGCTATTCTAACCCAGATTATTATACAAGACACAGTAACAAGAAAGACTCCCTCACATGGCAGTAGCATCAATTATATAATTTGAGAAAGACAATCCAAGACAGCCTAAGAAGGGATTTAAAGGATGACAATCATTGGTATCGTATCTATGTATTTATAAAGCACCTCTCACAGTGCTCACCAATCAGAGGCGCTCCCAGTAAAAAAGACAAAAGTAAATAAGTCTAATGCACTGGCGTGTGTACACGACGGATGCTCCACAGTCCCCACCTTTTCTTATGAGGCTCTATGACGTTTTCTGAAATGTAAGGTTTCAAGGGAGATACCACTGAAAAGTCATTGGTGTGAAAGAGCAAGACAGCTTGCGACCGTCAGGGTGCAACTGAATCTTGGAATAATAAAAAATATATAGTTGCAGCTTTTAAGTGGGACATAACCTGGAAAGAACATGATGAGGACTTGACTAGTCTGCAGGTATCTAAATAGTAACAGCTGTCAGGCATACACTTCTTGTCAGACACAAGAAGAAGAAGAAGAGCTCAGTCCCTTAAGCTTGCCCTAAGGCAGCCATGGGTATGAAGTGTTAGCGACTTCATTTTCTTAGCCTCGGCATATGAGGGCGGGTGGCCAGTCCTCTCCCTCGCCGTCTCATCTTCCCACTTACAGTGTACGGTCAGTGTACTCATCATAGCTGAGTTGGCTAGGGGGTGCAAGTGGAACAGAAATCTCGAACCAAATTTCAGCCCTGGCGGGGATTTGAACCCCCGACCTCTCGATTGACAGTCCAGCGCGCTAACCACTAGACTACCGAGCACCCGTCAGACACAAGAAAGTGGCAAAAAATGAAAAATATTTGAAACATTTTCTTTATTTTACCTATCTGTAGTAGGGATATTTATGAATCGACAAGCAATGACATTTATCAGTGGCATTTTAAATATATCATATATCGATAGTTAATAGTATTTCAAGAAGGTTCCTATCTTCCTTGCCCTAAGTGGATACCTGGCAACAGCAAGCAAGGCATAGATAACCTTTAACTTGCAGTGGTATTCAATCCCTCACACAACAGGTTCACATATAACAATGTGCTGCCCCTAGACCAAGTTTTTGCTGCCCTTAATATTTAATAATAACTTAATGTTTTCTAGAGTTTTAACTTTCACTAATATCACTATAATTATATTTATTTATTATTGCCTTGCTCACAGTCTGATAAGTTCAATTTTTTAAAGTTTTACCACCCTCTGGCCATGACCTCCATTTGTTCTTATGAGTCATCCACCACTAACATATAAAAGTAAAATACCATCAAAATTTTCATGGCACTTGTAAAATTTGGTTCTAGTGAAGAAAATTTTACATCAATTTTGCGCATGGAGCCTTAGAACCTGGAGAACAAAATGAGACACAAACGAAGCAACTGTCGGCATAGCATTAAAGACGCATAATAAGGAAACAGTCACCATCATAAAAATAAATCCATTGATGCAGTTATCAAAAGCGTCTTTCAGCAATCAGATTTTATGCAGCAGCCCCGCTATAACTGACTTAGTTCATAATGGTGCATCATCGGCAACCAGCAGTGCCTACAGGAATGAACTACATCATATCATACTAAACAGCAGACGAATGGTATTTCATGCTTCATGCCTCTCGTTACGTATGCCATCATGATACGCTAAGCATCTCATCTCTGATTTATCACAGCAGTTTATTGTAAGAAGTGCAGACTAACATATAGACTGTACCTTCTCTAACTTTATTAGGGGTCCACCGGAAAGACATTTTCCACCGGAAACCGAATCCGAGTATTTGGATGTACTATTTGCCGGACCCGGAAACGAACCGGAAATGAACCAGGTACCATTTGTTCCATATGCGAAGCTTCACATTTTCATGTAATAAGAAATTATCGACATAAATTTGTGTACTTGTAATAAGTGACTACTACAATTTGAATTGTAGTCATTTCTGTGCAGTTGTGAAGTTTTCTGTGTTAATGTTGTAAGGTTCAACATCTATAATCTTATATATGTAAGTTTATTGAATAAGTTTTTAAAGAAAAAAATTTTTTTAAAGAAAAAATTTTTTGCAACTATTTGAGTCTACAATATTTGCCGAGGCGAATACTTCCGGAAACGGGATTTCCGGCCGAGGCAAATGTCCGAGGCGGTTTTCGGTGGACCCCTAAACTTTATGCATCTTAGAACAATTGTGTTATCACAAAATCATAACTGAACAGTAAATAAGTGATTATCATACCTTATTTTACTAACATAGTTTATCTTCTGCTCAGTAGCATTCCCAACCTGACAGCTCAAAGCCACAATCAGATCATGGTTTTCAACCACTGATTGTTCAAAATAAAGACAAAGAATGGCAGTAAAAACAATGGTATTCACCCTCCATTCTTTTAAATACTCAACTGGAATGAACCTAACAGCAAATACTGTAATGCAGTGGTCACCAACCCGTGGCTCGCGAGCCGCATGCGGCTCTCGAAGAGTTCTGTGGCGGCTCTCCAGAGCTTACCTGAATGACATATTCTATGTGACGAAATAAAATTGTGTCATAAAAATGGACTTTCCTTGTTGCTTGAGGTCAAAATTCTATGACGTCATTGTTTTTTGTGTCGGTCCATATAATTATAATGATTTTGTTGTGCTCCATAATTCGACCTAAAACTATGGCGGCTCCCAAAACTTGCTAAACTTCGCAATGCGGCTCCCAAAAGTTCTAAACTTCGCAATGCAGCTCCTGACCGAGAAAAGGTTGGGGACCACTGCTGTAATGTAATATACAGTAAGGTGAAGTAAGGCAATTAATCACTTTTTCATGACTCTTTTACATGACTCTTCCAACAGTACTTCTGCCTCTGGAAATGTTTGCAGATGGCCCAAAACTAATGGAATTTGCAAGTGGAATTTTAAAGCTATATGATTGAAAGACATGGAGTAATCACCATATGGCTCTACAGTGTCTACACGTGTTAAATGATTTTCTCCTTACATTGTCCAAAACATTTGGTGACTAACACCTGGTGTTAGATGATCTAACAATTATCACAAAATCACTTCCTTTTCAAATACACCATTGGTTAGCCTCGACCATTAGGATGAATCATAGAAGGATGCCTCATTTATCCCCACTGTTATTGGTTATTTCTATAAAAAAAAGAGAGAAGGCAATGACCCGATAACTATTATAGACCCGATTCCATACCTACGAGCAGATAATAAATATCAGTATTAAAACTAGTGATAGCTACTAGTAATAACGATTAGCTGTATCTAATGTGTGGAGCTTTGACCCATTTCCTCCAAGGCTATTTTGGTGTCTTCTCAGATTTCCCCCTTGGCTTTCCACCTACTCATCATGCAATATGGCACTTTGCAGCAACCATCAGCAAATGCCTGGAGCATTATTACAGTGTCACTGTAGACGTTCATATATTTTAATCATGATTAGCTGTAGGACTTTAATCAATGGTCAAGATGACAAAAAACACAGGTGATGTAAGGCAATCAATGCGAACATTGAATATAGACACTCCGTGTCCAATTTCTGCATGAAAAGCTCCAGTGAGAAAGGCCACCCGAGAATAAAGCTGTAATGTAGAAATAAAACAATTTTATAGACTTCTGAAAGCACAAGAGAAGGTTTTCACGCTCAACCAAGTCATCTTGTTTGGAGAATATAACAGCCTGACCACATCAGTATTCAACTCAGTAAATGCTTCAACGTCCATCAGTCTCAGTACAAATGTCCAACTATGTCCCGTTATCAGATGGCTAGGTTCATTATTGACAGCTTATGCTATGCAAAGCTGTTGCCGCTGTGCCATAAAATGGCCATATGTCAATTATTTATGTAGCACCTCTACAACAGTTGCTCACACACACATTACGGCAATGATACCTAGAAGGTCAGTTTTTATTTCAATTCTTTTGTAAATTGAAGCACAGGGGTATATCATCACCAACTAAGCAAAACAATCATCATAAGTTTTCCACTTGATCAGTTGGAATCAAGTTTCCACACAAATTAGCAAAAACAAATCAGATCAAGTTTCAGACATTAAAATGTTGGATTGGTACCAATCTGTCTTTCGATCTCTATGCATGTGCCAATGTTTCTGTGTAGTAAGCGAAATTACTAATTCCTTGTGGAGTTATGTTGGTAAATGTTGTCCCATTCTTGGATTGCTATTCTTGTAAGAGCGCCTGATAGATTTGCTTTCTTTAAATAATCAAATCTGAGCAAGTCAAGCACAAATTGAGATAGGTAATAGGCAAAAAATTATTAAATGGACAAAATGGCTAATAAAATGTAACCAATAAGCCTTTGATCTCTTTATGTTGGGGTTAAATTCATTCAAAATGCCAGTTAAATGTTGAAATGTGCAACTTAATTGAAGAGAATGTATTATGATTAGAACATTGTGGTTACATCTGCACTTCAGCTGGCAGTTTAATGAACAGCACTCTAACAGGAACATAAAAGGTGCTATGTTAAGTGTCACCCAACATATATACATACACGGAAGCTTACATGATTACACAGTTTGTGCTATTTCTATTTCTACTCAAACTACTAAAATTTATTCCTGTTCATACTTCTAGCCTTATTTATTTATTCATATTTATTTTCCCAATCATATTCCTACTCTTACTAGCATTTCAACTCTTACCCCCATTTATTCTTATTTCTATTTCTATTACAACCAGTGGCAGCGCCAGCTATACAATTTCAGCAGGTCGCATCAGGGTCATGGGACTCATTCGGCAGGTCGAAGAAATTCATGTTTGAGTTTGACGCATATATAAATTCATAGGCGCCGACTTCTTGGGGGCCTTGGGTGCCAATGCACCCAGAGAAAAAGGTCAGTGGGGGCCTGGCACCCAGAAGAATTCGGACTTTAAATTCAATTTTTTGGGGTATTCCTAAAAAACAGTCGTCACATTTTTTCGGGGGATGAATTCCTAAAAAATGTCGTCAAATTTTAGGATAATTATCTTAAAATATGCACTGGTACCAGATCCGGCCATGGCCCCCATTTTTAATTTTCTTTTGTTTACAAACGGATGACTAAAAAAAGTCATCAGTTTTTTTTCGGAGATGATTTCGTAAAAAGTTCCGTTGGTCCTTTAAAACTTTTATAAACCTTCTGGATCCGCCCATCACTGGCACCCAGAGACAAAAGCAAAAGTCGGCGCCTATGTATAAATTTATTTCCACAACTTTCTGACGCAATGGCAGCAAAAAATACTTAAGCATTGTGATGTTATGGGACACATGCTGATGTTTTAAATGTTAAAAAGATATTAAAAATTCCAAAGAATTTTACACAGCAGTGCTAGTAGGCATGCAGGACATAAAGCAGGTCATAAGGCAGGTCAGGATTAAAACAGGCAAGTCAAATGACCTACCACCACCAACGGTAGCGCCGCCACTGATTACAACCTCAACATTGCATATATATCAGCACAGAATTTCTGAAACCAAGCTACTCTACACAAGAACCTGAAAGAACGCCTATTCAAGTATTCAGTCAACGATCCTCAGCATCTCGGAAATGTGTGCAGACATCCTAAGTGCTGCAAAACGAAGAAAGCAGCATTTGACCTTAATCTCACGGAGTTAACTTAAGTGTGTCTCAGCATTATCATCGAGTAGAGAAGAATGCTGCCACTCAGCATTCCTGTCAAAAATCAAGCTTCTGGCTTCTGCATGGTTATTTTCGTTTTCCATAGATATTGGACAACTACCAGATATGCTACATGCTCTCACAGACAACCGCAATATGCTATCTGCACCTTGGCGCCATTTAATGGATAATTCCCCTTCTGCTTTGTCTTGGCCATTGACAATTGCTACCTTGACTCTTGCAAACATATACTGCATCCTTCCAAACGAATGCACATACAGATTCATAGATACACTCAACCACCCAAAGCAGATTGCCAGCTAGAAGAACTCAAAACATGGTCATAAAATCAGAGTGCAAAAAATTCAGTCTCTTGCCATTGATGTGATTTTTACTGCAGCTGTGAAAAATGTCCTGATCCTCTCCTAGCAACAAAAGAAATTTTTTCATCAAAACTATCATGCATAAACCATACAACTGTTATGTATCGCAAAAAAGAATATTCAATAAAATTTAACATATAAATACATGCATATATAGAAACATATACACACATCCATGTAAGCTTACAACTGTACATATATACATATGCTCCAACATATATACATACATACATACATATGTACCAAAATACATACACACATTTACACAAATACATACATACATACAGACATGAGCTTTCTACATTGACCAGGTGCACATAACAGTATAGGCCGATCCATGCTTAAGCGAAAATGAACATGCAGTCTTTGACTATCCGATACCCACAAGCATGCATATAGAGATTATTTCAATTCTTTCACAGTGCAACCTTTGCACCAAGGATCTGCCAGAAGATGAATATTACCATCATCCGTTTTAATCAGCCAGGCAGACCCACCGGATTGACCAGACGGCACCTGATGCACCTTGGCATCAGAAGACTTGTACAGCCTTATAAATAAGCTCTCAGGCCAAAGCAATGCAATTCTAAACACCAGTCTTGAAAGAGAACTTTCATCATTTCCCAAACCACCACATGAAAAGATAAAACCCCCAATGGCCGCATTCGTTGACATTGAGTTGTGTTGGTAATGATGCCCCATTCTTTCATTACTGTTCTTGAAAGGGCTCTTGATAAACATGCTTACTTTAATGAAATCTGAAAATCTCCTTCCAAATAACCCTCCAAGCATAAACTTCCACTCAGCGATTCAGGGGCATAATTTTTCAAACTGACAGCTGTTTAGTTTTTTGTTAGCATTCAAAATTATGCAGCAGTTCCACAGTTTAATGCAACAACATAGCATGAACTAAAAGGAAAACCTACTTGCAATGCCAGCGAATATCATCAGTTTGAGCTTGGCTTCCTGGATGACACAAGAAATGGTCACAAATTATCTGTTTAACTTAAAAGAATTGATCAGTAGCAGAAGCAGCAGCGCATGCACCTTTACTACACATTGTATCTTTACCTTCTATGTTAATGGCATTGGCATAATGATTAACGTGAGCTGTGTGTGCACACAGGCATCAGTGACATTAATAAGCTCATTTGCAGTGACATCATGAGCGATGCCACCACCAATAAAATTAGTAATGATACTGGCACTGAGGAGCATTCAGCATTAGTATTAAACTACTAATCGCAGCAACAGCCGAAAGGGATGTCAATTTCATGAACGCAAATGGCATTCAGCAGCAATTACAATTATTCAGCACCCACCTGTAGGCTAAAAAAAGTGCAACGACCTAATCTTCTGTCATAATTGTGGTCTGCAATTATAACGAAAAGAAAATCAATAGCAACTGAAAAGGATATGGCCAAGTGAGGAGGCGCAGGCACCAGCTCCTCGGTGCCGTCGTCTGGTCCAGTCGAAGAAACGTCTTCTCAATAAAACCCGGAAACGGTAAATCAGATGATCTGTCCTCTCCTTCTTGTCTTTCATCCTCATCCTCCTCTTCCTCGCCCTCGGTATTCTTGGCATCTTCCTTGTGGGGCTCGGCAGAGGTGGCCGAGTCGTCGTCGTCGTCATTTTCATCATCATCATTGCCTCCGGGAGTGTCGTTGTCAATGCAAGAACTCCTGCGCGAGTCTTCCTCTGATATTCCAAGACTGGATCCGGTGCAGCCACGGTCTCCATTCTCCGGACGCGGCAACTTGTCCACCGTCAACACAAACGAATTCACGTCAGCCGCCATGTTCTAGCACTTTCTAGCCAGAATAATTCTAATAGTTTACAATTATTTCTAAAAAAATGTTACCGGTGAAAGTTGCCCTGAACTGTGTTTATTCCGGCAGCTAAACGACGTATCCTACCGTACGAACGTGTTTTTTTAAATCCGGTTTTCCCTCTTCAACGCGGCTACAAATAATCTGTCCCAAGCGTAAACAACGCTTAATAGATTCGATAAACTTCGTGTCGTCGACACTCTTTCAAGTGTTTTGAAGAAGACCTATTGGAGAGTCGACGTTACCACTATTCCCTAGTTTTATCGGTTTCCTTGCGATTTCTGCGCGGTTTTCCGTGTCCGCTTTATCAGTGAATAATGGGTTGTTTTCGGGGCGAATGTTTTAAATAAAATCTTAACGCCAGCGTCTTTCACTGCGCCTTGTTCTTTCCTTTAGCTTCGTGGCATCGCTGGCTGTGCGCCACAACTTCAGAGTCGGCGCCGGCGTAGGCGTGGGCGGAGGCACAGTCCGAAGTATTGAGCACAATAACCTTTTCTTGGAAGATTTCAAACGTCGCTGTCAGTCCAAGACGTCGGTCGACGAAACGGAAGTTGCTCTACAACCCGACACTCCACCGTCAGAAGCGTCGGCGGCGGTAGCGCTCTCTCTCTCTCTCTCTCTCTCTCTCTCTCTCTCTCTCTCTCTCTCTCTCTCTCTCTCTCTCTCTCTCTCTCTCTCTCTCTCTCCTAGAAGCGCGCGCGCCCAAATGCGATTCGTCTGAAACAGTTCTAGGTGCGCGCACACCACCAGTTGCCGTCCGCCCAGCCGCCACCACCTTGCACTGACATTATCAAATCCCGGCTACTTTACCTAGTAATTCATCACCAGCTATGCGCAGATAATACGTACGCCTCCTCATGAACGGCCGCTGCTGCTCCTGGAGCACGGGCCAGCGCCTGGCTGAAGTAGCTATAAACGAGACGGTGCTATTCCCGGCAGCGCGCGAATGCATGCGCTCACTCATTTGCCGTGGGCACATTACAGTCATCCTCGCAGTCGACCATTTGTACGTGAGTGCGTGCGGCTACTAACTTACGGGGCATGCTGTTTACCTTCGGTCTTCGGCCGCCATCGCCACCGCTGCGGTGTGGGTTCGAGGCATAGCGCTGCCTGACCGGCTGCGTAGGACTCGGTCGGCTGCTTGCCTTCTGCCTTCTGCAGACGGACGGACCATGCATTGACGACTTCCTGAATCAACCTTATGAATGGAATGGCTATGAGACCTGCAGAGACAGACAGGCAGACAGACAGACAGAAAGACAGAGGGACAGAGAAAGACAGATATAGATGGGCGACATTCCGGTGCATGCCACCATCAATTTAGAAGCAGACAGGCTTTCGCCACGGCCTATTGTAGGCCATCTTCTAATATTATTAATCAGGCCTCTGCGGAATAGCGGAACCTGCTCAAACACGAAGGCCTAGGCCTATCAGTTACAGAATAGATGCAGCGATTTTTCACATGACCGCGTCATTCTTTTGCGGTTATTAATCAGTTTGGCCCGCAGTTGTAAAAGCATTCTAGTCTTTTATAGGCCCTATTTATTGTACCGGAGTCAAATCATTCCGAATCCATGAATAAGCCAGCTCTCGATAAATTAGCATATTGTTAGCAGGGTGGGGATTGTAGGGGGTTTGGGGTTCTACCCTCCCCTAGTCTTTCTTAGGACCCCACAGTTAAGTCTTCATTGCACACCCATGAGGTCGCTTCCAACCCCTCAGTTGTGCTAGTGTGATTGAGCATTATTTCACTCTGAGTCTCTGACAAAGAGAATACATTTCCGTGATGTATCATGCATGCATATTTGAATTTTCTCAACAAATGAATTGATTTTGATTCGAGTCTGACTTGCAAAACTACTAACGTTGAAATCAGCTGCTTTCAATTTTCGTTGACATCAGTTTGCAAAATACGCATAAAATGTTCCCCCACCCCCAGTCTTTTTCTACAATTCCCACGCTGATTGTTAGGCATCTTTAGTATTGGAGAGGATGCTACATAATAGATTATGTATTTCTAATGTATGTTAACCTATGCCAAAGAGCCCAATGCATGCTGTTATTTATTTATGTATTTATATTCCATTTATGCTTGCTTACTGGACGCCACTGCTTAATAAGTTGGCCTAGCTTGGCTTCGGCTACGTGTTGCCTACGTGCTTCAATCGCATTAAGCCGATCGTCTTAGCGGACTTAATCCTTTAATGGATTTCGTTCCCAGACGTTGTAACATTGAACGTGGTTATAAGCATGTCGACACGTAGCCTAATATAGGCCTATAATTATGGCCATGTATACGCATATATCGCTATCAATAGCCCCATAAGCCTAATTGGTAGGCTACAATAATATTATAGGCCTACCTAGGCAATTGGTATGAACGCAGACCTACATTAGGCCTATAATTAGACTCCGTTTTTCGCTTATAATAGTATAATAATTTTGTCATCTTCAGCAGAAATCAAATCTTCATTTGGTTATCAATTAAATGGCGCACCGAATAAACTTATAATTAAGGACCTGTGCGCTGCACCTGAATCTTACAACCCATCGATGGCGTGACTCTTTTTAGCCAAATAATTGGTCTTCCATAGTGTCTGGACGCCAGTGGACGACTCTAAAATTACGCGGCAGTCGAACTTCGCCCCATAAAGCGGAAACAAGAAGAACAAGTTGTTTTAAAAGTCAGTTATTAATAGTAATAATCGGTGAGAAAATTGTTACAAGCCTACTGATGGCGTGCGATTAATTTATTGTAGTCTATGTCTAACACCAGCAATTTGCTGGTCGCAATTTTCGAACAGCGTTATAAGCTTAGTCCATGTAGTAATCACGTGAAAGGATTGTCCATCGAACAGTAGGCCTATGTAGGCCTACATGTAGGCCTATAGCCTACAGCAGCTGCTGTCATGTATCCGTTTCAACTGAAAGATTGATTATCACGCTTCGGATTATCACGCTTCGGATTGAGGATGCTTGGATTGCTACGTAATAACTGAGTGTTAAATGCCTCACCTGACCTTTTGTCAGCTACGGTAAGACGAAACTGAATCGCATGGCGCTGCAATAGTGCGGCATCGTTGGCCTGCTTGGGAGGAGGATAGCGGATGGAAGGCCCAGGTGTCATGTCGACTGCCATCGAGTGACGCTCCGATTTCATACAGGCCTGGGTAAAGGGCTATGGGGCCCTCCTCTGCACGAAGCGGCTCCTCAAAGGTGGAGGAGGTAGGGCCTACGGGGCGTGTTGAGTCCCAAAGAGAGATCAGAGACGAAACGCTTCTCCATACACTTAGCCTACATGGTAATGAAGAGCTTTATGGAGGCCTTCTTATAACGATTTATGTGCTGGATAGGTCACTCAGTGCAGTATGCCTAACACTATCCACGTCAACGCGTTGGCCGAGGCGGCCGAGCTACTTCATATTCATGCAGTATGAGAATTGTAGGAAAATGACGGGGGGGTTAGACTTCGATTTACATGGAGTTGGGGTTTGCAATGGAGACTTTACTGTGGAGTCCTAAGAAAGACTGGGGGATTAAACCCCCAAAGCCCTCCCGACATTTCTCACCCTGTATTCATGCCATCAGATGTTGTTAAGGGCACGAAAATAAATAATAGGCCCTAAAAGAATATTTAGACAATACGGCAATGGTCAGTAATTAAGATTGCACACCGCAATGTCATTGTAAATTTGTAATAGGCCTACATATTAAAAGGGGTTCACCTCAAAATAAGTGGCGATAAAACGCTGCGTAGAATGTTAGGCTCCTTCGGATGGGAGTCATGGGACCCCTTTGTTGCAGCAGGGTTCTTATAAGCAGCTCCGCTTTGACCTAATGGGAAATGCCTTCAGCATCAACCCAACCTTCCCATAGGCCAGAGGTGGCGAACCTATGGCACGCGTGCCCAATGGGGCACGCACAAAAATTTTTTGCGCACGCGGGATTCCGAGCGTCCCCAAAAATTCAGGCTTTGAAATACAAAATAACTCTAGGAATGTAAATTTTCTTTTATCAATGATTTTACACTAACACCCACCTACATGTAGATACGTCTTTGAAATGATGTCTTTCATTTAATTTTTGTTACGCGACCTTCTATACCTTCCGTTCTAAAGACCGGATATGATTTGCGCCCTCGTTCCCATAATCTGGTTCTCCCTAGATTTGACTCTCTTACCCGACGAGGTTTCCTGGGTAGGATGCTGTACAGTTAGGCTCTGTTGCTATTATTTCATTTATGATCTAACGTCATTATTACTCTTATATTTTTCTTTCTCCTTTGTGTAAAATTGTATGTAAAGCGCTGTGCGTTTGCTAGCGTTTATTAAAGAATATGCTTACTTACTTACTTACCTACTGACTGACTGACTTACTTACTTACTTTTGGCCCTGTCGTCGCTGTCGAACATCCCGACATGGCATTTAAAGTGGTTTGGACGACCTTATTAGCCGTTGTCTTACTCGTGCAGGTTTTCCTGCCATTAGGGAACCATCCGGCCTCTCGCGAACTGATGGCAAGAGACCCGACGGACTCACTTTGATCCCCTAGCGCTTCAGGCATAGTCTACTATGAGACGCCACCGTAACAGACACCTATGCTATTTCCTGCTTACCAGCAACTTCAGTTAGCGCTGGTGCTGGTGCCGCGCTGGAGCCTGCAGCTGGTAGAAAAGATGTTATAAATACAGCCGACACTCCTCACAACATACGACTCTATTCGTCTATAGCCTTTGAAACTCTATAGGCCCCACTGATAGCACTGTTCTGCAGGCGTTCATCGCCGATTTCAAAGGCAGTCTAACTCGCATTTCCGGGGATGGGAAACTAGTTAGCTGTTTCAACGTCTCTCACTACTAATTCAGGGTATTAACGCCGTTTCTTGTTGCATTACCTTCTCCCTGCCACAACTGGGTGAACGTAGTCGTTCCAGATGTCATTAACTGTCTCCGGACAAATTTTTATCTCCTGAAAGATTACACTTGCTTCAGATTAAAAAAATAATTAGGGCCTACAATAAATATCCTTAGAATGGATGGCGTGGCACAGGCGACCCGAAACAGAATGACTAGTTGCTGTCTATTGATGACTCATTATATCAATTACGTTGTTTTTTAAATTACTGCCTTGAATGTCGAGTAGGCCTATTGCGGAATGGCAGAAGAGGATTTTTGAACATGTTAAGGCCTAACTGGTGGAGAAATTCCCCACCAGCCCTCTCAAATGTCCTTTTTCAAAATATCCCCACCAGTGGAAATTTCTTTAAAAATCATCTGCATGGCAGCCGCGATCTATTCGGCTGTGTCTGCAACCCACCGACTGAGGGTTTGGGTCTGATGTTCAGACTCTGTATGACGACCATGGTCAAGTTGTTAGCCCGCGCTTTTGTTTCGCGCCTCGGCTCCAGATTTACTATTTTCGCACATAACAGATGCAATGGATAAATAAATATTAAAGAATAAAGAAATAAACCATCAACACGTAATGCTGGCAATGAAATAAATATCTGAAATAATGAAGCGCATGTAGAACAATTAAGACTTATTATAAAAGTGGAATATAATTGCTTATCCTCAGGGGCGTAACTTTAGTCTAGAAAGTCGGGGATGCCAAATTTAGTATTGTTTCAGCTTCACGGCTGTTAAATAATTGTAACGGCATCGTTTGTAATACAAGCATAGGCCCCTAATAATAACTATGGACTTGATGATGATGATGATGATGATGATGATGATGATGATGATGATGATGATGATGATGATGATGATGATGATGATGATGATGATGATGATGATGATGATGATGATGATGATGATGATGATGATGATGATGATGATGATGATGATGATGATGATGATGATGATGATTATGATGATGATAATGATAATGATGATGATGACGACGACGACGACGACGACGATGACGATGATGATGATGATGATGATGATGATGATGATGATGATGATGATGATGATGATGATGATGATGATGATGATGATGATGATGATGATGATGATGATGATGATGATGATGATGATATAATAATAATAATAATAATAATAATAATAATAATAATAATAATAATAATAATAATAATAATAATAATAATAATAATAATAATAATAATAATAATAATAATGATAATAATAATAATAAATAATAATAATAGCACTTTCCCCACGCTTTTCCCCGAAGACGAGGCCTGACCCTCCAGACACTATCTCTGCTCTTAAATAACCATAATTTTTTCCAAATCCTGAGGGATCCTTGATACCTCGGAAAAAAAATAATAATGATAATAGCGACAATAAAAATGACAATGAGAGTGATGATGATGATGATGGTAATCACACTGATGATAATGCTCGGCAATTGTTTTTAATCTTGAGGCCGTTGAGGGCTTCCTCAGATAAAACAATAATGGGCAGAAACAATGGGTACGAAAAGTGGGGGTAGGGGCCTACGGTATGTCCCTCCAGTCCAAAAATTTGAGGTAGGCCTACGGGTACTCCTCGTAAAATTACGCCTATGCCAATCCTTCACAGAAGACTGCCTCTCTGCCATAGTGGACTGTACTTTTGGATGCTAACCTGATTAAGGCTAGGATTTTTTAATGCGATATCGGTTGACAGGCATTAGACATCAGCGCGATAGAATTGACTAATTTATTTTGACTTGTTATAAACGTGCTGTGTTCAACTTCCAGTAACGTGGGAAGATAATCCAGGGTATGCCGATAAAACAGAAAGACGCTGCCGTTTGGCCTATGCCAAAGGCCTATTGCTATGCGCGCGGTTGACGCAATAATCGCTTAGGCCAACCATTTGAAGACAATAGCTTATACGCGCTCAGGCCTAGATCTATAGATCGTCGCAGTAGGCCTAGATGCCTTTGTGAGCCTGGGCCTACACGTGCATGTCGGTGACTGAAAGGTATACGGGCCTGTGGAACATATCGACAGATGCCTGCGTTATCGTTCGCCATTCAAGGAGAAATCTGCGCTGTCAATCACGGCTCGCCGTGTCTTTGTGCAAAATGCCAGCATTCCCGAGCCATGTTCTTCCGCCAGCAGAGACAACCTCTGTTCAGCGACCCCGTAAAAGCGTCACGCATTGCTTAGTTTGCAGCCATTTTGACAGGAAGTGGTCAGAAGTGACGGATTGGCGTCGTGCATAACCTAAGAGCAATGCTGTCGTCGTATCTGCATCATGAGACGGGAATAAAATTTGTATATAACCCCGCCCCTCCCCGTGGGTCTGCTCCATCAGACCCCGTCAGGTCTGCCTATGTCCCCATCAGGTCTGTCTCCGTCCCTATTTCCGTCTCATTACGGTCTCAGTGAAGCAAAACAACAAGATAAAAATGGTCCATCGCATAGGCTATTTAACAGTATTTTAATATAGCGGCTCAATACTTAGTCCTAACAGCTATAGGTGGGTAGGTATAGTCCATCACCATAGTAAACCATACTATTCCCATTTTACGTACCGGTACTGCATATTCATCCACGACGAAAAAGAAGTCCATCAAGGTGTCTACTAGATGGACTTCATAGCAGAGCTTCCCATTCGAGGCGAGCGATCGATAGCTCTCCATGGTCGCTCGCCTAGCGAAGGTCCGCGCGAGTGGTAAATCGCTCGAATAGCCGAAGGCGTTGTACGGTCGACCGATGAGTTTGAGTTGAACTCCAACTCCAAGACGATAGACGAACCTGGAGCGAAACCATTATTTATTTACCTAATTTACATTACTTTAGTTTACTTACTTGCGGCAGCGGTGAATGCGTTCCGTGACCTAATGACTGCTGAATGCTGATCATGACACAGCTATAGCCTAGAATACGACACTCAAAATACGCTGTAAACAAAAGCTCCCGAGGTTGACCGCGCGTCGCTCGCCTACTCAATCCAGCGCGATCGATTTTTAAATCGCCTAGATACTATTTTCAAATGGGAATCTCTGCTTTACAGACTCCACAAATCAGTCCTTATAATTACTGCAAACGGATCTTCTTTCACTAGCTTGCTTTTATTAGATTTTCCTCTGATTCTCTCTGATTCAGTGATTCTGCATGAAGGCAAAATGATACCAAAGGCCTACCGTACAAGCTCTGCGAGAATTCTCCATGCATTGGTCCAGCTCACAGCATTTTGCTATTAAACCTTTGAAACCTTCTAATTCAACAACAAAAATGTACGTAGGCCTATATACACGTTGCTCGTAGCCTTACTTTATATATTTCCATTTCTCCGCAGCACAAAACTTCTTCCAATTGTTGCACGCTGCAGTAGCTGTTATAAAATTGGAATATTTAAGTATGTGACAGTAGGCCTAACCTGGACAACTGTTCAAATCCAGCTTGGTTTTTTCTTTAGACTTCCATTTAACACTATTCTACAGTTCACATACAGGTCACACTGGCTGGAAACACCGTTCACGCAATCATAATCGTAATCTCGAGACTTAAGATTTCTATAGCGCTGAAAAAGCTGAGTCGCGGGACTCAGCTTATTCACAGACGCTTAGTCAAAACAAATCGATAGGCAGGTAGGGTCAAAATCGGATCCAGATCAAGAAAATTGAGGCAAAACGACCACACATCACGAGTTCATTAAATTTTATTCTCGGTGTAACTGATACAGTATAAACTTATTATTTAGCTGGTACACTGGTGATGATTATAAAATTGATACTCCAGATCAAGAAAATTGAGGCAAAACGACCACACATCACGAGTTCATTTATTCTCGGTGTAACTGATACAGTGTAAACTTAATATTTAGCTGGTGCATTGGTGATGATTATAAAATTGATATAATTATCTAGGTCTATGTTACATCACGGAAGTGATCGTCTCATGTAGGACCTATGCCAGTTTTGCACCCGTAGCCTACTCAATATTTTGTTTTTGTACTTTTACCTTTGTGGCGAATAAAACGAAAGAAACGTATATATTTTAGTTTAACCATTACGAAGTTTATGCAGCTACCGATTCTACAAAATTCAGAGAAAATTTAGAATTAAAATTGTGAAAAAACGTGCTCATCACTAAAATAGTACCCTAATGGCTGTCCGGAATTTGGAAAGCCTCCCATATAAAAAAAATCGATTGTGCAGCACGATTGTTTTATATTGAAGCTCAGGAACTGTTATCTGAAAACAGAAATAACATTTAAAACTGTGTAGCCTGTTACATATAGAGCTATTTTAACCTTTAGTTATAATAGGTCGATTAGCTTTGCATCCTTTATTCGCGGGCGCTTATTTCCACTCTTGAAACTGCTGAACGAGGAGACGCCAAGACCAAAGAAGAGCATACAACGCCCCCTCCCCCCCCCCACAGACACTTTCGTTGGCATGTGGCTTGTAAAGCAATCATTTGCACTCTTATAACTGTGGATGCTTTGCACCCTTGAACTTCTTGTCATAGTTGTAAGAGTGTGATTTAAAACACAGTAGGCCTAGGCCTATAAAATAAATATATTAACGATAGCTATTTAACGTTTTGTAGAAAACAAAACCTTAGCTATCGAAGACTCGATCTATAGTCAACGTTTGGGATTGCTAACTCGGACTGCACTAGCAAATCTAGCTCTTAGGCCTATAATCTGAAGTTCCTAGGTTGTTAACTTCGACCTCGATCTGCGTTGTATAGACGGAAATTAAGCTACGCAGGAGAGGCACAATTAAAAGCGTTGTAGGTTAAGCTAAAACCTAGAATCAATGTTGCTCGCGATTTCAATTTATATTTTAGCAAGTCCGCACAGAAACTTTTTTAGCTCAATATTTTTTGCAAATTCGTGTCTTGTTGTCATGATCGATTGCTCTTTAAGGTCTTTTTGACAAGTCTCGTTGTGGTTTCAGTATGCGGCAGTCAACTTCGGTCATCGCTGGAGGCTGGTCATTAAACACGAGAGGATCAATTAAGGATACGGCAGACAACATTAATTTATATTGATCTATGGATAACAGCCATCTAAAATATGTCAGCATTTTTCCATACAAAATTCAACGAATCTTGAGGCGATATGCTTAATTTGTGACTTGTCTGTGCATTTCAGAAGTTCCATTGATCACAAGATTAATCATGCAATATAATCTGAATTTAAGTTTCATCTTCTGCTTAGATGTTCAGCGTATACAATTCAGTCTTTGAGGAGGAGTCCGATATAGGCCTAAATTAACAAATTTCATAAATGTTCGGTATATTTTCCCTTAACCGGTTAAATTTTCTTCAGGCCTAAAGATTCTTATAATAATCGCGTTTTCTTCAAATCACTTAACAGTTAGGCCTATTTGTGCAGCATACGGATAAAACTATAGGGTATATAGAGATCTAACAAGCTGTTCAAAGTCGCTGTATGTGCAAAATTATATATATGTCTAGCCTACCATGCATTAGCACAACAAACGTAGGCCTACTAACACGTCCGTTCCTCCTCTCCTCCCTTCCATGTTGTTCTGTTTTTCTGTCTATGTCTTTGATTGTCTTTATTACGAGTTTCAGTCGACGTGTAGGTCTATGTACCACATGGCTATATTATGTATTGAGTTGGAAATCATCCGATGAAGTGAGTTAACTGTGAACATGTTTTGACTCCTTGTAGATCTGTGATCTATCGAGGACGAGGAAAGACCACATTTTGTCACTCCCCCTCCCAAAAGCACCATCACGCCACTGTTGTCCGCGAATCACTCCACTGGCTCACGATACCTGAAAGAATATACAAATTCCTATCACTCACCTACAACACATTTCAATCCTCCCAAGTCTCCCAGTTTCGTCAGTTGTTCACGGTCCAACTATACTTCGCTCAACCCGCTCCTCAGCTTCCGCCCTAACAGTAGTCTACTTCTCCGCCATTCCGTCATCTCACCACTAAAATTCGCAAATCGCTCCATAGCCATAGCTGATCCGCCTCTATAAGCCTACTCTCGCCAATACTACGAAAATTATCTGATACATCCTGCGAACTCACAAAAACCTCACCTCCTGCTATCTCTCACTGAAAACTGAAAACACTGCTCTTTCACAAATTCTATCCCGATTCCTCCTCTTCCCATTACCTCCCTCGCCGTTTCAATTATAAACTCCATCCACCTTTACCGTCTTACTGTCTGCCTGCCTGACCCCCTGTGGATCTTGACCGGGAACCAACTTTGACCCTATACCTGCCTATCGATTTCGTTCTGGCTAAGCGCGTGTGAATAAGCTGGTTCCCGCGACTCCGCTTGTTCTGACGCTGCAGAGTCTCGTGATTATAGGCTACGATTAGGCCTACTATTGCCAAACCGTCATTCTGTATACGGGGTCCGATCATTTTTTCTGAAAATATGGAAATAGCCGACGGCTGTCTCTCCGAAAATATAACGCAGTGGATTTCCCAATGGTGATATAATTTTTCACTTTCGTCGGTAAATGCGGGGCACCGGTAACGGCGTAATTGGCATCCTCGGGTGTTTCCATTTATGGTTATAGGCCTAGTGCTACAAATGTAATTAATTAATTAATTAATTAATTAGTTAATTAATTAATTAATAATAAATATAGTGTAGCCTATAATTATGCCCTACGTCTAGGCTATGTTTACTATCTATCGTTTAAGTTATAACGACATGCGGAGTATCATAATTAGGGCCTGTTATAGGCCCTATCTAAACCTAACCTCTACAGCCATGCATGAATGCATACACGTGAATTGTGAATTGTATGCCGCATCGGCAGAGTGTGTGCTGTTTGCTGAAATGCACACACGAAATAAGGATCCAACAGATCTCGGAGGTCATTGATCACGCATATCTTCGACAGCAAAAGGTTTTAGATGGACCCAGAGGGGAATAGCATACAGGAAGAGCGAGAGTGCACCTTCGACTGACTGCTGCGCAGGAATTCATTCCATCACAATTCGGTTAGGTGCATAAGAGATCAAAGCCTACAGGCCTAATATAGACAAAACGAAGTAATGCTGACATCTGTGAAAATTAAATGCATGAAGGTTGCACACCTTCAGGTGCATCAAACGGGAGGAATAGGGCCTATAGGGCACAGCCCCTATAGATTATTTAAGTAAGAATGGGATATGCGTGTCACCAATTATAATTCTGGCATCGATTTAACTGTTTATATAATGTATGTATAGATCTAGACACTAAATTATAATAATTGGTAGGCGTGTGTGTGTATACCTTGAGCGCGTTACAAATTTAATAAATAAATAAATATATATCATATATATATATATACACTGTGAACGGGAAAAAACCAGACCTCTACAATTAATAGGGAAATAAACACCAAATATTGAAAATGTTATTTAGCCTTAAACAATTTTATTCCAAACTATAATCTCAGATAATAATTCGCTAATGCAGTTAAAAATTGACGTGACCGTGACGTTTCAGCAGGATGGTGCTCCAGCACACCGAGCTCGCGATACTGCTGAACTTCTTACAAACGAAACTCCAGATTTCATACCCCCTACACTTTGGCCTCCAAATAGCCCGGACCTTAATGCCGTGGACTACAAAATCTGGGGTGTGATGCAAGAAAAAGTTTACAAGACAAAGGTGCGCGATGTCGGAGAACTGCGTGAACGTATAACTCAGGCATGGGATGAATTTGATCAAGCTGTAATCGATTCAGCAATTAGTCAGTGGCGAGCGCGTCTTTGTTCGTGCGTTGAGGCCAAAGCAGGACATTTTGAACACACATTATAACTAAAAAAATAATAGTTATATGATTCATATCCTTTAAACTGAAGTTCCACCACGTTTTATTAAAATATGCAAATTATTACAAAAATTATCGTAGTAATAAGAGAGGTCTGGTTTTTTTCCGTTCACAGTGTATATATATATATATAATTTTAAATACTTCACAAAGTCGCTACCTATGCTATAGCCTCATTAAGCGTTAATGGTGGTGTTAAAGTTCGTAAAGATATATGAAGTGTTCTACTAGCAAATCTATAGGCCTAGCTTACAGCTTAGACATCTGGAAAAGTCACCACTGGTGGGCTCACGCAACACGTAGAGCCAAGTCAAGGGAATCCTATCAAAAACGTATGGGCATTGGATGTTAGTTAGCAACGCAAGCAAAATCAAACACAGTTATATGACGAACTTGTTTTGAGCAGCAGATTTGCACATATCCGAAAAAACAAGACTGTGCAAGTTTATATAATATGTTTATAGACCTACATCTAGCGAACCTAAAGTATAATCTGGTGCTGTAATTTATACAATATAATTTGTTGCTAAAAAGTTTAAATAATGACCCAAAGTAAAACTGAACGACACGCAGTCTTAGTTCCAACGTAGGCCTAAGATTAGCCTACTGTAATTAGGCCTACGACGGTTGTTTATGACAGTCAGTTGTAAGCCTGTAGGTGGGGCGAATTAAATGGCACTGTTAACGTCCCTCACCGATTTACCCAGATTTTGGTCGATGATTCGCCAGTGAGCTCGAACAACTTTTGACAATAGATGGCGTCAGCTCTAAACAATAAAAATAACAATTCAGTTCTACATAGCCTGTATATATAGAACTGAATTGTTATTTTTGATCGTAATAGACTTAAATTAAGACCAAATTCATAGTGTTTCGTGACGGTGATGCGTGATAATCTAGTCGTGTGCATGCTGAATTGGCAACCGAGAGGTCGGGTTCAAATCCCCGCTATAGGACAATATTTTGTTTTCAGGTTTCTGCGTCCCCTATCAAACTCAGCTATAACGAGTACACTGAGCGCTGTCCGTAGGAAGATGAGACGGCGAGAAAGAGGATTGACCATCCTCTCTCATTTGCCGAAATATGAAGTAGCTAAAGCGTACGTCATAGGCCTACTCATGCCTATGGCTGTCATTCAGATTAGCCTAATGGACTCTTCTTCTTATGATTATTATTCTTCTTCCTCCTTTTCATTTTCTTCCTCTTATTCCTCTTCTTTCACCTCCTCTTCTTCTACTTCTTCCTCTTCTTCTTCCCCCTCCTCCACCTCGTTCTCCTCCTCCTCTTCTTTTTCTGTTTCTTCTTCTGCAATTGTGTTCGATGTATACGTCCATCTCAATGGAAAGGTTCGTATACAGTTTGCATCCTTTGATGACCACCCGCTCTCTGTTTAACTGTGCATTTGGTAATCACTGTTCCAAGCATCTCTATGTATTTCGAAGCAACTGACGCTGCTGCCGTATTATTATTATACATGTATGTAGGACGTTTTGATGACGGGTGACATCAGAGATGAGCAGGAGGACGCTCTTCCATCACCATCATGTTATCCCGTGTCTCTCGCTTTGATTTCCTGGCGCAGTTGAAAGCAGGCAGGCCCTTCCCAGCTTAACCGTCAATAGGCCCTACCGTTTTTTCCAAATGTCGTTGAGAAAATCATTGAGCAAACATTTATAACTGGTGCCTCAACGACCATTACTACATAAAACGAACAGCTTGCATCGGATATTCTGCATGTTACGTTTCCACCGCCCAACTGGCGCATCAATTTGCAACGCCCCCGTGCAAGCCCTTATTTGACTATCAAAATTTATCCCATTATAGCTACAACAGGAAGAGGAATAAAAGTCTACTTCTACATTGCATCAGCAGCCGCAGTGTCAGCAAATGCAGCCTTTATAACTGGTCCGATCCACAACACAGACATAGCATGATTCCAGACTCTCATAAAAATGTAAATGAAGATTGCGTTGATCTCATTTTCCAAGCAACTGAAACTGGTTACAGTTCCGAACCATGGTCTAGTATACGAAGCACCTAGGCAGGCAGCATAAAAGCATGCTGATTACAAATGGTGAAATGGATAACGATACAAATATCATTGTACCCTGTGACACACAAGCTTTCTATTTTGCATATGTCTTTGCCAGAATTATCCTCGTGTTGACATGTATTCAGACATGCTATAAATGCAGAGTCACGAGCGAGCTGCGGGATGGTGGTAGGCCTATCTACTATATTTCACTGGAAAGGTAACGTCAGTGGATACAGCTTATATCTAGTGATAGCAACTCTTAATTTCGTTGACATCTACGTAGGAACCTACCAAAAAGAAGTAAATCGCATAAACTGTTAAGTATTTAAGCGCAGCGACGCTTTTTCTGTGCATGTAAAACTGAAAACCTTCAAAAGAGAGTAAGTAACATAATAACGAAAAGATTAAGTTGAGCCTCAATTATGGCGCTTTTTAGTTATAATTTTTTCATATGAATAATCCTTCTTACTATTCTCTATTCCGACTCTTCTCCAAGCAGGTCTCACACATAGTCCTACATAAGAAAATACTTATACTATATATGCCCACAAAGAAACAAGCACACGCACAAATACAAACACACACACACGCACACACATACATAATGAGGAATACTGAATTGTCACTCTCTGTCTCTGTCTCATGTACTGTATCTCTTTTTGCCCCTGTTTATCTCGATCAATATTTTATACTGTGGCTCAGCTGTCAGTCTATATGTCTACCTCTCTATCTGTCTGTCCATCTGTTCTGTATCCCTGTCATGAATGAACGTGGCTGAATGCTGTTGTCGCTGCACAGAAAAACGCGATAAGCTATCGAGTCAATCTGAAGCCTGGCCCCTCAGTATCCCCTCTACAGTCCCTCTATATCCCCTCTACAGCCCTCCATATCCGCGTTCGTCGTCTGTCGTGCCATTGTTGCAATCACATGTTCTACTCCCTCCCCCGTCAATGCAGAACCTCGTCATTTAGGTAGAATTCGAATTCACACGTCAAATGAGAATCGATTTTCTGCCAAGAATTTCCAGGGATTGCAGTGCTGTAATTACACCGTGAAATCACCGCTACATGCTGTGATGTATGCGGGTCGATATTGCTATCTATATAGACCAATATGCAGGCACAGGGGCTATCTTCTGATCACTTATTAGGTGTCATTTCGTGATACTGAACGCCTGGTTTGTGCCAAGCCGCCATATGACTTCTGTATAGCGAGGTTTAGCTAGAGTAGTCTGAGACCAAGTCTAGGCTATGCACACTATGAATATATTAAGCTATGTTTCGTCAAGCGATTGTAGCACAAAAGAATAGTACGAGAGAAATAATATTATTAAAGGAACAGCATATTCAGCATGCAGGACAGCAAGCCTGCCTGTGATGCTATACAATACAATGCAATACAATACAGTACATGTGTATTTAATATTGCCCTCCTTCCAAGGTTCAGAATTTTTGTACACACGACAATACAATAGGACACTGATGGCTCTGAGCAAATGTGCTCAAGTTCCTTGCACAGTGAACGCATGTAGGTCCTACTGTCCGCGTTACTGCAGGCCGAGCGCTCTGTCCAGTCGACAACTGTGCCCCACGTTATACATGTAGGCCTACTATAGTTTGACAGCATAATAAGAAATCAATCAATAATGATGATTGAAAATTCATATACAGAATTGGCAGCAGCGTTATTGTTGAAAGATTACTTCCGAAAACATTGCAGTGTTCTGGTCAACCAAAAGTCTTAACTGTTAGGTTTCTGCCTGAAGTAAGCTTATTGTACGGATTCAACATTACTAGACCTATAACAGATTTTGAAGATTTTAGATGGCTTGTGCTGTAAGTGTACTCAAAGGAGTTCAGCTCACTGTTGGCAGGGCTAACAGCTTCCATTCCATAAAAGGGGAAAGGTGTACAATTGGCACTAGCAAAACAGGTTCACTTCCATAGGCGTTATTTATGGGGTACGAGGTGTACCCGTACCCCACTTTTTGGACTAAGGGGTATCGTACCCCCACTCTTTGAACAATGCCAATCAATAGTGTATTATTGTGCCTTCCCAGAAATCGCATTCTCCGCCTTGCTTCGTGTATGGAAGAAATTGGTAACCCCCACTTTTTAGACCCATGTTCACTCCCTTGTAGCATTTGCTAGGGAAAGAATTAAATGATTTCTAAAACGTCACTCTCGTTTACAATAGAATACAGCTGTGATTCGATAATGTCCCTTCTTAAAAAGTTCATAAGTACACATGCATTAAAGTCTGGCGAACATTACCCAGGCAGCACACAAACGTTAATAAAACGTTGGCAAATGGTTGGCGGACACGTTCGTCTAACGTTTGAATAAAACGTTTATTAAACGTTGTTTTGGCAGTTGTTTAAACGTTGATAAAACGGTTACATGCAAACGTTAAATAAGCGTTATGCTAACCAAAATTAAACGTTATTTTAACGTTGATATAATGTTGATCTAACGTTGAAAAATGGTTATCGGACACGTTTTTCTAACGTTTGAATAAAGGTAGTTTGGCAGTTGTTTTAACGTTGATAAAACGATTACATGGAACGTTATTTTAACGTTGATATAATGTTTGATCTAACGTTGAAAAATGGTTATCGGACACGTTTTTCTAACGTTTGAATAAAGGTAGTTTGGCAGTTGTTTTAACGTTGATAAAACGATTACATGGAAACGTTATTTTAACGTTGATATAATGTTGATCCAACGTTGAAAATGGTTATCGGACACGTTTTTCTAACGTTTGAATAAAGGTAGTTTGGCAGTTGTTTTAACGTTGATAAAACGATTACATGGAACGTTATTTTAACGTTGATATTATGTTGATCCAACGTTGAAAAATGGTTATCGGACACGTTTTTCTAACGTTTGAATAAACGTAGTTTGGCAGTTGTTTTAACGTTGATAAAACGATTAGGCCTACATGGAAGTTATTTTAACGTTGATATTATGTATTATCCAACGTTGAAAAATGGTTATCGGACACGTTTTTCTAACGTTTGAATAAACGTAGTTTGGCAGTTGTTTTAACGTTGATAAAACGATTACATGGAAACGTTAAGGAAGCGTTATGTTAACCGAAATTAAACGTTATTTTAACGTTGATATAATGTTGATCCAACGTTGGAATATGGCTAGTGGACGTATTCCTAACGTTTGAATAAACGTTGGTTTGGCAGTTATTTTAACGTTGATAAAACGCTTACATGCAAAGGCTAATCAAAATTAAAACGTTATTTAAACATTTGTATAAAGTGATCCAACGTTGAAATATGGTTAGCAGACAAGTTTTTCTAACGTTTGAACAAATGTAGTTTTGGCAGTTGTTTAAACGTTGATAAAACGATTACATGCGAACAATAATAAAACGTTATGATAACCAAAATCACAATGTTTGCACAATGTTGATCCAATGTTTTTATTATGCCCACAATTTATCATGTGTACAAAACAGTAAAACTAAGCACGATGTAGGCCAAAAATTATAAAGCTTCATAAAGCCTAAAGTAATGTCATATGTTGCAGCTACTAGCAGAAACATCTTTTCATTATTTTACAGCAATCTGATAAACTGTCCAATTGTCCGAATCAACAGGAGCTGGTTCTGATGGACACCGACGCCTTTTTTTGCTCGCAACTTCTGGTCAATCTTTCAGATTGTTCTCAATTTCTGCACGAAAAGCATTTGCCGAAAGGGATTCATGCGAACAGCTCCTGTGATAAGATAACAATACACAATAATTAACAAAACTTTATACTCAAAGTCCCAATACATTGTGAGTTGCATTTGGGGACAGAATTACAACTTAAGCTCATATGCAGCAGTCCAAAACGTCAAACAACAACTTATTGAAAAATTAAATACAGAATAAATAATAAATGAATAGCAAGATCAATCATATCCTATTAAATTTTCATATTAAAAGTGATTGAAGAATTATTAAAGGTATCAAGTGAACCATCTACCATGCTCTTTCCTGGCTGCCCAATTTCAGAAAATTAATCTAATGAACAATGGAAGAGAGTATGAGAGATTCAGAGTCCACAAAGCCAAAAACTGAAAAGGTTTGTTAACAGTGTAATAAAAGTTTCAGGTTTTATTAAAGTTTCAGTTTCCATTTCAATCAATAGAAATAGCCTCATCTCAGTTTCTATTTCAGTTGCAGTTTAATTGAATATCTAAAGGAGTTTCAGTTTTCATCGAATTTCTATTTCAGTTTCTCACATTGTTAAGCAAAGCTATGAGCCAATGCGTGATATGAACATGTTCACACATGAAATTTCTTATGAAAAGCTTCTATTTATGAACATATTCATAATTTTATACGAACACACTTGCAACACTCATCTTTAAATAGGATAGCCTCAACTACTGAATAGTCAGCAAGGAAAATGATTTACTAAAGTCCTTCTACAACATGCAGATTAACTTAAAGAAAACACACAACTTTCCAATTGCTACTAGCTTTGTTTATCTTCCCAGCTATCAAATTATTAAAGTGTGTACATAACCCATGTAGACAAAACCATTTTCTGTAAGGTGGTGGCATTCAAGAACAAAGTCATGAAGTCCAAATTTTTTGGTTTACTTAAACCATAGCAGATACCAATAAAAAATGCCTTGTTGGCAAATGGCTCTATCTTCCCAAGTAAGGGACAAAACTGTCCATTCATGCTTTTGAACACAGGCACACCATCAAAATTTACTTGTAAATAAATTTCAGAAGCTTCTTTAACAAAGTCAGAACCTTGGTTGTGACTCAATCTCAATCGCTACACCAAAATGGTAATACTTTCCACCTGAAACATGCTGCACAAAAGGCTCTACTTCACGTGTGCATGCTGTTTTAAGGAGAGTGCGGGGATCTTTTGGTAACTCAGCATGTCGTTTCCTTAAAATATAAAGCAATGTTGCTAATGCATTCATTGGAACAGAGTGAGCAATTGCCCAGAATGACAACTCACTAGCTAAATCATCATAATTGGGGCAGTCATCCTCACTTTCGCTGTCTGCGAGTAATGATATACAAGTTCTTCAATCTCCTTATCCAAGTCATGACATTTTGTATGGTGATAATTTCAACTGTGTCACTATCTGATTCTGAAAGTACCATTGTGCATTTCCCTAAAACAAATTTCTAGAATGTCTGACTTTCTGTAGAATTGGCCCAAAGTTCAATAATAAACCCTCGATTCAGATGGTTTGAGTATGCTTCAAATGCTGGAGAATGTTCTCCTTCGGCTGAAGGAGAACATGGTTCAGCAGAAACGACTTCCTCTGCAGCTTTCCACTCCACACTGATATCTGCCAATACGCTTTCCACAGCCGCAGGAATGTTAGGGCGCCAAGTCCTATAAGATGACATAATGTAATACCATATAATTCTGTTCCAGATGTCAAGGGTAATTCGGTCCGGAAACAAACACCACTACACAGCAATCGAGTGACATTGTATCTGATCTACAATGAACAATCATTGAGCAACTTGTTAATTTTCTACATTATTTATGCATTTTGTTTTCATTCTCCTAGAAGAGCAATATAGGTGGCAGTGAACGCTAGTAAAAAGTGTGGGTCAAGGACAAGGCAACTAATGCAGCTTCGAAGACAATGGAATCTGGGGACCATCACAAGCTCCCTAGGCCAAGATGTAGGACACTGTAGGCAGAGAATCCAATGACTTCAATAATTTGAAGCATATGATATTGTCCTTTAAATTTAAAATCGACTGAAATTACTTAAAGAAAATTTGGCAATTTATTGTTTAGTCATCCCAAATTATCAGCAAACTTGCGCTAACGGGGTCCCTAATTTTGTAACCTGGCTATATTCGAAATTCAAGGTGACTATGTATATCAAGAGGTCTCATCGTAACACTAATAGGCCTAGTTTAATTAAACAAGATCAACAAATATTCACAGACTAATAAGATTAGTTTAATTAAAAAATTTACCAACCAATCTTAAGACTATATAAAAGTCACATAGTAAAAACATTAAGAAAGTAAACAATTTTAAGCTAAATTTAAAGCTGAAATGTTCAAGTTAAGTGTTCAAAGGAAATGTTAAAGTGAGTTCTGAACAGCAATAATTTAATAATCACAATTTTCTACTGTGGTTAACAGTGCAATGCGTGTAGTTACCCTGTTCGTGTTATCTTCTTCTTCTTTAAGTTCTCTGCTCTTCGGAAGGTTTCCACTTCCAATGATGCCATTCCTCTCTTCGCTGTACTGTTCCTGTTATAGCAAGGTGAAAAGAAAGCTTAACTCTTTTAAAGCTGTGCATGTTTCGAGTCTATACGTCTGTTTAAATAGTCAGAACCATTGTCTCAAAAACTATTCTTATTAGTCTCATTGGTGCTATTTTCATTATTAGCATCTTTGAAGCACGTGTAAACCCTTCTTCCATTTAACTAGGCTTATTAGTGTCAGTATGTGACCTCTTGTAATACAGAGTCCCCTTGAATTTGGGTCTGTAAGGATGTATCTAATTAATATTAGGGACCCCGATAGTGCAAGTTTGCCAAATTATCTATGCAATATGACAGATCTATCGTTTTGGCGCTGAAAATTAAAATACAGATGCACCTTAATGAATTTGTCTACAATGCATTACTAATAGCAAAGTTCGAAGAGAAATTCTTTAACATGCCATATTTCATACAACAAACCACTGTTGAAAATGTTATGCAGCTTAAACATGTCAACCAGAAGTTCAAGTCATGTTAACACCAGATTTTAACATCTGGACTTAAACCGCTATATCATCTAATCTTACTGCACATTTGTCAGTATGAATTTAATAAACCAATATTGTTAGTATTAGTACTAAGTGTGAACCGTGAACGTAAAAATTAAGTTTGTACCGTCAACGATAAATTACCGAACTTAGTTAATTTCCACTTCATAAAAACAATATGTGCTAAAAAAAACAAATACAACTTCAAGAAATGTATACAATTATTTAAAAAGTACATTTGTTAACAAAAACACGCAATTTAGCTTTGAAAATAAAGAAAAACCTTTTCTACCGACACGAAACTGTTGAAACGACTCCCCACGTGTTTGTCTTTGTTCCAAAGAAGGACGAGATATCGACGAACCCCCTCCCATGAACTTTGATTTTCCGGATATCCATGATGGCGGTCACCAACAGTTTTATAGCGCTATGACTAAATGTTTCGTAGCGTGTTGATACTTTCATAATTTCATTCTACTGCTACGTACTTTCGCTCAATTATACATACTATTTCTATGACCAGTAAATATAAAAAAGCAGAATTACTTTAAAACCTTAGTGTACTTTATTATTTTTATTTTTACGTCCATGAATAGGCCAAAGATCTCAGAGTCAGTGACTCCAAGATCTTTGATTAGGCCAAAGGTTTATAATTAAAAGTAAGTAAGTATATTCTTTATTTGACCAGTTGACATAACGCACTCTGGTTGTATATTATACGGCAAAGGGTTTCGCGTTGTGCATGGAGGTTGGAGCAGCAATTTTAAAGGTGCAGAAATTCGACTTTTGAATACATGTTTTTAAAGTTCTCAACATCATGTGTTCATAAGTTTAGCCTAACTGTGCAAAGCTAAGAATATCGTTGAAGTTAAAAATGTTTACGACGAATAAACGAAACGGAAAGTGGTATTGATATCCATTTATAATTAGGCTAAAAGACGAACATGTCCGCTAACCATTTACCTATGTTTTATTAACGTGTGTGTGCTGCCTAGGTATTTTAGGCCTATCAGAAATCATACGATCGACGCCGATTAGGCCTGTTGACGCAGCGGTTCGTAAACTTTTCTGGGTCGCGACCCACTTGTGAATATCTTGGCAATCTAAATACCCACTGTGTAAAATTAAGCATTGTGTACTAAAATTTGCTTCGTAAATTAGTATTGAAATATGCGGATTTACGTACAGCGCTTGGAAGTTTAGGCCTAAAGCATTAAAAGGAAATTTAGGTAAAAACAGTTTATAATTTATTACAATCCAGCTAGTTATAATCCAATCATAGCCAAAAGTTGTTGCTGCAAAAAATAAATGTTTCTCTAAAAAATTTGGCGACCCAATTGCCAGAGCTTGGCGACCCACTTTTAGGTCGCGACCCACAGTTTGGAAAACTCTGCGTTTATTTTACCCGACTTGTTTTCGTCGTTATCAAGAAAAGAAACTGTGTGCAATTGTTTAAGTCTTGCAACTTTTAAGATTTTATGTTCATCCGGTAGCCTACTTACCGGTAGGCCTACAAAACGCCATTGATTTATGTGCAAATAATCGTCTAGATATATGGAATGACCGATAATTTGGTTGAAACACTTAAATAACGTTGGGAAAACTCTTATCGGGTAACGTTTATTAGCCTACTATACGTTTCCATAACGTTACGAAAACGTTTGTCAACTTGGATCGAGTAAATCGTCTTAATGCCAGAGAATCTTTAATATTCACGCGCTATTATGTTCAATTGGTATAAGAACGCCGTTGATTTATGTGCAAACAATTCGTCTATGTACAATGAACGATAATTTGGTTGAAACGCTTAAGTAACGTTAGAAAAACTCTTCTCGGAAAACGTTTCTTACTTCACGTTACCACAACGTTATAAAAACGCTTGTAACTTGGAACATGAATAAATCCTACCAATGCTAGGGAAGCTTCAAGTACGCCCTATTTATGTTCATCTGGTGCAAAACGCCATTGATTTACATACAAACAATTCGTGTATATATAGAATGAACGAGAATTTGCTTGAAACGTTAAAGTAACGTTAGAAAAACTCTTATCGGATAACGTCTACTAATGCACGTTTCCACAACGTTATAAAAACGTTCATAACTTCCATCATGAATAAATCGTCCCAATGCTAGAGAAGCTTCATGTTCGCGAGATTTATGTTTACCTGGTGTAAAATGTCATTGATTTACATACAAAGAAATCGTCTGAATATAGAATGAACGAGAATTTGGATGAAACGTTACAGTAACGTTAGAAAAACTCTTGTCGGATAACGACTATTAATTAACGTTTCCACAACGTTATAAAAACGCTTGTAACTTGGAACATGAATAAATCCTACCAATGCTAGGGAAGCTTCAAGTACGCCCTATTTATGTTCATCTGGTGCAAAACGCCATTGATTTACATACAAACAATTCGTGTATATATAGAATGAACGAGAATTTGCTTGAAACGTTAAAGTAACGTTAGAAAAACTCTTGTCGGATAACGACTATTAATTAACGTTGCCACAACGTTATAAATACGTTTGTAACTTGGAACATGAATAAATCGTCCCAATGCTAGAGAAGCTTCAAGTACGCCCTATTTATGCTCACCTGGTTCAAAACGCCATTGATTTACATGCAAGCAATTCGTCTACATATAGAATTAACGAGAATTTGGTTGAAACGTTAAAGCAACGTTAGAAAAACTCTTGTCGGATAACGACTATTAATTAACGTTTCCACAACGTTATAAAAACGTTTGTAACTTGGAACATGAATAAATCGTCCCAATGCTAGCGAAGCTTCAAGTGCGCCCTATTTATGCTCACCTGGTTCAAAACGCCATTGATTTACATGCAAGCAATTCGTCTACATGTAGATTTAACGAGAATTTGGATGAACGTTAAAGTAACGTTAGAAAAACTCTTGTCGGATAACGTCTATTAATTAACGTTTCCACAACGTTATAAAAACGTTTGTAGGCCTAACTTTGATTAACATGAATAAATCGTCCCAATGCTAGAGAAGCTTCAAGTACGCCCTATTTATGCTCACCTGGTTCAAAACGCCATTGATTTACATACAAACAATTCGTGAATATATAGAATGAACGAGAATTTGGTTGAAACGTTAAAGTAACGTTAAAAAACTCTTGTCGGATAACGACTATTAATTAACGTTGCCACAACGTTATAAAAACGTTTGTAACTTGGAACATGAATAAATCGTCCCAATGCTAGAGAAGCTTCATGCACGCGCTATTGATGTTCATCTGGTGCAAACGCCATTGATTTACATGCAAAGAATTCGTCTACATATAGAATTAACGAGAATTTGGTTGAAACGTTAAAGTAACGTTAGAAAAACTCTTGTCGGATAACGTCTATTAATTCACGTTTCCACAACGTTATAAAAACGTTTGTAACTTGGAACATGAATAAATCGTCCCAAAGCTAGAGAAGCTTCATGTACGCGCTATTTATGTTCATCTGGTACAAAAAGCCGTTGACTTACGTGCAAACAATTCGTGGACATAGCATAATGTCATGTATTTCTGAAACGTTTTTGGAACGTTACGGAAACTTGCGAGGGCTAACCGATTGCCTACACACGTTTCCGGAACGTTACCGAAACGTTTGTGCATTGGTGCTTAAATAAATCAGCCTTACGTCAAAGAGGCTTGTATTGAAGCGTTGCTGTTTTCACCTTGAACAAAATTCAGCCAATCTTGGTGCAAAAAACTTGTCTACAGCGTCAATTGAGATTTTTGTGCAAACGTTTTATCAACGTTAGGAAAACATTTGTAACGTAACCCATTAATTGCTAACGTTTCTGCAACGTTACCGAGACGTTTAGATTCTAACGTCAACCATTATACAACGTTTCTAACTAAAACAAAACGTTGAATAAACGTTTGCGTGCTGCCTGGGTAATAACCGTAAACAGACTGGAAGAAGTAAGTAGGCCTCCAGTTTAGACCGAAAGAAAGTCTCGGTAGGAGAGTTGCAAACATGACGAGACCGACCAGACAGATGGAGATACCAGCAACTGTGAATGAACTCCGGCCAAAGACAAGACGTGTACCAAGAACAACACACTATCTGGCTGATGTTGATCCCTTCTAATGTACAGGAGATGATTGTCATTGAATAGAGCTACAGAGTAACCACATGAGATCAGCAGATCGCGAATAATTTGCTTCACAGACAGGAAACCAGTGTAGAGAACGAATAGCGTGTGTGATATGGTCCAGATACGAAGTTCAAAACAGTCTTGCAACCCGATGCATTATTCCGGTTAGAGGAAGCAGCTTGGAATCAGAGAAACCAAGGAGTATAGAGTTGCAGTAGCCAATAAGTCTCATCAGGCTATGGATGTACAGTGTCATTCAGACTAATTGTTGAATAACTTGCAAGCAACCAGTAAACAGCCCAAATATTTAAGCTAATCTGCATAACTTATTTTTTGTTCTACTGACAGTATAATGTTAGGCCTATTACACATTACGAAACAATTATCAAATCCTTATAACTCGAGATTTAGTTTCACATTCATAATTCCCAGTTCAACGAAACAAATACCAAACATAGCTTGAAGATCACACAGAACTGCCAATACTAAAATAACTGGGATTGTAATTGGAAATTTATATAGCGCCTTCAAGAAAAAATAGCCAGAGGCACTCTTTGCCCTAGACTGTATGACGTTAAATGTTATTAGGAATAGAATTCTTCAGTATTACATACAAACAATGCCCAGAAAACTAGAAGAGTAAAGAGTGGCTGGCCCACGCACACACGTAGAGCTCAAGCAACTGATTTCCATCCATAGTTGACACTTCTTTCCTCTTTCCTTCCTTCCTTCCTTCCTTCCACCTTTCCTTCCTTCCATTCTTCCTTCCTTCCACCCTTCTTCTTCCGTTCATCCAGCTGTTTTTCCTTTCATTCGCCCGGCCATCTCGTAAGCTGCGCACGTTTTCTGTTTAGGTGAGTGTTTTACTGAGACATGCGCCTTGACGACCGTACTTCTTTGCAACGTACTCAGAAATCCCCACTAAACTCGTTTCACTGATAAGAATTCAATTTCTTTGGCGTCCTACCAGCAATCAAAAAATTCTTTTCCCGTTCATCCGTCTGCTTGGCAGCGTCTGTCTACTTCTTGTCTCACTCCATTGCGATGGCTACTTCTCTCCTTGTCTCACTTCGTTCCGATGGCTATACTCGAGTTTCCTAGCGGACTGGTCTTCTGTATTTTGAACTGATTTCTTTCTATGCGCCTTCGATTGCTGCCTTGTGCATTAGACAACAACGCGATAGAAGTTACTAATTGCAAGTATAGGCCTAATTATTACGATTCGTAATACATGCACATTTCTACAACAGGCGAATGGGTAGTCCGCTACTTTCTTTCTGTTTTTTTTAGTGTAGATGTCTTTCCTCAATCACAGTCTACAGAGGCCTGTGCACCTGTTTCTGCCAACAAACTGTCATCATTTAAAAGAGTGAATGAGCGAGCGGGCGATTGAGCGAGCGAGTGAGACAGCCACTCACACAGACAGCCAGCCAGCTGTAAAGTCAGTCAGTCGGTCAAGCCAGTGAGTCAGTGAATGAGTGAGTCAGTCAATCAGTCAGCCAAAAAGTCAGTCAGCCGAAAAGTCATCAAGCCAGCCAGCCAGTCAATCAGTCTGACATGTATCGCTTCCACTACAAAGTATTACCGTCATCCATGGATACTTACTTTGTTAGTGGTGCTACGTATCATAAATATCAGACGCGTAATACACTACAATATCGCCCTGAGTTTGCTCGTATCAATGTTAAATGGTTCTCAATTAAATGTCAGGGCCCCAGAATATGGAATGCTCTGCCCATTTAAATCACTTTTAAGGTCCTATCTGATAAATCAATCTGCCACACCTATTAGTTGAAATTGAGTGATCAGAGTGATAATTTGGGTTCCGAATCCTTTGTTCTGGCGGCAGCAAGTAGGCCCATAGGTTTTCCTATAATTTCTTGTCAATTCTAGTGAAAATTTGTGTCCTTGCTTGCTGTTATTAGTTAGATTTAAGCTTCAGTTTATCTTTATTTCGATTTTAATAATTTGTTGTTCTTTTGGTGAGCTCTGAAACTTTTTACATTAGTTTATTGTGATATAATGTCATCTGTACGTCCGTTTCTGCCTGTGATTCTCGGTTGCCCTATATGTATCGGGCCTTTGGGGCATCCTGTTAAAACACCCACGTTATAATAATTTGTCAGTTTGTTTGTACTTCTCTGGTTGTTCTAATAAATGGATTTTGATTGATTTTTGATTGATTTTGGCATACACTGCCTGGTGTCCGTCTGTTTTTCTATTTGCCTGTCGATGTGTCATTCGCCAAATCTGCCCTGGCTGTGACCATGACCGTTTCCATTCCCTGGCAAGTGCGCCAAAGAGCCGCTGCAGGGCAAGTGCACCGTCGCAATAAAGATGGACTGAGGCGCCATATAAATCACAATTGCGTCGATGGATGGTAACTCTGATGTAATCACAACCGCTGACAGCGTATCTGGTGCAGCGGTCTGTCTGGTAACGCCACTACCTCAACCAACCGATTACAGGCGCAACACGTGACATCAAATCTGACACGGGTCACTCGGTACGTAGCACAGCTGCAGAGAAAGAACTTGATCGACAAAAAAGATTCATCCGGTCTATCCTTATGCGTGTGTGTGTTTGCATATTATACAAATGCACAGAGACTATACACATAGGCCCTACGCATATAAATACGCAGTCTTGTTGTCAAGACCTTAAACCTCAAGACCAAGACCAAGACCAAGACCTTGAACCTCAAGACCAAGACCAAGACCAAGACCTTGAACCTCGAGACCAAGACCAAGACCAAGACCTTGAACCTCGAGACCAAGACCAAGACCAAGACCTTGAACCTCAAGACCAAGACCAAGACCAAGACCCACAAAATCGAAATCAGGTCAAGACTTCTAAAAATTGTCAAGTCGGAATATTCGCTATTTTAATGAAAACATGAGTCTTTTATTTTATTCAAGCAAATTAACTTTAAATGCAAACTGCAGAGAAATCCGAATTTGTATTCAAAAGTCCTTCATGCAAACTCTTATACCAAATGCCTTTTGTATTTTATAAAAACCAATTCGCTCAGAATTTTCTGACCAAGACGTGCCTGGTGGGCCTCATAAAAATTCCGCCATGTGAAAAAATACGTTCTACAGGTGCTGAAGTCGCTGACACACACAGAGTAGCTTTTCAAGCACTGGATGTAAATGTACAGATAGTGAGTCCTTTTGAAATCTTCCCATGGTTTATCATACCGTCTGATACAGAATAACTGTTGCTGCTGCCAATGGGTTTTCCTGACCAACATGACTTGTATCCATCCATAGATATTGGTCGTATGATGCAAGCAGGCTTGATACAGAATTCTTGAGTTCTGTTAAATGACTGTTCATATTAACAGCCGGTCTTGGTCTTGGTCTTGCGAGACCAAGACCAAGACTTTGAACCTCAAGACCAAGACCAAGACCTTGAACCTCAAGACCAAGACCAAGACCAAGACCTTGAACCTCAAGACCAAGACCAAGACCAAGACTTTTAAAAACGAACTCGAGTGCACTCGAGACCAAGACCTTGGTCTCGAGGACAACAAGACTGTAAATACGTACTTATACATGCACATGCATAATATAAACATGTTTCTTCATTGAAGTATATATACTCGTAGGCCTATAGATGTACGTCTTATAGACTCGTACATCATTTATAAAAAGATCTTATGTGCTCTGTGTATTTTATACCTGGGTGTAGGCCACTATATCTAGTCTGTCTGTCTAGTCTGCGGCCATTGATTCGTGTCTGCTTTTCACCGTTGAACAAGCGAGTGATCATTTGACAAATTGTCTGATCGCTTGGTCGACCACTGAATGATTAATTGATTCGCGGAAGGGCTCTAAAGACCTTTGAAGCTCCAGATAGGCTACGCGCCCGCGTATGTTGTTGCTAACGCGTTTCGGTATTTTTGGAAATATTCTGAGTTTAGAGTATGATTGTATATTGTACAAAACATTTCTGTCAGTTGACCAGGAATCTGACGCTTATTCGGTGCATGCATTTTGGAATTCGGACAACCACGTTCAGTGGCCCCACTGAGGCCCATAGCAGTCCACTAATTGCCAATATTGGCACAGTACAGGCCTATAGGCCTATACCATGGGCCCAGTGAACATAGATGTATGACAAGAACGTTCAAGAAGATCGAATGAAGAAGAACAAACTGACGGCGGATCGTAGTCGTAATCGCAAACTCCAAATTATATTGCGTCACTTCAAAGCCAAGCGCAGTTTATTCACGAGCGCTGAGCTTATTCACCCTCCAGAATTTGAAGTTAGGTGCGAAGTAATACTAATTTAGGCAGGGTGTGAAATACGAAAAAATAGTTAGACTGTGCTATGTTTATGAAACGCAATTGTCCCTTTACCTCCCTCACATGAAGCGCCGTTGTACATGTAAATGCCGTTTAGAAAATTTGAGAATTCTTTTTCACCCCTAGCCAATCACACAAGCCATAGACTTTCCATTCCAAAATTAAAGTCTTGCTTCTTCAAGAATTCCTACCCTAACCAATCCGATCTCTGGCAACAGGACTCGGACCTCCACAGGACATCGATATCTGGACAACCCCTCTGATACGATGCAGCGCTCGTGAATAAGCTGGTGCCCTGTGCTTAGCTTAGAGAATAGCGCTTCAGAAATTTGGAGTTTACGAATACGAAGACAATGACATTTGTAGATCGTTGAAATTGGGATATATAATTATGTTTGTGCTCTGCATATATACGTAGAATTAGATGCATGCAGTTGCTGATGCTGTTATAATGGCCGATATTGCCGTAAGGTGTCGTTAAACTGAACAATAAAAAAAGAATTAGACGCAATGTTTCTGATATAATTTATGTGTCTTCTAGAACGTCGTCGGCAAATTACTGTGAAAATTTCTCTCGTCTGAATTCATTTGATGTGTCCTAGATTGCTGCCGGCATCGAACATGTTCTTCCATTTCTTGAAATTTCTTGAAAGATTGGTTCAAATGGAAATATATACCCTGATTATCTAAAGGCACATATATATATTTATATATAATATATATTACATATATAGAGAGACCTCGTAAAAACTTAGACATATATAGTATAGGCTCTATATATATGATTAACACTTTAACGACGAGAATGTAGTTAAGTGACCAGTCTTGTTGCCCTCGAGACCAAGGTCTTGGTCTCGAGTACACTCGAGTTCGTTTTTAAAAGTCTTGGTCTTGGTCTTGGTCTTGAGACCAAAGGTCTTGGTCTTGGTCTTGAGACCAAAGGTCTTGGTCTTGGTCTTGAGGTTCAAGGTCTTGGTCTTGGTCTTGAGGTTCAAGGTCTTGGTATTGGTCTCGCAAGACCAAGACCAAGACCGGCTGTCAATATGAACAGCCATTTAACAGAACTCAAGAATTCTGTATCAAGCCTGCTTGCATCATACGACCAATATCTCTGGATGGATACAAGTCTTGTTGGTCAGGAAAACCCATTGACAGCAGCAACAGTTATTCTGTATCAGACGGTATGATAAACCATGGGAAGATTTAAAAATGACTCACTATCTGTACATTTACATCCAGTGCTTGAAAAGCTACTCTGTGTGTGTCAGCAACTTCAGCACCTGTAGAACGTATTTTTCACATGGCGGAATTTTATGAGGCCCACCAGGCACGTCTTGGTCAGAAAATTCTGAGCGAATGGGTTTTTATAAAATACAAGAGGCATTTGGAATAATAGTTTGCATGAAGGACTTTTGAATACAAATTCGGATTTCTCTGCAGTTTGCATTTAAAGTTAATTTGCTTGAATAAAATAAAAGACTCATGTTTTCATTAAAATAGCGAATATTCCGACTTGACAATTTTTAGAAGTCTTGACCTGATTGCGATTTTTTGTGTCTTGGTCTTGGTCTCGAGGTTCAAGGTCTTGGTCTTGGTCTTGGTCTTGAGGTTCAAGGTCTTGGTCTTGGTCTTGGTCTTGAGGTTTAAGGTCTTGACAACAAGACTGTAAGTGACTGGGAAACCACTGCAGCTCGTCGTTAAAAGTGCTAAACATACATGTACAGCCTAGGTTAGACAGACATAATTATATAATATATATAATTATATATCCCATATAGCAACGATTGATACTGTATACCCGGTACGGTTGCGTATGGAGCTTGAGGTCAGACCTGCTTAAATCGTTACCTCCATTCCACTTTAGCAGCTCGAGCACCTATAAATTATAAAACCTACGTAGCTACTGTATTCCGACTGCCTTTAATTAAAGTGGTAGTCACTGCTGAATCGATGGCTTTTTGCGGTCGTGTATACATACATACGGTCGTTCCAGAAAAACTTACATTTAGGTTACGTGTACCCGATTGCTGTTGAGTTAAAGCTTAAGCTGTCTCGTTGACAGCTTAAGCTTCACGTCAGTAAATAAACTGAAGTTAGCAGTCTCGGTTTCGACGGCTCTACCTCAGTATAGACTGGAAACGTATACAGGTCAAGTCGCCTCGGTCTCGTCTTCGGCAGATTGGTCGATGTCTCGGGTTTCTGAATAAATGCGATGTCTCGATCTCGTCGAGGTCTCGCCTGCTGTGGTCTCGAGGAGGGCAAGTCACGAGACTCAACGTGTGCGATGGGATCAAAAAATGGCAGTTGGGGCCTGCTGCACATTGGTACTAAGTAGTTTAATAATTAAATCATTCCGTCTAAAAATTTACGCCCCCCTCCTCTTGAGTTGGGCCCTGTTCCATGGCACCGTTGGATTACCTCTCGCTACGGCACTGGTACTACAACACGTAGGCCTGGCCTATAGAATATATCGCAGCTTACGTTGCGACTTAGGGGCCTACACTTGCAGTTGACTTATCCAGCATAGGCTGCCTCTATTTCAGTTGACTGACGTTCTGGGTATTGGCCTGACTGCAGTTTCGGTGTAGTGCGCCATCGGTTGAAGCTTAATTAGTGCACTTTACACCGGCGCTACAGAATTTGCCAGTTAATTAAGTAGGCTAATATGTATGCCCATAAATAAATTTACCACTTAGGCCTACAGTGCTAAGAGAAGATGGTTAATTTATCAGCGCTTATCCGTGCATTTCAAATCAGCGCCTCATTTCCACTAGGCCTATATAATAGAAAATTTCTATTTCCGCAGCAGCATTCGACCTATAAGTAACGTAATAGTCTTGCAGTGGCTCTCATCGGTGCGTTGACAGTATACCCGTGATCGATCGAGTCAGTCGATCAAGTCGATCGAAACTCGGCCAAGTCGAGTCGGTCGAAAAATCTTCGACTCGATCGACTTGCAAGTCGAGTCGATCATATGTTTTGACAAGTCGAGTCGATCGTTGTTTCCTCGACTCGACTCGACTATGAAATATTTTCATACTATATTTTGCGGCTACTTCACAAAATGACCCACATGATGTGATAACGTAGGCCTAATGCTTTGTAAACGCATAACTACCGTATTAACCTGATTTGAAGTTCAGTGCAAATTATGAGCCATTTGGTGATTCCGTATAGTGGAAGCTGCAGATACTTTTTTTCACAGTTTTACGGTGAAAATGGAAAGATTAAGATGCGTTAAAAATGCGCTAGTTTCAGGAAATGTCAGCTCTGTAGTCAGTTACAAAGACGATCTCAAAACGTTCGAATGTCTGTATGTTAGGACGGGACTGAATACTTCGACTTTGGCCAAGAGCATACAGTGGCTCGGAAAGTGTTTAAAAGTTGCGTGTGCTAACCTCAGCCAAGTATGCTACAGACCTAAGATGAATAGAATTATACATTGTATCCGATATAACCAATAAAAATATTTTGTCATTTTTACGATCAGAGGAAAAGTTTATTATACTTGGCCTACATATTCATGAAATGAAACGGGTCTCTAGCACAATAAGTCAATAACTACTTTGGCAAGCATCAAATAGGCCTACAAAGCGCCAGCCAAAAGTTGTGTGAGCATGCTTCTGCCTCGGCGCTATAGAGCCAAACTTGTGTGAGCATTAGCACCTTTGGCCCCATGGCTCCCGGGCCTCTGGCCAAAAGATACAGTCCAAGTCGACAAAGTCAGCCCTGCCAACAGTGAGCTGAACTCCTTTAAGTCGATCGTTTATTTTTCAAGTCGATCGAGTCGACGAGAGGTCGACTAGTCGACAAAGTCGATCGAGTCGATCGTCGGCCGAGCCAAGTCGATCGTAGCAGTTCGACTCGATCGATCACGGGGTATAGTAAGCCTAGAAGAAAACTGAATGAAAACCAGCCGATGGAGATTTCTTACTTACTTAGTTGACAGCGCGCAACCATTGCACATGACTACTTTTATATTAGCCTATTATATAATGAGCTTTAGTACGCCGTAGCTTATTACTGTGCCAGAATAATAATTATAATAATAATAATATCTTCTGTTTACTCTGGCTTGTGGATCTTGAGATCAAGCGTGTTCATGAATACACACACATGTAATTATTGATTTCCACAGATAGGGCCTATGCCCTTGGCATAGTACCAACATGTCTTCTGTGGAATAGGTTCAATGCCATAGAAGGTACTAATGTCATGTTGGTACTAATTTCTTCAGCTGTCGCAGTAGTAGACTAGGGCCTATACTACCAACAGTTCTACCTATTCACTTCTGTTTACAGATTACTCTGTTGGTTGAATACTGTCATAGACCCATGAAAGGCTTAAGAAAAAGCCTACTACTTTGTGTAGTAAGCCCTAGTATCATAATCGCAAACTCCAAATTGCTAAAGCACTACTCTCAAGCTAAGCGCAGGGCATCAGCTTATTCACGAGTGCCAGTATCATTGCAGCCTCTTTGTATGGAACCTTGTGCTATAGTAGGCCTAGTATTAACTGCGTTGCTAACTACTTTGCAAGTAATTAGGATACAAAATAATATAACTGCATTCTAAGTACAGCAATAACTGGCTACCAAACACATTATACAATTATTTAAACAATTATAAATAAACTCACTGCGAAACTTCCTAAACTGGAAGTCAGCATAGGGCTGCATTAAAACATTAAAAAACCGTTGATTGCTGACAGTAAGACACACTTTCAGGATTGCAAACTGATATCGGTCTCATACTGGACTGTTAGATGAAATTCTCAGTCCTCGCCTCGTTCTCGGCCGAAGGTTCTTGTGATCTTCTCTGAGCAAGAATGATCTAATCCTCTGTCCATCCGAGAATTTCACCGAACAGTCCAATATGAACAATATGAGACCGAGATCGAGACGTCTGAGTTCTTCAAAGTGTATTTTACTGTCAGCAGCCTGGATCGATTAAATATTCTCTTTTGCCAATAAAATAAAAGCCAAATGGTACCAACAGTTTAGTTTGTCTAAAATATATATTAGCGCTATAATATTTAGAATTTAAACTTTAATTGTTGAACTTGTTAACAATCTAAAAATTACAAAATTAAAATGAAAAATAATTTGATTTATGTCATGGGGGTCCGAACAGTGTTTATAGGCCTAACTCTGCGCAGGGCCCGAAATATCCAAAGGCTGACATTTCAAGTCACAATGTGGCACTTTACTCACAATAACATCAAGCGCCACAAACTACAGATAGGGGCCTATAATACAATACAGTTTTTACGACATTGTAAAGAACATTCTTTGAAATCTCAAGCACAATAATAATGCAATAAATAATATTATTGTCGAAGCTTGTGAGGTTGTCAAATAGAAGGAAGTCGCATTGAAATGCAGTTATGCAGCAGATCCTCGAGGAAGACAAGCGAGTGGGTGTTGGAGATCGTTGGAGTAGAAATAATTAGTCTCCTTGGATTGATCAAGCAGAAGAAGCTTCATAGTTATTTCGGGCATGTGTTGGAGCTCTTGGAGATTGTCTGGAGAAGAAGATACTCCAAGCACAATCCCTGGATTAAGAGCTCAGGGAAGACCTAAAATTGGATGGATTGATAACTTAAAGTCGGTCTCATATTGTTCATATTGAACTGTTCGCCCAATTATCGAAAGAGACAGGAAATAAAAGTGGGTGGAATAAAATTGTCCATGCTGGTGCCAATCGTCGGATTGAGGACGATAAAGACTAGAAAAATAAGCAATGACCCTACAAATTAGACTTCATTTTAATCCCACTTCCTCCTTACCCTCCACTCCCTCTCTTCCTCCTTACCCTCCATTCGCTCTCTTCCTCCTTACCCTCCATTCCCTCTCTTCCTCCTTACCCTCCATTCGCTCTCTTCCTCCTTACCCTCCATTCCCTCTCTTCCTCCTTACCCTCCATTCCCTCTCTTCCTCCTTACCCTCCATTCGCTCTTTCTCCTACCCTCCATTCCCTCTCTTCCTCCTTACCCTCCATTCCCTCTCTTCCTCCTAACCCTCCATTCCCTCTCTTCCTCCTTACCCTCCATTCGCTCTCTTCCTCCTTACCCTCCATTCCCTCTCTTCCTCCTTACCCTCCATTCCCTCTCTTCCTCCTAACCCTCCATTCCTGCTCTTCCTCCTTACCCTCCATTCGCTCTCTTCCTCCTTACCCTCCATTCCCTCTCTTCCTTCTTATCCTCCATTCGCTCTCTTCCTCCTTACCCTCCATTCGCTCTCTTCATCCTACCCTCCATTCGCTCTCTTCCTCCCTACCCTCCATTCGCTCTCTTCCTCCTTACCCTCCGTTCCCTCTCTTCCTCCTTAACCTCCATTCGCTCTCTTTCTCCTACCCTCCATTCGCTCTCTTCTTCCTTATCCTCCATTCGCTCTCTTCCTCCTTAGCCTCCATTCGCTCTCTTCCTCCTTACCCTCCATTCGCTCTCTTCCTCCTTACCCTCCATTCCCTCTCTTCCTCCTTACCCTCCATTCCATCTCTTCCTCCTTACCCTCCATTCGCTCTCTTTCTCCTACCCTCCATTCGCTATCTTCCTCCTTACCCTCCATTCGCTCCATTCCTCCTTACCCTCCATTCCTTCTCTTCCTCCTTACCCTCCATTCCCTCTCTTCCTCCAACCCTCCATCCCCTCTCTTCCTCCTTACCCTCCATTCGCTCTCTTCATCCTACCCTCCATTCGCTCTCTTCCTCCCTACCCTCCATTCCCTCTCTTCCTCCTTACCCTCCGTTCCCTCTCTTCCTCCTTAACCTCCATTCCCTCTCTTCCTCCTTACCCTCCATTCGCTCTCTTTCTCCTACCCTCCATTCGCTCTCTTCCTCCTTACCCTCCATTCCATCTCTTCCTCCTACCCTCCATTTCCTCTCTTCCTCCAACCCTCCATTCCCTCTCTTCCTCCTACCCTCCATTCGCTCTTTTCCTCCTTAGCCTCCATTCGCTCTCTTCCTCCCTAGCCTCCATTCCCTCTCTTCCTCCTTACCCTCCATTCCCTCTCTTCCTCCTTACCCTCCATTCTCTCTCTTCCTACAACCCTCCATTTCCCCTCTTCCTCCTACCCTCCATTCCCTCTCTTCCTCCAACCCTCCATTCGCTCTCTTCCTCCAACCCTCCATTCCCTCTCTTCCTCCAACCCTCCATTCCTCTCTTCCTCCTTATCCTCCATTTGCTCTCTTTCTCCAACCCTCCATTCCCTCTCTTCCTCCTTACCCTCCATTCGCTCTCTTTCTCCTACTCTCCATTCGCTCTCTTCCTCCTTGCCCTCCATTCCATCTCTTCCTCCTACCCTCCATTCCCTCTCTTCCTCCTTACCCTCCATTCGCTCTCTTTCTCCTACCCTCCATTCGCTCTCTTCCTCCTTACCCTCCATTCGCTCTCTTCCTCCTTACCCTCCATTCCCTCTCTTCCTCCTTACCCTCCATTCCCTCTCTTCCTCCTTACCCTCCATTCCCTCTCTTCCTCCAATCCTCCATTTCCTCTCTTCCTCCAACCCTCCATTCCCTCTCTTCCTCCAACCCTCCATTCCCTCTCTTCCTCCTTACCCTCCATTCCCTCTCTTCCTCCAACCCTCCATTCCCTCTCTTCCTCCAACCCTCCATTCCCTCTCTTCCTCCTACCCTCCATTCCCTCTCTTCCTCCTACCCTCCATTCCCTCTCTTCCTCCAACCCTCCATTCCCTCTCTTCCTCCTACCCTCCATTTCCTCTCATCCTCCTACCCTCCATTTCCTCTCTTCCTCCTACCCTCCATTTGCCCTATTCCTCCTACCCTCCATTCCCTCTCTTCCTCCTACCCTCCATTCCCTCTCTTCCTCCTACCCTCCATTCACTCTCTTCCTCCCTCCATTTTCTCTCTTCCTCCTTTTAAATTCCAAATTGCTAATATTATGTCTATAGTGTAATATGAAGACAATTAAGATTTTACAGCACACTTTATAGGATGGTCAGTGCCAGTGGTAATTTTATTGGCAATACTAAACTTCGGTACCGTTCGTAAATAATTAGGCCTGCCTACGGGGAGACTACTATTGTACAGCTAAACTGATCATTGTTACGTACGCGTACGGTACGCGTACGTTATATTGAGGTTCTTTGTGAATGATCAGATAAACTTGTGGCCAGTGGCGGCGATCTTGTCTGAGAGGTGGGGGGGGACAAAGTCGGCCATGGTCTGGTCGATGACCTTTTTTCAAGAATTCCATGTCTCCATGTCCCCACACTTCTGCTCAAAAATTTTATTTTTACCTCGTCTGGTCAGAAACGCTGCGAAAACCCTCATGCGCAATTACATTTGCGCCTTTTTTGCTGTTTCTTCAAAATGTGGGGGACACATGTATGGAGTGTCCCCCACTCTTAAAGGTGGGGGGACATGTCCATGATCCCCCCCGTCCCCCCGTCCCCCTTAGATCGCCGCCCATGCTTGTGGCATTTTTAACGTACGCGTACGCTACGCCGCCGTTCGCGTACGTTATTTTTTCGATAACGTACTGTACATAATACGATACGCGTATACGTTATTCCGGTTAGTAACGTGTACGGTGACACTTTCGCCGACACTGCATGCTGAGACACGCACACCTACACACCTACACCTACACACACACACGCGCACGCACAGCTACACCTACACCTACACATACACACACACACACACACACACATTTTGAACATGCACGACCCAATATGTGCTGACTGTGACGTGAAATAAGGATGGAAGTCAAAGGCGTCTAATGATCCTTTGAATAGAAGCAATTGAGGAGCAGCCGCAGCCGATATTCAAGATGTCATTCTACTGGACGATGGGTCTGGTCAGTCACACTGGCCTCAAGGGGGGGGGAGAGGACAGAAAGAGGCGAGCCGGTTGTCTGTCCATCTTATGCAGTATCCCAGCCATCACCACGCAGATAGCCTACTCTGATATTCTTTCAAGCATGCACGCAGGTAAAGAGACAGCAGGATGATGCAATTTCTGGTTGGAAGCAGTGGGAAGGCAACTTGTATTGGATATAAGGATCAAAGTGAGAGGACAGTCCACCATGTAATTACCGATGTTTCACATTTTTCCCCCCTACAAATCACACCCTGACAGGCACTGAGACGGGCAAACAGGCTGACAAAACGACACATTGGCAAACAGGCAAGCTGGCACAGGCTGGCAAAAATGACAGCCATACTGGCAGGAAGGTATCTGTCATGGACTGGACTGGCATGAAGACAATAGGAGCCATGATACTTGCTTGTCATATCGTAGAGAAGAACGCGCAAAGGTAGGCCTAAATTAAATGTTCATGTCCTTATATAGCGACCGTTTGGCCTCGACCATTGGCTTCTATATATACTGATCACGCTGGTATCAGAAAGTTCAAATCTCTTAAATAAGCCATCTTTCTTCTATGCCTTAAACACTTCTATTTTTCACCGGGGATGGGGTGGGAGCCCATCTGAATAGCTTCCTTGACGGGGCGCTGTATTATAAACAGTCTTGTTGTCCTCGAGACCAAGGTCTTGGTCTCGAGTGCACTCGAGTTCGTTTTTAAAAGTCTTGGTCTTGGTCTTGGTCTTGAGGTTCAAGGTCTTGGTCTTGAGGTTCAAGGTCTTGGTCTTGGTCTTGGTCTTGAGGTTCAAAGTCTTGGTCTTGGTTTTGCAAGACCAAGACCAAGACTTTTGTCAATATGAACAGTCATCAATTTTAACAAACGGCAAGAATTTTAAAAATTTATCCAATATTATTACTCATACAGTTATTGCTTTAGTATTTACACGGTGTGAATGAGGCTTCACTGTTGTTTTGGACAATTATTTTGACTTCCGGTTATTTACCATGGAATGATTTCAAAACAGACTCATGATTAATTTGTACATTTACATCCGGTTCTTGAAAAGCTGCTTTGTGTGCTATCGATTTCAGCACTTGTGGACCGTGTTTTTCACATGGCAGAATTTTTATGAGGCCCCACAGGTCACATCTTGGTCAGAAAATTCTGAGCAAATTGGTTTTTATAAAATTCAACAGGCATTTGGAATAACATTTCGCCTGAAGGACTTTTGTAAATACGAATTCGGAATTCTCTGCAGTCTGCATTTAAAGTTGTTTTGCTTGAATAAAAGAAAAAACTCATGTTTTCATTTAAATAGCGAGTAGTCCGACTTGACAATTTTTAGTAAGGAATAGAAGTCTGGATACGACTGTGATTTTTTGGGTCTTGGTCTCGGTCTTGGTCTTGAGGTTCAAGATCTTGGTCTTGGTCTTGGTCTTGAGGTTCAAGGTCTTGGTCTTGGTCTTGAGGTTCAAGGTCTTGGTCTTGGTCTTGAGGTTCAAGGTCTTGGTCTTGGTCTTGGTCTTGAGGTTTAAGGTCTTGACAACAAGACTGATTATAAATGCTTGATTGATTAGGTAGGCCTAGGCGAACTGGGAGCCGCACGCACAGACGTGCATGGGACGTATAGGCCTACGTTGTAACCGATGTATTGCATTTTATTGGTCTCGAAGCCAGAGCCGTTTTAAGGAGTTTGGGGGCCCTAGGCACAACCCGCACAAACCCTAAATAACCTTAAACGTAATCCGATTTCCGTCTCAATATCTCAGTCTCAGATACAGTGTATTGCATTAGTGCATTGTACGTGCATATGAGTCATTTTGTTAAATTTATTAATATAATATACTGTTACTAAACTCATAATAACACAGCTAACACATCAATCTTTGTACTACAAGTGTAAAATAAAAGTTTAGTTTAACATACTTTACAGTTTCCATTCTTTATTTGTTATACAAACTGAAAGTGTGATTATAATGAGTACATATGTTTGCTATACATGGATTGTGACTTTGTAACGACAGTTTCTTACAAACATCGCTTTCGTGTTTTGCTCTGAGCAAAGTCTTTTATAATATCATCGAAATTCAAAGACTCTAACACATCTGATTCTATGCTCATGACATCATACGGCTGCAAAGCTCGTTCTTGATTAATTTAAGTTTTGAGAAAGAACGTTCACCCGTACAGTTTGTCACCATCATTGACAGAAAGATTGAACCCATCGTTGTTGAAAACAAGCGACTGACAAAGCAATACACAGACTTCTGCGATGGAGAAAAGAGTAGCCACTCGCGACAAACTGAGTCACCATTTCGCAGTTCACGACGGAAACAGGAATCAGTTAAGCAACGTCTATGCAACTTATCTCCCGTTCGATACACGCATTGAGTCGTACTACACGTAAAGTCAGACTCTTTATGCTGGCAACTAGGCCCTAGCAGGACCTTTACGAATCCAATAAGATCGCAATTCCTCCGTGATTGGACTCCATAGCCTAAGGCTGCATCAGTTGGATAGTCCGCTGACTCCGCAGGGCTTACATCTTGCGAAATAGGCTTCGAATTTTGGTGTTGTGACAACATCTGTACTTTCGACTGGTAGACCATCATCTTGCAGCGACAATAACTGTTCATCTTTATCGCAAACAATGACAGCAGTAGACGAGTAAGACAACGTAAGAGTATCTTACGTCTCAACAATGTCGGACTGCGATGATGATTGTGTTTTCTGACTTCGAAAAAAAGAAGATACTTTTGGATGTTTGTTCGACATTTCAATTTCAGTTGCTTCCTTTTTTCTCTTCGCGGCACCACTCATATAATTTCTACGCATTTTTGATGGGTTGTCTGATATTTCGTTTAATTGATCGTAGGCCTAGTGATAATTGGCCAAAAGTTGCAAATCGGTTTACCGTGAACGACGGTGATAACTGACAATCAGAATCTTAATCTGCATAACAAAACGGGTAGAAACTATCAAAAAGCCTCAACCTTATACATTGGAGGAGGTGGAAATGAAGTGATTTTGTTAAGTTAAATAAGTTTGCCAAGTTCACTACCGACTCAGTACCGAGCGTCGACACGCCAACATCATTCTATTTATCCTATTAACTGTGCGAATTTTGATACGCTTTTTGCCCTTTTTATAATTTAAAGTTTAAAACAATTTAAAAAATGACTAGATTATAGGACATAGAGATTTAATATTAAAAATCAATATTAACTTACCAAGACATAAAAATTCCTTGAATAGCGTTGTGAAAAGCAGACAAATGAAAACAAACATAGTAGCCAATAGCCTACAGCAAGTTGTGCGCCATCGTCGCCATGCGTTAAAATTATTGATCTATTTCTATAGCGCTCTGATTTTATTACCAATAATTATATTTAACTAAAAATGCAGACCGCAGACATTTGTTTTAAAAAATAATAAAAATGTGTTATTGTTCTTACTTTACTTTGCAGAATTGTTACTTGTTAGAACAGAACTTATAATATTGTTATTTTGTTTCTGGGCCGCCGCGGGGCCCCCCCGCTGCGCGGGGCCCTAGGCCCGGGCCTCGCGTGCCTATGCCTTAAAACGGCACTGCTCGAAGCAAGTCGACTCCTCAAGATCTACGAATCACGAGACCAGGGTAAATTTTGGCTGTAACCTCTCAACGTCTGGATAGATGATCATGTGTCGTCTTAATCTAAGCCTGTCTGTCTTCTGTGCTTGACCTATGCAATCTATCCGCTGCAGTCGACTTTGAAGTGAAATAGAAAGCAACTCATTAAGCTTCATATCTCATCTCTTCGATCTAATATAACTAATCCAGCTATACGTTTGGGGGACATTAGCCACAGCTTGGCTTAGAGAAACTTTAATCTTTGCTTGGAACGACGTAGGCCTACGTGTGCGCGTGATGTCAATGCGAAAATTGAATAAACGAATTTACACGCATAGGCCTACAGTTACAAATTTGTTACACTGCTACCGTCATACTATAGTAGCTTATATACTCGTATAGGCCTACGCTAGAAGCCCTTAGCCTATAGGCCTACTATGTTATAATGTCGTGGCATATGTCATTACAGCAATCTGTATATAGCACCATATACCTAGATCTAGGTATATTGTTCCCTGTACTTTAGTCACATTCAGCGCCATTGCCAGAACTGTAAGTGAGAAACACAATGCGTACAATGCGACATGGTAGCATGGTAGGGCCTATACTCATGTTAGGACTTCAGTTTAGAACACGTTTAACTGTTGCTGCTTTTCAGCTAGGACCGACCGAACATTCATATCGCTCTGTAAGAGAAAAGTGATCGATTAGGGCTCTAGTCTAGAGCTTATAAGGCTGTGAGGTCTTGCAGCGCGAATTCAAGCGATGGCAGCTTTTCCAGATAATGCGTTTTTTGCTTAGTTGAAATGTCCGATCAACTGAAGGCTTACTGATTTAATTACTTGGTTTTGAAACAACGCAACACAAAGTGTTTTGTAATTTGTCGCTTCACCCAGTTTTCCATAAATAGCCTGCATTTACTTTTAGGCTTATTTATTAATTTTAGACCTAAATCCACGTACGGGCCTGGGTCGGGAGCGCCACTGAGTAGATTTCTTGAAGGGGCGCTATAGAAGTTCATTATAGATAGATAGATAGATAGATTGATAGATAGATAGATAGATAGATAGATAGATAGATAGATAGATAGATAGATAGATAGATAGATAGATAGATAGATAGATAGATGATAGATAGATAGATAGATAGATAGATAGATAGATAGATAGATACAATATTATATGGCATGCATTGGGTCATTTCTATAGCGCTTTCCGAGGATCTGAACACTTGAGACAATGAGTTGAATTCAGCTGCAGACGGAAGAAAGGAAGAAAGGAAGAAAAAGAAGGAAGACTGGAAGGAAGGAAAGAAGGAAGGAAAGAAGGAAGGAAGGAAGGAAGGAAGGAAGAAAGGGAGGAAGGAAGGAAGGAAGGAAGGAAGGAAGGAAGGAAGGAAGGAAGGAAGGAAGGAAGGAAGGAAGGAAGGAAGGAAGGAAGGACCTTGTGGCAATCAGTAGCTATAGCTTCTAGTGATGGAGTTGTTCTGCCATATATTCGATGATTCGGTTGCCGAGATCATCGAAAGCTCTTAATGTCAGGGCAACTGTTCTTTGGTTTCTACTGAACGTGTCGTCGCTGAGTCAGCGACACAAAGAGAACCGCTTCCGGTCAACTGCATCAATGTTCTTCCGGTCTGGTCGCCAGAAACCGTGTTTCGATTCTCGTCACAGCCTCCATTATGTCCAAGTATTTGTCTGCAGGCGTGACCACGACAACAGTCCATAGCAATTATTGCTTATTGTGCTGTTTGTATTGGCAACATTCGTAGGCCTAAGCCTAGCTAGGCCTCTGCATGTGCGCCTAGTGTCTGCTGTGTATGTCGACAAATAAGGCCGGTACGAGTACATTGTATTATAGAAGGCCGCAGCAGCAGCAGCAGCGGGGCTTTGACCTGTCTTCTGTACGTCTGTGCCTCGATCATAAGCTTCACCAGGCTGGACCTCCCCTCACACGCTGTCGCTCAATCTGGACGAAGAGCTTGATCTATGACTCCAAGGCTTCCTCCCTTCCTCCCATGTACTCCTCTCGTACATCCCTCTCTTCCCGCTCTCCCTCGCTCTCTCCTTCTCTGCTTCCTTCGTTCTCTTTTTCATCACGTCCTTCATCCTCTTTCTTCCATTTTCCTTTCTTCACTCCTTTTTCTCAGCGTCTTCCTTCCTTCTTTCCTTTCTTCCCTTATCTCTTAAATCCTTCCACTCCTTTCCTCTTCGTTTCTACCATCTTTCTGTCCTCGCTCTTCCTTCGTTCCTTCCCTTCTTCCTTCTTTTCATTCTGTCTCGCCATCTGCCTTATCTTTTTCTCCTTGTTTATAGCCATCAATAAGATTATAATGATCCCCAACACAAACACAAGCACACCGTTGCCGTCCTTTATATATACAGGCGCCATAAAAATTGTAGGAAAATCTTCTGTATCTAAGTAGCATCATACACGAACCACGTGCCTTTCTTTTAACAATGCAGTGAGTGCACATCTATATATCATATACATACCACTGGTATGTATACAATAGACACACACACACACACACACACGCACGCACGCACGCACACACACACACACACACACATACACACACACCTACACACACACCTACACACACACCTACACACACACCTACACACACACCTACACACACACCTACACACACACCTACACACACACCTACACACACACAGGAGCAAGCAGTGAGCTACTGCAGCTGCTTGTCATGTGCACCTGGCGCTCGCGTCGTGTGTCTTCTAAAGGTTGACGTGTGTCTTCTAAAGGTTGACGCCTGTCTTTTACAAGGATGACAGAAAAGTCTCCCGTCTATAAGACATGACATCTAATCACACAACGGTCGGTCGGTCATTTATTGGTAAATTTACCCAGTAGGCCAAACGTTGGCGAACTTAACAATAGCAGATGCCATTGCAGCAGCCGTCCTAACATGTTTGCAAGGGATTAAAAGCGTCACTCGTGTAAGTGTCACTCGTGTAAGCATCACTCATATAAGCGTCACTCGTGTAAGCATCACTCGTGTAAGCATCACTCATATAAGCGTCACTCGTGTAAGCATCACTCGTGTAAGCATCACTCATATAAGCGTCACTCGCGTAAGCATCACTCGTGTAAGCATCACTCATATAAGCGTCACTCGTGTAAGCGTCACTCGTGAAAGCGTCACTCGTGTAAGCGTCACTCGTGTAAGCGTCACTCGTGTAGACGACAGGAACGTCAGATGTTAACACAGTTACAACCAAGTACAATCTGGGACGGTGCAATGCTCTTCAAGCCAACCAAGACTGACTTTCTACTAGTTTGAACACCACAGCAACTAAGAAATTTAACTTGTTAAACCCTGTTCAACCTAGACAGCTCTATAATACAACACAGCTCTTTGGGGGTTGTTTTCGACTTGATAGGCCAAGGATTCAAACCTGGAATGCAAAAGTGAAGAGCCAACACATTAGCCACTCACTCACCACACCCGACAGGTGAAGGATTGTAATCCGGAACGCAGAGGTGAAAAGTGAACACATTAGCCACTCGCCTACCGTGCTGCCTCCTATCCGTGCATGCATGTCCAGCTTACACTTTACATGCATATATCAAATAACTTACAGTAAGTAAGTTAACCTCAGTTAAAAATTCATAGACCTGTCGCAACAGTTATTGGTAAGACTGCAGACTCTGTCACACTGTAATTACTTTTCTGGTGTTAAAACATTTAATCAACTGGCAGAATGTAGACTAGGACTATGGCTATTAGTGATATCCATCCATCTTTCATGAACGACAAAATAGTTGCAATTCATCTGGGACTGTGGATACAATCATATTACTTGCAAGGTTCTTCCTTAAACCGGAGGACTTCTGAGGTAGGATCATCTCTGGCTATGAGAAGGAAAACCATAAACTATTATTGCATACTTACATTAAAATATGCTTGTCAAGCCTGAAGGATTTGGTGCCAACTGCAATGTGATAAAGAAAATTAAACTTTTTTCACCACTGAAAGTCACTAATTTGAAGGAAGATGAAAAGAATCTGGCTAACTAAGAGACCAAGGATTTCTAAAATAAACCTGACATGCGCTCCTGTGCTGTGCTCTAAACTCCAAAGTCTGGGAGTTTGAGATCATGCAAAACATGCAAAGACCTGTGTTTTCAAGATCAAAATGTTCCGTGAAGGTTAATTCTGTTACCATACCATATCATGTGACTTCTAAAGCCCAATCAGCAAAGGCTTCAACTACTCTTGAAATACAACACAATAAATTCTGCAGAATAATGTATATTATGACGAAGCTCCCTGTAAACTACATAGCACACAGCATCTTTACATGTCTTCACAATGTAATCTACTGCTAAACGTTGAAAAAACTTTTCAAGAAAATATCTGAAACTAGAACTTGATCTCCAAGCAGTTGCTTCAAAACCTTCCAGTAAATTGTGTGTATAAGAACACCAGACATGTTAGAGACTTTTCGCATTTGCAATCACAAAGCAGTAGTTATTTACAAACGAAACTTCAAGTGACGACTTAATCTGTCGTTGACATCATCGTAAAGTCTGTACATGCAACCATTTACTAACAAAAACTTAAACATCTGTGTGGGCAAACTTTACACACCTAGCATTGTGAAAGCATTCACCCCTCTTCAAGCTTTTGTTTTGAGAATTAAATCTAGAAAAACATAGAATGCAGAAAAATTGGCATACAGTGTGGCAAAATCTAGCTGCATCAGACTTGCACTGCACTGTGTGTTTTGCAGAAGAGTTTTGTAAATCATATAAAAACCTGACTGTTCTGCTTCAGTTTTTGTAAACTAACTACTACAAGTATTTCCCCAATTTTAGTAACTGCAAAACTATCACCACAGAAAATTTCTCATTGTATTTGGCAAGTAAGTAAAAAGACCATCGTTAAGCACTTCTGAGACCTGGCCATGTTAACTCGGCACATATTTTTGGATACTTTACAAAAAGCTAACTTAGTTATGCCAATAATAGTAACTCCTGCAATAACAAACAGTGAATGTTAAACAGGAAGAGGTGGAATTAACACAAAGCCATTAACAAAAACTAAAACGTCTGACCAGCATAGGCATAGATATTTCTCGTAAATGATATATACATGTACTTCTTCACATATTGCCTATTTGTTGACACTTGTTACGTGAATTAGACTCACTGCTAAAACAGAAGTGCATCGAACACTTACAGAATACTACAGCAAGCCACAGCTAAAATAATGAAGTGTCACACCTTTTAGACTTGTCCGATAGCTATGTTTCAGAGAACAGACGTTCTTCAAATGTGCTATTTAAATGTCAAGTCACACACAAGACCACAAAGAAACATACATGTAAGAACAGACATAGATACATACGTATATACACGTACACATACAACTACTCTATAACGGTCTCAGGAAGAGAGAAAAAGCTCAGACATGACAACTGCAATTGAAATAGTACGAAATACGCTTCAATTGATAGAAGTCCATTGGTACCAGATTTTAGAAACAGTATGTAACATGATTTGCATAACTTCCACTGAAACTATAGGTTTCAGAGCTCTCCCTTGCTGAACTCCACCAGCGTTTGCATGAAAGGCCACCCACCATCTGTGAACATTTTAACATTGACAGGTAGAAGCATTGTTTCAAAATTCATCTATTTGCTGCCATGTCTTGTTGCAAATTCACCGTAAGTAAAGCAATTACAAAATAATCTTTTAACACATATAACAGGCAAGACCTGTGAGCAGAAATATGAGAGCATGTACAACTGTTAAAAACTGCTTCATCACGAAATCTGGGACTAGAATTCAAGAAACAGAACACGCAAACTCAAAGTGATACACAATCATGAATTATTCTGACTGAAGGTTCGGTGGTTGCGTGGGCAACATAGCGGTCATCCGACCCGTTTGAAACACCTCCAATGTTTCATTATTGTTACAGAATGTGTTATTGGCATTCTGTTGTTCAACCATTTGATTCAACAGCCATCAGCTGTTGTGTTTCGGTTGTCACAATAATCAACAATCAGCCTGCGTGTTTAACAACCTCTACCTTTGAAGATCAGTTAGGACGAGAGAGAGCAAATGATAAACAACTAGTACTTCATCTGATATTACGTCTGCGTTTATATAACCACCACATGCAGAACTCCCACAAACAAACTTGTAACAATCCATGTCTTAATGTCATTTACTGTGCACTGGTGATGATGCACTCAAGTAGGGTCAAGATCTCAAGACTTCTCTGCAATTTGTTTATGTCACCTGTACAGTGTCTAAAACTGGCATGACTGTCGATTCAGATGTTTAATCCCTTAAATTTCACTGCTATTCGCCAATTCCATGTACCTGCTTATATAAACAAATTGTGTTACGTACACATGGTCCAAAGTGTATCATATCTGTTAACAGCAGATACCAGAAGCGTCTCAGTTAAATGTAATAGTAATTGTATAATAATCTGAAATGCACCTCTTCCACAAAATTTATCAGAGGTAATCTTGACTGATAACAATTGAACAGAGTGGTTCTCAACTGCTGTCCTTTAAGATTAATTCATTTAAGCATTCTGATCATATAACTGAAAAGCTTGCAATGAAGCAGTTTGCATTCTAATTTTACCATAAGCAAATTCAGGCAATTTGTTACTTCTATTCAAAGTATTGTGTTCTAGCCTCAGTGATAGCATGACATGTTCTGCAACCTATTTTTATAAATGAAGTTCATGCTAGCTGGACAAGTCCATTAATCAAAACCTGGTACATTCTACACTTTACAACTGAGTTTGAATAATTGTACAGTAATCATGCAGGTTTCTTCTGTAAAAAAACATAATCATTGAGGCAGTTTAGGATGGGAAGAACTCTGAATTGAATTTAACAGGTAAAGCAGGTTAAACAGGCAACTAGATGGCTATGGTGGATGGTTGCATAAACATGGAAGACAAGGAGAAGAAAAGTTACTGTTGGAACTAACTGTTTTTTTCAGATTTAGACTTAGGATTTAATCTTTTTTAGATTTGTTTAGATCTTCAATTAAGTTTTTAACGAATGGCCTGAGCAAAAACTGAAAGGATCGACAAGTTGACAGCATGGGTTAGAACCACAGTTCCTGCCCTTCTGAACATTGACATCATAAAGAATGTTCTTATGGACTGGTTGAACACTTAACGCATTAATAATGGTTTGTGTGACATTCATATAGCTTTCACATTATACCATTGTTCAAGATGGTTAAGTAAACAAGTAAAATGCACTTCTTTAAATCAGTTCGATAGCCACACGTGCAGCGGTTTTGAGTGCACGCAAAAGTACACCACGAAGTGTCTTGGTTCATATATGCTTACACACGTAATACAAACATACAGAAAAATGCACATAAAGCAGATTTCTAAAGAATTTTTGCATAAACGAATGCTAGTCACTTCATATTTCCAACACGCTTCCTTCAGCTTCTTCTCCACTTTGAAACATCTTTAAACTGACTGAAAAGACTTGAGCTTCACTTAGAATTTTGTCCACAGACTTCGCATAAATAATTTCCAGTGCAGAACACCCCTCACTAAACTAACACAATACCGGTAATCAATGAAAAGTACAGTTAATATCTTTGGTTTCCAAGTATGTAGACAATATCTGTTTCTTCAACTGTACAAAAAGAGCATTCAGAGAAATCTGTACAAGTTCTGAATTTTATTTACAATATTCTGTAAAATTTCAATCTCCATCAATAAGCAAGTAACTTGACACAAGCTAAAACTACATATTTAAAAGCACTAACATGTTTAGCAGTTCAATTAATAAAACAAACATAGCTCATGCAAAAATCAGCTTCTTGAATGCATAAAAAATAGCTCTTCAGAATGAATGATCAACCTCTACACAGACAGGCTAGGCTGAGCACTGGCCAACCTACAAACAACTAACTTGAATTTTCCAGAGTTTTAGTTTTTAGTGTCAGATATTCAAAGGCATTCAAGATTTAACTCATATTTACAAAACCTATTCAGCAACTGTGAACTTAAATATACAAATCAAAATGTAAAATCTTGATTTGTTTTATTGTCATGAGTGAAATAAACACTGAGTTCTGACAGCAGTGCTACGTGAATATCTTGTTAAAACGATTACATTACAATACATACAACACTGTAGCATGTTTCAGAGTCATTAGAACAGTGTAGTAATGGTTTGAAATACTTTGCACATTTTTTAAGTTTCTTGGTTTTGACAAAGCATCATCTACTTGCCACAGTTTCAGAAGTACACCTGAAGACCTTGAAGCATAGCATTCTTAACTTTGCCAGTAACTTGACTCTATTTTGTAATTTTCATTTCCTTAGTTACTTATTTATGCAACCTTATAAAATGCATTTTGATAATAATGATTATTTTTCCTCGTATTTGACTGAATGATTACATTTCTACAACAGTTTATTTACCAAATAAGTTCTCAAAGTGTAATTTAATTTACCCTATGATTACTACTCATTTGCCTGTTTTTGGCTGAACACTCCCACAACTGCTTTTTTCAGTGCAGTCATGGAAATCTCATCTTGATCCTCTGTACATGTTTGTAAAGTCAGCCTCATAAAAACTCTAGCTTGTAAAAATTGAAAAATTAGCTGACTGAATGTTTAAGCCTACAGACCTATAAGTGCTACTATTTAGACCTCATGTAAGTTACTTATAGATGTAGGCGTTGAGGTTTACAACTTTGGTCCTCACTTTTGGTCAGGTAAAATCTGCTAATTTATTACACCACAGCTGATAGAGGAGGTACCAGCTACTGCAATGTGAAATGCCTCGGCTTATATGTAACCAGTGCTCAGCCCAAGTCAGATTAAGGCAAGAAAGGGCAATGTATCAGTGTCTGGAACAAAGATAGAACCTGTAGGCAATGCAGGCACCCATGATAGATCGACCAGTACAGGGTACAGTAATCATGTACGCAAATATTCCTCTTGAATAATTCAAAGGATTCTCTTCCCGATGGTCAACAGTAAACTTTCCAGTTGTTCGCATAAACCAAATTCAAAAGCATACAAATACACAGAAAACACTACTAGAAGAACATGGTTCTACTACAGAGAACAAACACTCCTATTTCATGATATGAAGTTCCGAGAATCACCTTTACATGTTAAAGAGATGCTGCAATTATGCTAGCATCATGGTTTTGCTGCACTTTCCCCACGCATTTCTTTTGATTAACATTCAATTGATTCGGTTTACTGGAAATGTTAGTCTCTCTAGTTTCATTGTTCATTCAAGTAAATATCTACCAACTTCCTTGCCTGTTTTCAGTGTTTCCAATCTTTGCCGATGTTAATAGAACCCCGTGCAACCAAAGTTGCCTGAAAGATGTTACATATTTAGATGTATCCAGTACAACAGCACATTATTTATGCATTCTGCATACCGTGAATATGCATGGTTAAGTAAAAACTATAACAGGTGATACCAAAAGTACCATTAACTCAAGAAAAATCACGCCTCAGTTTAGATACAAGCCTTGTTACTTAAACCAGTATTAGGGACATTTCTAAAACTGCATCTGAAACTAAGTAACAAAATAAACTAACCCAAATATGTTTGGCAGAGATTTCTACATAATTCATAACTGGAAAAGGTACTGTACATTTATTGCAGGCATAGTGAACCAAATACAACATAAAAAACAAGATTTTTCCTTTACGATTAACAATCAAGTCACATTTTTATTACACCTACCATGCAAGAACAAAAAGCTGACCAGCAGGGCAGGAGAAAACATTAATAATAATAGGATTATTATTAATTACCTGTAATGTGTGACATAGTACTTTGTACTATCAATATCTTTTAGACTTAATTCTATATTTCTACTTGAGTCAAGATTTCATTATGATTATGCATTAGGTTTCTTGCACACATTTACCGTAGTAAACATTCCTTAGTTTAGCACTTTAGCTGGTAATAGTGTTCGTTGTCAGTACAGCTGTCTTAGTTGTATGTAATGCAAATGCTGCATTTTCGCAGGGATAGAACCACGATCTCTGTGAATTCTAATCTGTATGTCTTGACTGATGACCACAGTTTGGTCAGTGTGTGAAAATTGTTGCCTTCTGTCATGGCTGGGCTTAGAGTAATCCTGAGTAGAGTTTTTATATCATTTGGTATGAATATATACCATAGCCTGCTCTTGTCTGCTCTTGCCTCAACTATGCCAACTCGGTTTTTGAAGGTATCTCAAATCTTGAACTCAACAGGCTTCAAAACAACCAAATATCTCTAGCTTTTGTTGTGCTGTGTGCAATGCATCTTCTTGTACAAACTCCTTAAACCTATTTGATTAGCTGCAATGGCTTCCTGTAAAGTTCTAAATAAACTGGCCTTTCTGACCTGGGGTGTGAATATTTTGCAGGTCATTAAAATCCACCAGTTTATGCCTGTCCTCTTTATGGAGCTGAGACCTGTCATTCACAATGGCCCTCAAGAAGAAATGGGACACTTCCAACAATGCCATCTACCAACAGTCATGAGAACACCATACAATGGACACAATCACCAACATAAGAAAGGCAAGGAGGGCATTATCAAATTACAGTTGTATCATGTTGTATTGTATAGAAATATACAAGCACACACAATAGACCCTGGTCCAACAGTTGATCGAAACAAAAAGATTCTGGTTGGGTACTTTGCAAGATGGTAGGACCATGCTCTGAGCCCTAATTTCAGGTCCACTGAAGTGCTGGAAAAGTTAATGGATGACCAATGCATGCATGGAGGAGGTAGACCTTCACCCATGGAACATTGGGTTACACACGACCTGATGGCATGTTCAACACAGAGACAATCTGTAGACATTCATACAAACAGCAATGCTTTGGAGAGGGGTATGCCATTGATAATGATGATGTCTGATCTATAAAGTCCTTACAACAAGCACTCCTACCTACCTTCAACCACTAATCTCTTCTTACATCCCTGCCCACAGCTAGCATTCCTTTGGTGTGGGTCCTACAGCTGAGCCATAATGCAGTATTGTCATGAGATTGCATTCACTCTATGTTGCAGCCCCCAAGGAATGGAAATGACTCAGTGTTTCTCTAATGTTTGAACGCTTCCTCCAAGTGATGCCTTCAAACACACTTTTTCCTACTGACTTTCAAACATCTGGATGTCTAACATTTCTGTGTACACAAGTGCACACATAACCAAAAAGTTGCAAGCCTAATTGAGCAGAAACCTTGAGAAGGTTTTCATTTGCTGTAACTGTTGTTTGCTGTAGGAAACATTGGCTATGCCAAGCAAATTGGGAAATTGCAAATTTACGAAGAAATCCCAAAGAAAAACTAGTAAAGCAGTTATTCGCTGTCTTTTTAAAACTAACTACAAATAGATTACAAAACAGACACACACTGACAAACTGAGAAGATCAAGTGTGCTCAACTGATTCAATCGTCCACTTATTAAACATTTTTAGTCCTTCAACGAAGAGAGGGATTTTTCCAATAGCGTTTAGTACAGGCTCGTCATTAAAGTGTTAATGAAATGACAGAAGCCAGCGACACACATTAAATCCCAATTCTATGCTAAACATTGACCATGTGATGGTTCTATCTCGTGTGTGAAGACATCATTGCAGAAACTTGACTCAGAGATTACTTTTAAGGAAATTTACTACGCAGCAGCAACAGAAATTACTCACCACTGCTAGTTAGCAATTAATATTTGTAGCGCAAGAAAACAACTTGTGATAATATACTGTACAAAGACATAATTATACAACAGTTTCACACCTTTAAAATCACTAAAAGTAAGCATGAAAAACACATAGAAATCTGTGACCAATTAAGACAAAGAAAGTAATGCAATGAAGTAGCAGCTAATCATACTAATTCCTAGTTCTTTAAGATGTGCAGCAGAGATAGCTACAGTAAAATGATAAGAAAACCTGGGAAACTAAAAACAAAACTACAACAACTCAATATCTAATATGGCTACTTCTGCAAGAAACCAGATTCTTTCAGTTTTACAAATCAATAAACCAGAAAACCATACAATTTCTTGCAATAGTATTTACAACACTTTAGATGTTAAAACTCTCCTGTCAGCCTCGCCAAATACAGCACTTGTCAACTACTAAGACAGATGAAAGATGAACACAGATAATTAGCCGCAACAACGAAGACAATTAACGTTAAGGACAATTAACTTGAATGACAATGCTGTGAGCCAAAACGCACTCTTATCACCGGGAATATTTAGATACTCATAAAACTCTGTAAAACACGATATATGTACTTCAATTTTGAAAGCTCCAAATCATGCCTCGCACGTCATCACATATGTTACTATTTATAAACATAGAAACAAGATAATGCAGACGTTCATTTAGAGTCACATATATATAGCATCAATAGATTAATTAAACATTTGTGTCACAAGTAATCCAATTAACACAAATGCAACACAATTTAATCACCCAAAATACGATTAGCTCATCGGCAAGCTCATACCTATTGATTATCACCAATTTGGATATATATACATAAATAATCGTACATGTATATATAGACTTATTACTAAACCTATTCTACAGGAAATCATGCACTCAGTGTTAATTGCAGATACTAACATATATACAACACTATTTAACCACAACTGGGTGTTTATTTACAAACATATATTGCAAAATGCTGGTATGCATATGTCTTGTTAAGACATGTTTATGCAGCTCAATACTTTGATATATGATTCAATTTTGAACCCTATATACAAATTATGTAATCTATATACAAGTGGATGCATATAATTTGCAATTTTTTTTTATATATTCAATAATTTGAAATTAAACAAAACAGGAGAAACATGAACAAGCATACAACATAGTGTATGCATCATTTCGTAAGCTACATACTACACCCAGTGGCATTGATCATATTTAAAGCTGTACACACAATTCATCAATGTCAAACAAACGTTAAATGCCTCTAGCAGACCATATGTCTGTGCAGAATCCCTACATAGAGACATAAAAGCAACGAACGTGCATGGCCATAGGCAACTGAAACTACAGTTACGTGAAGCCGACACGTAACAAGATCAAGCATTAAGATCAAAATCGAGATGGAAAAGATAATCAACCAAATCCGATTATCAGTTCCAGATGGCCAAGTATCTTCTACGAGAAAATTTACATCAAAGCAGCAGCCGACAGGACAGGACAACGTTGATTACCCTTCAAGTGATGTACACTAAGGACATGCGAAGCACATAACTACACAGCCAAATGCGTTTGGCAGAATAACCCGTCTGCTAGGCAAGCAATGACTACACAAAAACGCTTAATGCCTATACGTATTGTACAGAAAGAACCCAAAATTCAAATGCCACAATTCGCATATCTTTACGTAACATGTATGCTACATAGAATCGATTAAAGCAGTCCCTTGTGTCTCTTTATGTTTACATATACTCCAAAAACACACTGATCTGATCTTTGTTGCTACAGTTTTTTGACGTTTCCAAACCAAAATAAATCCGACTCCACGTAGACAGGCAAGCACGAGTCAGAATCTCTCAAGTATTGACGACAACTGTTGCATAAAAAGCTTACATCTACGATATTTTTGTTTCTTTTTCTGAGAGTAAACTACGCGTTTTGTTAGCGCCGTCCACTCTTCAATAACCTTCAGTGAGAATTGAGTGGAACGTCAGGTTCGTAGGCGATCATGCTGATAGTTGGATCGTAGGTTCCAGCGAGATAGAAAACATCCTCTGATTGACAGTCAACGTGATGTTTCTTTGCCTGAAATTTCTTGAAATTCGTGTAGGATAACACTTCGCATTTGTGTGATACAGTCTGCACATCATTCTCATCTTCATGTGAGGACTGGTAGAGTGCCGACTGCAACAGACAAATATGTTCATTCATAAAAACTAGAAGTTATCTATAGTGGTGCGCTTAACATATAGTGTTTCCCCTAAGTAATCTCCTTCCTCTCTAAGCTTCTTGAAAGCCTTGCATGGCTGCCAAACCGTGTGTTTAATTAAGATTAAACACACGGTGTGTGTCAAGATGTGTGTCCTTTCAACTTGCTCACTATATTGATTCTAATTCTCTATTATGCCCCCTCTCCAATCCTGACCTAACAACAAAAATCTACTGTATCACTTATCACTCATATTTTTAGCCGACTTCCTTGGAGCTTTTGACAGTAGACAGGTTACATTCAATTCTTGCCCTCTATGATATAAGCGCTGGTTTTGATAATGTGGATCATTCTATCCTTTGAGAGCATCTGGAGAAATCTTTTGGAATTACTGATATTGACCTTCTTTGACTTCAGTCCTTCCTCTTGGAACTGCTCCCATTCTGTTGTCTTTGGGCCCACATGCTCAGCCTGCTCCTCAATTCGTCTTGGCCTTCCTTAAGGTTCTGTCCTGGCCCCTCTCCTTTACATTCTGTACACTGCCGACCTGGGACGGATCCTCCTTCCTATGGGTGTTGCTGTCCTTCAGTATGCAGACAACACCGAAGCCTTTGCTCACAGCCTGGAGGATGCTGCTCATTCTGTGGTAGAGAGGATTTCTGATGCAACATCTGCCCTCAACCTCTGGATGTCCTCCAACCACCTCCGGTTAAACTGTAACAAGACCCAGTTCATTTGGCTCGGTGGTCGCGCTCAGCTTGTTAAGATAGATACCTTGTATTTACGCCAGAGGTTTCAGGACATTCTTTTCTTTTGCACAGTCTGTGATCTTGCAGTTGTCCTGGACCAGGATCTCTCCTTGACTCATCACATTAAAAAAATCTGCTGCTCGTGCTTTTACCACTTCTGTCAGCTCCGTACCATCTGCTGCTCCCTCTCCTTTCATGCTGTCATGACTTTAATTCATGCCTGCATTTGCACCAGGGTGGACTCTGGCAATGCTATCCTTGCTGGACTTTCACTAGCTAATATTTAGAGGCTTTAGTCAGTTCTTAATGCAACAACATGAAACTACTTCACACAACAGCATGAAGCCTATATGTATTTAGTTCAAGAATCATTTAGTACAAAGTATTGTGCTTTTTTTATATGTAAGTCATTTTCAACAGATACATTACCTTAATTTCAAGAAGTCTCTTTCCACCTTTTGTTTCCTCTGGATGGTAGTACCACTTCACCTTGACAACCATGTTGCCATCCCAGCTCTCCCAGAGGCTGTCAATGCGGCCAACATACTGCAGATCATTGTGACCCATTGACACAAACACAGCTGCTTCACCAAGCTACAAAAACCAAGGAGACACTATTCACCATAAGACACCAAAGAAAGTCTGTCAGTGTAAATCTTTCTTTGTATGTAAGTATGTATGTATGAATGTATGTATGTATGTATGTATGCATGTATGTATGTATATTGTATATGGCCATTTATATAGCACATTACTAGAATCTCATGACGGTTTTTTGACTGAGACATAATTCAATTGAAACTGTGATTGCAACTTTACCTACGTGAGTCATACACACAAATTATTAACTGATTCTTTAACTTGATTTCATTTGTCAATAGCAAGAATTCCAAACCCAGTTCGTTTCAGAATATGTTTAAACTTACAGTACAAAAGAAAGTAATAAAAGCAATACAAAGTCTTAGAAGTATTTGGCAAAAGGGCAGTTGTGGCAACCTTGAAAGTTAAGTAAAATCCTACCTTGATTATCTCATTTCCTCTCTGAATGGCTCTGTAAAACTGCTTCTTCGCTCGTCCTTTCATTCCAGGGCGCCTGGTGCATGGACCATACCATTGCCATTGTTCCCATACAGGACGGAATGCTGTACATATAGAAGAAAAAACTCAGAATTTGATTAAGCTGCACAATTTACAGCTCAGTATACACTGACTTTGCTTTATCTGTCCTCTCTTAACCTCTGCTAGAGTTTCATATCCATAATTCAAAGTAACATCACTACATACTAGTTTATTAGGAGGTTGACTCTCACTTCCTGTTGTACATTACATATTAAAGTAATTACTAATGATAATGCTTCATTTCTGTTCTCTGTTCTAAAAGCAAATAACTAACAAGACTAGGATTAGCATAAATTAGGCTGCCACATGTTTTCTCAAACAAATTTGTCTACAAGATTTATAAAACTCATATTCAAATTAATAAGGTGATTTTTTAAAGTATTGCATAGTCACAGAAAACTTGTAATTCAAACAGTGTAACCAATTTAAACATAAGCATGACTGACTAAATGCACATAATTCTCTTTAACAACGTTACCTCCGATTTGGTCACCACTCTCATCAGAAGATGAACTATGATGACGTCTTCTGCTCTTTGATGATTTACTAGATGACTGTCTCTTTCTTTTTTGGTTTCCTTTCCTCTTTGTTGCCTCAGCAGCTGTCATGTCATCCGAATCCGAAGCAGATATACTATCGATTCGCGCCAGTTTCATCTTCTTCTGTCTCGCATGGTACCGGTGGCTCCTTGGCATTTCATCATCGCTGGATGAACCATTATCTTCATCAACACTGCTATTTGTTTCCTTGTCAATGCTCTGCTTTCTTTTTATAGTCAGCGTAAGGTGCGAGTTCTTTTGATCAGTTCTAGAAGGTTCGTGATCTTTATTACGGTCTCTTTCACAGTTTTCAACAGCTTCTCCTTTCTGACTAGATTTCTTATTAACTGATCCAATTTCTAATGCAACTGTAGGTTTACCGGTACTAGCTTCCGTCTTGAGACGACATGAGTACTCTTGTGTCTCCTTCTTTCCTTTCTGTTCCTGTGACATTGACCGACGTGTTTCTGACTTGCCACTAGACTTCGGTTTAACGGACGAGCTCTGCTTCGAGCCACTTGAGCAAACTTCGCCCATAGCCCGAGACAGCCGATCTGAAGTGTGATACTTTGCTGATGAGTCACCCACTGACATCGATCGACTGACTAGCGACGGTCGCTGTAACTGATCTGCTTCTGGTTCATCTGTTGTATTTCTTCGTTTCCTGTTGACTAGCATTATCGCTGGGTGATGGCTTTCTGGAAAACAATTCAAACATATTCATAATAACTACCAAAAGACAAAATTTACTACTAAATCAATCAGGTATTCATATCTTAGAAAAGGCGTGTGAGGATAATTGGGAACTACTGGACCTGTTCAGAGGTGCTCGGTGAAGGAATAATCTGATTAACTCCTACTACAAAGACCATCATTCCGATAAGATCTCATAACAGCTGCCAACAAAGAGGTGAGGTTTAACACTGCTAAAAATAAAACTAATTAGTTAAGTCTGCTGCCGACACCTTCTTTCACTACACACATACAGCATTAATTACAAGTTTCAGATTCAATTTAGATTACCACACATAAGAATTTCATGAAACCTAAAGCCATACATACACCGGTAGTAGAGAAGTGAGCAAAAGATGTGTGGAAATTCATTTTCAACAACAATAATCAGTCTCTCGCAAAAAGGCAGCATAAGCAATTTGCAACGTGACACTGAAGATGGTGTGCTTTTTACACCCAATGGTAGTACAGCTAGCTGTAGCACCAATGTTACATGTCTGCTTAGGCTTATAGGTTGGCATTTCCTTTACATTGGGGCTCAAAAAATGACTTCATGTATGGATCAGCTTATATATTATAAAGTAGGCCTACTCTGAAACATTTACTGCCATATCACATCCATAAAAACTGTGAAAACAGGCATGAATACAATTAATACTCTGGAATAAATAAACCTTATTAAACAATAATAAGTAGGGCTGTACCGAATAGTTGATTATCACTATTCGGCCGAATACAAATAATTGGACCAACTATTCGACCGAATACGAATACGGATAGTGTACAAAATAGGTCTACCGACAACATTCAACAGTTCAAATGTAAGCAAAAGTTCAGTTCAGTAAATTTAATACATAAACTAAAAGTAAACAGTTAACTACATGTAATTTTTACATTCTTCTGCCAGTCTGTGTAAACTAGGAATGGAACTAATTTAACTAAACTTAGAAATTGTGACTTATATAAAGTTCACTCCACTTGCTATAGCAGCCATGTATGCAGAAACAGATGTCACGTGACCATTATTCGTATTCGGTCCGACCGCTACTATTCGGCCGAATACCGAATAGCTATTTGGCCCATTATTCGGCCCCAAAGCGAATACGAAGCGAATGTTCGGTACAGCCCTAATAATAAGAAACCCTGGTAGACTATGTTCAGAGTAGACTGACCTTGAATCTGATATCCAGGTGGTAACATACTGATATGGGCAAGCGGAATCTTTCCAGTATCTCCGTCATCAAATTCCACATTGACCACAGTTTCATCATCATCCGATTCAAACCCATCGCCAAGAATTTTAACGGTTCCTGGATAGAGGCAGCTGAACTTCTGACTCCAGTATGCGCAGATCCTGGAACCTTCTGACAACTGATCCTTTGATGTTGGTCGGACATTAAGTATCTGTTGCACAGATACATTAATACAGTTTTCATCAGACATGTTTTTGTGTAAATTTAGCCAGCCTAAATATATTTTAATAGAAACTTCTAATAAGAACAATAGAAAAACAAACTACAAAGTTAATTGCTTCCTCTTCAGTCAAGAAATCTTTTGTCAAATAATTACAGAGCACATAAGTTTAATTTTTATAAATAATAATGGTAAGGTGAATTATCATATTATGATGAACATATAGAAACTAAAATACAGGTTCAAACTAGAAAGAATTCTAAGATTTAAAACTTTGAGACGGTATTTAGGACATACTGCTCTTTCCAGAAGCTCCTCTCGAGACACAATTTCTTGTCTACTTGATCGTTCACCATCAATACTTATTCTATACCTAAACAAAGTAATGAAAAATATATTTTCTGACAGAATTTGGTTACATAGCATCAGTGTTAAATGATAAATGGAAAATCAGGCATGACGTTGGCACAAAAGCTCAAAATTCATGATTGGAAACAGGTGTTGATACAACTTTGGAAAAAGTAACTGCATTTATAGTTCTGCAGTATCGCATATACACACAACTACCAAAGCACATTTACATTAACAAATAGCAGAAATTTTCCAAAAGCTGTATAAACAATACCGTAACATCTCACTTAAAATTAGAGAAGCAAGTAATCGACTTACACGTCTGGTGGCTGAATTGCTTTAACAGAGCCTTCATAAAACAATTCGTCTTTCAGGTACAGAACACGTAAACCATCAGCAAGATCATCTTTGCCAATTGTGGAAGATTTAAGACCTGCAAAATTATTACAAATATTATTCACCTCAGTGCAACGCTAAGACAACAGCACTTTTCGAAAACAAATTACACTTGCAAATAGCTATTTCCTGAGAGCTTTCTTTGTCTAAATTTCTTGTCCTATTACAAACTTGCTATTATAATTATAATCACATATTTATACAGTGCCTCCAGAGGCTCTCCTGATCTAACAACGAAAACTGTGACCAAACAGAATGGTCTTCATGTACTTGAGGAATGCAGGTAAAAAAGACCACACCTTGTTCACTAGTTACCTCTGTCTAAAACTCTTACCAATTACTGTTCCCGATTTAAAATAAGATTTAATAAAGTAGTATTCAAAAGAGTTAACCAGAAGGTCCACACACTCACAGATTAATATTTCTCTCTAAAGAAATTATGATGTTCAATACCACAAGTACACTTAAACTGCATGAAGACTGCAAATGAGGAATTTGAATTTAAAAGCATCTGTGGAACCTGCCACTTGATAAAACTCTGACTACCTGTGGCATATTCCTTATGTACAAGAGTCGACAATGGTGCATTATCTGTATCAGAGTCCGAATCTGAGTTTGTGTCACTTCCAGAAGAATCTGAAGACAGCAATAACTTCTTCGTTGGTAGAATCTGGTAACAGAAACAATAAATATTTCTCTCATCTCATGAAACTCTTGAATCATACATATTTCTAACTTACCAAAACATTTCTAACTTTACCCAAAATCGACATACATCTACGCTCTAAAGTCAAAAAGACGAGTTCGAATAAATGCCTTAATACGATTCAATACACTGACCACAAATCTTTATGTTTAACATAAACTTATTGACCAGTAATTTTACTGCAAATCTTAGGTTCGCAGAGCAGAATCATTACGAAGCAAGAATTGTAAAAATTCGCTAAAATTAAAACACATGATTTAATTTTACAACGTACATCTGAGGTCGTTGGTGTACATGACTTCACCGATACAGATAACTCAGATTTCAGGCTGCTGATAAGATTCTTTGGAACGACATCCTGTGACAGCGATCTAGGCTTGGAGGTGGTCTTCGTAGGAGACGAGGGTAATGATCGGTCATCCAACCCACTTATCTGGCTGGAAGTGGTACCAGGTGGTGATGATACACTTCCAACAGATGCCTCATGAAGAAATATCCGCTCACTTCGTCTTCGGTACCATTCATCGTCAACTGGTTTATGACTTTCAGCTTCCTGTTTTAAAGATCAGTAGTCACCATAAGGCTTTAAGCTACTCCAATACCTGGTCCTAACTGCATCTCGTTAGTAATTCATCTCAGAAGCACAAGTCCAGAAAGCTTACATATTCATAGGTGATCAATTAAGACAACATTCATTAATCAGAATGGGTAGGGTTCAGCTAAGGGTAGAAACCCAAGGACCACTCAGTTAGACAGGTAGATGAGTAGCAGTTACAAATAAAATGAAGAGCAAAGTTGAGTATGGTTTAGTAAAGCATTGCTTTTAGTTTATAGTGAAAGGCATTAGAATAAATTAAATGATTAATCATGACTAAAAAATCTCCCATGGTAAGCAAGGACACACATCTGAAAAGTTTCAAAGTGCATGTATACTGTATGTCTAATAAGCAAACTAATTACTCCACCATAACTACTCCTGCTGATTCTGCAAAAATTTCAACAATTGGGATGAGATTGGCTGAAAAATAGAATTTCCACTGACTGTATAATTTGTTCAAAGGAAGTAAATTGGCTGCCAAAAGCAATGTGAGAATAAAGAACTTTCTTCCTGATTAAAGGAAGAAAAGTAGCATCCATAAATTCAGCTGGCACAATTCTGTAACCTTAAGCAGCACAGGGATGCAAATCTGCCACTTCCATACAATTGCTGATCTTAATCAGAAACGACATTCCACCAGTGTTACTGCATGATCAAGTCAGTAGAATTCAGGGTTACAAATGTATATCATCAGCAGTCAAAAGATCTCGTTCAAGAATCGTGAGATCACTATGACAAATTTATATTTTTGGTAAATGTGAGATCTTACAGCTTTGGTGAAGTGCTTCTGTTTTGTTGATTTCTTAGAATCTGACATTCTGAATTTGTGCTTTTTGTTATCCTTGTCAAGACTGTTCAGAGTCGCTGATGATGATGACTTGCTCTTTTTGTAAGAATAGAAGCAAAACTGTTTTGGCTTCTTTGGCAACAGCATGTCCTCTGCAGCAAAATAAAAACATTGCAAAAATGATTTTAGTCAACTATGAAAAAATGACCAACGAGTTTTCTCGATAGCTGGTCCGAATATACGAGTTTAATGCCCAGTTCAGTTTGTTTAGTCACTTCTTTGATGTAAATTCATTCATTCATTCATTCATTCATTCGAGGATTTATATAGCGCCCCTTCAAGGTAACTACTCAGAGGCACTCTGAATGTAAACAGGAGTGGTGGGCAGCACAGAACTCTGACTTCTTTGATGACCTATCTCTGCTCCTTGCTCTTCCCTCATTCCAGCAAATAGTCCACCTGATCAACCAATACCCTGACTCTTGCTATGCCTTGGACCAAGACAGGCATTCTCAGTGACTGGTCCAAAGCTTATGAATCCAATGCCCAGTCTGGTACGATCTGTCAGCTCTCTAATATCTTTCAGAACTAAGCTTAAAACTCATCAAACTGCTTCAGCTCGCTTATCCGAGTAGCTTGACTTCTGGTTCTCTGACTTATCGGATACTGAGCTGGCTTCTTTAAAAGATTATAACTTGACAATGGTTTCCCTTGCAGCAACCATCCATTAAAGCCTTGTACATCACGATAACAGCGCTACATACGTCAACAGATAAGATTATTATTGTTATGTGAAGCTCTATACAGCACAAATTAATGTAACTAAATACACTGTAAATGTGCCAGATGGATTAGATACCCGTTATGCTGTTAAACTTTTTGGGTTGATCTGGTTTTCGTTTGCTCATTTCTGACATCTTTCCACTCCCATCTTCTACAGTAGAAATATTTTACCATTTATAACTAGAACCCATATTCATTACTAACTTCTTGCAGTGAAAATTTATAATATGCCTAGTTATAACAGCAGTAAACTCAGTTTAATGCCTGCCATCTAAATTAAGGCAACCTGAAGTGGAATTTATTGAACTATAAAATTATCTTACTGGTATTCATAATATCAAAATTTAAAATATCAATTTTAAGTCAAATATGACACTGGAACCTAAAATTGTATAAAATAAGCAAAATTTTTATAGAAACCAATCTATTCTGGCAGCTGGAATAGACTGAAAATGTCCAAGACTTTATTATCTAGCAGAGAAAGATCATTTAAAGCAAAATGGCTGCCAACGATACATCGAAAAGATGTATGTTATTGCAGTTCCATGTGCATGATCATCTCAGTGATGTATGTGTATTTGTTTAGCCAAAGCAACACAAGTTAAAGCTACAGTTTACACATACAGTGACACTTCTTACCTGCAGTGTCACAGTGTGTAGAAATCATTTTGTCGAATACTGGATTCAATTCATCACAATTCTCAGTCAAGCTGACTCGTACGAACTGCTTTACTGCTAGTGAATCTTTAGCAGAATCAGTTGAATCTTCTAATAACAAAAATAAAATAAAAATAATATGATAGACAAATTAACAGGCAGGACAGAAAGACTAATAAGACAGGAGAAACAGAAAGAGCAAAACAGCTAACAATAGCATGGTATAATTACTTAAAAACAATTGAAATGAGTTACATAAAATGATAAAATGTACAATGTACATGCAGTCTGTGTGCAGTTGGTGCTTCTAAATTTAGCTAATAACCCATTAATTATTCTGAAGAAAGCAGCGGGCAGTACTAAACACTTTTGTCATGATTGCATGAGTGCTGCACATCTTCAGGATGAAGTGAATGACAAAAGAATTCAAAATGCCTGTTACAGCATTGCAAGACTTGACAAGAAACAGTCGAAACAGGTAAACTCCTCCAACTCCTTGGCCACAGAAGTACACAGATGACTTAAGAGACTAATGTGGCCTGACATGCCCTTTGAACAGAAACTCCACAGCTGCCGAGTTACCAAAAACTTGGAATTTGCATCTCATTTTGAAATCCTTACACCCCTTATGAGCTCTACCAAGTTCAGCCAAACAGAATTCAATTCCTAATCCACTCTGCATAAGTAGGAGTTTCATGATAAACAGTACAGATTTAAACTTAACTAAGAATGAGGTAAAATGAAGTGTAAAACAGAAAAAAAGTATGTTTTTGTTTTGTTCAGGTTTTGATGCACCATCGGCTGATGCCCGATGCATTAGACACCAGTGTCATAGAAGTTTCTAATTAATAATAATGATAGAAAGTGTAAGTTGTAAAGGAATTTCAAGATTTCTATTCAATAAGTGTCTTATAGCAAACTTGACCATAAAACAAATAGTCTGACTCCTTTTGATAGGTAGATTAGACTCTAAAAATGGAGTCAAAACTGACATAGATATCAAGTGCTATAAGTTGATGCCCGATGTATTAGACAATGGCATTATACAGGTTTCTAATTAATAATAAAGTTATAAATCAATAAGAGTACCTTACAACTATACATAACAATATTTGCAATTAAGTAAAAATCATTATATATATTACCCAGTTATCCTAACATTTCCATTTGAAATAAACTCTAACAAAGAGACTTACTAGATAGTCGGTGTTCCTTTTTGGAAGATACTGAAGATACTGACTTTTTCTACAACATAAAACCAGGAGCCTTTGTAGCTTTAAGACAAAACCACGAGAAACACAAAATTATTGAGACTTTGTTCGTTTGCATGTCCTATTTCTTTCCACCAGTGCACCACACTGTGGAAGCAAGTTTCCTTTCCATTAACGACTGACCATATGTTATCTTTCCAGCATTCTGTGAATTAAAAACACAAATCAAGTTCATAGTTTCAGATTTTAACTATACTAGATTATGAGCCTAAGTTCTTAACTAGTATTGTGCATACAAATTGCCCTACTGTGGTAATCAATGTCTTCTAACAGTCTCACCTGAAATTGCGATGATGAACTGGATATGGAGGCTGAAGATGCTCTCCTCTGAGGATTGGACACCTTAAGCTTTATTCCATTGACATCTTCTGTCAAATTGCTGACGGCATGCAAAGAAGGTGTGAACTTGACTTCACTCTTTGATTTTGAATTCTTCTTTGAAAACTTTGGATTTGGTTCTTCATCATCAGACGACGAATCAGTACTGGTGTCTGAGCTACCAGATACTCGTTTGCATGTTGACGACTTCTTCTGAAGAGTTGGCTTTGAAACTGGCTTCGTTTTCTTTCTCTTTTGACTCCTGTAACACAAATACCAGATGAAGTGGTCGGATTGTGAAGGACTTTTAGGCAAACAAAAGTACTTTTGCCTCTTGTCAATTTCAATTTACACTAAATTACTATTATTCCACGGTGGAAATCAGATTCCTAGCCTTGAACTTACCTCAGTGTTTACATACTTGACGTGGTCTGACAAAACAAGTCTTATATCGCTCTGTTCAATATTCTAGATATGGGTTGCAACGGTGTTTCAGGCTGAAATCTGGAAAATTGCATGGAACAGCCTATGACTCACTGTGTCACAGCATATCTCATATTACGAGACACTTTGATTATAGAGGAATACATCATCACATAAAATGCAGAAAGAAATTCATGTAATTTGTGCAGCTAAGAAAAGAAAATTTGAAAAAAACAGTTTGAGATCACTTTGAAGCTTGTAGAATCTGAATTTGGTTCAGGTTTGTTATACAGACAATTTGACTTGGTTTGGCAGTGTTAATTGTTTGGTTAGCTCTTATTCTTAAACTTAAACAAAGCAGTTTGAGCTTCTTGTTGTACGGTAAACACTGTGATACACTGCGGACTCTTAGAATGATCACTCCATCCTCATAAAACTCCTACACCACATCAGAGGCAAAACTCCAGCTGCTGCTGCAGAGATATGTCGCAGCAGCAGCAGCAGCATTTATTCATTCGTTCAGTTTGTTTCATCAATGTAAATTTCCCGAGTCTTACGGTTTTTGGTTATAATTTGACTTCTATTTCTAGTTTAAAGTTATCTCAAAATAAAGAGGCGAGTAAATGAGACAGAAGATGAGCAAGAAAGCAGAGCAGATGGTTACTCAGTCACTCGTTCATGAATAACAATCTAAAAAATGACCTCATAAATAAAAGTATAATTATTTGTATTTTGATATCAGAGTGCACATGATCTTACTCGCTACTCTTCCGCTGTAGCCTTGCCAATTCCTTTTGTTCCTGTTTGTATTTCATCTGCACTTCAGCCATTTTCATTCTCAGATCAAGTTCCATTGGATCCATGTTCTCAGGTCCTAAAGACCAATATGAAGAATTGTAAACAGCTCATATTGACTACACCCATTAAACAACAAACTCAACAGAGACAAATCATCCCCCGCAACGTTTTCAATACAGAGCCTCATGCATTTAAACTGAAGTATCGAATATGATACAGTCAACTGCTATCAAATGGCACATATCAGCAGTGAAAAAAATATCATATACAATGCGATTTTCAAGTGTCATATGAGTTAAGTAGTTGCCTCATAGAAAGTCCATTAAAGTACTAGAATTACTTCATGTGCTAGACACTCATTGTCTATGGCCACCTCTTGTGACATGTTTGTGAGCTATGACCTCATTCTCACAGACTAAGCTTTCCATACACAGAAGACAGTCAATTTAACCCTTGAACGACGAGAGGGAGTAGTTTTCCATACATTTTAGTACATGCTCATCATTGAAGTATTATTCATTCCATGGCCAAGTATGCTCGACGACACTAAGGGAACAGAAACCTTGAAATTGAAATCCTGACAGGGATTAAAACCTCCAACCTCTGAGTTGTCAGTCCAATATGCTATGACACCAGTCAACTGCAAAACTAAAGTCAACTATAAATTACATACATGCACAGAAGGCAATAATCTGGACATTATTAACACCATTTCCATTATGGTTTAGTTTCAGAAGTTCCTATGAATTATATTCCTTAAACTCTCCAAGTAAACTGAAATGATCAATCTGTTACCACTGCAGTTAGAAGGGGCCAAATCAACACCATTCCATACTGGTTCCTCAATTTATATACTTTGAACAAATCTGTTCGCAATTGTTCAACTTAATCATCATTTGCATAAATGACCAATTGACCATCCTTTCACATCTGTTTCATACACAACTGAGACATTAGAGAACCACTTGCCTTCATCTGATTTTAGTATTCCAGACTTCAGATCCTCAGCTGCAGGTTCACTGCCATTCTGAAGTCTCATGCAGTCATTCGAATCCACAGTGAACTCCTTCTCATCAAAGAAACATGGTTTTGGGACGTTGTAACTTGCGCTCACATCTGGGGATCGTTCTGCTTCAATCAGCGACGATATCGGGAGATCAAAGATGTTGAACCTTCGGACTGAAGAACAACCAGCACTGCTTTCCGTTACGTTCGTTGCCTTCTGTGGGATTTCCGAGACTGCAGCAGGTGTGTGCTTTGAAGCGACCGTACTCAGCATCAAAAGCCCATCAAGTTCTTGGTTTATACCTGGCTCGGTATTCAATAATGTTAGCAGCGTGTCAACACTCGGGCGATTGTCTGTGCTACATGAATTACCAAATTCTGTCGTCGCAGCCTGAATTAAATCTGAAAATCCAGTACCAGTAGCATCTCTTTTGTTCAACTGTTTACTCTCCAGATGAGACACGAGACCGCTGCACAGAATTTCTTGCGAACTTTGGTCTATATGGGATATGGCAATTTCAGTTTTCTGTGTTTCTAAAGCCCCCTCTTTGTCCAATAAACATTTTGACAGCAGAACGTGACTGGACAAAATGCCTCTTGAATCATACTCATCTTCATCACAGCTGATGTCTGATAATGCCGGATCATTTACTGTCCTACTTACAAAGCCAGAGTCATCCTTTGCTTTAGAATTACGTTCAACCTCCGCAGGGTGTTTGTTTGAATCTCTCAATTTAATTATTTTGTTGCATAAGCTTGCCTGTCTCTTAAGTTTTGAAAACTTTTGCTTTTGCTTTGCAGCAGACAAACTGTCGTCGGAATCGCTGTCAGAAATGTCGCTCGTCTGAATGCTGATTTCAGCCGTGAACGCCTTTTCCGGACTTTGAGGCAAGGAAGGACTTTGGTTTGTCTGGACAGCGGCATTCAACGTGGTCTTTTCATGGTCAGCTTCAACTTTAGCTCCGGTCATTCTTTCCTTCTCTTCCAAAGAATTCTTATTTTCCGAGCATTCCAGCTGATCTAATTCCGGGTGCTGTTGGATTGGAGAAGTACCCCTTGACTCTACGCTAATACGCGTTTTCTCCTTCTGTTTGTTTGACTCATGGACGAATAAGTTAGAATCACAAAAGAAATACGGTGGCCGGGCAGCTGGATAGACAATAGGATATTGACCAACAGTGGCCTCTGGTAGTGAATGATGGTCCATTTTTGATGGCAAACAGTTGGTGCTGCTGAGATCTGAATGCTGAGATGCCAAGATGTCGTTTGACAAATGGCCTGCTTGTGTAGCGGAGGACGTTACATCCACTCTGACCTCCTCTGACCTAGCACGATTAAACTGAGATGGAGAGCTGTCATCTGCAGCTCTTGTTGCACAAATTGATTCCTTTTCTTTGTTCGAAAGCTGCATAGAGGGATCTTGAAATATGTGACGAGGTCCAAGATTCGGCCATGGCATATCAGGAACTGTGCAGAAAGAACAAAAGAACAAAATTACGATCAGTTACTTCTTCATATGGATCTGTTATTTTTTAAAGAGTAATAGACCTCCCACATTACAGGACATACAGTTTAAAATATAATAACAACTCACAGTTGCTTAACCACTATCATTGCATTATCCAAACACTTTTTCATACATGACTGTTTAAAATACACTATACCAGCGGTTCTCAACCTTTTGAGACTCAAGGACCACTTTTAAACTTTGTGTCTCAGTCGCGGACCACCACTAAAAATTGTGCCGCAAACAAATCAATACAAACGAAACTTTTGCCATAAATCCGCGTTTTATTAGTTTCATGGTGCCATTTAGCCGATTCTAGCGATTGAAATTTTAAAAAATTAAAAATTTACAAAATTTGCCTGTTTCCATGTTTTTAATTATTAAAAAATATAAATTGTAGGCCTTGCTCGCGGACCACCAAGCAGATGGCCGCGGACCACCAGTGGTCCGCGGACCACAGGTTGAGAACCGCTGCACTATACTGCAACATCAATCCTTTGGTTTCTGCTACATTACTGCTGCTGAATAAATTGTATTGCAGTGTATTGCATTTGGACATTTATAAAGTGCTTCTAGCAGGAGAGCCATTCAGAAGTGCTCATTATGTGCAGTACAGACATCCTTTTTATATAGCGGTATAGCCTCAGTTATTTCTTCTGCACCAATCAATTTGGCACACCCTCTAATTTAATTTAAACTGTTAGATATTTTAACTTAAATTACAGATTAAAGACGACATTCTTCTGTTGCAGGACTTCTAAGTTGATTTTTTTAAATGCAAATAACATAAAAATCTAATAAAATAAAAATTAGGAAGCAGCATGACTATTATTGCTATTATAATTATGCATTTATTAAGCGCCACTATCTAATGATGAAGCATCAATCGATGGCGCTGAGCAATTGTGAGTGAAGGACTTCCTCTAGGTCTCTACACAGTAACCATCTCAGGGGAGGAGGATCGAACCCATACTCTCCGTGTTACAAGCCGAGCGCTCTAACCAATCAACTGCCATGTCCCACAACAGAACAGGAAAGAAATTTCCCAAAGTAAGCAAAAGAAATTACTGCAATAGAACCTGGAATGAAGAAGAACTGTCCCGTAATTGAATCCTGGGCGAGTTTGTAACCACCGGTAGGATGGAAAAGATGCTGAGACTGACTTCGGTCCATGGAACCAGCCGAGTACGGAAGTAAGGCACCGGGATGAAAGGGAAACTGTCCCATCCATAGAGTGGCTGGATTAATCGACGCAGGATGCGTAGGAGGCCGAGCACCTGGAGGAAGCCAAGCACGATTAAACGATGTCGGAAACAGCGGTGCTCTTGTCTCTAAATCGTTCTTCCAGCACGGCTGTTTGTCTGACGACGCACCGCCTACTTAATTAAGAATAATTCCAAAACCAAGCATATACACTTCTGCTTTAACTCGCATCATAATCATAATTATCATTGCCACTATTCTCTAATATGTACTGGATATGTACTTGTCAGCAGCAAATAAAAAACCGCTTACTTACATACTTACTTTTGAACAATTCAACAGGTAGTCAACAAATACTCACTGAAAATATGAAGTGAGTAGAAAATAAAGATTATGTTTCAAAATAGTTACCATAGTGTCAAAGATAAGCCCATATTTAATTAAATTAATCACCACTGAACACTGGGCTGCTATGAAATAATATTAAGAAATAGCATGACAGCAAAAATCAATAATGCAAAAACCTGTCATATTAGGTTATTTTAAGAAGCAGATGTAATAACAGGTGACAAATTCCAAATTTACAACAGTTCAGACAGTGACGTAGTCAGACTTAAATTCAAGAGGAGGCAACTCTGGAAGACATCCATGTGTTGTAGGGGTGTGGAGGTATAACCCACAGAACATTATTGAAATCTAAAAAAGCAAGAGGAAGCAACTGCCTCCTCTTGCCTCAATGTGGCTATGCCTACGAGTTCAGAGCAAAATAAATGTTGAAAAGAGAATTTGTTCTTTAGTTTAAATTCACATTTCCATGTCTTTACAGAGAATTTGTATATCTAACTCTACAGTATCTGGCATGTAACATCTCCAAATAATTTGCTATCTTTAAGTTTATATTAACGTGTCAACCAATCAGATTCCAAAAATTCTAAATAAAAACACATCCTACCAGGAAACAAATTCAAACTTGTGCGTGTGCATGTTTGTGTGTGACCTGCTGAAAAGTTACCAAATCTGGGCTGTGTATTTACTGAGAAAACCAATTCCGAATGCATATGATGGGGTCATTTTTTTGGATTTTTCTTGTTTGAGCATGTACTGAATCCACTTTTCTTATGATCAAGTAAGCAAAGAAAGCTTAATTGTATAGCAAAATGATAATTGAGGAAGTCACTAAGTGGAGCAAAGCTCATCTCTTCGTTATCATTTGCTTACTCTCTTTTTTGAAGTGTGTCAATATTACAATCACAGAACCAGCTTTGTCGAGTATGTATACTGAATGAATGCTGATTTACCTTTTTTGAAGTAAAACTAAGTTGTTATTAAGTCATGGTTGTGGACTTATAAATAATGTATCATTTCAGTACTTAATGTTAACCAATTAAAGACATGCTTTTTAAGTTGCATGTATGAGAACAAAAGTTACTCACAACAAGACTGTTACAGGTAAATTACTGCCAATTAGCCCTCATTTTGCTATGTTTAGCAACCTATGCTGGTTGGTGTCTACATTAGTCCTGAAGGTGTAAACACAAACAATATTTCTTATAACCAGCTAAACCCAATCCACTAATGGTATCTTTTTCCAGTGAAGTAGTATATCTCACGGCTCGGCATTTGTAGCATGCCTGTTAACATGCTAAAATGAGCATAATTCAAGCAAAGACAGATAAACTGGAAAGTACATGTTGCAATATTATCTTTTTCTTGTTGTACATTTGTTCTGAGTATGTTTTTGATGTTGCATGCTCCACACTCCACATTGGTTTGGCACTGGAACTGCAAAAGTTGCTATCACTTGCAAAATGTGATTTACAGCACTCCTCTTTTATAGTTTTTAGAGTCTAAAATCATGTCTCAACTCCTTTGAACTGCACACCACAGATGATCTCCAAAATGTCTTAAGGGAATATTTTAGTAAAAAAAGCACTCATGATGATAGCAGTTACAAAGACGTTGCCCACGACAATACACCATAAGTTATTTTGTCATCCCAAGAGAAGTTTCCAAATTTCTTCCACCACCTTGAACAATAATCAACCGATTTGTATCTGGTTGCAAATGACATAACAGGTGATCTTCACATTCGTTTCCACAGACTACAATGACACCAGTTTTCCTACTGCATTTAATTATCACCAATAGGTTTCTCTCTCCAGTGTCAGTGGTATTTCTTCTGCAAAATCAGCATATGCTGGGTGACAAGAAGCACAAAATACGTCTGGAGCCAGAACAGTGTTTTTGCTGAATCTCAGTCTGTTACTCTCACATGCAGTTCATCTCTTCAAATCGCTGCAAGTTCATATCACACATTTTGTTGCTTAGTCAGTACAAATAATTCCAGTGAATGTCCATGAGCTTCACATGTCACCACCAAAGTGATCATTCAAAAAAATAAAGCTGCTAAAGTGTTCTAATAGTTGAGCAGTCAAACACAGAAACTTTGCATCACAGTGTCCAAAGTGGAAGAACGATGCAACTCCTGCAAGTGGTGAATTTCAGGAAGACTTATTTGGAGAGCCGAATGGTTTAGAGTGTACTTAGGATTAGTTTATTTGATTGGGAGATTACAATGAATACTAATTAATAACTTTTGGACTTCTAGTAATACGAATATTAAATGCAAGATATGCTGCTTTGTCCTTGATTTTTGATGATTATGTGACATTTCAGTAGCTCATGGTACCAAAAGTTGTAAGTTATCAGGGATGAAAGTACAATCCTTACAAGGACTGGCCATAAAAGATATGCACATTTTTACCTGTAAACTATGCACAACTTTTAGAATCAATTGCTCAGAAATGTAAGTTTTAGATAGTCTAATCTAAACTAATGATCTCTACAGCACCATTTTCAAAAGCTACAAGGCCTCAATTGATAGTTGCTATAAGTGAAATCAAGGCTGAGAATCAATTGGAAAAGAAAGTCCAGACTTGGAGTCTGATAAGTTTATGTGGACATCATAATCATCATCAGTTCCTGATGTCAGCCATTTGGCGATGTTTGATTTTGTGCGAATAGATATCTCTGTTGTCCAGCCTGTGCTTGGTAGTTTGTCAAGTCCAATGCTCCTCTCAATGTTAGTCCAAGTCTTGTTAAGCCGTCATTTAAATTGTCTATCCAGCACAGCTTTGGTCTGCTTTTGTTTCTTTTTCATTCAATTTTCCAGGTAGTGCAATTGATTGAGATTCAGTCAACTGGTTCTCTCCACTTGGCCGAACCACTGGAGTCTTCACTGAATGACTTTGTCTATCAGAGTTGTTTGGATTACTAAGAACCATATGCGTAATTTGTGGGGGGTACGAGGGGTACCTGAACCCCCCACATTTTGGACTGGGGGTACTGTACCCCACTTTTTAAAGAACGTCAATCAATATTTTTATTATTGTGCCTTCCCAGAGAATGCAGTCTCCGCCAAAAGTGCGAAAGTACTTAGATACATAGGTAAACTGAGAGCCAAAATTAATTAGAATACTGACAGGAAATATGTTCAAAATGGCCACCATGCGAAAAACGAAAGTGGAGAAGAAATTGGTACCCTCCCACTTTTAGACCAAAGTATTGGTACCCCCCACTTTTTAGACTAAAGTTACGCCCCTGCTAAGAACTATGTCATCATTTCTCATTTTCTCCAGCCTTGAAATTCCTGCAAGTTTCCACAGCCAACTCATTTCTGTTGTGAGAATTCTTTTCTCATCTTGCTTTGCATTGTCCAGCATTCTGATCCATACAGGAAAATGGGTTGTACCATCATCTCATATATTCTTATATATTCTTCTTCTGATTTTGTTTTTATTTCTCTGATTCCCCTCATCTATTTATGACGTGCATCCAATTCTCGTTAGCACGTTTTTTCACTGTTGTCATCTGTGATTATTAGCGTTCCAAGATAGACAAATTTGTTTACTTGCAATATAACTTCTTGGATGCTGACAGTTATTTGTTAGTATGTAGAAGCCCACTAGTAAATCTGTAAGTATTTGTGTATCAGTTCCATTACTTGTAATACCTTTTAATAAGGTGCATCCCTAGAAGTTATCTCTTTTCTTTCAGCAGGTCACACAAACACACACATAAGGTGATGAAAAGACCATTTTAGTCTCAAGCTACTAATCAATTGCTTTATGTTGTTGACTGTCAACACAAGTATCAAAACTGAATTTACGTGGCTGAAGCTTGAAATAAATTACAGTACATAGTATTAATGATTTTTGCTGACACTGCATAATTATCAACTATTGTAAGCACAGCCAATCTACACACACATAAATTAAAAATTACAAATACATTGAAGCACAGATTGAAATTAGAATGCCATATGAAATCTCAACACTGTAACAGCGTACAGTAAAGTAATAAAATATTAAAATTCAATTAAATAAAAAAACAAAGACTTATGAATTAACTATTTTAGAAGACACCAGTTAGCCAAACAAATTCCACAAGTCAACTAAAACAAGGAACTTAGCATTCAATATCTACTCATTGAAATACGCAAGTTTAGATGTGACAAGACGTCTACTTGAATGCTTACCAGGGCCAGACTCTGAATCAACTTGCAACGAACCAACACAGTGTGCACCAATCTTCTCACCGGTGCATTCATCTGGTGACAGAATTCTATTTCAAAATCAGGAAGTAAACATCAGTAATTTCAGATCAATCTAAAATAATCGTAAAGCTTCAATTCAGTGCAATTGTAATGCTGTACATCAGTTGATAGGTGGCTGCTGCTAAGTGAAATCGACAAGGGACCACATTGTTTGGTGTTCTGGGAACAAGGAAACAGATGGTGAACCCACGATAAGTAGAAAAGTCTGGGGCCGGAAACTGAAAAGGCTCAAAACCAACAATATTTTTATGTCCTCAGAACAGCTATGGAGAGGAAATCAGTGATTACCATCAGTATCAGCAATAGAATAAGACTGTAAGGCTAGCCAGAATTTGAAATATCATAAGCAATTAGCCCCTTTTGAAAGGCAATGAAATAATTCAAAACTGGGTACACATTCTCAGGCTTTAAAGTTTCTCTAGCAATAGAGCTTTCAATTCCTGACAGTTTCTAGTCAGTAAATCTTGTGGGATTGGCTATGTAGAAGTCCAATTACAAAGCCATGCACAATGTCCAAGCTGATTATGCAACACTTAAGTGTGGGACAGAGGTCGTGATTGAGAGCGCCGGTAATGGCTGCCAACACGTCGTTCTTATTATCAAAATGAAAGCATGGAAATCATCATCTGTCACATATTGCGTCTACGACAACATCATATATTGAATAAACTAATATTGTATTGTATTGCATTGTATTGATAATAGTATGGTAATAACAAGTTCTGCAGTTTTCCAGTTCTGCCAGGCAAGATATGCTTGCAACCAGTGCAACAAACATCAGTAAAGCATCCTAAGTATTAAATGACTCTTTCTTTTATGACTATTTCACAACCATCGCAGACAATAATATTACCCTTGAAAAAGCCGAGGTGGTGTAGGCACAAGCAAAGAAACCATGACTTTATGCCAAGCTGTTTAACAGCAGACCAGCACCACTGCCTATTACCCTAGTAGGCGAGGCTTTGTCACAGATATGACACATGACAGCTAGTATTGATATCTGATATTGGATAAGTGTAAATATACAAGTGCAGTAATATTAAAACTTTCATAGACAATGAGGCAAGAGAGTAAAATCAAGTACATGAATGTTCTTTGCATATGACCTACAAATGACTGTGCTGTGTAAGGCAAATGATAGACAAACTTTTAATAAATAGCTCCTATTGAAAACCTCCATCACATACCAATTCATTGTGAAGGCAACGCAGAAACTAGTCAAATGACAGATTCAATACATCAATAATATTCACATTCAAAAACATCCAGACTGTTACAACAAAATATTCATCACACAGTTATAGGAATGCATCAAGCAAAAGGAAATATCCAGCCTACATTCATGAGTAGTTCCCTTGAAGGGGCGATATATAGTGAGGACGATAGCTTCGTGCATTGTTCAAACTGTGGATAAAAGCAACAAACTTTTTTCTCTTCAAGAAAAACATATTTTAAGACTTTTCAGCTAGCTGCATCACTTAATTCAACCGGGAACGTAACTAAAAAAATTATTGAAAATGTGCCATAAATGCGGTACTTTTGCTATTAGTTCGACCATTTGTGCGGATTTTTTGGGCTATAAAGGGCTATGTTTAGGCGATAGCTAGAATTTCTTGTCAACGTATTTCATTATCGGCTATCGTAAACGAAGGATTGTTTTAATATATTTCACTTGTAAATTGTGCAAAAAGCGTCTATTTTATCGCTTGGATATAGCAAACTGCATGTATTTGGATTTATTTGTTCGGTAGGTCAGAATTAAATTACAAGCTAGGTTTTTATCAATGTTACTTAATGCGGTTTGTCAGCGCGCTTGTGAATAAACACGAATACATGTATACATTATTATTATTAAGCGGTGCCCAGCTTTTCGGGTGCGTAGCGAATCCCCGAAACCCCAGTTGGGCGTGTTAAAACTGCATATAATTGAATTTATTTATCCGGTAGGTCAGAATTAAATTATTTTCGGGAATTCACGAAAAATGATTTCTGCCGGATCCCAAATCTATTTTCTAAATTAATACAAAATTATTCGTGCAAATCTAACCTCGAGATATTTTTGAATGTACTATTAAGGACATTGGCCGAATAGTCTTTACTAGTTTTCAGGATTGGAACTCTTGGTAGAAAATTTATTTTCGGGAATTCGGTCATATTAGCATTTCATCACTTTTGGAGATTCAGTTAGACACCAGCTTTTCCAGCTAGTGATCTGTACTTGCCAATAAATTGGGTGTGCACAGTGTGTGTTGTGCTGGAATGAAAGATGCGAGAAACTGCAGTGTCCAGCTAATTCAATTGGTGTGAACAAAAGTGATGGATAAAAGTCTTTAGCCACAGTTGCCATCGCTAAAGACTTGTAAAAAACAAAAAGGTATGTTTGGTAATTTTAAGCTACACATCAAGTCCATTGGCATTTAGACATTGATAAGCTTGGGCATCACCGACATTCTGTATGTCCAAAACACTGGCAAAGGCCTTTTGGAGGCTTTTCGACTGAATAACACCAGATGGTTTAAATCTTGTCGTTCTAAATTTAGTGCAAAGGAATGCATCGTAAATGTCAGTTAGACCATTTAGGCAATGACCCTTTAACAAGTTCAGTGAATAAATGCAGATGGACTTGGTATGACATCAGTTGCATAAAATTACCAGGTATAGCTTTTTGTTTCTTTTCTGACATCCCAGCAGGTCTGCAAGGTCTGCACGACGTATTGTCACTTGAGCTTGGCAGAGGAGTCAAGGAATGTGTCATGTGTCCATCAGACGACTGACTTCTTGCAAACTTACCACAGGTGACATGATAGCCTTTGAGGCTAAATATCACTGTAGTTGCCTGGCACAGTTATACAACCGTAGACATTAATATGAGTGTAAGCGCTGAGAAGTACAATCTATGACCTTTCTGTTCTGTTGATGTAATACATGGTGTTGTCTTTGCTCAGCTAATAGCTTATATAAATGATGTGTGATCTGTAAGTAATATTTGAAAAATTTTCAAGCTTGTTAATCTCAAAAGATGTATGTTGACTGGTTGCAGTAAGTCAAGGGGCAAACTGCCAGTACATAAAACCTTGTGATCAGTTTCTGTCGTTTGAATCTGGGCATGAAAAGCAATGGTCTGAACCTAAGCTATTTTCATTTTGGTCACTTGCTAAGAAATTTGAAAACAATTTTATTGTTTTTAGGTTTGTGTCTGGATTGAACCTGTACACACCACCGTTGTTTCATACATTCACTGACTGCGATACTGTATTGGCATTTGTTGGCCGTGGCAATAAGACTGGTTCGAAAACTTGGATGTTACAGAAGTCTTCGACAAGTTTACTTATTGCCTCACATCATTTCTGATACCTAATCAACTATATAATGGACCACTTTACCATTCGTTCTGTGGACTCTGCTTGGAGAAAACTGTTTATATACAAAGTAGAACCATTGTGAATATTCCATCAACTCAAGATGCACTTGTGCAGCACATTGAATGTGCCATGTATCAGCCTGGGTATATTTGGAGCAGGCATAAGTCACACTGCCTGTATTACCAAGTCCTGCTGCTGATTGAGGATGGTCATGCTGTAGAACTGCCCGCTAGTTTATACTGGATATGGTATGGTACCGGAAGCCAGTGAGCAACGGTGTAATGTGGTCATACTTCCAGCGGCTGCAAAGTAATCACTCTGCAACATTGAGGACCAACTGGAGCCTGTCCAGTAGATATCCCGGCGCACCAGCCAGCAAGCTGCTGCAGCGGTCAACTAGAACTACCTTGAAACTATTAAGTGCTGTTTTCGCTACACTGAATGTAAGCAACCGCAGACAGCTCTTGATTAATCTTAGCTGTCGAAAGCATTTACCAACCACTTGTCCGACATGTCGAGCCATTGTAAGATATGCTTCGAAAACCGCCCCGAGGTCACAAACAGCCACCGATGGTTGTAGCAGTCCTCCTCCAACATGCAATGGATCCGTACTGCCTGCCAAGCCTTTTGTGTGTGGCGCACCACAGGAAATTAGTCTTGCCAGGATTCATTTGAAGGTGGTTGGGTCTCACCCAGACAGCCAGTGTCTCAATCCCTGCTTCCATTCTGCTCACCAGCTGTGGAACCTCTGACTCTTTCGGCATAGAAATGAGACGACAACCCAAACCAGTAGAGGAGAGTTGTTCTGATGAAGGTCTTCATTGCATGTCCTGAGCTTTATTAGCAACTGTGTGCAGCACAATACAATGACTGTCTATGCCTTTAAAAAGTTGTTTTTCAGCACATCATAATCCAGTTACCAAGGGGACAGTATATCAAGTACTTTAGTGATGGGGCTGCATACCAGTAAAAAACAAAAATTTCACCAAAGAAGATTGGATGCAACCAAAGAAGACTGGATTACATGAAGAGTGGCATTTCTTTACAACTGGCCAGTGTTTGCGTTTATGGAACTCTCAATTTCTTGCTCTCAGAACCAGCTTACAACACAACACTGATAAAGTTGCTCACTCCAGAGCAACTTTATAAAAGGATTCGTGCAAACAATTCAGGAATAAAATTTCATGCAGCCTGAAGGTCCCGCAAAGTTGTACTCATGGCCAAGACGCCGTGATGAGTGCTGGATTCCAGTTAGCCATTTCATTTCCTTTTACCATTGAGGACTTGGTTGTTATTACTTGGAGTCAGTATAAACTTGACGAGACAACCGACAGGAAGATTGAAAGCTCTTCACAGAGAAACACTTTGACTGACATTACACATGGCGGTTTTACTGGGGGATACGTAGGGGACTGTAGCCCTCTAGCTGGATAGTTAGCCCACTAGTTTTTCTTAGCCCCTATACATATTTTAGCCCCTCGTTTAATATTTAGTTATCCATACATTGCCTACAATGTTTGTTGGTAACAAAACCTCCTAATCTCCTAATGCTTAATTCTCATTAGATCAACTGACTTTTTAGCCCCCCTTCAGTCCAAAACTCTAGAACTGCCACTGACATTATATTGCCATAGTGATAGAAATAACTGACAGAATAAATGACATTACATTGCCAGTGATACAAAATAGAAATCAAATACTTCGTAAAAATTGTAGTGCTAGCATGTATTTCTTTTTAGAATTGAAAAAAGTTCCCAAATGTAAAAAAAATGTTTTTCAACTGGATTTCTTGATGGTGCATCAAAGAAGCAAAATGATATAAGTATCATGGTAAAGCACACTCTTGAAGTCCTTTGCAATGGTGTGCAACACATTACTTTGCTACCTATTCCACATGACCATATTTCAATCAGAAATTGACCTACCTTTCCTAGGGGCAGTTTTCAAGATGGCCTCACATTCAGTTATTAGTTAAAATACCTTAGAATTCACCAGATCATTCACTAAAGTCACATACATCTGGGACTTTATATTTAGTCCCAACCAACCAGTGGTTGCTCACATATCAATATTTATACGGTAAAATTTTAGAAAATGACATTTTCAAGCTATCTTCCACACATTGATGCTCCGACACCAGTGTCATCAGGATGGGGAGTGGATGAAGAAGGTGTGGTCTGCAATTGGTCCCGTGCCACAGTCATGTCTAGAGTTTGTCTGCTGTAAATCATGTAAAGTTGATAAGTGTAGTAACAAGCGCTGCTGCTGTCAAAGTGAAAACTTGCCATGTACACTTATGTGCAATTGCATTGACTGCAGTAATGCTTGAAATAGCTCCAGTCTATATCAGTCCAGTCATGAAACACATATATTGCACACGTAATGTATCAAATCGTTAAAGTGCAAGCACAGGCTATTAAAATGTCATGTAAATAATGACGGTTAAACTGCAATTACGTCAGTGCCACATATAGAATGTTACCTGGTATTCTTTGACCAAGAAAACACTACTCCAGACTGGCCGCAATTTTGTTTTTTGGAAGTGCTACATATGTGTCTTTAGTTCCATCGCATTCCTTGTCCCAGAAAATGTTAATTTAGACTATAAAATCATGTTTCCATCACATACATGACCTTACTTAGAGCCATTTGAAGATATTTGGCCGCCATTTTGTCCGCCATTTTGTTTTCTCACAGTGCTACATATTTGTCTTTAGTTCCATCGCATTCCTTGACCCAGAAAATGTTAACTTATACTCTAAAATCGTGTTTCCATCACATACATGACCTTACTTACAGCCATTTGAAGATATTTGTCCGCCATTTTGTCCGCCATTTTGTTTTTTTTGCATTGCTACACGTGTGTTTGTTCCATCGCATTCCTTGACCCCGAAAATGTTAATTTAGACTCTAAAATCCTGTTCGCATGACATACATGACTTTACCTATAGCCATTTGAAGATATTGACCACCATTTTGGCCGCCATCTTGTTTTTCCATGCAGGAGCTAAAAATCCAGCTTGCTAACCGCGATTTTCGTTTTCAGCAGGGTCAAATTGGTCTAGAAACAGCTGTTAGCATATAATTACATGTTTTTGAGATTCAAAGCCTAGACTAATAGTGCTGTGCGTCAACGCTAGAACATGTGCATTTTAGCCTATTTTAAATCATCTTTTTTATTATGTTCCCGCCTGAATTAAATGATGCAGCTAGCTGAAAAGTTTCAAAATATTGTTTTCTTGAAGCTGTAAAAGTTTGTTGCTTTTATCCACAAGATGAACAATGCACTGCCTTTTTGGACCTTAGCCTCCTCACTAATATAAATCCTCGAATGAATGAATTAATGAATTAATTAATTAATTAAACAGTACACAATGCAACACATAATTATAACCATATGCTGAACAAGATATGCATGGATGTAGTACAAGGTACTTATACTCGAGTAGTATGACTACCGTTTTCAAATACTTGTACTTATGCTTGCAGCCCAAATATTGAATTGTAATTTTTATAGTGCTGAATAAGATATTGAGTTAATATCCATTGAAGCATGTGCATTGCCATGGTCCAGTGACAACAGACCTGAGGCATTATATTCCAACAACTACTGCGCTTTCCAGACTGTAAGTTGAAGGTTGTTGCATGAACTTCTAGGGATTAGGGATATGCCTCGTTAAAAGGAATGACAATTAGCGGAACAGATACACAAATACAGATTTACAAGTGGGCTCCTATTTTTCAAATTCATCTACTCACCCATTGGACGATGTGTTGTCTGATTTGCCTTCAGTTGTCAGCGGTCTGTCTAATGTCGAAGCTACATCTGGTGCAACGTGAGCCACATCTTCAGATGAGCAAGCTAATCAATTCAAAACACTAGATTAGCTTAAAGTTAGACAACAACAACAACTGTCAACTGTTCTCCCTTCTAGTAATCTGCTATGTAGAATAATCACAACAGAAATCATTATAATCTCATCTCTGGGATGCATACAAAAATAAACTTCTTCAGCAGAATGAAAGAACAAATAAACAGGACAGAGTGGATGGGTGGGTAGGTAGGTGGTGGACTGGTGGTGGTGGGAGGTAAGCAGGAAGTCGTAGAATGGCTAGCAAAGTCAGCACATCAGTAGAAACCAATAACAGTAAAAGCCTGGCATAATGTCACTGATTGCTTCAGCTATTTCTAGTTCCCGATGCACTGCTTAAGATCCTAGAAATAAACAATCATCAAGAGATACATAAAAGGAAACAGTTAATCACAACAACAAGAAATGTCTGCTATGATCAAACTCACCAGTGGCAGGCTGTGGAATGGTCCTTTGTAATGCTCGAGCAATTCCGATCGGAATATTGTTCCCAGATGATCCATCCACTAATAAAACAAGATAAAAAAAGACCCTCAATATTAGAAGACATATTGGCGAAAGGCAGGACCCACTGAGTAGTAGTCGTCCACTGCAGACCAATAATTTGTCAGACTGTTGCTTGACTTCTGAACAAGTCAATAATGTTATGTCATGTTGCAACAAGATTTATAAGACAATTTTCTACAATGCAGTCAGAATTGCTTCCAACTTGATAAATAGTTTTTATCAATAAAAGATATTTTATTATTAGGGTATTAAAAAAATAGAAAGAAATTATTAGTGCATTAAATTTCAGGCATAATTGCTGACATAGTACAAAAAGCAAGGTTGACAAATACATTAAGTTTTATTTACATATTTTATATCTTCCTTTGCTACCACATTATGGCGGTTCTTATAGTACTGCTGTTTCTATTGCCACTCTAATCAAATCTAATCTAATCTAATCTAATCTAATCTAGTCTAATCTAAGAACATCTGCAGCACCATTGCAATAAGGTATCAGTGGATGGTAGCTACTAAACAAAATCATTGTGCAAGTTAAATTTCAAGGCAAGCCTAGTCAAAAGCCAAAAAGTTAAACCTAACACACATGGAAACAGTTTACTAAGGAAACATTTGAGTACAGCAAAAGTCGAGATCTGAAGGCCAGGACAGACTTTGCAGAGCGAATGTTTGCTGGAAAAGAGTTAAAAACTCTTGGGCCAGCAACAGAAAAGGAGCACTTGATGAGAGCTGTCCTATTCAATGGAATATTCAGATTTAGAAAGTCAGATGACCTGGTTGAGTATTAGCTTGAAAAAGAGTCTGGAAGACAACATCAGTTGGCTACATACAGCTGCATGCCAGTGAAGAAATCTAATTCCAAGGTAACCCACAGAATCTTTGAAGAAAGCCTGCGAAATGAAAGTGCACTGCTTACTGCTTTAAATGCACTGCAACAATGACATTTGTCTGTTGTATCAGATTCTAAATGACCTGACAAACAGTGAATTGATAGAAACAGTTTAGAAATCAACCAGAGCATTTCTCGTGGCCACCCAGAAGTAAGGAACATACAGCTATCAGAAGACAACAAAAGCCATGCCTTGAGATTAATTTAGGTTGGGCCGGCACAGAAAACTAGAACAAATAGCCCGTACGTGCTCATGCTTACCAAGTGAAGCAATAAGGAACTATAACACGTCATTACAAGTGGTGAGGCATATAGAACCCCTCTGGGCTCAGTGAACATGAATACCAGTAATTCTCTGATGCATATCAGAGTATTAGATATCAACGTGCTAAATCCATACAAATAGGAGAAACAGAGCCGCATAAAATGTCTTTGCAGAAATATCAATTATATTAAGGCTTCTAGCAAACAAAAACATAAAACAGTTCTATGCACTTTAGAGATATTCTTAAGTGGCTATACGTAAGTGCCAAGAACCATATTTGCACGCATAAAGTTGATTTGCTTGGCATGCTAGAATCACATCCATAAATTTCTTCTCTGCCATAAAACAAGGATAGGTAAATCATTTAAACTTGAACCTCTAGACTGGGAATATTAAAAAGCAATAGCAGAAACAGTCTGCAAAATCTAAGTCCAGTTCTGAAACTGTAAGTTAGCATGACATTGCAAGTGACATTTTCCATCAATTAGAAACGTTGTCTTCGGGGAAGCCATCTTTTCTGCCGACAAAGCCGAAAAACGGAAATGACTTTACAGCAGCTTTTTTGGAATACCACAGGCACATCAAATAATATTTGAAGATCCAACATCTGCATAAACAAGCAGCTATACAGTATGAAGCTAGGAAGAATGATGTTTCTGTGGAGCAGATTTATAAATGTCATCCCATGAGAAGACTGATAAAGACAGCCATCTTCTCCCGACAGAACACAGGCTTTGGTGAGGATGGATTAGAAGAAGTGGATGCCCTTATGGAAAACTCCTGGCATCAGAATGAAGTGTCATTCAGCTAAATTGCTTTTGTCCAAACTGGATAATCAGACACTGGCCGTTAACTGTGCCAAGTCAGTACTAAACACACAGAGCACGATTTCAAGGATATAAATAGTGCTCAGAGTTTTGGGACAACAACAAAAGAAAAACATTGTCAATATTTGCTGACAGTTGAGACCAAGCGTTAGCCATGACTTGTGTACATCTTTTGGGTGTGTTATACGTGTTGGAGATTTTACTGAAATCAACCAACCAAATGCATCGGTTTTGTGCTAAACATCTGTAGTTGCATGGTATGCTCAGATAAAATATAGCTGCAAGCCAGCGTTAGATCAAAGTTTTCTAAAAGCAATTCTCTAAGGTGTACTTGGGAGGTCATAAAACACATCTTCTGCTACAATTGCCAGCATACACGGTTGGCGTTACAGCATGTTATCAATTCATACAAGGCACTATAGAAATATCTCGGTATTACATATACAAACACACATATAGAGATTAATAGCATCTTTCACTAGTTGCACTAGAATATATATTATAATATATAATATAATATATATAATATAAAATCTATTATTTTTAATATATACATTTATATCTGGTAATGTATATACCTAAAAATGCAGGAAATGTGCAAACACACTGTAGGCCACATGACTTATTTAGTTAAATCTAAAGTATAAATGACTGTAAATCAAATTATAAAATAACTGAACTCCTTTCAAAAATAATTACTTAAGAAGCAGAGTTTCACATTAAATCTGTTAATAGGAAGTTTAAGATCATTTTTGGTAACATATCACAAGACAGAGTTTCAGAATGGACAACATGAAGACTTCAATCAAAAGTTCTTATCAAGAACCAAAAAGTTCTTATCAGCCCTTGTTTATCTATGTTCTTGTTGCTACTTCCCAGCTGACATGGAATCAAATTCTACTGCCTGGCGACACAGGCAATCGTATGTTCACAATTTGGCTTTACAGTTTGCTCAGCAAGCTCAAACTTAAGATCTACTGCATAAAAAGAAAATGTGACCAACAAACTGGAACACTGCTTTTTGTAAAAAAAAACTGCAATTCGTATGGTAATTTGCAAACATAAATTTAAATTAATTCATGATGTCAGATGCACAAATTTTAAATGAATTTTAAGAGAAGCATGACCAGTTTAAAGTTGGTTTTTCTACAGACATTCAGCTCTTCTTCTGCTTGGAAGTTATGCAGCATCAGATCTTTTACAAAATATTTTTTAAAAGCATTTGAAAATACTTTTGAAAGTAGTATTTTGAAACTATTGTTTCACAATACTTTTGAGAAATCAACATTCTGTACTGTTATCACTATAGATTCACTAATATGTACATTTACATTTCATTAGTGTACTTGACAGTGATCTATAGTTTCTTATGACTTATCTGAACTTGTAGACTTCACAAACATTCAGAAGGCCCTACTTCGACAGTTGAAATTAATTGAAAGCAATGGAAAATAAGAGTAAATTTAACAAAGAAGATATTAAACTTTATCTGCGTAATAGTTCTTAACAAGATTGGCTAGACAGACAAGTAGCAACAGTTTTTGTTCTGACCAGTTTTAGCAGTCTGTTTTAACTAGAACATGCTGGAGTGCTGCCAGACTACCAATGCTAGGGTTAGTTATAAACCAACTGTACAACAGGTTTAAAAATCTCAACAAAAGCATATTTTTCATTATACACTGGTGGACTGAAATTTCCTCTGTTTAAAACAGCTGACAATGTGTGGCTTACGGCTAGCTCTGATGATAAATTAAGGGCTAGCCATGTTGTTAAATACAGCGTTTAACAAATTTGTGATTATTTTAGATTTAAAATCGTTTTCTGATAAATCGAAGCTTCATTTTCAGACATCATTTTGTCAATTTTGATTAGGTACAACCACGACTACAACAGATTTGCACATTTTCAGTTCTGATAGACTGAACTTCACTGAAGCATTGACAAAATCTTTATCATGACACAACAAACTCACAAGTATTTGAGGTGACCAGAAGATCACGTCAAATACCTGTGAGTTTGTTGTGTCACGATATACCGTAGATTTTATCAATGCATCAGTCTATATCAGGATGCAAATGTGCAAATCTGTGAGGTCTTAAACCTTGCAACAGTAACATAATAATTTTAGCAGAAGGTTTGTAAAAGTTATTTTTGAAAAGTACTTTAGAAAAGTATCTCAGAAAAGTATTTTAAATTATCCAAAATACTTTTTATAACAATTTTGAAAATACTCTTACAAAATACTTTTCAAAATACAAAATTAAATAGTATTTTCTATTATGAAAATATAAATCTATTTTCAAAATACTGCTGTGCCCATCACTGCTGATCAATAGCCTGAAAATGCTTCAACTTAGACAAGCTGAGACAGTCTCAGACTATGATCATGTCCCTTTAAAGTAAGCCTGATTTTTAAAAGAGTGGGCAGTTCATTCAGACTTTTGCCTAAAGCAATCCATCAAAGTCATAAAAGCAATACACAGTAACATTTGAAACGCAGAAACATTTTATGTAGTACAAATCTTTGAAGCCTACCTTGAGAGTTTGCAGGGTGCCTGCTGACAGGTAGTCCGTCCCGGTTCAGAGAAGAAAGCAGAGCAGGCTTTACCAATTGTCGCTTCATCATTTCACCTGTAGCCATCTCTGCCTCACTCTCAGCTACAGCAGCAGGTTTAGTGCTCAGATTCTCTGGAACACTGTTATCATCCCACTGAGAGACGCTGCTGACTGAAGTGTCAGGAGATCTAACAGCAGACAAAGGATCAACGTTTCTGATGGTGAAAGAAGCTCCTACGACACCGTGAGACATGATGGGTACTGTGGCTGGCAGCTCTCTGCCTTCCGCGTTATGGCCAACACTGGTGTGTTTTGATGAAGCCGAAGCCACTGTTGATGGCAAGCTCATGTGTGCAATCGTAAACTGGGAAGCTGAGCATCTTCGGTCGGTTGTAGAGTACTGACCAGCAGACGATGACAAACACGTGAAATAATTTGATGGCAGAACATTACCGAACAAAGAACCACCTACAATAGACTGGCTCCATGCCTTTGAAATGCTAATATCCATTTGGACAACCGGCTGACCGCTGGCAGGATCCGATGCGACTCTGTCTAACGCGTGTGGTCGACCGCTCGTACTGGACATGGTCGACGACAAAAGACTTGGCATCTGACCCTTCCCAGATGAAACAATTTCTTTGCATTCAATGATGGGTGAACTAGAATCAGCTGAAAATTTCATCTGTTTTTCAGTTTTAATAGAAATATCTGTTACGTTTTGGCCAGAACAGTTTCGTGACTTTGTTGAGAAACGACCCAGTCGCTGACTGGTCAGAGTTTTTGACGGGACAGTGGGGTTCCCATTCCTGCCGGTTGATGCAGATCGGAGTGAAGATGGAGAGCCACCGGATGATGACACGGTAATCGTTGTTACGGCGTTTGACAGCAGCGTACAGACTTCGGGCAGGAAAGTAGGTGCGTGAACTTTACAGCCATCTTGCATTGGATTGTGCCGTTGATGTGACACTTGATATCGCATGGATTGGCGTGGCATTGCCAGGTCAATCTCTTGTCCACTTGCACAGTTCACACCATCTGAAAACAATGAAATTCTATCAAAGCAAACATAACAGAATAATCTATTTTTTAGTTACTACGTGTCAACACTCTTGACAAATATGCCTAATTTGGTAGAATTCATTTTTACAATCAAGCAAAAGCAACTCTCAAAATGCCAGAAAATGAAAAAAACAGTTTTTCTTACAGGTTCCAACTTCAATCAACTATGGTGACTGTGCATTTGTAGTTCGTTCGTTATAAACATCTACCAACATCTTAAGCAATTACTTTTTAAACTCAGTCTCACCTCTTGTTCAACAGATTTATGATAGTTATAAGAGGCCAAGAAAATTAAGTCGCTAACACTTCATAGCCATGGCTGCCTCAGGACTAGTTTAAGGGACTGCTCTTCTTCTTCTAAGTACATATTAGATATATTCTATAAAAGTCAACTGGTATTATTTAATTTAAATTAGAACACTTACAAATTTATAAATATAAATTTATAAAATTTGTTCAATATTCCAAATGGTCCTTAGCAGATAAAACCACATAAATCACTGCAGAAATACACAAGTTTAGATAAACTATGCAGTGCACCATTCAAACAATCGGACTGTGATACTAACAACATATGAAACAGCACAAGACTATGAATGCAAAATTACACATTTTTCTTTAGCCACCACATGACCTCAACCCTGCCTGTTTGAATGGATGTCACTCCTTTTAAGGTCCCTATGTATGGACCCATATACGATTACAGTGGGATGATATTGATGATCATCACAATAAACTGGTGACAATGATGATGATCTAAGCAATCTTCTTTAAGAAATCTTCTTTGACATGTACCGAAGCATATCAAATGGACAACAACTTGTTTAACTCTGAATAGTATCAGAAAATTTCGTTATCTAAACTGACTCTTCTTACATTTGACGAAATGACCGGAACCCAGAAACGACCGCCAAAGACACAGAACGCAGATGAAACTGATTCTAACAAATATCCAACGGAGACTGACTGGCCGGGAAATGTCCCCAGCTACTCCCTTATTTAATCATAGAAAATTATCTTAAGGCCAGACTGGATGATGATATCCCAACGTCAGCATGACTAGCTCCCGCTTGGTTGCTACAAATCACACACACACGCACAAACGTACACAAACAAACACACACAGACACACAGGACTACATACACAGACGTCAACCAATGGGAGAACAGGAAAATCAACTGACCACAGATGCGTGCGGAACACGCTGCTTCTGAGTCATAATTATTCAGAATGTCAGCCAAAAATAGCCACACACACACCATGATGTCATGTAACCAATAATAACTCTGCCTACTGGTCTCTCACACTGATAGCACTTTCGGTTACTGTGTTGGACATCAAATTAACCCACACATATGGCAAAGAATTCTTTCTAAATGGCATGTATGCAGTTTTAATTAGGGAATCAACAGTTCCATATTGGCTTAATACCGGCAATGACTTTAGGCATTACACCTGTCTTATTCCAGTTTTGAAACATGGCCATTATTTTGATCAAAATATGTTATAACACTTTAATAATGAGCTGTATTGGTTTCCTAGTCGCTTATAGTACACTCTCATCATTAAAGGGTTAAAACAATGACATGCATCACACAATTTGGGAAAATGAATTACACATAACTTTAATGATGAGCAAAAATCTCTCTAATTCTGTATTACACTTTTATCATAACAAGATACCATTGAGGTAGTTTAGTCCTTGGTAGAGCTGTACCGAATAGCATTTTTTGCTATTTGGCTGAATAAGAATAAGAATTTACGAAGACGAATAGTAGGTGCTGACAGAGAGGGGCATAAGTAAATACTACACACAAGTACAAGTAATTTAAAATGTTTAATATAACTCACTCTTAGTACAGTAGTTGAGCTTCATGTTGACTTCAGTTCTGAATTTCTTTATGTGGCATTAAATAAGAAAGTAAGTGTCCTTCTTACTGAAAGTTATGCAAGTCTGCTTGCAGAAAGACTAAACATTCCAAATTTTTTCAGTTGGACTTTCCACTGGAGATGCATCGTGTTTTGAGTGCATGACTTTATATTCTTCAGCATACATGTGTATTTTAAATGATTTTATTTAATGCTGTTGTGAAACTTTTCAAAATGGCCAGTACCATGTGAAATTATTACCTTAAACATAGTGCAAAGTGCAAATGGCCTTGCTCAGATCACCCTCCTTCATTGTAAAATATTTCCACACTGGACTTTGCTGAATGTAAATTTTTCAGAACACTTACTGGTAATACACTGTGCCTCTGAGTAGGTATCAGGTATCTTGAAGAGGCGCTTCTCAAATCCTTAGAATGAATGAATGAATATTAAATTTAACAAGTTTCAGATTTATTTACCTCAAACTGAGAGTTTAGATCACAAAGGAAACTACATAGTGAATCGTTATTTTTAAATAGCGCATTATACATATACGCTAAAAATTTATGTAGCGCTTTTACTATTTGTATTTGGTTAGAAAAAATTATTTGGCCGAATATGAACAAACTATTCGGAGTACTATTCGGTCCGAAGGAATTGAATACGAATATTCGGTACAGCTCTAGTCCTTGGACATCGAATCTCTGGACCAAGATAAAAACACATCTTTCAAACCCCCAAAACAAACATTTATTATAGGTACAACACTCTCGTATCAGTAAACACATGGCAGCCTTCATGAGGTAATGAAACATTTAGTAGGTGCAAAAATGTAACAGAAGGAGCAGCAATGTTCTCAGTTTAGTGCACCTCCTCATTCATCTTTCTTACTGCTTTCTACATGCCATGAAATTACCACTCAACACTCTAACAGATTAACAATGTCTGCTTCATTCCTCCTGACATTTAAGCAATTCTCCTAAGATTCCTACTGAACGATCAGGATTCCAAATACTACAGGTTGCAAGTTCCAAATGCCTGCTCACACTATAAGCTGCACTGCATTCTAAATATCTGCCTCCATTATAAGCCTCTCTAGCTGCCTGTCTAGATTTTCTCAAGTAACTTAATCTCACAGCTATTCTGTAGTGCCACAATATTAATGCATATAGCATCAAACCCCATCTACAAATCTGGTCGTCTCAGAAGAGGGTCAGCGCAATGAAGCAGAGAGATGGGCAGCCAAACGAGAGTAAACACGCTGAAACAGGTCTTCAGTCAAGCAAAATGGTCAGACTCTGCAAAGTGGTCAGATTAATGGCTTACATTCCAGAGACTAAGCCAGGACCACTTCGCTACATTGGTTAGAGCGTAGGCTGCATCCCAACAGTCCCTGTGTTGAAGATCGTGCGGATCGCTGTTCACTTCCCAAAGGTGGCTTAATTCAGAGACTTAAATCTCGGGCAAGCACAGTCCATACTCGGGGACCTTAAATGGTGTGACGCCCATTCAAATGGGCAGCGGTCGTGAAGGATCTCACCCGATCAATTCATTAAAACATGAAGCGGGTTGAGGCCATACGGTCTCTATGTAAAAACATTTACATTTACATATTTCAGCCCAGCCTTACTGTTTTATATTGGCTCATAGGGGTTTCCAGATGAGATGTCTTGATGCATCTCCAAACTACTCTCGTATTTAGTCCTATTCTGTTATATCATGCCTAAGCAACACACGTACGTAGGCAATGTATTTCAGACATGAGCATACATCAAATGGAGACAAATGTTATCAGCATCAAACAGTAGATGACCACAGCACAGTCCGCACATGGGGACCTTAAGTGGCGTTGTGCTCATTCAAACGCGCAGCAGTGGTGAAGGATCTCACCCGATCAATTCATTGAAAAATAAGCGGGGTCGAGGCCATATAAAAACGTATACATTTAACATTTTACAGCATCATACTCGTGATCGATAGTCCCAGTGTATTCTGGACATAATATGACATAATAATCGAGTAGGAAACCAACAGCAATTAGAACTTACTCACCAGTAGAAAAAGTGCACAGCACACAGCCACATAATAATGACAATCAGTGAGCGCAAAGTTATGGTAAAGGCTGCATTGAAATTCACTAAAAACAATAACTTATTATTCAAATAATCTCAGCAGAAAGGAAGTATGCTGGGAAATGCCGAGTAATCCACTCGAACTCATCAGTGTTAAGTGACTGTACTTGAGGTTGGTTGGTGTCGGTGTGAGCATGTGCTTGTGTTCATCATCAGTAACTTTTTTCTAATCTGAGCACTGTTTGCATACTGATGAACTTCTTGTTCTTAGCGACTTTAACATCGTTTAAACTAGCATAGGCAGCACTTTTGTGACCTACTTAAAAACCCTAAATTAAGTACTTATATATATATACATACAAGCTTAATAGCAATCCGTATACCAAGAACGACAACACCTACCTGAAACTGATGTCTTTGGTGGCTTGACTGAACTATCCACATATAATGTCAAGGCTGTGGGTTGCAAAGGAACGTTCTGTGCATCATTCTTTACTATCGACGGAACTTTCAAAGTGGCTGCAGAAAATGGAGAGACATCACTAGACGACGAGGACATGGATGGTGATGACACGGACACCGAAGCACATGAGACCGAGGACAGCGATGAGGACAAGGGGACAAAAGACAAAGCTGATTGCGCTGATGAGGGCAAGGAAAAGGGCACTGGTAATGGAGACACCAAATGATTGGATTCCGTTTTGGTGTTGAAGCTGACTTGTTGACTGCTGTCACTGGAGTTGTCGCACATCTTTGAGAAAGGCGCGGCGTTGCTAGCAGTCACATCGTGTCTCAAGCCTGCACTTAGCTTTTCCTCCACTTGGTCACACTCACCTTCTGCATCTGTCTTTCCATCAGTTTCCATTCCATCATTCGAAATCTCTTCATAATAAACACCGTTTAGGATTAAGCATGATGTGCCTTCGGTAGGTTTGTCACTGGGATTTGCAGAGGAACCGGCATTCGTTGACTCACTGTCACGCAACAAATCGCCTGTCATCGGCTGCGATGATGTCGTAATGTTTACGGATGTATTGTCTGATGAACCAGCAGCAGGCGTATCTGCCGAGACTATTGGACTTGCTAAATCAATGTCAATCTTTAAATCGCCGGTGAGATCACTGACTGACAAGCAACCAGTGCTGGAGTCCTGAACTAGCTCCTCGTCAGCCTGAGAAATGGACACACTGTTTGACGACACGGTGTTTGATCGGTTCTGAGTAGATCCGGCTGAAAGAGAAAATGCCTCAATGTTCTGCTTAGTTTCATGTAAGTCACTGCATGATGAAGAGGAACAATTCGGTTCGGGAGTCAGTTGGACTCGATTCACAACTTTAAGACTTCCATTCAGACCATCTTTTCCACAACTGCTGACCTGTGACAGTCGAGAATTTCTGCCATCATCAGTATCGTTACTTCGATCAGGACTTTGTAGAATCTTCAGATGTGGCTTAAAATCCACCGAATTCATCGAATTTTCTGTTGTGTCGGTGCAGCGGACACTACCAGTCAACTGCAAGTGCAAGTTTGGCCTAACTGACTCATTGGAGCCATTGACGTGATGTTGTTTCTTATTATGGTTGATATTATTATTACACAAATCCAGTGAGCAGTCACTTGCGATTGGGCTTGGAAGTTTTTCGTCCTTCATGATCTTTTTCGTCACAAGACCAGGCTTTGACTCGGTCAGAGACTCCTGCCTGGAAATGCTCGAACGCTCCCACGATCGATGTTGATCACGTCTTGCATCACGAAGTTTATTGTCAGCTGAAACATCTCTTGTTTTTGTCTTGTTTGGCAATGGCTCCTGCTTGATGCTCTGTTTCTGCTCCTCCACACTGATGCACCTGCTTGACGTGGAACTGGCATCACCGCTGAACCCAAACCCCACCTGTCCCACCGAGCCGATATAGCTAGGGGAGGGCAGTGGTGGGGCCACTGCCGATGAACCTGTTATGTAAGGGTTCCAATGTGATGGAAATTCTGATGTTGCATGACCTCCAGCAGAGTTTGATAACAGATATGCTGAAACAAACAAAGAAAATAAACTGAAAAATCGATGCACAAACAATTGATCATTTACTGGTAATTGAAAAACACATTCAATATGTTTTAACTACTGCTTAAACATCCAAAATACCATCACCACAGAACTCAAAAAGCAGCACGCACTTCCAAAGTCAAGAAACAACTTGTTCAAAAACCATGTATACTAGAATCACACAAATTTGTTTGCACAGTACATTCTGGCCAAAGACCACTACAACAATACGAATGAAATCGGGTCCCAATACCCAATCTCTGACGATAATGACTATCTCAGCAATTAGGTCGGTTACAAAGTAGATAGGAAATTGCATGTAAGAACTCCCAGCAAAGATAAGCAGTAGGTCAAAACAAAGATAAGGCAAGATAAACTTTTCTTCATCATCATCAACATCCCAGCAAAGACGAGCAGTGGGTTAAGAAAAAGGCATCCTGTAGTCACCCTGAATTTTCAGAATGCAAAGTTATTGCCAGACTGTATGAATTTATCAATACAGAAATCAATAGTTAGTTATCAACTTAAAAAACTCAGTAACAACATGCTAGGTTTAATACACAAGATGGATGAGTGTTGTATAGGGGAAATGTTCGATAACGCACGAGCTCACTGTGACAGTCAATATAAAGATTAAGCACATCATTTCGATAAGTGCTGTGGCTGTGGTACAAATCTGACAAGGTATGACTGAACCAATCAAATTAAGAACTGATCGTATTTCTTGTGAAGTTATTCAGCTGCCTTTGTTAATTTCTTGGTTGGTTGGGTTGTCTATTCTACATCTCCATGCAACAATCCAGGAAGCACTAGTGAAAATTTATATTTAGAAAATAGAAGATTGGTTTGAATGCAGGTGGTAAATCTATACCTAAGAATGTCCATACACAAAATACGAAGCCTCAGTAAATCTAAGATTGTGCGTAACGAAAGTGAGAAGCTTTTTTATGGGTTTCACGGAGACCGTGAAACCGGAGAAAGCTAGCAAGACAAGAATAATAAATGTATCCTTCATGATTATGAGCTGTTACCTTTGCTACCTGTATATTTCATGAAGTCTGTAAGCTTATATCATGGCTACACAAGTGTTTCCTGATTGTATATCAAAAGCAAGATACTGCGCACATAAGTTGAAGGAAAGAGAAGCAAAGGAAAACAATGATTATGCTGGAGAGATATGAAAACAAAACTTGCACAAACATGAGAAAAGCACTGTACCAGAAGAATGGCCCAAGAAAGAAATAATTTTATTTCCATCATTTGTCATCACATGCTGGTGCCAAGAACTGATGATCTTGATGACGATAAAGATGTTATCATGGATTTACGTATACTGCATTTTCCGGATTATAATTAATAATATAATAATAATATATTCGTGTTTATTCACAAGCTCACCGAGAACATTGAAACATGATGGTACAATTATCAAGATCTTACTGAACACACGTCTTGGCAGCCTGCTAGGTCCCTGCTCATTTTACTGCTGCCCTCTAGGGAGTGGAAGGCTGAGTTGATCTAGACGGACGCGGGTTTTTACATGAGAGTCGAGTATAGTAACTTATATAAAGGTGCTGAACTGATTAATCTGTTTAATATCTAACTTCCTCTCCCTCAGTCAGTATATTATCCTTGGATGCTTTCAGCTACATCAGGTATAGAACAAGGTGCTTATCATTGTTAGATCATCACGATCATAACAAACAGCAAAGGTTTTAATCTTGAATTTCAAAATAACTAAAGCTACTGTAAAATCACAATACCAAATGCTGAAAACATTTTATTTAAATAGTGTTAATAATACAGTACTTCTTTTGTTACTTTTAGGTTGCCTTTAAGACTATGGAGTCCAGGTGATTTTGTCATTGCTGGTTTGGTATGTAAACCATCATCTCTGAATGCACCATTGCATCTTTCACCACTTACTTTCAGTTTGGGTGCTAGGCAAATCTCCAAGAGTCACTGATATTAGGAAGGAGTGGTGGAACCTTACATAGGGTTGTGTTGTGTTTGCCCTTGTTTTAACCCACTCCTATCTTTGAGGGGGCAGATCCTTTTAGTAAAATTTTCGATCAGCCTTTATCGAGGGATGGTGAAAACCTTAATATAGTTGAAAATCCATCACCTGACACCGCTGCTGGTATTACTTTTGTTATCATTTTAAAATATAAATCATTGGTGAATGCTTCTTACATTACTGTTGGTTCTGCTACCCATAAATACGTGAAAGCTACAAAATAAAATTAACTCTTCATCCGACTTCAAATTACCAAAATTAGTCTTTGTGTGCTATCACAGTCATAGAATGTGACTGTAAACAGAAACAGATAGAGCTGACTTTCAATTCTAATAGCTCTGCGACCATCCCATGTGCATATAAATTAACCAACAGGAAAATTGCAGCTTTTTATTGCCCTAATTAGCAGTTAACTTATTTAACTAGGACAAATGCTGGTTCCCTACCTTACTGCTGCTTTAGTAAGCACATATGGAAACTTTCTCCAAGGTTGCAGTTTTGCACCTGGTGCATGGAAACGTTTAACAAGCAAGTACATTACTACAATAAACTGTTCCACAGGCTATTCATAGGCTAACATATTTGCCTCAGTACTTGCATCAATAAACAATTATAAATTTCCCAACTGAGCGCATGTCATAATGCACTGCATTTCTATCATGAGCAAAACAAACCATTAGAAGCTTCGCTGCTTGAGATTAGCCTCTACTCTCTTAATAAGAAGAGCAAGTCCCTTAAGCTAGACCTGAGGCAGCCATGGGTATGAAGTGATAGTGACTTCATTTTCTTAGCCTCGGCATATGAGGGCGGGTGGCCAGTCCTCTCCCTCACTGTCTCATCTTCCCACTGACAGTGTATGGTCAGTGTACTCATCATAGCCAAAGTTGTCTACTCTCTTGTGTGTCTATTAACTCGAGAACCACTAATTCCTCATTTAGCTACACTCAGAATAAAAAAATAACTTCATTTTACTACCAAAACGTCAGCATTAAAGTTCTATAAAAAGCGAAGCCAGATTAATTTAATCGAGCCAAGAGAGTTAGAAAAATCTACTCTCTTGGCATGTACTAGAGAATGTAGAATGGTTATCTCATACCATCTCAACAGTAGTAGTCAAAAAGACTAGATCGTGACAAAAAGTTGTCCACATTTAAGTAAATAAGCAAGTAATCCACATTAACACAAGACAACTGCCCATACCTAACAATGATGCACAAAATGCTGGAAAAATGCTTTAAAAACTACAGAATTTCACTAGATACAGAGCAATTTTTAAGCATGCCTCAAGTGTTGAAATAATGCCTAATTTTAAACTTATGGCCTGTTTCAGCACATCTAAGTAAAGACAATTAACAAAGAAAACCTACATAAAATATACAAGACGATGGTATAACCCATTCTACTACACGAATCAGAATGCTGGACAATGCGAAAGCAAGATGCGAAAAGAACACTCACAGCAGAAATGAGTTGGCTGTGGAAAATTACAGCGATTTCAAGACTACAGAAAATAGGAAATGATGACATAAGACAATCATTAGATATCCAAATAACTCTGCTAGACAAAGTCGTTCAGCAAAGACTCCGATGGTTTGGACATGCAGAGAGAATGCCAGTTGACTAAATTCCCCACAATCCACTACATGTAAGACTCAAAGGAAAAGGAACAATGGCAGACCAAGACTACGCTGGATAGATATACAAATGAAGACATAACATCGCTTGGACTAACACAGAGAAGAGCATTGGACAAGACAAATGACGGAGGACAATGGAGAACATTTATTCTGACCCATTGACACCAAATGGCTGGCATCAGGAACTGATGATGATGATGATGATGAATATTATGGAAACTAGAACTTCTTAGCAAGTGCTTCTTAAAAAATTCCAAGCCTTATCTACCGTTCACCTTCAATTTACAACGAACACCTCAAAATGAGAACACTTAAACAAAAATTTACGATGATTTTTGCTTAAACATGCATACTGCTTTCTCCTTCTGGAAAATGCTGCACCAAATCATGCATTCTGTTGACAAAATCAAATACATTTCAGCTCATACTGGTAATCAAGACTGAGCCAATGCTCAGCATGGCTGCTTCATTAACAAAAATAGCACAACTCCCTTCTGCTAATCCCTTCACAACACATCACCTGCCAGAACCAGCCGGAATATTTTATTTCCAGGGAAAACCTATGACATCACAATCCCCAATTCCGCATATCATGTCACATGTATAAAGAAACTACTTTCGAAGATGGACTCATAAAACAGAAACTGCAAGGATGACTAGTATTGACTACAACCTGTAAACTGATAGAGCCTGAGTAATCCTGACTTATATATATCTTCGTTTATTCATAAATTCTCACTGACAGAACACAATGAGGTACAATTCACTTGGGTACTGATTATATGCCAATTAACACGTTTTTTTTAAATGTCATGCAAGTCAAAATGATTACTATCAGTAACTGTTTTATACGTCATCCGAGCCAGAAAGTTCCTATTGTCTTTGATAGGAAGGGCAAACGGTAAAAACCCTGAGTTTCATTTCTGAGTGCAAATGTAAACATAGAAAACACAAAGAAAAGCCCCAAAACACAACTGATTCATTAGTCCAAATTCATAATGCTAAATCCTGTTTTGCCTGAATAAAACTTTAATATATGACAATTCATATCACAAGCTAGTAATATAAGTCCTTGAAATTTCCCATTCAAACCTTACTATGCTATTGATAATAGTCAATACAAAACTGATATCTAACCTCTTAAAAATCACTTTAAATGAAAGGTAAATAAGGCTTGAAAGAAGCATTTGCTAACAAGTCTTAGTTTCGCTAATATAATTAGCGATAATTACTCCAGCTGTGTTTAAACAGTCCATATGTTTGAAACTGGACAGTATTTCAAAATAATTTATCGACTGCATAAGCCACCCGTAAACATAATAAGAGATTAGAAGTAAGAGGTTTACTAATATACAACTTACCTCTCATGCATATGAAACTGTTAGAAACTTGACAGGTTGTTCAAACGTAGACATAGATAAGGAACTAGTCTGCCAAGTATTGACTGCTTTAATACAGTCAAGATTTCCCCAAATATGACTCATTCAAATCAAAGGGACTCGAGTACACTTGCCCCACTCAGAAAAAGGACTTCCCATCATAGTTTGATTAAAGGGCAATTCAGCTAGATAACTGTAGATGTCTTTCAATGTCTCGTAGCTTAAAACACGATCACGGAAACTACATGTCTATGCCTGTGTACGATCTGCTTCTCTCAGCTTTGCTTTTATTGTGCCTGGGGGAATTGGTGTTTACCAGGAGATGGAAGCTTGTGCTTATTACCATGAAGCAGTCAAAAAAACGGAAGTAGCATGCAGTCCAATTTTTAAGCCAGAAGCTTAGTACTTTTCCGAAGAAACATGGACAAAGTCACACATGCTATGAGTTTATGGCTGTGTGGGCGCCTGTCAGTCAAGTCTAAATAAAGTTTCCAAAGTTCAGATATTTTCTCAGTTGTTTGGAGTTGTGTCATTTCATTTGACATGGGATTGGCATCTATACCAATCCCGTGTCCGCCACAGTCACCACAGACTGTCACTCACTTTGGCCATTAGAGAATTTAGGCTGCAACCACTGCCCACATATTTATGTAACATACATCATAGTGTGAGGCAATAACTATCACAATTCAAGAAGCTATTAAGCAAGTAGAACAAAATTCCTCTAGCTAGGAGGGCTAATAAATGCAGTTGGCAGCAATGCAAGAGATATACAAAGGAGAATTGGATGTGTTTCACAAGCATTTGGAATAATGAACAGGCAATGAAGAAGCAGAGAATTAACAAAGAAAAGCAAGACAAAAATATACGAGATGATGATACAGCCGATTTTCCTATACAGATCAGAATGTTGGACACTGCGAAAGCCAGATGAGAAAAGAATTTTTACAGCAGAAATGAGATGACTGCAGAAGATCGCAGGGATTTCAAGACTACAGAAAATAAGAAACAATGACATAAGACAATCATTAGGTAAACAAACAACTCTGCTAGACAAAGTCGTTCAATGAAGACTCCAATGGTTTGGACATGTAGAGAGAATGCCAGTTGAATGAATCCCACACACTGCAATACATGCAACATTCGAAGAAAGAAGAAGAAACAAAGGCAGACCAAGATTACACTGGATAGATAATATAAATGAGGACATAACATCTATTGAACTAAAACTAAGGGGGACAATACACTTGACAAATGACTGAAGATAGTGGAGAAATGGAGACCATTTATTCTAACCCATTGCCACCAAATGGCTGCATCAGAAACTGAAGATGAGAGGCAAGGCAGCCTAATGGTTAGAGTGCTTGGCTTTTGGGTTCAAACCCCAAGGCGATTATTGTGAAGGGACCTTGACACATAATTGCTCATCGCTATTGATACTCTGTGGTATTTTCATCTGGGTACTTCTGAGTGAGCTGTGGCAGGAGACGAACATCAAACACAGTTGCATGCATACATTCAAGTGGCCTATCCTTAACATCTCCTTCAAACAGCCAGAATAACATTTGTTTTAACTATTTTACACACTTCCAATCTAAGACACTAAAAGCGAACATAATATTATGGTAACAGAAGCACTAGAAACCAGTAAACAGTTTTCTGTTAGTGCTGTTGTTTCTGTATAGATACGATATTCCAAATCTATGTCTACACAGTAAGGGCTTGTCTAGCAAAGCTAAAAACTTAACTGATAACCATAACTCTTAACTGCAAATAAAAAGAAGAAAAATGAAGCTCAAACACACTGAGAGCACTTGTACTTCATTCAGCATAGAATATTCAAACAAGTCTTGACATATGAATAAACACCTTGTCACCTTGTGCTGTCAGCTCGTGGAGCTCTAGCGACCGTCCTGGTGAACACACTCCACCATCTCCTATTCGATGACAAGTCTCTCAATTCCGCCAAATTCATGCCAGTTACATCTTGTATCTCATCCATCCATCTCCTCCTTGGGCGACCCAGTCTTCTCCTCCCCTCACCGCACGCCAGCATCATTTCCTTCTCCAGACCATCAGATCGCATAACATGTCCAAAGAACCTTAGCTTCATTCTTGTCGCAGTTTGTTTTAACGACTCTTCATTCTCAACTCCAATCTCCTCTCGTATTGATTCGTTCGTTCTTTTCTCAGTCCAAGATATTCTCAGCATCTTCCTCCATATCCACATTTCACAAGCGTTAACCTTATTTTCCATGTTCTTTGTCATTGTCCACGTCTCGCAACCGTACAGTACCGTAGGAAAGATTAGTGCTCTCACGAGCCTTTTTTTGGTTTCTATGCTCACATGTTTGTCTTTCCATATCTTTTCCAGTCCGGTCATTGCAGCTTTCCCTATAGCAATCCTTCGTTTTATTTCTGGATCACACTTTCCCTCCTTTCCAACCAGTGATCCTAGGAATGTGAAGCTTTCTACCACCTCTATTTCCTCTCCGTCTATCTCAAAACTATCCCAATCTGCTGTTGTCATGACCTTTGTCTTCTTTATGTTGAAGTATAAACCAGCTTTTTCACTTTCTCTCCTGACCCTTCTTATCAGTTCTGCCAAATCCTCTTTTCTTTTTGCCATTAATGTTGTGTCATCCGCGTATCTAAGGTTATTCAGTGTCTTTCCAGCAATTTTTACTCCCTCAATTGCCCCCTCCAGTTCTGCCTTTCTCATTATTCTTTCAGCATATAGATTAAACAGGAATGGAGACAAGATGCATCCCTGCCTCACTCCTTTCTTGATTCTGAAATTGTCAGTGTCTCCGTATTCTGTTCTTATCACCGCTATCTGGTCTTCATATAAACCCTTTAGTAACATTATCAGGTGTTTCGGAATTCCCATTTCAAGCAGGGTTTTCCACATTAAATCATGGTTAATGCAGTCGAATGCCTTGCTATAGTCAATGAAACAGATGTGAACCTCCTGTCCATACTCCCTTTGTCTCTCCATTATCCACCTCATGTTGGCTATATGGTCTCGAGTTCCACGAGATTTCCTAAACCCTGCCTGGTTCACCGGAAGTTCTCTTTCAATTGTGCCTTCCATTCTTTTGTGAATTATTTTCAGTAATATTTTACTAGTGTGTGATATCATTGCTATCGTCCTATAATTTTCACACTCCCTCGCATCTCCTTTCTTGAATATAGGTATAAAGATCGACTTCTTCCAGTCCTCCGGCCATTCTCCAGTTGCCCATATTTGATTGCACAATTTTGTTATTGTTTTTATCATCGCATCATCCCCTGCTTTTATCAGTTCTATAGGTATCCCATCTTGACCGGGTGCCTTATTGTCCTTGAGTTGTCTGATTGCCCATTCTACCTCCGCTTCCATGACCTCCGGTTCCTTTTCATACTCTGTTACGTCAATTTGTTCTTTTTTGAATAAACACAGCCCGTTTAACAGTCATCTTCCTTGTACAGTTGGGTCATTTTGATGGCACAAGGCAAATCCCAGGATGTGTAAAACCCAGTGTTTCGTGGCTGGATAACCTTCGTAGAGGCTGCCAACATTTCCGAACTAATGGCCTTAACAGGAGAGAGCAGCATCACATTAAATCATCAGGATGTCCTCCTCCATAACAACAAAATAACACATTATAAAGGACACAGAGTTTGAGCAAAGTTCAAGACAGGCACATCGGAAGATTGCAAAAAATATAGTAGTCATCTAACAGATTCAGGCCAGAAATCTTAATTTCATAAACTAGGATTCAAAAGCAGTTATTGAAAAGCTGACGATTGGTTATTTGGTTGCCTACAAAACAAAATGACAAGCCATGTTCTTTCACAAATGTGCTACTTAATGCTACTTAATGAACCGAACATATATGTAAGGTAAAAGTAAATATCTATTTCTGTTCCAATCAGTGTACTGTCAGATACATCGGTCTAAATGCCTCATTTGCAGGTCAAATGACCTATGAACCTTTACAGAAAGATATAGTAACAGACAAACCATTTGATTCATAAATTATGCAGTAAGCTCCAGCCACTGAATACACTGGGTAAAATAAAGAGTGTCCAGAGAAAAGCCAAGATGACAAATGATCCAAGGGAGAGTTTCGGAAGAGAAAGCAATCAGTTCTAGAAGCGAGTTGTACAATAGCCCCTCAGATACACACCACTACACCACACTGAGAACAGAAGCACGGATGCCACTCTAGCTAAAATGAAATTAGCTTTTATTTCAGCTTGGAAAAAAGCATCCGTCCAACCGCAAAGAAATGCAAATCCCCATCTTTCTCATCGGTTTGCAGAAAGATGTGCATCAGTCATTTGGAATGCCTTTCCACATACAACTCGTTCCCACCTCTCCTCCATCGCTCATCTCGGCCAAGTGGTAATGGCTCAGCTGTTCACTGCTGCTTTGGGAGTTACAAATCCTGCAAGTCCTATGAAACTATTAATTCGTTGCCAAGCCGGACCAGCAGTTGCACGACCACTTGTTAAATATTTGCACTTCCGGCAACAAATTGTTTAATTTTCACCTGGATTGCAGGTAAACAGCTCTGACTCATTGTACACTGCCATAACCAAAATATGGAAATTTCCAACCAGAATATGAAATATGAGGATCGAACATTTGCGGAAATGTATCCAGGAGTGAAATGTAATGTTCTAATAAAACCCAAAACGAATTAATATAAAATAGAGTCAAAACAATTCAGCTATGCTAGTCAGCTGTCAAAACATTATCAGTCTTAAAAGGTTCACAAAGAGGACACAAGAATCTGTAAAAATGGTATTGTAATGACCAAAAGTACATCTCGCATGTCCATTGTTGCATCTGGGGCTGAGTTTCAAGTACAAAGTGTATAAATAATATCTCAAAGACAACATGAGGAAAAATTTCATTGGAAGAATGCTATATTCATATTGATTGTGATACTGTTGTTTTTTAACTGTTGCATTATGTATTGTATTATTTTGTGCATGTACACTGGAGTGCTAATCTCTTGCAACCGGTTAATAAAGAAAATACTTACTTACTTACTTAACAACAAGTTAAAAGCAATTAATTAATATGTTAAAGAAAACAGGTTAAAAGTAACCAGAATTTAACCCAGTTTCTACGAAGGACACATAAATCCAAACAACTAAAACAGTGCATAATGCAGCTTAGCAAATTGAGTTTGCTTTCTCAGGACTCGTTAGCAATCCATCAGAATATCATAGATGCCATCAATACAGCTTCACGTGATCCACAAATAGATCCAGCAAAGCAGCTACTGCAATCAATCATTCTGCTGTCCACCAGAAACTTTCTCTGGAGGCTGACCATTCCATGCAGTTGACCATCACAGCCCATCATCCATCGGCCACTACCCTCACGACCACTTGAGATTCGGCATCAACAAAGTGGAATATGTGCTCTTGTATGCGTCTTGTTCAGCCTTTGGCCATAACAGATACACCAAGGCAACCTCTCCATTCACTGTTTTGTTGCTATTGTTTCTCAAGTTTTATTTACGATTTTGAACTAGACCTGTCAGACAGGATATTAAATTTAAACTCAATTTAAACTCATTTATAACAAAGATGAGGCCTCATTTTGTAAAACTATATTTCTCATATGTCCAAATAAGGAAAAAGCATCAGATATTAGTTGGTGGGCAAGTAAACTTACCGAAAGAAACTCTTAACTCAAAATATTTAGTCAAATAAGTATTATCATAATTCAAATACCTCAGGTACTTTCAACAATTGTTTTAAAACATAATCCTGAGACACCTACAACAGCACTCCTGTGATCAAAATGTCTACACCTTCCTTCAATTTAGTTCCATCTCTGAGGCCTACAAGTTCATTCAAAACTTAACTATTGTACCTTAGCTAGTACAAAAGATGAATGCACTCAGTTCACATTCACAACACTTGTTCATTTACTTGGAAAAATTTGTCTTTGATATCTTTCTCCAGTGGCTGAAAGTCCAGGTCTTAGCTATACACGAAACAATTTCCCAATCAATGTTACCTTTAAACTTTAACCAATCTTTAAACTTTGCCTTTTCCTGCTTTCTGCCATTAGTCTGCCTTTTTCTGCCTGACAGAACTAGTAACTTTGTCATTCTTTTCAGTTAAGTTGACTTCAAGAAGGTCATTCACCAACTAGTTCATGACAGAAGACAGAACCAGACTGTTTGGGTAGCACATTAGACACTAAGGCCCTCTGGATCCATCTGATTGAAATGACAGCTTGTCTCAACACTAAGTACCCTAAACATAACTCAGAACGAATAAGAGCCAACACAAGAAAATCTGACATGCATACATAGGATCAGCAAGCCCAAAAATATCTCCTACCAACATTCACTCCTCAATGGGATTTCCAATTTAAACATGATGCTCGCAGTGAAATTCAATATTTACAGTTTGTTCATGAATTATTCATTGAGCTCATGAGAACCAATGCAACAGAACGCCCAGAATGCAAGCAACAATACCCTCATGATTTTGGCAGATAATTATAAATTAGCAGTGCAAACCAAATGAACTCAAACAAAAGCTTATTAAACGGAGTAAAGCAGAAGTTATTTAGATCGGAACAGCTGGACAAATAAAAGCAAAACAAAAACTGATGGCTGAAGGTCCTGGCAGAAATCATCGTCACACTGTGTAATTTCACTCAGTATGAACTGATTAGACAAAGATACCATCAAACAATCCTTAAAGATGACTTTCTTTTTGTCTAACCTCTGACTGTTTTCCTGAACTATCGATTAACCAAGTGTTTAGTTCCAAATCAACATTTCACTCCAGTTATTGTAAATATCAAACCTTGCAAACTGGGACTTTTCAGCTTCACCCGATTCCAAAATCCAGATCATTTCCGTAGACAGGCAGGAAAGGAAACTAGTTTGCTAGTGTGTAATTCCATCAACACAGAGGCAGAGTTGGCCACTCAGCATATAAAACTACCCAGTTGTAATCTGATTAATGGCCAAGCCCAGCCATTACAGGAACACAGCTCGATTGCTTTATGTCACAGTCACATGAGCTCACAATCGCTAGTCTTAATATCCTTCTAGCTGTCAGCTCAACCTCCATAACAATTTCACCTTAACTTCAACACACACACACACACTGTGCCTGTAGAATATAGATGTCACGTACCTGAAGTTCTGAACATTTATATAGCATCTTTTCAGGATCTAACAAAGGCACCTAACAATAAATTTCTCAAGCCTCTAATTCAATGCATGAGACTTTATAAGGTTATATGTAGATAGCCTTGGTTATGGTGTGCCACAAAATGACATCATCTTCACCTCAATTTCATTCACTTTAATGTTAACCTAGTGTAATGCATCATGTACAATCATTTTCAGAATAATTCCCGATGTGTAGTATATGTACTATCATTTCTATTTTACAGATGCTTGATATTTAGTCTTCTAAGCATAAAATAGGTTGTTCTAAACATTTAAAAATTACCATATGGAACTATTCCCAAAACGAATCTACAAAAAGTCCCTAGTTTCCCTGCAGTAAATGAATCAATTCTTGGCAGCATGACATCCTGGCTGCTCATCTTTGAATTCTTTTGTAGGCACATACCCTTACAAATCGTAATTACTGCCCACCACCTCTTTAATAGATTGCCCCCACATCGAATTATTAGGCAGTTGGTCAACAGTTTGCTCAGCCATTGATCTACCACTCAGCTTCCCAGCCAATCATGAACACAAGCCTTGCAACCCACACAGTCACCAATTCCATGGTACACCAAGCCAGCCACCCACCCCGTCACCTTTCAAGCCACAAAATATACCCTGTTAAACTGCTGGTATTCCATTCAAACATCCTGGGTTGTAGACAGGTGAGACCAACAACAAGTATTTGCCATGGGAGATAAGGACCGGCTATTGTTGGTAATGCCAAAGAAAACAAAAGGTCATGACATTGTTTATAGCATTGTTGGTTTGCCGTTTCCTAATTCAGAGTCAGCACAAAGAGTTCTACAATGAATAGCAAATACACCTGAGAGAAAAATGTCACTGTCTCTCAAAATGCCCCACACACCCCCAGTCCCCCACCATAAACTCATAGCCAGCATTTTCTGATCTAAATACTTAGTCCTCCATGGTCACTGTCATAGCAACTCGGTCACTGACTGCCCCCACGCCCACCCACAGGTCCAGCCATTAGATCAAACAGTCAGCCAAACAAGACAGGCCCATCACAAAACGCCAGAATGGACAGACAGGTAGGTCAGCCATTAAAGCCCAGTGAACCTTTTGACCTATTTTTCTTTTTTGCACAGGAATCTGATCAGTCAGGCACGGAAGACCTCTAGAAGAACGCTCCCAAGAGGAAAGATTAAATCTGCTTAGGCAGATTGCACGAGAGGAAGACAGCACAAGAGACAGACAGACGAAGAAACAGCAAAAGAGGCAGACAGACGACGAAGAAACAGACAGCACAAGAGACAGACAGACGAAGAAACAGACAGCACAAGAGACAGACAGATGAAGAAACATACAGCAAAAGAGGCAGACGGATGAAGTAACAGACAGCAAAAGAGGCAGACGGATGAAGTAACAGACAGCAAAAGAGGTAGACAGACGAAGAAACAGACAGCACAAGAAACAGACAGACGAAGAAGCAGACAGCAAAAGAGGTAGACAGATGAAGAAACGGACAGCACAAGAAACAGACAGACGAAGAAGCAGACAGCAAAAGAGGTAGACAGATGAAGAAACAGACAGCACAAGAGACAGACAGATGAAGAAGCAGACAGCAAAAGAGGTAGACAGATGAAGAAACAGACAGCACAAGAGACAGACAGATGAAGAAGCAGACAGCAAAAGAGGTAGACAGACGAAGAAACAGACAGCACAAGAAACAGACAGACGAAGAAGCAGACAGCAAAAGAGGTAGACAGATGAAGAAACGGACAGCACAAGAAACAGACAGACGAAGAAGCAGACAGCAAAAGAGGTAGACAGATGAAGAAACAGACAGCACAAGAGACAGACAGATGAAGAAGCAGACAGCAAAAGAGGTAGACAGATGAAGAAACAGACAGCACAAGAGACAGACAGATGAAGAAGCAGACAGCAAAAGAGGTAGACAGATGAAGAAACAGACAGCACAAGAGACAGACAGATGAAGAAGCAGACAGCAAAAACAAATGTCAAATTCATGCCTACATTCTACTGAGTTTAAATTAAACACAAAGCACTGCGCTATTTGCTCAGACAATCATTTAACTAATTCTCAAAAGACATACCTATACATTATTGTAAATTAAATTAATGAATCAAAGAGATAAGTTGTGATTGGTTAGAGGGCTCTCCTTGTAACACAGAGTACAAGTTCAAACCTCCCATTAGACAGTTACTTTGCAGGAACCTTGAGCAAGTCCTTCACTCACAATTGTTCAGAGTCATCTACTGAAGCTTGGGCATTAGATAGTGGGTGATTAATAAATGTGTAATAATAATAATAATAATAATAATAATAATAATAATAATAATAATAATAATAATAATAATAATAATAATAATAAAATCAGAGAACACAAAACAGGTAAAGGTAATGCTGACAAGCCACTACAGAAGTTCATTAGGAGCATGGTCCAATAGTTGAAGGATCTTGCCACTTAGCATAAACCACAGCAATCCAAATGCAGGACAACATTTTAATAGCCCTACCTGCATTCTTGCTCACTTAACAACCATGACAGAAGTAAGGCCTGGGTTGTCCCAGATAGCGTTATAGCCTCAATGAATGATCACCCATCCAAAGACTCATTGTAGTGCTCATTGTTTTAACTACACCTCTGGCATGCGTGTTGCTACGTACACATGAAATGACACGCTAAACGTGTAAGGTCATCATAAACTGTCTCCTGAAAATGCCATTAACCTTCACCCCAGTCCCATCAACGAATCACACATATGTAAAAATGGGTCAGGATCCAGCATTTCCAAGGTCGACATGTGCATTGTCCAAATCCTCTGCTTAGTGCAATGAAATCTGGGGCTACTGTCCACCCAATAAAATCCATTTGGAGACACACCTAAACCGCCTAAGACAGTAGTGTGTTCAAGCGTAGAGCCCCAGAACATTAGGGTGGTTCTATTGCCACGGCAGCGCTACCTGTAGATCCATAAACCCAAGCACAGAACATAAGCGAACACAGGTGAATCATTAGACGATAGACAGGTAGAAGGCTGCCACACTTTGTAAAGCAGGCATACAAATGCAGTTCTAAGTCTGCTATAGATCCATAAGCAAACCGATGGTGTGCGCCTGTGCATGACGCTATTGCTGGGCAGGAAATCCATGACAAGAGTCTTAGCCTGATAAATCACTCTTCGGATTTCAGCAACTTCATGCACTAACTTCACAGACTGTATTGCCAATAGCAACAGGAACTTCACGTTACAATCCTCTAGTCTCTGACAATTGCACACCTTTACATGGTATGGTATGGTATGGTATCTGGATATTTATAAAGCACCTCTCACAGTGCGAACTATTCACTCAGTGTGTGAGCCTCGCCAAAACAGAAAACACTTTAAACTACGAACAACGGAGAGAGAGAGAGAACCGAGCAAGTAGGGTCCCACGCAGTACCAAGGGAAGGGAGGTCCATAGAGATGGGCCTGCGCCCCAGGGTGGACTGCACCCGGAGAAGGAACAGATCAAGCCAATTCAGAGAACATAGGGGTCGATGAGAAGAAGCAGAGAAAGGTTTGCGCATAAGGTCACAAAGTCTTTGCAATTTCACAAAATGCGCACACTGAGATTCAAATCCCACATTCAGATGTAAAAAGGGACTACTTTGCTACTGGCACCACAAAATATGGTAACCAGAAAAAGTTGCACAAACCCAAAAAAACAATGAGCCAAAAGCGCTGCTTTGGAATTAAAAAAGCACACAGTCTTACTTAAGAGGCAGTCACAGCTTTTAACAATCACCTACACATAAACTCCACATTGTTAAATTCTTAACATCAGTTAGTAAATATGGTGTGCAGCACTCTGCTCTTCAGAGTTTTTCTTATGCTGCATAGAATTTCCAGATACCTGCTGATGCATATAAAACAACAACACACTCAATAAATTCCTTATCTTGCTCGGTACAGGTGTTGACAAAAGTGGATGATGCAGCTGTCACTTTTTGTCTTATAGCTTTGTTTTTGCTTGCATCACATCAGTTAAAACACATACACACACACACACATATATATGCGTGTTTGTGTGTTGTGTGTGTGTGTGTGTGTGTGCGTGTGCGCGCGTGCGTGTCATATTTACCACTGCTTCTGGCATTCAAGAATTCTGTCTACCAGAATCAAACACATGCTACCACCACAGAGAAATCAGTGGAACCAGCTAGAATAGGGCATAACCGGGTAGACATTATCCACCGAGTACCGAATCCGAGTATTTGGATGTACTATTTGCCGGATTTGGGTACGAACCGAGTACCGTTTGTTTCATGTGCAAAGCTTCACATTTGCATGTAATAAAAAATTATCGAAATAAATTTTTGTACTTGTAATAAGTGACTGATACATTTTGAAGTTTAGAAACAAATAATCAACGAAATGGACTTATTTATTTTGTACTTTTCTTCTTCAAAATGAATATGCTAGATGAAGCCGAAAGCTGATATTATATGAGCCTATAAATTCTGGCTTGTGAGGCAGACAAGCAACTATTTGTGTGTACAGTATTTGTCGAAAAACGAGATATTCAGCCAAGGTGAATGTCCAAGGCGATTTCCGGTTATGCCCTAAGCTAGATGGTTTAAATTTCCATGGGAAAATGTTAATAGATTCATGGATCATGGGTGGCAAAATGTAAAGACTAGGACATCTGTTTCACAAGATGTACTGATATTCAAACCCTGTATTCAGACACAAAAGGAACTATTGATGAATATTGGTATAAACTCCTCAGATCCCTAACGGAGTTTAAAGGTCATTGGCCTGAGGCTCAAGCCACAACAATCCAACAACGGGACACCTTTTAATCTCACAACTGACACTGGCATTCATTTACTGACCCCACTCCAAAGGCTCAGTGGGTTCTAGGTATTATTATTATTATTAAGCACCTATTAAATGCCACTATCTAATGACCAACCATCAATTAATTGATGGAGCTGAGCAATTGCCAGTGAAGTATATGCTCAAGGTCCCTACACAGTAACCATCTCAGTGAAGGATCGAAACCATACTCTTTGTGTTCATGGTTTTAAATCCACCAGTAAACTGTTGAAAGTCTCAAACACAGAATATCAAATGCAAACTAATTCTTTAAGAATTAAGTAGATAAAAGTGAAGCAAAGACCAGAAAGAGAAGAAAGCTTTGTGGTTTATATAGAAGGAAGGTTTGTGGTTCATATAGAAGAAAGGTTTGTGGTTTATATAGAAGGAAGGTTTGTGGCTTATATAGAAGAAAGGTTTGTGGTTTATATAGAAGAAAGGTTTGTGGCTTATATTTAAAGAAAGGTGTGTGGTTTATACAGAAAAAGGTGTGTGGTTTATACAGAAGCGAGGTCTGTGGTTTATTTGCCATTTTCATATAAACGTTCATCTCTGTAGAATACACTCTTTTCACAAGACGATTGTTTCCCAGCCACCCCAACTCAGTAACTGACCTGATTTAAATGTCTGACAATTTATCCATGTACTTTCAGTGAATCCTTTTCCACTGAAGGGCAAGATGTACATTCAGAAGCTTGGTCGTGCAGTAAAAACTGATTATTTTCAGACTTTATTAGTCTCAGATGACTGGCCACTATTTGTCTGCTGTCCCTTGGTAGGTCAGATCAGCTCACGTATACCCTGATACTGCCTACAAGTCTACATTATCAGTATGCAGTGATACTGTCCAAAAACACAGTCACTTGTGTGTCAGCAAATACTACTGATGGTTTGTGTGAGAAGTCATTACTAAATGCATTCACCAGCATGCATCCGTGTGCACACACACACACAGTCAATTTCGAAACTCAGTCCCATGTTCAATTGGCATCCAGATTATAAATGGCAAATACTGACATTTAGTTGTGTTTCTCTGAAGCAAGTCAAGCCCCTCTGTAAGTTTTGCAAAGCTTTTGCACGTTCAATGGCCTCCTTGGCCGTTGCTCTTCGAACCGTCAGACGCAGGCTTCTCCGTCTTTTACTGCTGAAGCATTCTTGGAACATTTGACTGCCAAAATTGCGTCTATCCGAACTGCTACTTCCGCTTCTCCTCTGCCAGATTTCTCCACTACTGATGCTCGGTTAGCCGACCTCAAGGAGATAACTAGTCTAGAGCTACGATGTCTCATCCTAGCCGCAGCACCAAAGACTTGTGAGCTGGACCCGGTGCCTACGTTTCTTGTCCAGGAACTTGTCGACGACCTCCTGCCGTTCCTCACCCTGCTTTGCAATCGGTCGATCCAGGAGGCCCATCTACCTACTTCTCAGAAGCGGTCAATTCTCATTCCGGCCATGAAGCGTGACGGGCTGGACTCAACTGATCCTGCAAACTACCGCCCGATCGCAAATGTTACATTCCTCTCCAAAATATTGGAGCGCATTGTTGCAAATCAACTAATTGGTTATCTCAATATGAATGGTTTACTCCCATCCCTCCAGTCGGGTTTTCGGAGGAATCATTCCACTGAAACTTTACTGGTCCGCCTCCTGTCAGATTTATATGGCGCCATGGACTGTGGTCAGATTACCCTTTTAGCCCTTTTTGATGTTAGCTCGGCATTCGACTCTGTCGATCATGCTATACTTCTACAGCGCCTCTCTGTTTCCTTTGGGCTGGTTGGCAAACCGTTAGACTGGCTATCATCCTATCTTACTGGTCGCACTAACTGTGTTACTGCTGGTTCCTCCAGGTCCCGCTGGGTCCCCGCCCTCTTTGGTGTACCCCAGGGGTCCGTCCTTGGCCCGCTACTTTATGTTTTGTTTACTTCTGATATTAGTTCCTTGCTACAGTCATGTGGACTGCTTCATCAGCTTTATGCTGACGACATCCAAGCATATGTCCACTGCCGCGCAGCTGATGCAGTGGCTTCTGTTGGGTTGATGTGCCGCGCTATTGATACCCTCTCAGCTTGGATGGCCTCAAACCGGTTGCTACTGAACCCGTCCAAAACTCAATTCATTTGGCTTGGTGGTCGTAGACAGCTGGCGGGCGTTGACCTACACCAACTGACTGAAACCTTTCCCCATGTCACTTTCTCCCTTACTGTTCGTGACCTAGGTGTTACGCTGGATCGAGAGCTTAGTCTCTCTCAGCACGTTAACTTGGTCACTCGGAACTGTTATTATCAGCTCCGACAGTTGCGTGTTGTACTGAGGTCCCTCTCCCATGATGCTGCAGTGATCTTAGTTCATGCATTTGTCACTGGTAGAGTTGACCACTGTTGCTCGGTCCTTGTTGGTCACTCCAAGGGCCTAATGGGGCGACTTGACCGGGTCCTTCGTTCTGCTGCTAGACTTATTGGTCGCATTCCAAAATATGCCCCAGTCTCTGCCTATATGCGTGACGTCTTACATTGGCTTCCTGCCTCTGAGCGCATCTCCTACAGGATAGCAGCACTAGTTTGGCGGTGTCTATCTGGTAGCGCCCCATCCTACCTGTCTGAACTCTGCTGCCCGATTTCTGACTTAGCTTCTCGCAGAGCTTTGCGCTCTGCGACTAATGGGGAGCTATTGGTCCCTCGGACCCGCTCCGCAGTCAGGCAACGCCGAGCTTTCTCGGTTGTTGGCCCGTCTACCTGGAATGGTCTTCCGATATCCTTACGCTGCTTCCCCCGAAATAATTCACCTGTTTTCTTACGACAACTCAAGACCTATCTGTTTAGCCGTGGCTGGGCTGGGAGCGCCTCTGAGTAGGTCTCTTGAAGAAGCGCTATATAAATGTCCAGAATGAATGAATGAATGAAATGAATGAAAAAGACCAATTATCTGGGTATGTTAATTCCAATACTGGACAAAAGTTGCAGAACAAACAATGGCAATGACATCATCATGTAATCTCCTTCCAATCTCCATGAATTCACAGACCATGAGAGCCAGTACAATTCACCATGGGCACTGAGAATTAACTACACAATATTCATCTCTGACAACCCGTCCTATACTCACAGGATTTACAGATCTGAAAGAACAATGCATGACCATGTCATCTGCTTATGAAGGCCAATCAACCAACAAGCACAAAACCCAGTACTTTCAATTTGGCTTGTTGATCAGCATCAAATGGAAGCAGTGGTGTACAGACCCTGCAAAAACCAATCATACCTCTAACCTTAGAGGCTGCCTGAAAAAACACCGACCAACTGTTTATAATAAAATTTCTACAGCTCTTAAAGAATATGCAGTAGCTCAAAGTTAAGCAAACTGTAATAATAAACATTGATAAACACAGCAACTTGCATTGGGAATTAACTACTGCATTAGAAAAATAAATAGGATCAGCAACCAAAGTCAATCCAAGACCTAGAATGATAAAACTGTCCCAACAGCAGCTACCACTCCCATCTTTACGCTCCACTCTGTCTGCTACAAGGATCTGTGCACAGATCTCAGAATGCTAACCTTCTTAGAGATGCATACTAGCCATTATGGTATTGCATTGTATTGTATTGTACCTGAACATTTATAAAGCACCTCTCACAGTGTTCGCTAATCAGAGACGCTCCCAGTGCCAAAGACCCAGTGAATAGAAAGTGGTTTTAAAACAACGGAAAGAGGCAATTGGGCCACCAGCTAATAAGACTTTGCTAAGGAATACATCTGTGTCAAGCTTCTGAACAAAAACTCTGAATAAGACCTGTTCCTGTTAAGGTTTTCAACTGCAAAGAATGGATTCAGTAGGGACTTTTCCCATTACTCCCTGCAATAAAGGCAGTATATTTGACATGCGACATAGTAACCACAGTGAACCATCTTCTATCTGTTGTGCAGTGGGAAAGATGTAAGAATGTATGACATCGAAACCACACAATACATGATTGTGCAATGTTGTCGCTGTATCGTAATTTGTTGTTTCGTTTTGATAATCCTACTGAATCATAGTGAATGGATAACCAGGAAGATGAGCTCATCAGTTTTAGAGCCATAAAACGATGCACTTGACAATGTTCAGTGTTTTGGTAACCATCGGCCTGTGTATCTGGATTTGCATGTCCTACTAGTCTGGGTCACTAAATATACCTCTTCTCAACACTTGATAGCTATTCTCTTTCACTGGGGCTCGGCTGGGAGTGCCTCTCGATAGATCTTTAAATTTATCTAACTGACCTGCATGAACAAATGAAAACTGAAACTGAAAAAGAGTAGAACCAAGAACATGATTTTCAAGAAACACAGATAAAAAAATTATCAACATTTACTGAGGACCTTTTCAACAGGTAATCTATTTGTCCATCACAGCAAGAAAAGATTTGGATGCACCTCACAAGCATTTAGAAAAATAACTATGATATGTAGAATCAGGGAAATATATAGAAAACAAATGCAAGAATATACAAGGCAATCATTCAACCCATTTCCTTTATATGGGTCAGAATGCTGTGCAGTCAGAAACCAAGATGAGAAACAAATCCTAACAAAATAAACGACCTGGCAATGGAGAAATGCAGCAGTCTTAATTAAGACTATAAAAAATCAGAAATGATAGAACACAATGGTCCTTGGCCATACAGATAATTTATCTGTTGGATAAATTGTTCAACAAAGATTCCTGATGGTTTGGTCATGTAGAATAAATGCCAGCTGACTGAACCAAGTTGTCCGCTAAAGACTCCAAATCCCACACAGTGCACTAGAAGCAGAGAAAGATAATTGGTATGGTGGATCCAATCCACCACCAAACACCATAAGATGACTTGAACTAAACAAGACAATAGCTCAAATCTGACAAATGGCCAAAAACAATTGAGTTCACTTATTATTTTTATTTATTTATTCCGGATATTTCTATAACGCCTCTCGAAGTCTACTACTACTCAGAGGCGCTCCCGACTACAGCATTTGATACTGTGCCGGAATTTTCACGCCGAAGCGCCACGAGCAATTGCGAGTGAAGGACTTGCCCAAGGTCCGTACGCAGTGGCTAGAGTGGGATTCGAACCTGCAACCCTCCGGTCACAAGGCGCCGAACTTACCACTGAGCCACCAAGCCCCGCCCAATGCTGCAAATGGCTGGTATCAGTAGCTAATTATGGTGACAATCATGATGATGATGATGATGAAGATCAATGATAATGATAATAACAATGATGATGACAATGATGATGAAACAATTCCAGGACAAAATCAGCCACATCCAGGACACAGGACTGCACGATGCAGTTGCACAACAATTATTTAGCTGTCCTGGCCATTCTGAACTGGTTGGCAACTCAACTTTAATTTTACATCTAAATTTGTATTTTCTTTGTTATACACTTACAAAGTACATCATCTGATTTGGTTTACTTCAAATTATTTTAAATCTATTAACTTTAACACTGTGGTCAAGATTGCATATCATGGGCTTCCACAAAAGTCCACCAATTTATGAGTTCACAGACAGGAGCAAATAAACAAAGAAACCAAGCCTTTAACACCTTAACGATGAGCTGGATTGGTTTCCCAGTCGCTTTTAGTACTCTCGTCCTTAAGTCTTAAAGACAACTCAGTACTGTTCAACTGCCAAAGCCCATGTACTATAGTTGAGTTCAGCATATAATGACAAAGTCCGCTAAGGAAAAACACGGACTAATAATAACTTATACACATTCAACAGCAAACACATTTCAAAATAAACAGATGCCGGGTCAATGTACCCACACTGAATAATAAAAAAATAGCTGTGCAGTAAAAACCTGCTGAATACAATTTATTGTTACATAAAATGCATCTGCATCAAAATACATTTGCACAATATGCCTAGTTGTGTTAGTTATTTACCCAATGATTTGTGATTTACTGGAAAGGTTCACAGATGCGATTAACGAAAGGAAAGTGGACATTTACGATGAGAACACTACACACTAAACTGTAATGTGGTTCTCAGCAGAGCAGTTGCCTCACCTCATTGCCTCAATTTATTTCACTCTCATACAGATCCAGTTATTTATAACGTTTTTGCCCAATGTCAAAAACAGTACTACAAAGCCAATTCTTATGACTGAAATGAAATTCATATGAAATGCCACACTGTAAAAGCAATGTTACCCATGCCTAACAATATGGTACCCTAGAAGAAGATATTGTCAGTCCAAAACTCATAAAAGCTGATCTTGTAATTTTGTTAAAATAGACATGCTTGGAACACATTCCCTTTTATTCCTCTAAAATTCTTATTCTTGGTCTTTGACTGAACAGCTGCCATCTTCCAAGGTTTCCAGTTTTGCCCATACACTCACAGTTACCCCATTCACCATGTTTTCACGTGAATTCACTATTTATCTTGACATAAATTATTAACAATATTATTCTCCCCATTCCATTTTTGGACTGTTTAGCCCAGGCCCAGCTTTTCATTCAATACTGGTAAAGGACCAGGAAGAGTCTCCAGCTCAAATGACTTCAACCTTTTCCAACGGTAAGTCTTAATTCATCTCTCACAGGACTTCAAAGCATATCCGCCGACTTATCGTCTCCTTTTAGTTTATTGACTACAAAATGCTTTTGCGAATGTTTCTGAGCGCTGGAGGAAAGCCGGTGCTTAACTCTGCTTCCGCTCCATCAGCCTTGAACCAAGACATCCATGACCGATTCAGCCTCAGCAACCATCATCAAAAAAGCTCTGCCTAACGAAGCATTGCCAAGATGTACAGTGCTTGCCTGTCAGTACAGAGCTCATCATTAGAATAAAAACACCCGTCATAACACATATGCCTTTGATAGCAGAACAAATTATATATTCCTGCACCCGCTGCATGTACACATTACCAGATCAAAGCCCATTCATTCGTTCATTCATTCATTCATCCACTGACCACATGTCTGCAGCATTCTGGTATGATGTCAGACAGGCAAAAACTGCATAGCAACAGGAAGGGCTTGACAAAGAACAGTAGAAAACCCGCTTATACACCTCAGTCATAGACAGACAGACAGACAGACAGACAGACAGATAGACAGGCAGGCAGGCAGGCAGGTAGGCAGACAGACAGACAGAGAGGCAGGCAGATGGACAGTCACAGAAACAAGTGAGCATTTTGAGGACTCTAAAGTTCAATGACCAGAGTCCATGTTATCCATTAAACGGATTGAGGTCAGTTCTTTCCACTCTTCAGTTTCAAACTTAATCTCACAAACTGCCTTAAGCAAGCAAAAGAACAGAAGTACTTACCCAGAAAGAGTAAAAAGTCGGCCAACAGTTCTGATGTCATCGACCGAACAGAAAAATCAGCTTTACTGTTAGGTGTATCTGTTGGGGCAGATTTGGACTTTTAACTTACAAAGGGGGGGGGGGGGGGTGTAAATAAATAAAATAAATATTATGAAATACGATGTGTAGTGGTACAATTTCAGTGAGCCAAGTTACAGAAACAGGTGCCTTATGTCCATAACTTCCGTTTGGTTTCATTCACTGGGTATATTTGTTGGCAGCTGATGTTCTTTGATAGTTTGATAACTGGAAGACACTGCTTCACATTGAATGTGCAAAAGGTGTGCTCCTCGTTGTAGGTCTCGTTCTTTATCACTTATGCATCTTGAACAGTTCCTAACTTCCTAACTTACTTAATCCCAACTGAGACAGGGGAAGTTCACACAAGCGCAAGCGGTCACAGGACAGAAAATATTAGGACGAGAGTTTTGGCAACATAACAGGTATGACTTCACAATTACTAACAGCAAAACAATCATGTATAAAACCGAAAAAAATAAAAGACAAAGAAAACAAAACCAGAACTAAAACTGAGCAAATCACCAGAAACCCAAGCCATGAAGAAATCAACAACACCTCTACCTTTGTGCATGTCGTGTAGTCGCTGCTGATACGAGGGGATCGGAGGAGGACCGGGCAATCGCGGAGACAGATAGGGTGGATATTCGCTGGCGCCAGAGCCAGACATCATTGAGGAGATATAAGCCGAGTATGCTGAGTACATGTTGGGCGGATTACAGTATGACAGAGAACATCCTGTCAAATCACAACGACACAAAAACATGCATATAGAACATAAAGTACAAAAATAGAAATAAAACTCATAAAACTCGACGACAAAATATAGTAAACTGGCATTACTATAGAAAGTCTGAAAAGCTGATTGTCAGACAGTTTACGATACCTAGACACGATACATTCAGGGCAAAGCAAACTGTCAAGCACTACAAATATCCACAAGAGTTAATACATTGGCCTACTGGTGACACTGGGATGGCTCATTCAAAGCAACAGAAATTTCATGGCATTCAAAATGCCCTGCTGAAAGTGCATTATAAAAATATCCTATCAATTGATGACTTTAAAAACAAGCGGACAAAGCAATTAATAGCTCTGTGTGTGAGTAGTTCTTGCCTTTGTTCAAACGAATGTCAACATCCTTATTGTTAAGTCCAAACTTCATCAAAGTCATCTTGTATGTGTGCTGCCTTAGAAGGACACCTCATGTATGATGTGGCCTATGCAGAGTTAACTAATTAATTTTTGAAGACTTGTCATAAGTATTAAAGTAGGCTTTTGCAACTCTTAAACCACAAAATGTTTACACAGCAAAAGTATGTCCAATTTCTGAAGTGCAAGACAATAGCAGAAAACAAAACATCACATTCAAAACAGATAAGAGCAAGAACAAAGAGAAATTCTTTAACAATTAAACAATGAATACTGGCATGCAAAACTCTACTCTGTCACAAAGCTCTGTTTAGAGCATTGATATCACAACTCTGCCTTCAAGGTCTAAGAGTATCAGATTTTATGACACACATGTAACAAACAATATGCAATCTTAAATTTCAGTTAGAATAAGTTATGTTGGATCCTTGTTCTTGCATATCTAATTAATGCAAAGGTCCTCAGCCATTCTGCTAATTAACGCAAATCTGCAAATAACAAAACAGTTTATGCATCAACTTCATCGGGTCTCTAAAGCCCTCATTGAGGTTCTGGCATCATCTGATGCTTTTATTGTCCTGACAAATTCCCTGTACATAATTCACTCTTCTGTTTAAGGCAAAATCATCAAAAACAGAATAACCAGAGATATACTCGAGTCCAGCGCAGCCTGTCAAACAAAGACTCCATTAAACTCTTGTGTTAAGTATGCACTCCAAGTACAGAGTACCTATTACTCAATGCAACTTTTTGATTCCAAACATTTTCCAACCCTAAGTGACCCTTGTTGCCAAAACCAATGTTAACAAAACTGATGCTCTTTACAATATTACACAGGTCTGACAAATCCAATTTGCCAATCACAAACTGGAAATGGTATATATCTGTCACTTGAGTCTAAGTAAATGACAATCAGGTTATCCCTCTGATCAACCAGATTAGTGCTTAGAATACAATAAAGAAGAGACCGCAGAGCACACAGTTTGATAAATGATCCCTGAAAAGGGCACTTAGCATGTTGGGACACCAGAACAATTACAAAGGCAGGGGTAAAGAGAAAGAAATACAGAAAGGAATATGGTCTTCAGTTTGGCTAACTTGGTTTAGGGTGCTTTTAAAACTGCTGTGAGAGACATATATGCATTAAGACCTCATTTAGAATACTTGTAACTCTTAAATCATACACCCACTGGGACATTAAGGCCAATAAATTAAAAGGGTGATCCTTAAACAGAATTTATTTTAATCCTTAAACAAAAACAGTTTATGCATCAACTTCATCAGGTCTCCAAAGCCGTCAGTCACGCTTTCAAACAATTCCAATCAGTTTTCTCTATCCATCTCACTCTATAATGGATATTAATATCGACAGAGAATGGAACTCTTCTGGGCTTTTACAATATTTCAATGGGTGAACTCGTAGCTATTCACTAGAATCACAAAGGGCACAACTCCAGTAGGCAATTAAAGTGGGTGCAGATGACATTGTAGAATATTATTAGAGATCGATCGCTAGGTCACACGTACGCTCATCATCATTATCCTAAAATAATTGTGTGGTTGCAAACATAACTGTGGCGGTGGAACTGAGAAGCCATAAACACGCCTAAGACAATTATCGCTTTAGGTAACCACAGTGATGAAAAGACACATGATGACCATTCACACAGTCATTTGGCCACTGCAGATTACTCCTTTTTAAAGCCCATGAATATCTGTTAGCATCCTGGATTGTCACTGCAGAGGTCAGAGGTTAAATCCACTTTAGCTCCACTTTGTGTCCTCTACCGGGACTCCAAGATTGTTATTTCGGTCTTCATGCCTCTACCCACTTCAGCTTTAACGAGTAAGCTAGCTGTACAATATCAATGGGAAGATTAGGCAGTTAGTAAGAGTCAGTGCAAAGAAGATGCAAATCCCTTTGCTTAGAGATGCTTCCAAAGCAAATAACAATTACAAGGCTTTAACCAATTTTAAAGCAGGTTGATCCTTTGTGAAACTTCATGAAAAAGTAAATAAAATTTTATTATTTAACTACTAAGTAGTTTTAATGTTTCACACAGCTTCTCAATGGCACACTCCATGATGATATGTTCCAAGTACCAGTTGTTAAATCAGGCATATAATTTCATGTAAATAGAGGTGAAGTTGCCAACAGCAAAGATGAATAATTCCACCCACAGTCACATCCATTTGTTAACACACAAGTGCAAAACCATCCATCATCATCATCATCCCCCTCTCTGCGATCTACAACTGCAGCTTCAGTTCTATTATCCCCAAATACCAGCCAGCAAGAATGGTCAGCACTTCCTAAAAGCAAATGTTTCCTGTTTCCTCATCAGCATCCAACACGTGCTACTGCAACAGCCGAGGAGATGTGTACATAATAGTGCCATCCACTTCCAATCACTCCGATTATGACCCCTGTTGAAGCCTTTGCACCACCGATATCCATGTCTCATCCCAGGTGCCGGTTACTGCAACTGGAGCATCCGCCGATGTTTTTCATCATTTCACCAAAGTGGAAATCATCAAAGTTGAGTAACCAGAACAGCAAAAACATGAGGGCATAAGTCTGTAGTACAGGACAATTATACTGCACAGTTTGGAAAATATAATGAAACATTTTCCTCATTTTGCAGCATTTAAAAACCAAGTAATAGAGTCCAATGTATTAGGATTCATATACATGCCCTCTAGGGACAATGTCATGTAAATGCATCCAAGAAAAGTCAGTTGGAGAAGAGGATGAAAACAGACTCTGACACAAGAACATATCTGCTGTCGATTATTATGGAAAACAAATGGAAATTGCAAGAGTGCAGTTCAATAATATCTCCTAATCTCCTCTAATGTCGTCTCCTACCGTCCTTAAACCCAGGTGCACTGCAGCATCAACAGCACTCACTGACCTCATACAGTACATCATCCACACAACTCTTTGATCTTTCTTAACACAAACAATTCAATAGATTTAATTATAAATTCCAAATTATGCACAGTAAACGTAATGGCCTTGGGTATGAGTCAAAAAGAGACTTGCAGGTAACATTGCAACTAAACAGCAACTTACCACTGATCACATTTACCATAGATTATGATTAATATAGACTGACATATACAGATCATGATAAACGTAGATCACAGAGCTACCACAGATTATGACAACAATTGTCCTAGGTTATGACTACCAAATTACAATTCTGATTGCCATAAATTAATTATTATTACCATAGATCATGGGTGGCGAACCTTTTTTAAGGTGCGTGCCAAAATGCTACTAAATCACTAAAAAATATCGTCGCGTGCCCTTCGGAATATTGCACAGTATACAATTATTTCTCTCATATTGGTTTTAGTTAACAAAGCGTAACAAAAAATGAATTAAAGACGTTATTTCAAAGATTTTTTTGAATGGCATTAAAATAAAGTCCTTTAACAGGGAAAATGTGGATTCCTACAGGGATTTTGTATTTTATAAGTTTGAATTTTGGGGAACGCTCTGAATTCTGCGTGCCCAAAAAATTTGAACCCGTGCCACAGGTTTGCCATCCCTGCCATAGATTATGATTAGCATAGATTATAATTACCAAAGATTATGATTACCAAAGATTATGATTAGTGTAGAAGCTTTAACCTGATCAACCGTTCAGGACTGATATAGTAATAATTTAAATAATTCTCTTCAGTGTCTGCTAATATCAGTCATGAGCTTTTTACACAGGCCTACTTTAAAATAACAATAGTTTTCATAGTAAAGAACTTAATTCTGAAAGATTTGCTCAACTTCAAGGTTTTCTTCTGGTATCCAAAACTCTCGCACAGCCTCTGACAACACAGCCGAGTGTTAATGCAGATAATGAAGATAGACAAGAAGTTAACTGCAGAACAATTGTCCTTATTCATTTAACAGATAACAGAGATGGACAATTGTCTATGCATATTGCAAATGAACGGCTGCCGTTTACGCTAATTAGTCTCAGTAATTATACAAAATGGTTCATTAGTGTGGTTATGACTAAATTTTATCGAGGGTCAAAACTGCTCCTCACATGATCAACGATGACCATTATCAACAGCAAACAAATGCAAAGCAATGAAACATGAAAAAAGCAAATGAGAATCATTCAGGTGGAAACAAAACCTGACAAACTGTCACTATCAAACACCCAAGATATGCATAGCCAGGCTCCTGCCAGAATGTTTCCCATGCAATAAGTCTATCATCTCAAAGCTTCCTGACTTCAGTGGTTTCGTTTTTACTAGGCAATTAGTGGACATGTGCAGTACTGACAAATAAATGCTGACAATGTTTGCTTATGCTGATGATAAATTATGTACAGCATTGTACCAGCACATCAAACATTATTCATACAGTTTCTGACAACTACAGGTCGTTGCAGGAGAGATCTAGAACTGGTGTCCCTACAGCAATCATTTGAAAGAGCTGGAACACAGCTTAAACACATTCCAGGTGCAGAGCTCTGCTAGACTTGGTGGCACTGCAAAAATTTGATCATGGCTCAGTTTACGTGTGAGATGTTTCACATAGCTCGGAATATAAGAACTCTAGTTGGGAGCCACTTGTGGAATGTGCTTGTCTCATTGCTTAAACTTTACTGCGCAGTTTAGTGTTTGTCTGGCAGCAGAAATCTGCTCCATGATCTGAGGTGAGCATTGTTGTACTTTTTGATCAAACATACAGTGCAACAGTGGGTAGTTTCTGTTCAATAACGTTGTGCCATAGCAGATTTACAGATTTAACGAAGATGATTAGCATCGCCAACCTCCTTTAATCCAGGCTTGGAACTGACAAAACACAAAAATGGCTATGCCAGTGCTACAGCCAGTGCCTTTTCAGTGCTTGGGAATTCTACCAGGAAAAGCTCCCCTCCTGGATCTGTTTGCCTTCTGGTCAGTGATGCTACACCTTTCATCAACAGTTGAAACTGTTCTTTGTTGCTCTTATGCCAGGACTGGGCTCAAAGCACCTTGATTTAGAACGGGCACTACATGAAGGCTCTGAAATGAATGACAGATGGACGAATTAATAAATAAATAAAAGAAAGAAAGAATGAACGATTAACCACCCTCCCCCCTCTCACAAAAAGAAAAACACAGTGTGGAAAACCCATACAGAGTATCTACAAGTCAATATTTACAAGATGCCACGAGAATTCATTGTTACCTGTTTCCAGGTGTTACCATAGGCAACATTACATATAAAGGTGGTAATATACAAATGAAAGAATCAAAATTTTGAAACAGAAACAAATTAGAAAATAGGTGCATCACTTACCTGTTCCTCAGACATCAAAGTTTACAACTTTTTCTTGCAAAAAATTTGAAATTCTTAATGCAAAAATCTTTTAATAATACCAAGAGAATATTCATGGAAATGGGTTTACCTGTAAACTGATAAAGGCACTTTAAAATCCAGTAAAAACCCTGTGGCCAAATCATTTAAATGCAAAGTTCTCTTCCTGGAACTAGCCCAGCGCACCTTGGCTCAACAATTAAACACACAGTCTTGCAGGTAGCCAACAGAAGCCACAGCCCTCCGCAGATTACTCATTTATGGAATTCAGGCGATTTGCTTTAAACGTCAGAACATTCCATCAATCTCTTAAACATCCTAATCCAGTGTTTAGCATCCGCAGAAGACAGCAGCTGAACCAACTGCGCCTACGAAGCAAGCGCTCCACATCCACTATCAATAAAGAATAATAATCATTCGTTGACCCAGCTGGTCATTGGGAAACATTCAGTGGCCGATCGATTATCTTTGGCTTAATTCGATCTCAAAATGAAGACGCATGAGCGCGATCCATCTTAAGCTGCAGAACCTGAAGAGGAAGCAGCAGCATCATGGAGAGAGTAGAGCAGACTCTCAAGTGGAAGGTGAGTGGGAGTGAGACTACTTGAGTTTATGGCAAATCATCCCTTTTAGATATCAGTACTGGCAGCCTGTGCATCATACAACAAATGCACACTAGGCATATTATGACAGTCTAGTTTACTATGTCTCACCAAAACTAACACTCCTTTTTCTTTCATATGGAGTCCATCCTCCCACGTGCAACGTGGGGTCCCAGCCACTAGATATGCCACCTTTATTTAGAATCCCACTTCAATTTTCCTCTTACAAATTTCTCACCCAAAGAATGTAATCCCAGAATCTATATTTTGCTCTAACCAGCTGACTGAAGTTTTTTAACAGGTATTAACCAATTCTTAAATAGGGTCTCTTTGGCTGAAACACCTTCAACCCAAAACTGCAAATTTAACACTGTACTAAGGGTTGCAAGTGAAAGGATAAAATTCTATTAATTTATTTCTAATTTTATTATTACTGCTTAATTTATTTTACATAAGCTACCGTAGATCCCATGCCAAGTGCTTTCTTACGTAGAAATGTAGGCTTTCAGAGCATGCACAAAGTCCCATGTTGCTATGAATACTTCTAATGCAGAAAACTTTCACTTTCATAAACTGAATGAATATCAGTTCATTGAGAAATAGAATGATTGTCAGAATGAATGATCAGCAGCCAGCCTTGAAAAGAAAGGGACCCACAGGATTACATGCCCATACAGCATCTGATAATCACCATAGGGGAGGGGAGTACTATCACCATAGGGGAGGGGAGGACTAAGTGTTGCAACATCAATTCACAAGCAAATGTAGGCATCTTTACACAGTGTATGCACATGCCAGTAATGAGCTGAAGGGCAAAGGCTGACAACAACCAGACTAAACATATAATATACAGACAAGCCTAAAAGGAAAGCGACACCTCTCAGGGTACAAATGATGTCACAAGAACAGCACCATACTCTGCTGTTGGCTGAAGCTGTCAGTGTAAAATTTGCTTAGCCGTGCTCTAAGCCACAGGCATCAACAATCTTAAAACAGAGCAGTTCCTTAAGCTACCCCAAGGCAGCCATGCCTATGTAGTGTTATGATTTAATTTTCTCAGCCCCAGCAAATGAGGGTGGGTGGCCAGTCCTCTCCCTCACCACTTAATCTTCCCACTAGTAGTGGATTCTTTTTATAGCTGAGATTGATAGGGGAGTGGAGCAGAAATCCACAGACATCTTTCTGTCAAAACAGGTAGTTGACCCCAACCTCTGAGTTGACAGTCCAGCTCAGTGACAATCCCAATCTTAAATGCCTCACAACATCCCATAACCACCTGTATGATTTTTCTACATCTCTTACCGGTAATTAGTAATACAGGCCAACCATCTATCTATGTAACAATGACATTTGGATGCAGAAACCATACATGTATTTTATGAAGACACTTTCCAGTTAATTTCATCAATTTTGCCAAATGTACCATTTGCAGTCCTACTGGTCACAAGATCATTTCAACAAATCATTTGTCACATTTAACTTTGAAGGTGCTACATATTATGTTACTCTTGGATTCTAATTAAATCATTATACATCCTGCAGCTGTTAGGAAGAAGAAGAGAAACAGCTACCTGGACAGAATGCCACTGGTCTAAAGTGTTATCGACCTCATATTTCTTAGCCTTAGCATGTGAAGACAGATGGGCCAGTCCTCTTCATCCATTTATCATTTTCCCACCAACAGCATGTGGTCAGCCTATTCATTATAGCTTCGATGGCTAGGGATACAGATGAGCAGAATTCTAAATTTCTGGCAGGGATTTGAACCAATGTTCCCTCTAAGCTGCGCGCGTGCGCGCGCGCGCACGGCTTTTCAAACTAGCGCGCACAACATTTTCTCTTGCGCACAAATTTCGTGAGCTCTAATTTTTATTTTCGATGTTAAATTTTGCCCATTTTTCCAGCTGATGACATATTTATCCTACGATGATCAAAAGGTCAAACAAGTCTTGTGTTAAGAAATGTCTCCCCGCGTAGATCTCGGCCTCTCTGCACTATAGCCTGTATAGGACGAACGCTTCATGAAAGGACCTAATTGATACAGACGGCCACAGATGTATTCGTATGTGTGGGGTCTGTCTAAGACTAAGTCATCCGATGTGTCAGAGTAGACTCAGTTGTACACACCAATATGCAGCCAGGCATGATTCGGAAGCTTACAACAGCTGCAACCCTTTAACGGCAGATCACTCATCTCTGACCCATGACCGAGGGTGTTCGAAATAATACCTGCCTTGTTCGTCTCTCTTTCGCTGTCTCATTCGCTCTCTCTGGTTTCTCTCACTCTGTCTCTGTAGCAGTCTGTCTCAGTCTCTCTCTACAAAGCCATGTGACCTGTACACACTACGTATGACCGCAGATTTCCAGAAGATGAAATACTCAAATGGAAGTGAGCTATGCCTGTTGGCAGACACAGAAAGTTACGATTTTGGGCAAACTGAGATTGCTAGATTAGCAGTGAAATACTGTAAACTACTTGGCAAAACTGGCGACGAATACGAGAAGCAGGCTTGCAAGCAGTATCGTGACTTCTAATCCATTGCAATCGAAAACTGTAAGGTAGGAATTTTCAAGATATTTGCAGATTCATCTAGCATGCAGTGTGACCGGGCATGAGGGCACACAACTTGAATAAGTTGTGCTTGTCAATTACCGTACATTTGTTCATGTAATCATCAATTTGAAATGTGTCTACAGGATATATGTAGGCCTAATTCCGTAATAATTATATACAATTCTATTACAATGTTGTCACATTCACATAAATGCTACTTACTTACTTCAACTTGACTTAAGCCTTTTTCGTTTTATATGATGCGATTTTCTAGGCTTTTAATGTAAGTCATATGGTGAAAATGGAGGAACAATCCTTTCTAAACGCCTTGGCTACCCCAAATGCCCACCACGCCCACGCCACCTTCACGAGGTAACCCCACTAGGAACAAAGAGCGCAGTGGACGACCGAGTACTCTCCGGTATAATCAAGTCTCGCGAGATAAGTAGTCTGAAAGAAGGACGATGGAGAACATCAACGCAGGAGATGGTGTCTCAGTAAAAACACCGATGGAAAGGCAACGAGAAACCACCTCCCTAAACTTCTCAAGTTGCATTTAGCCATTCGAAGTTAGAGCCTGCCCAGGGGAGAGAACTTGAACAGATGTACAAACTTGCACGTACAATAAAATATTATATTTAGTAGGCCTTAAAGATCACAAAATGTTGCTGCTCACGCGGCAGGCCAATGCGCGCACGGCGGGAAAAAATTAGAGGGAACATTGATTTGAACCCCCCGCCCCAACCTCTTCGTTGAAGCCCAGCATGCTAACCAGTAGACTAATATTGCAAACCTCAGTTAAATTAAATAAATTTAAAATGCAACTGGCATATTTAGGGTAACTCATATGAAGACTCGAAGACTAAACATTAAGGAAGCAATGAACGTAAGCAATTACAACGATAATGAAGATCAGCTGCAGAGTGCTAGCAAGAGACTACAATCACTACCACACACTACTGACGTCAGACACTGATGAATACAACGATGATGATGATGATGATGATGATGATGATGATGATGATGATGATGATGATGATGATGATGATAAGTAAGTAAGTAAGTATATCGCTTATTCTACCAATTGCTAACCGCACTTTGGTTTACAAACAGTCCCATGATGATGATGATGATGATGATGATGATGATGATGATGATAATGATGATGATGATGATGATGTTGATGATGATGATTATGATGATGATGATGAAAGTTAACTGCAATAATAGGGTCCTGTTGTAAAGTTCCCTTCCCACAGCTCAGTGGATTTGCTTGAGAAGCAGATGGCTGAACAAGTACTAAAATTTTCATAAAAACTCCATAAAACCGTTTTCTGCATGGCCATAATCATAAACAAAATGACTTAATGTATATATAATGCACAAATTATACAAATAACATCTATGAATTGCACATGAAGCATAGAGTATATGCATGTATTTGTATGCAAGCAGTTCCCTAAACCTAGTAAATCAGTCATGTCATTCCACTAATAGGCAAATAAAAGCCAAAATACTCACATACTGTAATTACAATGAAGTGAATTATGGCGTAAAGACTTCCTTGGCTTCAAAATAACTGTAGGTTGTTAGAAACCCTAACTCAAGTGGCAATTTCCAACTAAGGCAAACACTGCAATCTCTGCTACATTATCATACTTCCTGGCAAGCCCAGTAATAAAATAAGATCAGGAACAACCATAAAATAAGAAAATCCATTTACAGGTTATTGCACGGCCTCCAAAAACTAAGTAACTCATTCTTCAGCAGACTTTTCACTGCAAAATATGATGAAACCAAATAAAAATAATGCCTGATAAAAAGAGGCATCAATTGATGAACTGTTTTTACGTGTAGATACTAGCTGTTAGTTCAAAACATGTCAAAGACCGAGGGCAATAACCGAGTCCAAACGACAAGATCAGCAGATAAACAGCATGAGCTCAGGCAGTTACCAGCCAGCTGAACTCATGGAAATTTCTTTTGCGAACAAGTCATCTTGATTATTTCATCATACTGCAAGGCCCATCAATTTCATCACAGCTTGCAACTGTTTCAGCGCCATTCCTGGCACAAACTGTGATTTGTGCTTTCATTAACACGCTTCATACACTTCAAGTGATTCTTGGACACAAGACCAAGACACCACTGAAAATGTTATCCATCACAACCAAAGAATTTCCATATTCCAACCATGATCCTCAATCCTCTGTCCAGATTCTATTAATACTGATATGATAATTTAAATGCAGACCACTACTGCTGATCCATTATATGTTCCTGACACTAACTTCTCATGAAAATTATCATTTACTGTCACTTAACTACTTGTCAAATCAAGAATCTGTAGTGTTTATTGAACACAACAATATAATAATTATTTTTAAATGTAACACCAGAGTTTCATAAAGTCACACAAGAACAAGGATACTTTATGAAGCTACAATGTACTATTCATTCATTTGCAAATTATTCAGGATTTTATGAATGCCATAAGCAACACACAACTAAAAGAGTCTTTAATTTTAATACCACAGTTGTTCAAACCTTATTTAAGAGCGTTCCATATATTTATTTGTGTGGATATAAAATGCAACATACAGTTCAGCTTACACATCACATACAACAGTTCACAACCTCTGTTGAGCATTTTCTATATAAAAAATTGTCCTTTCCATAGTTATTCATCCCTTTCATCGTGATCATGTCTAGCATACTTCATGACAAACCTCCGTATCACATGCATAAGTAGTTTCATCAACAAACAGAAGGAAAAATACATCAAAGGTATAATCTGACAGGACGTAGTCTAGTCACTTGCCACCCATATAGGGTACCTACTGAGATTATTCCCACTGCCATCAAGACAGGGCACCTACTGTGATGACACTCAATGTCACTCAGATAAGCCACTAACTATAGTGATATATCCAATGCCAACCATACACAGGGCACTCATTGTTATGATGCCATGAAAAGGCTGTTTTCTGTTCCTGGCCAAGAAGGTCTTGTCCATAGATGTCCTGGCCAACCAATAATTCAGGACATTAACTTTTACAGCTATAACATCCCAGCGTATCTCTAGCGGAAACATGGTCAGTTATGCACTGGTGACCCAGCACACAATATTCATATGTATCTTGTCATCCAAATAAATGGTCCCACTTGGTTCAGAAGACATAACGGGGACAGGGTTTGTTGTTTACTAAGCAAGCAGATATGAAAAGTCACAAGCAATTCATTTGGTAGAAACTAAGAGGGCACTACATTCAACTCAAGTATTTGTTCTGCTTTACAAAGCAGGCTCTCCCAGCCACTGGTTTAATAAACTTCTCTCAACTAAATTTTAAGACCATGTACAGCAGTTGGCAGAATAATAATAACAACAACAATAATAAAAATAATAATAACAACAACAGTGACAATTTCTATAGCGCCACAACACAGTCTTACCACTACAAAGGCACCTACACAAAACTATAATAAAACTAAGAAGCTATAAAATTGGCGAGGCAACTCAAACGCACACACTAGCGGACACATACGACACTCCTAATTGTGATACAGACCTATTAATAGAACTTTGATGAAGCAACTATGACAACACTATATAACATTACAGTTGCTCATTGGAAACGAAGCCTTAGGTGTCAGAGGGCCTTGAATCTGTTGATTGTTTAAGGTTTCGTACACTGTAGGCAGTAAGTCAGTCCACAACCTTTAAGCACTCAAATGATTCAAGACCTTCTGACACCAAAGTCTTCATTTCCACTGAGCAACTGCAACGTTATAGTTGTCATAGAAGTTTTTTCATCAAAAATCTATTAACAGATCTATGTCACAAATTTACAAATATAAATTTATATAAAATGAAAGACAAATGAAAGATTTAATACTTGCAGAAATAATACAAAAACCAATTGTAACAATATTACCAGTGCTCTGAAATAATAAACAAACTGTGCTTTTTCTCAGAGCTAACATAACAGTTTGGACTAAATATAATGAAGAGATCAAAAACTGTTAAACTGTTACAATGAAAGTTTAATAATGATTCAATGCAGCTTTAAAAGGCTTCCTGGCTTAACCCAGAGACATCCATCCTGTCCGTTTAGATTCCCAGACTTTTCCTCTGGATGACTCAGAAGGTATGGCAGATGAATACAGAACCAGGCCCTAGACCACTAAACTTTGACCCCCTCAAACAACCCAATCATACAATGCATGAACACCTGACTGAAGGGTAGGTATGCAGCATGAGCAACTTAGACACAGAGACCTGCAGAGAAATATACATACTACACAGGGATTTCCAGTGAGTGCCAAATGCCATAAATCTGTCTGATAAAAATTTGGTTCTTGATAAGTTTCAAAGGAACATCAATCAATGGTAACTGAGATCTATGCTCTCTGTTGAAAGTGTCAGTGGTACTTCATGGACAGCAAACATCAACAGCACTAAGGTCAATCAGAGGACCACGATCTTCACCCACAACACTCCATCCAGTTGAAAAGAATAAGCAAAACCAAAGAAGACCAACATTAAGACATCTAAAAGGTGTTTCTTCTCTCCTCTGGAACAAAAGGTGAAACCAAATGAATCAATGATGAACCCTTAAATTGGGTTGTATCACCATAAACAACCTTACCACAAAGTAGACAGAGGAAGCAAAATATGATCAACAAAAGGTGAAACAAAAGGTGAAACCAAATGAATCAATGATGAACCCTTAAATCAGGTTGTATCATCATAAACAACCTTACCACAAAGTAGACTGACGAAGCAAAATATCATCTAAATAAGCAAATGACAGAATGGAAAGAAGAGCAATTTAGTTGAAGCCATATGACACGTCAAAGTAAGATACCCTAATAAAGAATGATCACATAATTATAGTTAAACTGAAGGTAAGACGATTTGCTGAAGCCGGATGACATGTCAAAGCACGATGACCTGACTAGGCAGAAGAACACTTGATATTGAAGACAGGACATAGAGCTACCGGAACAGCTGATTCTTATGACATCATAGATTTTAAAACTGCAGGAAAGACGGTTTCTTGTGGCCATAGCTATCACTATCAAATAGGTTGCCCATTTTAATTGATTATTCTCGAAATAAAGAGAAATGATCAGCATTTCTCTGCCAAGCAACATCACAGAACTTCTTCATTCTCATAAATCATGTTGTTTGTGGTTAGCTTAAACCATTGTTAACGGTTAGCTTAAACAATTGTTAACGGTTAGTTTAAACAATTGTTAACTAGAGGGATCTGTATTACATATATTTATTTCATATTGACTAAAGCAAGCGACTAGAGGCAGACTTTCTAAATACTGCCATCCTGAATTCGTTTATCTGAGAAAGAAGTGGCAGACTTTGTAGTAAGTAAGAACAATTTGGGTTCAGCTTAAAAAGTCCATTTTTGGTGCAGCTTGTAAGTATGTTAACTAAATTACATCACTTATATTAAGACACAATATGCACAATCGTAATCGTGATTATTAACTTCTATCACGTCAGTGTCTAATACACAATGCATCGGCCACTGGCGCACCAAAACCCACGTCAAGAAAAGGAGGCAGCAAACAATTTGAAAAAGGCAACACTTAAGTTTGAACAAGTTTAAATTTGAAGTGACAAAAGCAAGTTAGCAGAATGGAGAGATACAGGAAGTGAGTGTCCTAAATCTAGATCCATCAGCTGAAAAGCTCATTCACCAAGAACAGTAAGTTTACGTGTGACCAAAAGAAAAGCAATCAGATGACTGAAGAAACGTAATTGGATAACTGAAGAAAAGCATTCAGATGACTGAAGAAACGTAATTGGATAACTGAAGAAAAGCATTCAGATGACTGAAGAAAGGCAATCGGATGACTGAAGAAAGGCAATTTGGATGACTGAAGAAAAGCAATCAGATGACTGAAGAAAAGCATTCAGATGACTAAAGAAAGGCAATCGGATGACTGAAGAAAGGCAATTTGGATGACTGAAGAAAAGCAATCAGATGACTGAAGAAAGGCTGCAATCGGATGACTGAAGAAAAGCTATCAGATGACTGAAAAAAGGCAATCGGATGACTGAAGAAAGGCAATTTGGATGACTGAAAAAGGCAATGGGATGACTGAAGACAGGCAGAAATTAAACTTTTATGGGTTAGTGAAGAGTTTCTTGGCCACCATTCAAGAAAGCATCTACTCTAAGACAGTGAACAACATCTGCACAAAGGAATCATGTGACAAACTGTCACATGAAATGTAGATTTGAGTATCATCAGTATAGAAATGATATCCCAGTGAATGATTGTCAAACAATGCGCCTAGTTGTTAGATCTATAGCCTAAACAAAAGAGGACTAAGCAGAGGGAACACCACACGTAAAAAACACTAGATGAATAATTACCATGTAAATATACTGATTGAGTGGACTAAGATAAGTAAATAACTAATTTCGTACAGGATCAGAAATTCCAAACCAGTGCTGGAGATGAAGCAGAAGAAAAGAATGGTCCATGTATAAAAGTGGCAGGCAATTCAAGCAGAACAAGTGCTGTCACCCTAATATTATCCACAGAGCAGAAGATGTTTTTATAAACTACAAGTTGTGCCCTCTCTGTTGAATGAAACACTGTATAATGTATATGCAGACTGAAATGGGGTCATTAGTGACTTGAAAGACAGATGGATCTGGATACAATTCATAAATACCCATTCAAGAATATTAAAATAATTCAACAAAATTCAAAGTCGAGATGGGTCTGTAATTTTACAAGTCATCAGGGTTGAGTGAAAGTTTCTTAATTAAGCAGTTGATGGATGAACTAACAGCATGAGCAAATGCAGATGAGAAGGATCCCTCAAGCAATGAGAAAATGATAATTCTTGAACACTGATAATTCAAAAAATAAAGTGAAATTTAATAAAAATTCTACTTAACCAATCTGAACAAACTACTGCAGAAGGCAATCATGACAGGCAATTGATTATATGATTGGACTTTTTCAGTGTTATCAGACTTTATCTGAGGGCCAATTCAAACGATTCACAAGATAAGGGGTTCATGAGAATAAGAACAGCTAGATTAGACTAGAACCTTCACCAACAACAAGGCATTGATGAGCAAAAACAGGCCATGCATCATTTATTATGGAATGGTCAATCTACTCTGCATACAATTTCCCATTTATGTCTCGTTTCATTTGAACTAAAGTCAAATCCAGTCATTTACAACAGAGTTCACATGAAGCTGCTAATGGAATGGAAAATCCTTAATATCAGCTGCAAAATCTTTGTTGTCCAACAGTCTAAGCAAAGGGGCAGAGACCTATTCTTTTATGTTACAAAACCGCTCTTTTTATCAGCTTTTGCTCTTTTTATCAGCTTTTGCTTTTTTATCAGCTTTTGCTCTTTTTTATCAGCTTTTGCTCTTTTATCAGCTTTTGAAGATTCCGGTTTTCAGGTCTTAGAAGTAGTTTGATCAGTATTTGATAAAGCAAACATGGAAATCATCACCTGATAATTGACTACTGCTGGAAATTTTCGAAAAGTATGCTCTTTCACCGGATCTTAGAAACCTGTATAATATTTGCTGACTGGGTGCAGATGTTTAATTAAATGTAATTAGCAGAATCAACAGACACAGCTTTCTGCTCCCACATGCTCCCACTTGCAGTCCTGCACTACAGTATAAGCACACCAATTTCTCACCTCAAAGTTCAATAGAACACTGACAAAATATAGATAAATATCTACCTTATAGTGCATTTATTCTAAATCTTATTTTCAATGCAGGGCATTGCAGGCCCTAGCAATAGTTTGATTTCAAAGAACACCAGCTGAGTATGCATGATAACAAAGTATGTAAGTTAGAATATCTCATAATTCTCTCCCTTAAACAGCCAAGTATCTAACTAGTAACTACTATCTTAATCTATTTCCAAACTGATTAATCCTTTAACCAGGAGAAGGATTAGTTTTCCATGCATTTTAGTACACCCTCTTCGTTAAAGGGTTAATCAGCAATGCCACTACGTAAAATCCATCTTTTTAAACGCCTTTCAACTCCAGATTATGCCTGATAAGCAAGTGCATATTCACAGTCTGGCCAGAAGCCACCTCAGGTAATTGAATGCCAAGCTTACATTGTCACGAGTTTTTATGCATAATTTAAGTTTTTTAATTTATACAAGTTGATAATATATTGCATGATATTACAACACTGCTTCCAAATCATTTTTTTTTATTATATTGGGAAGTATAATTAAGGGAAGCCTTAATATTATACTTTAATATATGAAGCTAAAACTAGACTGATTGTGTTATGCAAATTTCAGTAATTCAGCTGCTCTATATTATGTGGTTTTTGAAGTAAAATTTTTATGAGAAATGTTACATTGCATTGATACTCTTCCCAATAGTATCTTTGACCTTGAAATGGTTTAATATAAGGTAAGTAAGTAAGTAAGTAAGTGTATTCTTTATTTTACCGGTTGCAAGAGATTCGCATTCCAATGTACATACATGTAACACAACACAGAATGCAGAATACAGCAGTTAAAAAAAGGGAAATGTACTATGTACAAGACTGTTCTATATAAAGAACCTGCTGGATATGGACTACTTACAGAGTGAAGTCAGGTCACTGTTATTGATTAGTAAAGGACAAAAATTTAGAAAAACTGTTGTACACAAAACCTTATGTAAATAGATTTACCTATGTGTGAATTAGTCATTTATTAAAAAAAGTTCATGAATATTTCTATTATATTGTTTGATTACATTAACTGATAATGTCTTGAAAATTCAAAAGTAGAATAAGAAAGTAATGTCATAATTACATGTGTTTGTAAACCTGTAATCAAAGGCATTTTAAAATTGTAATAACTAGATTAAGAATCTCACCTATATATTAAGATCGTGTGTTCATCAAGAATCTTTTTTTACATTTAAAATTTCTTGTATATGACAGTTGCAGCAAAATGTTGTTTAATTTGCATCAAATACCATCTTATCCTACTATACATATTGTTAACTGTATTTTTGTGTAGTTAAACAATGAATATTAATGACATTGTCAAGTTCTGTTTTGACACCTTTAAATGGTATCTTTCAGACGCTATAAATTTATTGTTTTCATCGCACTGTATAAACATTCGAATTGTCACCACCCGCCTTTGATATAATATAGATGACGTGAAACCTTGGAATAAAATAAATAAATAAATATCTCAAGAAACTTAAAAGCTAGGTCTGAGTGTTATTTCCAGTATGTGGGAATCTAGTGCTTTTTTGGTTCCTTCTGACTTATCTTTGGTAGTTAAGAATATATGCTATCACTTAGACTTTAAAGAATTTTAATCTTAAAACAGTAATTAAATTGCAGTATTTACCTGGTACAATAAATGTTATTAGTGATACATCTACGACTTACTGATACTTCTACATACTTCTTCTGTACCATTTATATTTATTGACCAGGGCACATAAAACTATCAGTTGGCGATAGCCACTGTTAACAAGCACAGTTTTAGTTTGAGTCTTTCTCCTGCTAGAGGAAACACACCTAGGCAGCTACTCTGCCTCCTTTGCTCCTTGCATGGTCTTCTGGCAAGCAGACTTCATTCTGCACTTCCTATCTCCTGACAACCCGAGCGACAAGACACAGAGCTCGTGAATAATAAGTAAGTAGGTAAATAAGTATCCTTTATTTGCATCGGACAAGCTGGTGCCATGTGCTTAGCTTTAAAGTAGCACTTTAAAAGATTGAATTATGATCATGATTAGTTGGCTCCAGAGAATAACCAACTAAAACAATCTTCAAAAAATATGCAATGTTTGTATGGAATGTCAGAGCAGGAGATTGAAATACCTAGCTCACATATACCAGAAAATGGCACACAACACAGAAGTAACTACAATCTGTAGTTCTCTACATCCAGCTATGCAACCAGCGGCATTTCAAGCAAGAGGCCATTGCAAAACGATGAATGCCTTGCCATAAATAAAAATGTTCTTCAACATACTACTATACTTTTATTCAGTCTTTCTGTCACTTCCATACAGATCTGTCCAATACCGTTCATGGCAAAACTACATACAACGTGTATACCAACTGTGCATATAAAGCTGTTTAAACACGTCCACTGACTCCAACTGAAAGGAACTCCACCACAACCTTCAATGCAGAACTTCTAAACACAGAGTATGCCTCTGTATTTGATTTGAGATAGTAGGGATACGGTGGGATACAGAAAAGCTGCCAAGCTATGCTGTGGAGCTGCAAACATCAATAACTCCAAAACTCATTGCATTTGGATGAGACACAAAACACATAATTCACTGCAGGGGTTCATCAAATCTGTGGAGGTCAGACGAGTTCATCACCAGCAAATCTGCCAAGAAGAGTCAGCATGGGATGGCCGCTTACTCACTCACAACTGACATCATAGGGAAGGTAATTATGCTGACACATCATTTCTCACAACCTCCATATCGTGTGGGTCCACAGAAAATAAAAATTTACATCAGGCACTGAAAAGAGTAAGACTAAACCCAGCTCAGATTCCATGTACACATCTTTTGTACAGTAACCGTAGACAAAAGCAGAACGCAGACAACCAGAGAGCACATAGGGTGATGCAAAGAGAACTTGCAACAAAGGGTAGTATGGGGTGTAATTGTTATAGGTAAAGTCTGGCATTTTGACAGATCAGCAGGAGTTCATCTCCCTCTCCATTTATCATCTCTCTGCAATCGCCTTGGGGCAAGCAGTAAACCAGCAAATGTCTTTGCATGCAACCTTTACAATTGGAATGGTCTAAAGCCGATAGGGGAAGAAAACACTGATAAATTGCTCTTTATGTAGGAACCAGCATCTCATAAACTTCAATAATGATACAGTGGTACCACTTACAATCATTATTAATTAAATTTTTACAAATGTGGGTTCTGATCACTTAAAACATGCAGGATAGCATCCAACTCTTAATTGATAAAGTGGGTCTTTTTTACTTGTTTAAAATTAATAAAGGGTTACTTATAATTCCTTAACTTCAGCAGGTGTAAACAATTCGGAAGTCACAAACTATGAGAAAATTCATATTTTACTACATTAAATCGCTCTTTAAGACATAAAGAGCGATTTATCCAAACAACTCTGCCAAAGAAAGTCACTCAGTGAAAATTCCGACGCTTTGGTCCTAGGGACAGAAAGCCAACCGAATGAATTTCACTCAATGCACTGCATGCAAGATTCGAAGAAAAGAGAAACAGCGGTTGGATGGACAACAGAAATAAGGACATAACAACAAATGGACTAACACAAAGAGGAACACCAAGGACCACGGACAACGGAGATCATCTATTCATTCATTCAGCCTCAGGAACTGATGATGCTGATGAAATCACTCTTTTGGCTAAGTAATTTAATTAAAATTCTTTTTGCCTTTCTAAGATAAACTGAAAACTGGATAACATGCCATCATGCTCTACTCAATCCTGTTAAGGTTTTCAGCAAAGCTCCAGGCATGTCGAAAGCTCTTGTTGTGCTGGCAAAGCTAATAGATTGAGATAAAAACAGCTGGCAAGACAGGACACTCTGCCCGAGGAATGAAACACAGCCATAGGGAAAGCCTGGGCTGAAATAGGTGTCAGAAATAGATCACTCATCAGGGCTCACAGGAAGACTCTATGGTTTTCTATGCCAGAGATAGAGGCTCAGTTGTCTTTCTGTTCAACAGCACCTTGAAGCTCATTCATCCTATGTCTGATAGAACCAACTAACATCAATAATCATTGATTATTTCCTGTCCATGAAAAAGTCACTGGCCTTTCAGGACCAGAGTAATATCTACCGATTGGAGCAGATCAGCCGATAAGCTAGGCATACTTATTGTTTTATGCTAGGGTGGAACACTGGACAGCCAAGGTCATGAGTAGGGCTGTCAAAATGTTTTAGTCAAATACAGTTCTAATACCCTAGTCCAGTCTGAGGGGGTACAAGCCCGTTCTGAGAGGCTACATAACTACCCGACATAGGATAAATACCCTAAAGTGTGCGACAGGCTGCACTTTAACATGTGCTGCATGTACTTAAGTCGCCTAGTCTTAATGTCTTAATCGCTATTAAGACCTGTGTCAAAATGTAGTAAAATCTGGCCCTAGTATTTGATTCATTCTGAACTGAGAGCAGGTGATTTTGCCATAGCTAAAAATTAACACATCCAGATGGGATGAAGGCCCCAGAGCCCAGACCCCTTTCAGTAGTATAACTAAGATAAATTACTGTAACTGCATGCCCCTGCATGCTGTGGCTAGCCTGGCAAGGAACTGGTGATTTGGTGTTGCCCCATGATGTCAGGTGGTCTATGGGTAGAGACCATAACAGCTGTCTGCTGGACACTGCTGGCATCCCATCTGCTGGCATCCCATGCAGTAGACGGTAACCTTTCACACTTAAGTAATGCCTAGAAATGGTGGGGTATCGGTTATTGTGTTCAGGACTGGTGCTACTGCAGACCCCGGGTATAGTAAGGTCCGCGGTGCTACCCATCCCGCATATATCCGGTTTTTTTTCTGACAGCCCAATTCATTAGGTTTACCTGCACATTGGGAAGTTAAGGCCATTGAGGTCAACTGAGTTAGTTAGGACCATGAGTTCCACAGACACATTAACATTAGTTAAGGGCATCAAGCATTACTGCAGAAATATCATCACAGCTACACAGATTTTTTCTAAAAGTCTTCTTTTAAACATACATTTGTACTGATTAATATAATGGAAGTTCAATAATAATTTGGCATTTCATATATTTCAGAACAATAATAATGATAACAATGGATAAATCAGGTCACCCAATCAACTTCACTTTGACAGTGTAGTGCAACTTAACTTTGACAGTGTAGTGTAATTATTAAAAATGATATTGTAAAAAGCAATGTACCACAAAATCCTATGTGAAACTGGTGTTAGTACTTTGAAATATTTGTTGTAAATTCCTAATTATTATATAGTATACTTCATCAACTTGCACATGCCTCTAATTTACAAAGCTGTATTACTGTGTGTAAATAACACAACTTGTTGTCAATAGTGATAACAGCTTGTGCAAAAAATGTACTAGCAACATAATTTATGTTTCATTCATATATTATACTTCATCCAATAGCACATGCCTCTAATTTACAAAGTCATTAATCTCTCCAATCCCAACACCACCTCCCGTTTTACCACCTCACTGTAGGCCGAAGGGGATATAAAAAAATGATGAAAAATCTGGACTCCAGCTGCAAATACCGAGATACTTAATTTTATCAGTCATTTAAGACATCACAAATCATTCCACTCTTAGATCTCGTCACCTTTACCCTAAAGATGAAAGTCAGACGCTTAGCTGAGCCATGGGAAATTTAGTATTAGAGTGACTTCATTTTCTTATGAAAAAACATAAAAGGGTGGGTGGAGAGAGAAACACATGAGGGTGAGTGACCTGTACTCTCCCTCTCTTCGTCTTATCTTCCCCTCAACAGTACAATACTATACTCCTCTTAGAGCCAAATTTTGTGTACGTAGGTCATGAGTTTCTGTAATGCAGTTTTCATCCTTCTGCCACTACCTGGATTTTAACCAACAACCTATGGGCTGCCCAGCATCGAACAGCTTGGTGACTAGGCTATCACACCACTTCACTTTCATGGCAAAACTTAACCTATGGGTAACGGAATCCACTTGAAACACAGTTCATCTACAACAACCCATCCAAAATCAAGTAGCGAAAATGGTATCCATGTTCAAACACTTGGACACACATTCCTGCAACGATGATGAGAAACTCAGCAGGGGCCTGTCAGTGGGAATCTGGAGGCCCGGATACTTGCCAAAAGGGTGTCACCATAGCCCTGAATCATAAACTAAAAGTCAGCCAAACAAGATTATTGTAGGCAGATTCCAGTATTAATCATAGGCTCACAGCTTTATAAGGTGCAGTTGTCTATGTCCTGTGAAGTCATAGGGTGAAATATATCAAGCTAAAGTAGACTGTTATCAATCAGAGCAGCATATAAACAACAAATTGGTTCAATTCTTTAGGAATCAACAGAAATTTAGTTAACTGATGGACTGAAAGACGTTGTGGCCTCCGGGGTAAGATGACTACTCAGCTACCTTTGATTGCCCAGGTAAATGTGTGTTATGGCTCTCATGCACCCTGCTGGATGATTGATAAGGGACGATGATTCAATAAAGGAGCCGCTGGTACTCTGGTATTCCCTCAGAATTGACTCGGGTACCTAAGTCCGTATTTTACCAAACTTTTGATGCCAATACTCAGCACTATTGCTACAAATACACTGATGGGTTGAAAGAAAGTGGTAATTTGTGCCACAAACATTGTTGAATTTGAACAATTTATATGGAATTTAAGCCAAAGCCATTCTAGTCATGGAATTCAGAGCAAGTACTCACCATCACTGCACGGAACCGGAGTTGGTGGACAGGGCCACATTGGATGGGTCATTCCAGGCAGCGGACTGTGGAAATGATCAGGTGCTGGAGGAGTGGATAAGCTTCTCCAGTTGCCGCCTGGTCCAGCATATGCACCAAACAAATCCGAGTATGGAGAACCTGAAACGGTTAAACCAAGTCACATCTTTATCATGTCTACCATATATCATCATAATCGTATCTAGTGGCATGCACCAGGAGCACAAGACAGACATAACATCAAACTTCTTATCTAACTGTATCCATAGTGAAATCCATCACAACAAAATCCACTACTAGGCTGGTTGGCTAACTTACTCTCTGGCTCAACAACTGGCTGGCTGGCTGCCTCCCTGCTGCTTGTACCTTACTGATTCACTGACTGAACACTGACTTACTGACTGCTGGACTGACTCGTTTACTGACCGACCGACTGACCATCCAAATGACCAATCCATCAACTGACCAATTAACTGAATATCACAATATTGGACAAATCAATGGTTAAAATAAGAACCAAATCCTAAAAAGATTATCTCGAAAGAGGGAATAATTTTCCTGCTCACCGTGATCATCACTGCGATCATCACTGTAATCATATGCCATTGTTTTACATACCTATGACTCTTTTCAAGAATCAATTCAACCAACTTCTTGGATTTGTCCTAGATCCTACTCTTTCTCTATCTGATCATGTCAATAGTGTCTCTCGCTCGTGTTTTTACTATTTACGCCAACTTCGTGCCATTCGTCAGTCTCTTCCGCTGCATGCGATTGTGACCTTGGTTCATGCTCTGATCTGTACTAGGATTGACTACGGAAATGCTGTCTATATTGGCCTGTCCTCTACTAACACATCTAAACTTCAGTCCATCCTTAATGCTGCTGCTCGCCTTATAGGGGGCATCATGAAGTTTGCCCATATCTCTTCCTACATCCGGGACTCCCTTCACTGGCTTCCCATTCACCAACGCATTCAATTTAAGGTCCTTTCCCTCATGCGTAACTGTCTTGTTGGCTCAGCTCCGCTGTATCTCAGGGCTTACTGCACCCCAGTTTCCAGTTTGCCTGGTCGGGCCTCTCTCCGGTCATCTGCCCGTGGCCTCTTGTTAGTCCCTTGGATGCGCACTGCTACTGCCCAGTCCCGTAGTTTTGCGGTTGTGGGCCCTTCCAGTTGGAACAGCCTCCCTCAGGGCTTTAGGCTTGTCCTCCTCTCTCTGTCTCCTGCCCAGTCTCGCAAGCGCCTGAAAACATTTCTCTTTGTCAGTGAAGACACTGACACGGGTCGGGAGCGCCTCTGTTTATGAGTGGCGCTATATAAATCCTCGATTACAATTACAATTACAATTACAACTTCAGGGTAAATTTGACAATTAGTGTTTAATGGTCTTAATGAAGACTTTCACAGTTAACGCCTTTATGAACATGCAATGTGGTGTCGGGCAATCCATTAAGCCACAGATAATGCAATGTCAGAACATTTCAGCATAGATCTGTAGATTTAGAATTTGGAAACTTTAGGCCTGGTATACCTAGTTAAACGTCTGCAGAAAAAAACATAAAAATATGAAATTACATAACCTGTGCAACACCTAAGTTACATTGAAATTTAATTCAGTTTCTCACTTTTAGGCCCTAGAACACTGTCCCCAGCTCAGTCAATAGCAGCCTGCAATTCTAAACAGTTCCATACCTCTCCACTCTGAAGTTGCAAATTACTTCGCTATAGCTATTATAGGTGATAGCTATTATATATCATCTAAACAGATCACCAAATGCATGGTTGAGGTGTTGTCAGTGAAAGTCTACTTCCTATACTCATCAAAAGTTTGCCTCCCATGCTGTCGTCAAAGTTGGAATTTTTGGGTTATAAGTAGTAAAAATTGAAATCCAGAACAACATTAATCATAGCAAAAACTCACAATATCACTAAAAAATCTGAACAGGAAAGACTTGTCATTAAATCAAGGAACTACGACAGGAAATTAAATCATGCAAATTTTTCAGCTAAGCTTGAATGCAGTCAAATTTAAAAATAAACGTGCACTGGTATCCACTTGATACGCAGATGAAACTCCAAACTAACTATATGCACGCCTAACACTTCAAGTTAGGTCAGCATCATGTTTATTCATAAGCACTTCAATAAAACTGAAAGACCAAGAGGAAATGTAAAACAGAACATAAAGACGAAAATGTTTATGTATTTAAAAAAATAGCTTGTTATTCAGAGGTATCATACCGACTCGTGTAAAAATTAGACCTGCAACGGGCATCCACAGGGTAGTCCCCAGAACTGCCGTCGCTAAGCCCTCGAGTCGAAACAGTCGCTAAGCTATCGACTGCTAGCGACTTTGTTCCCTTAATATTTTACTTGTTGTTTTGATCGTGGAGTTTCGATTTGACAAAGACATCAACAGCGGGACAGTCACAGTGCAACAGACTAAGAATCAGTCAATGTCAGGTCACCAGTTCTTAACTTACTTCCTGCCTGAACTGTGTCTATTACGTAGCATGACATCATGCAATTGATTTAATGAAAAGTGAGGTCTGTTCGTATAGGCAAATGCCGCGTTTAAAAGACATTAGTTTCAATGTCTCAGTAGTGCCGGTTTTACAGGGGGGCTAGGGGATGTAGCCCCTAGCTGGAAAATTAGCCCCCTTGTTTTTCTTAGCCCCATATAAACATTTTAGCCCCCAGTTTAATGTTTAATTAGCCATACGTTACCTACAATGTTTGTTGGTAACAAAGCCTTCTAATCTCCTAAAGCAATTTTTAGCCCCACCCCCAGTCCAAAAACTCTAGAATTGCCACTGTTCTACATCCAGTCGACTAAGTCTCTAAGTCAGTCACTAACTCATCAAGTCAGCCAGTAATTCCTTAGTGACTGATCCCACTGACTTCAAGGACTACCAGAGGGTAAAGTACCTACTATAAAGGCTCTGTCAGAGCCCTGAATGCAAATGCCATACCCAAATCCAGCCTTTCCTAGGCATTACTTTTAAGTGCAGAAAACTAGCAGCATAGGATACCAGTATGCAGCTGTCTTTACCTCTTTCCGCACAGCAGCTGAGCTCAGGTTGAAGCCATCGCAGACTCACCTGTAGCTGGCTAGGCTAGCTGCGACATGATGCATTAATATCACTAATGTTATTATTATTACTATTAGTTAGTGATACTAGTATATGTAGGTCTGGTCCCTTCATCAAGTCTTGGACTTAATTTTGCAGTTATGGTTAAGTTCACCCACTTGGAACAGCCCAGCCTGATGCAGAACTTCCACACAACAGCTTCCAATCACTGTGGTCTCATTGTCAGACACTCTGGTGTACAGTTGATATATATGATGGTACAGATGGTATACATTTATGTTATTTATTATCCAGTGATGATGAGGTTAATGAGCATAATAAAATTATTTGTATGAAATAATATGAAACACTTTTAATTAAAAAAGACAAATTCATACAAAATAAACTGAGTTTCATTAGCCTACCTGTATTAACTGTGATGCTATATATATAGTACCATGCTATATGTGGTATTCTTGGTTATTTTGGGTGGACTACTAATACTACAATGGTTCCATCAAAATATGACATAACTTAACAAGGCATTACACAACAAGTGTTGCAAAACTGTAATTTAAACACTGGTGCAACATTATTTATTTAAACCGAATGTTAACAAATAGAAATGTATCCACAAATCATATGCTGTCTGCCTTTGCAGGTAAAAGCATTTTTAAGTGTTCCTAACCAAAGTTGCATATCCAAGGGGCAACATTCAAATATTCAGTTCATCCAATGACAGAGTGAAGGGTAGTTTGAGTACACACTCAGAAATGGCTTAGGCACCTGGGTTGTATATATTTGACTAAAATCTTGACAATCCTAGTAAAAATATCCCACTGCAAAAATTCCTAAGGACATCGAAGCAAACACAGCCACATATCTACCAGCTGAGATCTTGTGAAGCAATTCGTTGCCGTGGCCTAGATCTCTTCTTCCATGAAAATGATCAACACTTTACGACTTCCATAAACAATCCATTTATATATGATGCATTACACTGTCTTAGGTAGATTTTCCATAACAAACTCTACTTGAAGCAACTAACCAAAAGATGGACGAGTGCGAATAATTTACAGAGGAGATAAATAATCCTGTCAAATTCTCAGCATATCATCTTGTCTGTTAAGGCAGAAAATAAATTTAATGGCTGGTATAAACTTAAATGAACCATAATCAACTTTATTTTAGACAAATACCAGTGCAAAAATTATATCGCTGTACTTCCTAATACGACAGTGGAAATTAACTGTGTCAATATTTCCCTAAGCTAGGTCTGATAAAACCTACACAAGTTCGTGGAAGTGTCTCTGGGATTTTCCACAGTGCATTTTATGGCCATCTTTTTGACCCACTCCATGTGTTCCACTCTTCTTTCTTGCAGAAAAACAGAGTCCGACACCATCTCCGCCCCTCCCCAAGCACATGATTGCAACTTGCCTCCCAAAAATGACCGGAATTTTATATCACTGTCCTAGTCAGAAATGTATATTAATTAAGAGAGGTAGTTTCCAGAGATCCGTCTGCCAACAAAACAATTATCTTCTTGCCCAGACCAACCATCTTAAACGGTACCTCTGATTCTGTAAACCACCTGTGTCTGTGTCAACACATGATTTTGAATAAACGAATATTTGATTTGATTTGAAAATCACTGAAAATAAATGGTTATTCCAATGAATAAAACCAGTCAGAATTATTCATAACTGTATCAAATGAAATCATACATGCATTTTTTCAGTCAGTATAAAAATTTTATCTACTAGTAATGATAAAATTTAGCTGAATAATTAATCACTCACAATCATTTTGTAAAGTGGCCACAATTCACCTTAGAGTGTGTTCGTGATATCTTACGTTCCACAAGTCAGTCTATAAAAACTCTATATCATTCCATTAAAAATAATTCTGAACTATTAATTCATATTAGACCTTAAAGTGTAAATCAGATACGAATATAACTAATAATTATCTTGCGTACTTACAGTGTATTTATTTATATTATTAACTTACATTTTATAAATCTTTATATAATAAAAGCAATAATAATAATAATAATAATAATAATAATAATAATAATAATAATAATAATAACAATAATAATAATAATAATAATAATAATAAAATGTAATCATTCCAGGCTTTAAAGCCAGCAGCAACAACTTATTTCATCTCCATCTGGATAAGTAGGCATTCTTGAAACTATCTTCACCAAAAGCATTCTATAAGTCAGTGTTTCCCAACCTAGGTGCTGCAGCACCCAAGAGTGCTGTGAACCTGCTCTAGGAGTGCGCAACTGGATCGCACTTAATGAATGTAAAAAAATGTGAAAAACCTAGATTTATCACTACTGACAAGTCTGACATAGGCCTATAACTATTTTTAAAAATTTAAAGTCGTGTAAAAAAAAATAGTCGTAACACTGCGACTGAACACAAGGAACGTTGCTCATCGTTAAAATTAAGGCTAGGTGCATTGATTGAATGACGTTTAGTATGGGTGCCCTGCTCTGAAAAAGGTTGGGATCCACTGGTCCTAGTTAACTGCAGCAGTATCCTGCCACTGAATTACAGTGACAGGTTATAATATTATTATTATCTCTTGGAAAATAATCTAAAAACAAATAAACCATTGTTGTCCTAGCTTCAAAATCATCCAGAATTGTCTAACGTTAACCTATATACAGGTACTTTCAGCCAAGTGATTTCTACATGGTTCTAGATAAGTTGTTTATTGTCTAACTAAGTGGCAATAAACAAATAACTAACAACATTATCTCACATAGAATTACATGACATTACATAGCATTAGCCTTCAATCCCAATGTCATGCTCAGCTGTGTAAATCAAAGATACACTAGAACCGCTTTATAACATTTATCCTAATAATGCAAATTCTGGGATAATGCAGACAAAGATGAGGGTCTCAAATTTGATTTACCATTAAAGCATGACATGATTACAATGCAACGTCACTGGTTGTCCAGATTTTACATTGCATCAAGAAGCAGCATTCTAATGCATGCACTTGTTCAAAGAAGCAGCTAGCTTAAGTCTGCCTCCCCTTTCCTGCTCTAACATGCATCACTTTCCTCTGGTAATTACCTAACCTTAACAAATATGCAGCATGATAGGATTTTTTCTTTAATGTTTCTGTACCTGTCCTAGCTTTCAGTTCCAATGTCACGCTAAGCTGTGGAAATCAAAAAACTCAAAACCCTATAGATCTCCATTGCAAAGCCAGACAGCTAAGTTATAATTATGCTGAGCAGCTGAGAAAACAGTTTGCATGACTGAAAATCCTCTCAGTGTAAACAAAACAAGAGGAAAGAATAGGCCTGACATCTGGAAAACATGTCACTCCCAGAACCTTAATCCGATCATCCTGAGGAACACTTACTGCGATGCTTTGACCTTTAATTTTTCAAAGGTGTTAGGTAGAACAATGGCATTGTTTACACAACATTGCAGTCCATTGACTCTGAGACTAGACCGTATTTATCACACTCATAATTTAGCATTACAGATGCTCAGAGGGTCTATACCATGGAAACCTTGGAGCAAATGCTCCGCCCAAGAAATAGGGGGAAGATCTGCCAGTGTGTGTGCCGTCATTAGGGGGGAGGAGGGAGGGGGAAGAGGAGGGAAGGCGAAGTTGCTCCAATGACTTGGGTAGGGGATAGATGCCTCTGCAGATGCTCCATTTAATTTTGACTTGGCAGTCAGCGTACTCCAATTTCATCCTTGCAACCACAGCCAGTGAGTGCAACTGACTCAAGGTTGTGTGAAGTCAGCACCAGTTGAATCTTTCCACTGGCAAAATATCCAGACACAGAGACTCCGAATGGAAATACCCAAGCACATGACTGGCTTTATTAGTTGTTTATTTCAGAAAGAAAATCAAGAGGTAACGCAAGAGTAAATGTTGCAAATTTGGGGTGTAATTTTAATCTAACACTTGTAACAGTGTTACAGTGAAATTGGAGTACACTTTGACTGCAAACACTCAATGACTCAGAGGGGCTCCTGACCCAAGTCAGTGCTATCACTAACAAATAAAATGGACTTCAGGCGTTTTCGGAACAGGGGAAGAGAAAGGCTGAGGAGCTGAAGCCGCAGTTCTTCCAACTAGAGGGGCCAACATAGCCAAACCTTCTAGATTGCCCCATGCATTGGGCAAACAACAAGAAGGCCCTGGCGGCCGAGAGGAGAGTGGAGCGTCCATGGAGTGATGAGACCGAGGTACAGAAGGTCTTGAGGTATGAAGGTGTGTTTAGTTATATACAACTTGTGCTTTATAAATCACTTGTGCTTTATAAATCGTCATATAAATGTCGAGAGGCATTTTCTTTTTCTTTTTTGGTGCCATCTTATTACTATGTAACAAATAGGCAGCCCTAATTAAGCGGGACCTATGTCCCTTTTGGGCTTTCCCTATTGTATCCCGAATGTTTTTACATTCCGATTGGTGCCTACTGTACTTTTGTATTGAATTCAAATCAATAAAGTTGAATTGAATTGAATTGAATATAAATGTCGAGAGGTACTGGTAACTTCATGCACCAAAGATGGACAACACCAAATCGGATAGGATGGCGTTATACACACTTTGATAGATAATGCCAGAGTGTAAATGAGAACACCATACACAATCGTATTAATCGAAATCTCCAAATTTTTGAAGTGCTACTTGAAGTTAAGCCAGGAAGGACACCAACTTATTCACCAGCGCTGAAAAGACGGCCAGCATAACATCGGACTGGACTGGCACAGGTAAGGATAACTACCAGGCCTGGTTACTTGGTTCAATCTATTTAAGGTCGGTCAACCACACCGACAGGGAAGTGCAACAGCTTCCAAGGACAAGAAACAGACCAAAGATTGCCATTGGATAAATTCTGGCACAGTTCCAACTGCGTAGAATGACTCGGTGACGGCGGCGTTGGCGGCAGCTGCACCGGCGGCCTCCAACGGTCGAGTGACAGCCCCTCCAATGCCACCAGTGACGATAACTCCAGACAAGGAGGAGGAGGAGTCGAGGAGGAGGAGTAGAAAAGGTGCCTCTTATTAAATGATAATGCCAGGCCATGAACCGAAAACATGACCGCACATAAGCCAACGATCTTATTATTATTCCACTGACCTCTCCATGGAATACAACAAACATCTGTTATAATCTGCGCAGAAGAGTTTTGCATATCGTTCAGCATTCACCATTGAACATTTATACCACAAAAAATTAGCTCTGAAGTCTGTGCTTGAGTCCTCCCTCCAATTACCAATCAAAACTTCCTCTCATTTTTAAACATAGCAGGCCGTCAAGAAAAGAAGCCAGAAAGAAATTAAAAGGAAAAAATCAGAAAAGAACGAGTAGGTAGGTTGCATAACTTTTATCAATTACCAGAGGCAAAGCAAAAGGTTTAACTGAACCTACAGCATATCGAGTCCCAAAACAGGGACACTGCTACCTTAATAGATTTTCAGCAATTCTGTAAGCATTCCAGAGGCACACCAAACTGGATGTTGATGACCCTTAATACCACCAAGCATTCCGTCTGGATTTTTACTCTCACATCAATTGGCATTCTGTGCTGTACTTCATATAGTCACAAATCACATCAAATAGACCTAATGTATGCTTAACCTGTGCTTTTTCTCTGCCGAAACGGCATTCAGCACCTTTTTAAGCTAATAAAAAATAATTCAGTTATTTTAATTAATTTAATATTGTGTCTTATAACATTACTCCATAAAACTGCTTATGGCAGTAATACTAATGCTCACAAAGCCCTCTCCCCAAAACCCTACCCTCGTTTTTTTCTCGGGCTTTGCCCTCGATTTAGCCCTTCCATAACTGTTCAGTTCCAGAACCTTTTTTCTATAAAAAAAGCACTGTGCTTAAATCATTCTTAAGAAGTTTCAGTTGAAGTTCTGCTAGAAATTTCTTGCATTGTCTCATTCAGTGTCTACCTATAAGAAGCCTTTTTGCGTCTCACAAAACCATAAAACGGTTGGTTATGCCTCATCAACATTAAACACAAAAGAGTAATTCCCTCCAGATGACTCAGCTGATAGTTTGTGTAGTCAGAATTTTCTCTAAAATCTCAATATATATCTTGGTAATAGTTATTACCAGGTTTAACAGATTTTTAATAGCAGTCCTAATAAGCTGCAGCGAACATCTCACCGATTTTTTATTCATTCTTACCAAGTTAAAATTAGCTGCCTAAATTAGCTCTCATTAAGTTATAATACCATACTAAATTTTTCACATCTGTGTGTGACCTTGGTTGCTGATGACAGACCACGTGATAAAGAGGATAAATTTAACATAAGTTACTGTAAACTAATGAGATCTAATCGACATTCCTTGTCAGACACATCAAATACAAAATTTTGCAGAAAAATGAGAAAACAGTTATGCGTTGTAACAAATCACAAATCACATCAAATAGACCTAATGTATGCTTAACCTGTGCTTTAAATCAGTGATGGAATGCACATTCAAACATAAGTGAATTATCACAGTAGCTCAATTTATCATAAATTAAGATCATCATTAGGAGAACTTGTAAAACTAATTGTACAAGAACATCAAGATGAATGCAGAGATTACATGTTCAGCGACCAAACAATGCCAACGGATAGAAATAGGATGAGGTCAAGGAGAGAAATGCCTGCAACTCTGACTTAATTTGGCCAAATGCGTCGGCAACACAACAATTACGGGGTCCACGGAGAAAAGCAGCCGAATAACAGTAATCTGATTTTGCAGAGAAACGTGCCGCATGAAAACAGAAGCCCACATGGTCGGCACAGTGATCATCACTCACGACATACCACTTTGGCAACTTCCATTATTCCAAAAGCCTCAGCTGTCCTTTTGCACACATGCACACACAAACACTCTCCATTATAATAGGATGAAGGGGTGAGAGAAAGGATCGGACATGTGCTGTATTATAACAACTGCCTGCCACAGACATAGCAGGTCGATCGTGTAACTTAAGCAGCTTAGAAAATACAGGCTTTGCGTTTTCAAAATCTGCACACATATGATTTTTCTTCACACTGGTCAACCAATGGCTGTTTCATTGTCAACTAGAGTTGAAAGGGCTCATCAAAGCACTATTCATTTCAGAAATCACAAGTATCAAACATAGTCAGTCCCTCTTTAAGCTCATTTAAGTTTTATGCTCACAATAAAACCCGATATAAATGACAAACGAGTGCTTTTGGGATGTGCTAGAAAGGCGCTTGATACAAATGTGTTGTTCGTAACATTTACATCTGGTAGCCGCATCAGATAAATTCGTTCAATAAAGTTAAAATGCTGTTAATCAACCACATTTATAAACCTACCCGTGAGCTTCTCTGAGACTTGCACTTAAACGAATTTTAACCAACTGAACTTGTAGTTTATAGCTACATCCGTGTTTCTAACAGTCAGTCACTGTATTTCTCTGTGGCTGAACCTTCAGGATCTGAGCCTGGCTTGGATGACAATCAGCTTCAGTTCATGCCATAAACATTTCCCAAGTCAGCAAAACAACAGCTGTCATTGAACTGAGCTCATAAAACTTCCCTGGACTTACCTTCATTACTCAAAATCTCACCAGTACTTAACAGTCAGCTAATAAAAGAAACCGTAAACACCTACAAATAAGAACCTCTACACCTAACATGACAAAGAGCTGCTCACATTCAGAATAAGTTTCTTATACTTGCTTGGTCTCATACTTTCCCTTTCCCAACCAGATGCTCCATTTCTTTATAGTCTTTCGTCAAACTTTTTCTCACTCATCACTTAACAAATCCAATCATTTCTGATCGTGAAGCATTTAAATCGTGAATGAGTAATTATCCTCACTACTCTGAACTCACCTGATCCCTCTGACCCTAAAGTTTGATTTGCCATGTCTCTCATGCCTACAGATTGTTATACAACTTTCACCTTTTCCCTCAAATGTTTGAGCATTTCCTTCATAATGAAGCTCAATACCTTCTTACCCTACCACTTCCACCCAGAGCTGATCTGCAAGTCTCAGAGAAGCTTACGGGTAGGTCTCTAAATGTTGTTGATCAACAGCATTTTAACTTTATTGAACGAATTTATCTGATGCTGCTACCAGATGTAAATGTTATGAACATTCATCACATAAAAAACCTGCTCAACCTAAGTCTAAAGTACCAATTGCCTAAACTCTCCTAACATCACTGCACTGAGTTAGTTAATATTTGGACACTTCTGGGCCTCATGTCAAGAATATAATTGATGATGGCATCAACTTAATTAATGACTGTTAATACCAGCTAGTCAGTCAACAATGTGGTTAAAAACACTCTCAAACACATGCTCTGATAATGAACAAAAGTCGCTAAGGCCCATGTTGTGATGTCAGTGACCTTTTTGTCAACAGACGTATCTGCTGTTACCAGATAGCACTTCTATTAAGACTGCACACATATTCAACACATTAACTACGCATAAGTATACCAATGGTCACCTGCAACTTTCATTGGATACTCAATTTATACACAACAAATACTGACCATTTGAAAGACGGGACACAAGTGACCTTTATCCTGCTCAGTATTTATGTAAATGTCTACAAAAATAAGCTGAATCAGAAATTTCTCTGTTAAATCTGCCAGGCCTAACAGATAAAAACACTACATAATTCAACAGCTATGATATTCAGTTGTTAATCCCTCAAGCCAAGGCTTTCTCTTTGCTTCTCCTCTATTTTTTTTATCCCAGTCTGTAGTGAACTGCTTTCAGAATCAATCAACTATTGGTCTAAAATGAGGACAGCCTTTGATATTTAGTCAACAACAAAAAACAGATTATCCTAAATGGATCAACAAATTTAATCCAACTTTGAATCAGGGTAAAAATATGATGCACTGCATCCTGCAACATGACTATACATTAACTACTTGTAAAAAAATTAACATATCAAATGGTGCAGTTTCAACAAAATTTGGCATCAAAAGTCTAAATTTGCAACAGGAGAAAAAGAAAACTAAATTAATAAAGTCATATTTGAGACCTAGCTTCTGAAGTTAAATCCTCCTTCTACTTTCCCTGCTGTCACATTAAAACCTTAGGCAACAGTAGAACAATTATGAAGCAGCACACTTATTGTTTAGGGCAACTACTCCCTATCAACTCTGCAAAATCCATCATATTATTTAGACCTTGTTGATCACATATGAAAGCACACACAGTTTTCAGCAAATCAATATTAAGTGACAGATAGTAAGAGGCACAGTTGATTGACCTTGGCAGATTGAACTGAGTAATTGCAAGTTGGACTAGAAATCGCAGATTTTTTACCTTGTTTTCACAAGTGTCAACTAAATTCAGTCGATGCAGCATTGAGTTTCGTTCAACAGCTTTTCCAGAACTAAGGAAGTGCATAGGTTATGTAAATCTCCAAAGCAACAACACACTATCCTCTGAAACAGCTCTCATATGAAGCAAAACAGATAAATGGACTCCTCACAGAAAATCGAAATCCATATCATTCATAACAGTTTGTATAGACAACTGGAGCCTTATTAAATCTGACAATGTGCCAAATGCACAGAATCAATTCAATGGACCTAACTGGAGCAGAAGATCAAGACCTATTACCCACACTGACCTTGATTTTGTGCTCCTGGTCCATACCAGCCACGAAGCTGAGCAAGAGAACCGATGGCTGAAATCGCTCCACCCGGATAATCCACATGAAGTCCCGGGGGACAGCCAAAGGCTGGTGTCAAACCCGGACAGCCTTCCATGACACCCAGTCGACCAGCCGTGTCGGCCAGAGATGGCAACTGCATCAGCCCTGAATTGACAGCGGCTGCTGCGGCTGCTGCTACAGCTGAAGGACCGTAGAGGCCCCCTGCGGTTGCGGACGCAAGACGAGAATGGTCCAGGGTGCCAAAGTCAGTGCGATCATCCATCCGAAAGGTCACTGGCAGACGACCGACGTTATGGTCGAGTGACTTTTCGGATCAAGATTCCTCGTGACCGTTAGACGATCATTGTGCAGCTTCTGTCACAAGGTGGCAGCACCAGACAGAAGCAACAGACAATGCGCTGATTAAGAACATGTGCAAAAGTGCAACTGCACCCAAATCTGAACTCTGACAATCGACTGTTTATCACTTCTTTGTTGACTGATAATCCAGTGAAAGGGAATCCAAAACAACAGAACTCTTTCAGAAGAACCTGCCAATAAGACAACAGAAGAACTGAATAACAAGTCACAGTTAAAAAAATCAATTATCAAAAACTAATCTTAAGAGGTACCTAAAAAGCACTAGTGGTATTACGTCAAGTGACATATGTCAGTACATGCATAGATATTAAACATCTATGATCCATCTTTTCTTGCCCTAGCATATTTTGTTTACTTTGACACAAAGATACCTTACTCAAATTTTTACTATTACATAGGAGTCTTTCATGATACATGGAATTACTGCGGTAGACCTGTATCCAACATGGAGGGCGGGATAGATGAATGGTAACACTCATGGCCAGGAGAGCATTAGATCTCAGTTTGATACCCGTAAGCCCCCTCTAGAGCGGCGCATTGCATGGCTGCCAAAATGGGCGTTTAATTAAGCTCTTGAGTGTACTGTCATGTTTTAATGTAATCTTACTGTGTACTTGTCAGTTTGAAATAATAAAGAAGATCATTAATTATTATTAAAAAAACTTATATCTCAAAACTATTAATAGAGTTCCAAATATAATAATCTCTATAACTCTTATTATTATTATTCTTATCCTAAATAATAAATTCAAGGTCCAAACAACCTGGTGTATCACCGACTTAATCCTCCATATACAGTAAGCATTTTGATAACAATAGACATGGCCTGAGCTTTATTTAATAAGCCTAATCAGAAAAGAACTGTATAATTTGTACTGGCTTCATGATGCACTAACAGTGTGAAAACCAGTTAAAGGAAGCATCTCTCGTCAGTTAAGTTCACCAAATCAATTTCACCATCATAATAATTACATCCATTTATGAGAAAGCCAATTTAAAAAGTTCCAGGCTTTAAGTCAATTAGTAAGTTAAGAACAAGTGCAGTAGGAACGAACATCCTTCAGTAAGTGTGACTGTCTTTATGTTTGAAAGCAGAACACCAGAAATACAGAAATAATTCACAAACTGTAAACATTTCTTTATATTCAGTAGAAGATTCTTCTCTGTGAGCAACTGACTGAATGTCAGCTTTGGATCCTAGGAAGAAAGTCTGCTGATTAAGCAATGTGTGAAACCAGATATGAGCACATTTACACGGGAGCACAGCACAGCGCACCTGAAACTGTCCCCAACACTGAGCCACATGATCGATCTGGTAAGAAGTCAGAATGACGTGAGGTCATCAGTGACCAGGCAGTATGGTAGAAATCCTAGTATGCAAGTAAGAGTACCGGTAATGATGAGGTTGGTGGCACACCAGCAGTGGTGGTCATGGTGACGCTGACAATGACTGACAATGATAATGGTCACAGTCAAAGTTAATGACTGAGAAGTTCACTTCAAAAAGGTGCAGAATATTGAGTTTACAACGATTGAAGTGAATCAAGTCTAAGTTCACTACAAAACCCAAATCAATCTCATCTAATTATCTGTACTGTTGCTTGTTGTTCTGGTTCTAAAAACTCGTTCACACAGATCACAGGAACAATCATTGCTAATCAACAGCAACAATTACAGATGATGGTAAACACTCATTATTTTTACTACTAATAAACCATATATATATCTGATCAATATCGCAAAACAGATAAGGAAAGACATTAACCTCTGTAAATAGATCAGAAACACAAATACTGCAAATGCATAATATGACATATATGATCATTAGTACTTATATACTAAGCACATGCATATATCATGATGTACATGATCTGTATATAAATACTATTAACCTAAAGGTGTGGGTTGAATCTGTGGCTAACATAACTGAATCCATTGGATCATGACTGATATGTTCTGCAGCTTCACATTAGTACAAGGTTCCTGTTCAACTGTGTCTTAGAGAACCTTACTCAAATCTAGGCACATGCCTGGATCAAAAACACCTGACTTAACAGGCTGATCTCATGTCAAAACTAATTCATAAAGACCTGCCCTGTTTGAGTTCTCTATTGGTGCCTCAGCTGCAGAGGTAATTTATACAATGCCCAGGGTAGTGATTATTGCCTGAAATCCTGTGAAAATTTAACACAGACCCAGTCCTGATCTCAATTATGAAGCAGGAGTTTATCCTGTAATGAATAGGATGAGTCAGGCTGACCAGAAAATGAATCCCCAGGAAAGAGATCCATGGCATAAACTGACAGACTGAAGGGCCACTCCACCGGAGGCAGACCACATGTACAGGTCCAATGGCCTTTGATGGCTAGAATCAGTATCAAACAGGGGGTAGTTAGACCAACAGCAGCAGCAGCCTGGGGCAGTGATGGAGCACCAAATTGAAACGACATTTCCACACAAATCCCAACTTTGTTTGCTCAGCTTTCAGAGCAAACCACATTTCCAACATGATTAGCATAAAAACCAGGTGCGTGACTTATTCCCTTACAAACATTTCAACAGAACCAGACTTAAAAATGCTCAGGCAGGCTCATCCAATTGATACAATTCATCAGTACCAACACAGTGACAACCAAATCATAGCACCAGGTACATTACAAGTATAGTAATTGTAAATGTGATAGCAACAACGCGTAGTTCAAACAAACAAAATCCGGCTGCAAGAGATTCAATGACAAACTCACAGGGTCAAACAGAGACTGACTGGCTGACTGCTGGACAGATCAGATCGACAGACAGACAGACAGACAGACAGACAGGCAGGCAGACAGACAGACAGACAGACCCACTGACTGACTGACCGACTGACTGACTGACTGACTGACTGACTGACTGACTGACTGACTGACTGACGCTCACTAAATAAACATCCGACTTTGCACCTCTTATGTCAGACAGGAATCAGATTTCAACAGAGATTTCATTTCTCACTTCTCAGCAAATAAACAATAACCTGAAACAAAACACAATCACCAGACAATCGTAACTGTAAATTTGTATAGCGCAACTTAAAGAGAAACTCCTCAGAGGCGCTTCCGAACACCAAACCACGATCAAAAGGAATGGTTTTAAAACTCTGGCGGGAAAGGGGTAAGAAAGACCAAAAGTTCATTCCTGGAGGTTCCAGAAAGAGGGACTGAATCAACCATTTATATCCTAATCCAATTTGCAGCCAAGTGGATATTGGCCTACTCAACTACCTGAGCCTGGATTTTCTACTGTGACAGTAAGGTGGTAACTTAAAGAGGTCTGTATTTGATATCTTGATGTTCCTTCCTTGCTAGACAATGAAAAGCAACAGAGAAAGAAAGAACCCCTTGGAACTATGCCACCTTTATCCTAAATCAAATTGACACAAAAACAATCAATATTTGCTTATAGAAGGAATTTTGCAGATTTACATTTCAACAGGTTCTTTACTATCAGAACATTTATTGTAGTATTTTTGTCCAACACGATGCCACGTGTGCAAGAATAAACTACTACGTACTTATCCTCTTCTATCCTAAACACTGCATGTCAAAACACTGATAACTAAGAAAGCTATTGCACCATCATAAATTACAGCCTTGTGCCAATTCCTGCCACATCAAAAGCACTGGCAAGAAAACCCTGGAAGCAATAGGAACTCATCATCTCAAAATCTGGCCAACCCCTTCCAGAAAAACTGACATAATCCATATTACTCACAAGCCAAAACCTAGCAACTATACTGCATACTTTGGCACCTCTTTGAAAGAGAAGAAAGAAGTCCACCTGCACACCCATCTCTTTCTGTCCTCCATCTATCCACCCATACAATCATTCACTTGTCACCCATCCAAAAATCCTCAATCAAAACACCCATCTACACCCATACTCCAAGGACGCTTCTATTGGTCTAGGCAGACAATTGAGCATGCAGCTATGGCTTAACAAACAACCTGTCAGGTCCGTACACTCCTTTGTACTACATGAAATTTAGTGAAGCACTTAAAAATTACACACAAACATGCACAAACGCACATTTATACACATACTACATACTTTTATAGAATGTGACATTTCATGTGATACTTTCAAGTTATACAAAGCGTCCTGAATTCAAGTTATAAAAAAGTAAATTTATGCAAGTTCAGGCATATTTTATTACATAATATTCCAGTCTTTTTATAGCAAAAATAGCCCAAGTCAGCCAATTTCAAAGATTTTTATTGGGCGAGACCCTTCACCACAGCTGCACCACTTAACACTTCCACTACTGCAGTCTGCATTGAATGGTTGCATAATATTTATCAACATTGTAAATCACATTATACAAACCCTTTGAAATTCTAATTATTCAGTGCCTACAGTTTTTCAGTACTGCATGTTGCAAAACACAACAATTAGTTAATGCTCTAGAAAATGACAGAATAGAGGTTTTGGAGACTCAATGAGTCAATCTGCCAGTTAGAGATGTTGAAATAATATCCAGTCCACGTTTCTACCAAAAAGTTGAATCGTCTTGCATTTCTCCAAAGTGTTTTATTCCATTTATAGAAAAAAACACTGAATATATTTATGCTAGAAACTCTACATCTGAAACGAAAACTATTCGCAATATTATATTGAACACTTAGGAATACACCAATGTTCAGTATTCAAATCAGTGTTTCCTGCCAGGTTCCACTGATAACATACTACACAAATTGCAGATTACGATTACGATTACACAAATAATGCAAAGAATCACATTATCAGACGAAACGACTCGAACAAGTGACACAAGCCCAGTGCAGATTGCATTCAGGCTCATAAGAAAAAATGAAAAATCTGATTTTCTTCAAAAGCAAAGCCACGCAAACCGCATAATGTATGCTTTTCATTAACATATTAAATCAGTGAACACACACCTAACACAAATAAATCTACATATACAAACAAACAAACAATTAACATACAAGCATAGCAAATAATTTTGTATTTTATCACGCAAACTGGCAGTTAGAGAGTTTCCTCTACAAATACGTATCTACTAATTTAAATATCGCACTATTATGTCTCTGCTCATTCATAAACAACCAGGTTGGACAGCTGTGTCCGTGCATTTCATGGCCATTAATTCGGTTGTAGATGCGTAAGTAACGCCATTGAGACAGACAACACACAGCTCATATCCACCACCGTTGTTCAACGGTGAAAGGATACTGCCTTGCTTTGCAACAGTTGCTGGCACTTAGTCATGCTGAGCGAGTGCTTTGCATGCATGGTCCATTGGTGGTGGCATTCGTGGTGGTCTGATCCAATCATCAGGTGATATTCCGGAGCAATAATTCTGCAACAGGCGCTACATAGTCTTCCTCATGATGGATAACTCACCCAAACACTCAGTCCACTCAGACAACCGGAAAATCTTTAACCCAAGACATGCTCTGCGTCACTCACCATTCCCAGATCGTCTCCCCCTATCAGCCCTAAGCCCCCAGAGGACACTAAGGGCTGAACCGAAAGAAAGAACTGACCAGTCAGAGACCAGGGTCAACTGTTTGGACAACAGACAACACCAACTTGATGACTCAGCGCTGAATCATGAAACATGAAATGCACAATCAAACCACTCAGTAGGACTTAAACAGTAAACAACTGCAATGTCAGCATCAAGCAACCGCAGCATCTATTTCGATATTTATGCTTTAGGGTTAGTAAATCGAAATCTGAGGTGAGAGACGAGTGTGTGCAAATAACTTGGGTTCATACGGGAAATCTGCTCAGTGGGTTTGAACCCAGAATCGTTGGATTGCAGGCTCAGCATACTACCAAAACCAACAATGTATCACATATCGTATCTAAGAATTTATAAAGCTCCTCTCGCAGAATAACTATGGTTCGTTATTTAGGAAAGGTATGGTCACACGAGGTAATCCTTTATTTACAATGATGACATTAATCCCTCTATCGCTAAACAAACTATAGGACCAATAGCAAATGTCCTGTCAGCTATATTTAATTCCTCCTTTCTCTGTGGAACAGTACCGACTGAGTTAAAAATTGCTAAAATTGTACCTGTTTATAAAGCTGGTGAAAAGAATATTATTACTAATTACCGTCCCATCTCCATACTCCCCTATTTCTCTAAAATTATCGAAAAATTAATGCAAATTAGACTTACTGATTTTTTGGAAAAATTCAATTTACTTACAAACAATCAATATGGATTTAAATCGAACCACTCTACTTTTATGGCATTAATGGACATTCAAAATAATATAACTGAGGCCATGAATAGCAATAACTACTCCATTGGAATATTTTTCGATCTAGCAAAGGCTTTTGATACGGTGAACCATTCTATTTTAACCGCAAAACTTCAGAGCTATGGGATAAGGGGAGTGGGTGCCAGGTGGTTACTCGACTATTTAACTGATAGATCTCAATTTGTTACCTTTAAGGACATGCTTTCTTCCTCGAATACTATTACATGTGGAGTGCCTCAGGGTTCCATACTGGGTCCTCTACTCTTTCTAATCTATGTTAATGATCTGTCCTTTTCCTCTGCTGTTTTCAGATTTGTACTTTTTGCAGATGACACCAATGTATTCCTTAACGACAAATCCATTACTAACTTATTCTCCAGAGCAAATTGTGAATTGGTATTAATAGCAAACTGGTTTAAAGCAAATAAGCTCTCTCTAAACCTTAAGAAGACAAATTTTATTATATTCCATTCTAAACGTAAACCCCTGCCTCCCACTAACTTATCTATTCTTATTGATGACTCTCCTATTGACCAGGTAACATCAACTAGGTTTTTAGGTACAACTATTGATTCCTGCCTAAGCTGGAAACAACATATTTTACAAATAGCAAAGAAAATGGCAAGAAATATAGGAATTCTAAAACGAATTAGACATTGTCTGCCCTCGAACTATCTATTAAGTTTGTACTACACACTTATCTTTCCTTATATTTCATACTGCAACATTAACTGGGGGGCAAATTATGCAACTGTCCTACACCCGCTAATCACACTACAAAAAACTGCCATACGTACCGTGTTTCACATCCGTTGGAGTGTTAGCTCCAAACAAACATTTAAGGATTATCAAATCTTAACAGTAAGCCAAATAAATATGTTTCAAACTTGCCTGTTTATGTATAGGTATCAGTATAACATGTTGCCCCTGTCCTTTAACTGCTACTTTAAGATGGGAGCTTCCATTCATTCTCATCAGACACGTAATGCTAATATGTATCGTCCTGAATTTGCACGGATCAATGCTAAGAGGTTTTCCATTAAATGTCATGGCCCTATGCTATGGAATGTTTTACCTGTGGTGATTACTTCGGTACAGCCTATTGGTCGTTTTAAAAAATTGTTAAGGTCTTATATCATAAATCAAAGGTCATAAAAATGTGCTACTTGAATATGTACTTAACTATAACTTGAGTTATGCATTTACTTTGCTGTTATTGAATTTGGTTTAGGCGTTAATTAAGAATAAATAAATCGAACACTTTGAATGTTAATCGTCCGTCATGCTAGTGATCATTTCCTGGGTGCCCCTGTTAGCGGGACTTGTCCCTTTGGGGTCTCCATTTATGACACTACCTGTTAAAAATACCTGCCTGTAAACTATATCTTGCAAGTTGTGTTATAATAAACGGATTGATTGATTGATTGATTGATACAATGATGACCCTCTATCAAACAAAGCCCTCAAAGGGCCTGGTATTGAACTAAGCGCACACTTGGAAACCACAACCAAATCAATGGTCAACCTTCCAAACAAGTTGCACAGTGTGAAAAAACCTGCTGACGTTCATAGGATTTAAACAGTGACTGAAGTGGGACGCTTGTAAACTACCATTGTATGCATGTGCCAATATTATATAAAGATATTTGCATAGCACCTTCAGGAAACTCTCAAACAGCACTGAATTGTGCTAGCTCATGACCACTGAAAGCAAATAAAAATCTACAGAACAGGAAAAACAGAAATAGTAAGAACCAATTGAAAAATTTAATTCTTTAAAATAATGGAATGCTCAATCAGTCAGCAGTGTACTACAATTTCAGCAATTTCCAATAACAATTTCAGTAATTTCCAATTACAATTTCAGCAATGCTTTCAACACATTGTTTAAAACGTGCTACACACCAGAGAGTGACACGGTAACAGTTACCGGAGTAATTCTGTGGTAACCACGAGAATGGGGTAGTTTAAAAAAATTGTGTTTGAAAGAGCACGGTAAAGGGGAAACATTGTACAGTATATCCGCAGGGAATCCAGGAATGGGTATGGAAGCTGCAATAATACCGCGGTGCAGAGTTCATAAATTTCATTTATTCATCTATTTCAGCATTCCGTGAAATTGGTTTACTTACTAACAATTCATTCATGGATTACACAAATTTAGCAAGCTGAGGTGCAGCATTTTCTGTGTTTGTAAATTTCAAAAATTTTAATAATATGCTAGCAATGATAATGTTACAAGTTTATATTTCCTACTTTTAAGATATGGGACATTGCAGGGATGAAAATCTATTATGCAGGGATGGGGAGGGATGGGGATGAAGGTTGCACCGACAGTGAGAGGATGGGGACAGGGTTCTACTGGGATGGGAATGGGGTTAAAACTACAAATGAGGGGTGGGGAATGGGGACACATTTCTGTCTCCCTGTTACTCTACTATACACACAAAAGTTTCCATCCCCATCACAACATGCTATTACTATTGCCAGCAAACAAAACACACTTCAAAGTAGCAGCAAGTGATAACCATATTATGTAAACAATGCATGGAAAAATTTTGATCATATCATTTCAAGGAACGTTAAACATTAGCATCACATACAGAGTGGAAATGAGTGGAATATTTATTGGACATATCTTGCTTGAACAGATGTCCAATGATAATTACAGCAGAATCATTTCAGAATTATCAGAAATCAGGAGAAGGGCGGATGATGATGTATTTAGAATGACTGTGAAACAGATAAGAGACAACAGATAAAAGCAAAAGACAACAGATAAAAGTAAGACAACATATAAAAGCAAGTGACAACAAATAAAAGTAGGTGACAACAGATAAAAGCAAGACAACAGATAAAAGTAAGAGACAACAGATAAAAGCAAGACAACAGATAAAAGAGACAACAGATAAAAGTAGGAGACCCTTCTAAATCAGATATGTATGGATATGTATCCTATGGGTGAATGGATCTCGATATCAATGAAATATTTGGCTTCCCAGCAGTGAATACTGTTAAGTCTGCACTCGGTTTCCCCGCTAAGGTCACAGGTCCTTCTCAAAGGATATCTAAGAAGCCACCATATGGACGAATGCTGGCGGCAATATGGCTGAATTTTATGATGATTCCCGGGTGGTTATCTCAGCAAGCAGGAGGGAATGCACAAGGTCAGCACCAAGGTCACCACCATCTCCATGGCGGTCTTATAGGCTGCAGCAGATGCATGAACTACATGGAAAAATAAATGGAAAGCATATCTCACAAGCACTAGATTTATTCCTCACTGCCAGTTCTGCTAAGCCTCCCCAGCCAGATAGTTGCAACTGAGGCTTGTAAACAATTTCAAACATGGAACTGTCTGGCACCGGACCGGTTGGTCTTCAGAATGAGTCTGGGGAGGGGAGTCTGAGTGAGAGGGGCTGTTTGTTGCCCAACTGCATTCAGAGATATTTCTCAGTCAAATGGCAGCAGCAAGTGGTTTTGTCAACATCCACAATACCTTGTTCACAACACGAACAGATGTCTAAACCTAAGGACTGGTTTTATAGTCATGCTGATAACTACCATGCTGACAATTCCACCCAAACTGGTTGTAAGCTGACATAGATACAAAAACCTGTAGAAGCTAACACATAAAGTCCTGAGTGCACAGCCACTTACAACAAATAAAATGAACACCCAAACACCAAATGAGTGAAATGAATGCTTTTCTTGACCTGGTTCTACATAGATGTCAAAGTATATTCTGTCACATTATGAAACATACACCCATGGAGAATTCCTTCTGCAAAAATGGCCTAGCAGTCATTAGGTTAAATATGCAACCCCCACACAACTGGCCGCATCTGTCCATCACTATGAAAGACATAATTAGCCAAACACACCACCTACAAGAAGCGGCCATGTATGAATCGTTAGCTTCATTTTCATTTTCATAACCTCTTCCATCATCCGATAAAAGTATTTATTAATTGCCAACTTCAAAAGGGCTCTAGTAGGACAGAAAGCAAGAAATTCCTTTCTGTCCTCCCACATGAATTGAATCATCAACCTTACGATCTGACCATCCAGCATGCTTGTCACTAGACTGTTGTACACCAGGTAAAAGCAAGCAACAGAAAAACAACATAATTCCCTTTTAGAGAAATGCCCTTCAAATATGCAGAACGTACTTTCCCTGATTGTCTTGGGTATTTCTGGTATCTCTTAAGCTCTTAAGTCATTACTGAATCCAAGGACACCGAATGTCAAGTGAATCAATAAGTTTAATGGCCTCTCCTTCTAAGAGGCCACCCTGCAGGCAGTTCCCAGAGTGAAAGATGTCATCTTTACCTTTAAGTACTCTATTTTGGGACAAGATAAATAACAGTGACTTGGGTCGGGAGCTCCTCTGAATCATTGAGTGGCGCTTTCATAAATGTTGGATTATGTTTATGAAGGTTCTTCACTTTCTAATTCAGAAAGAGAACAAATTCATGACAGAAGCTAAATATGGAAATTCCACAGATGATCCGGTCTGTGGGTTTGTAATAAAAGACTCTTGCTGGTGTCCTGGTTTTAGTGCAGACAAACTCAGCTACTACGATAAAAGCCTCACTCTGCAAACTTCTCAATGATCAGACAAGTAGCAAGCCTACAGTATTACTAAATCCAATCAGATATACTGAAAACGAGAAAATACATAAAATACTTGAGTGATTGTTTATGTAAGTCCCATAGTCCCGTGGTAGATAAAAATATTGCTAAAGAGTAATGTGAACAGTCAGGTGCAAAAATTGTTTTCTTTAGCCTAGGAAGTGTTAAGATTTAATAGGCAAAATGTGCCAACACAGTATCAGTCTAGTTATGTAACTGGAATGCTGCATCTCACAATTGTGAAAACTACACAAGAGCGTCCCCTAAGCTACCCTGAGTACACAGTGTTACTGATTTCATTTTTCTTAGCCTTGGTGATTGAGGGTGGTGGCCTGTCCTCTTCTTCCCCATATGATCTACCCAATGAAAGTGGACAGTCAATGTACTCATTATAACTGCATTGGCTATAACTAGGAAGAAATAAGACCAGAGCAAAAACTAATCAACAGTTACAATCTATACATTACATATGGAAACAAACTGGGAAAAAACTTATGTGAGCCATAACTCAGGTGAAAGCAAAATACTCCCTTGAATTTACAGCCCTACAAATAAGCCTGCAACACTACCCGGTTGTTTGCCATTCTGCCTTATATTAATCATACACCAAACATTACATAAGCCAATGGCAAACATGTTTCTTAAGAATGCAGCACCTAACATAATGTTGCTAAACGCATTTGGACCTAGACTGCTTATAAATGAAGTGGTTGACAGCAGGGCATGTAAGTGGCTTTCTACAGCAACCAGTTTCTAAACTCTGTTACCAGACAATTTCTGTGTCTGGCCACACTCTTATGCAATGTTATACAATGTGGCTTTCTACAGCAACCAGTTTCTAAACTCTGTTACCAGACAATTTCTGTGTCTGGCCACACTCTTATACAATGTTATACAATGTGGCTTTCTACAGCAACCAGTTTCTAAACTCTGTTACCAGACAATTTCTGTGTCTGGCCACACTCTTATACAATGTTATACAATGTGGCTTTCTACAGCAACCAGTTTCTAAACTCTGTTACCAGACAATTTCTGTGTCTGGCCACACTCTTATACAATGTTCACTCATATTTACCTGGAACCTGAGCCTGAGATATCAATGTTTCATTCTACAGTCGGTCACCAAAATCATAATTCCAAAATAAAGAAAACCTTACAATTCCAATGTAATAAGGTTTTGTATATTAAAGCCTTGCTAAACTTATCCTTTCAGCTCTGAATCCAAAAATCAGAAATTTTCTGCACAACGACTCAGATATTCAAATCCACGGGCAAATCGATTACAGTGCAACCATGCAATAACATAAAAGCCTGCACCGAAAAATTCCACCTCGTAGTAGGAGGTTGCAGACTTCTCCTACAAAGACCAGTTATTTTTCATCTATACATCAGAAACAGAGCCTGGCAACTGCCTGGCAGAGGAAGTTGAGCACCTGAAATATTTTCAGGACAAAATTCTTATGAAGATAAATCTCTCGCAAACAGTAGTCTCTTGACGATAAATCTCACGGATTACTTGATTTAAAAATGCAATATCAGAGAGCTGATCTCTAAGTGCTAGAGACCTATTGTGCCAAAGTGCATTACTGAGGCAACCAATTCATCACACCTAAGAACTAAATTCCAATGAGCTGAATATAAATGAAGAATCTGCCTGCATTTTCATTTGGCTTCCACACAACACTGCTAGGCACTGTAGTCCCTGGCAACAGCAGGCATAACGAAAACCTTCTGTCATTACTCTAATTAAGTATTCATTAGACAACTTGACTCTATAGAAAGAGAAGGAAAGGGACCCATGGCTACCTCAAATAAACTGTGCCTGACTGGAACTGTTTGATCTCACAAAGACCCAGATGAATGACAGGAACTGGTCTGGTTATAGGAGGGCCTTCAAAATAGCATAATTAAAATGTCCACATATACTTTGCACTACCCTACCAGGAGCCATAATCTGTGGATAGTCAATGGGCATAATTGGTAAAAATATGCTTACTCATTCATTCATTCATTCATTCATTCATTCATTCATTCACTCATTCATTGGACTTATATAGCACCCCTCCAAGATACCTATTCAGAGGCATTCCCATTCCAACACCTCTGACAAAGAACAGTTTCAGATGCTTGTAAAAGGTGTATGCAGATTCTCAGATTAAAAGAACATGCAGATCAGAAGGAAGGTTATCAAACTTATATCAAAAAACAATAACAACGAGAAGGGCGGTGTTTACACGCCCAAAGCACAACCGGAAATTTCAAATTACATTCACTAATGCTCAGGGCTGGAATTAATAATGATCCCTCTGTTGCAACAATTCAATGTGCAGACCTCTGAACCTGCTGCATGGAAAGATTTTGTGAATGACTGTAGTATATAGTTTTACCAAATGATGCAGTGCATCAAGACACAAAACTAATGCACGGTTCTGAGGCTTAGAGGGAACATTGAATGGAATCAAGTGAAAATTGTGAGCAGTGCCGATCAGTCTGGAAAAGCCAAACAAATCTGTAGGATGGCCATTGTACGTGCTGTGCTTGGTTTGTGGCCGACTGATTATTATCAATGGCATTATTAGTAATGCTTAGCATCCACATTAGCATCTGCTATAGTTGTAACTCCTTTAATTTCCTGCTAATAGTCTTAAGACTTCCACATCAAGCAGAGGTGCCTAAGGTCCTAAAAAGAAAGCAGACTAATGATGTGTGAGCAGCAGGTCCCTGGGGCTGTCAGGTATTCCTTCCATCAATCAGAACAGCAAGATCTCTGTACTTACCACATGGCTCACATCCCGTTCTCCTCAATATGAAATGCTGAAAGGGCACTCAGCTGTCACCCAACCCTTCGTAAATCTCACCCGAGGTCACGTAATTCCTTCAGTTTACCTACATTATCCAGGAAGATTAGTTTTGTATAATACAGAGCCATTCTTGATGGCTTTTCCATAACAATCACTACGAAAGTCTCCCGTGCTAACCAAAGCCTCAACCTAACACACTAAATTTCAATCCATCTTGGTCCATTGTCTCAACATGCTTACTCCAGACAGCAGAGAAACTTGCCAAAAGTTTACAAGAACAACTAACTACTCAGAGTAGGTCATGGCAACTGATTCTCACAGGAACTGCAACATAATTAATCACTGACATGCACTTAGGGTACTACAGTTAAAGGGACTCTTATTCACATGATGGGCTGATAAATGAAAGTACTACTCAAACACCAACCAACATCCTAGTACCATAATAAGTACATCATGGGACTGAGCGTCCTTGACACTCAAGCTGTAAAGACCCTGAAATTGATGCCTATATCTAAATCATGTTACAAAATTTTAATTACAGTTACAGGCAACAGATAATATTGCATGTTGTAAGTATTGACAATATGCTGTGTGGACCAAACCAAGAACTGTATGACAGCACTAGAATTTGGCATACATATCCTGCTCAGTCTTCTCTTCCTGCTATACACACGAGTCACATGCTTTTTTTATCACTTCCCAAGCGTATTCATGGCTTCATAGCTTATACTTTGCCATTTGGGAGGAGCCAGTCCCAAACTAGGATTTAAAGGACGAGAGCATCGTTAATCATCTTCATTAAAAGATACCATCATTAAGCTGCTCACATCTCTGGATAAAACACCTTCTGGATCAAAGCCAATGTTCACATCCTTCCCGATCATTTCCTTCTCACAAACCATTTCTTCTATGACCTTTTGCTCAAACCAGAAGACATTACAGTTATCGAAGTCTGTTCCCGACACTTCTGACTCTTCTAACCTAACAGTCACAAACAACGTACTTTGTCCTGTGCATGCCCAGTGACTCTCTCAGCTTTGCAATAAACATCTGACCGAATGCTAACCTGAATGATTTTCCTGCATTTAAATAAATTGGTCACCATCGCCTTATGGGCATTTGAGCACTGTATAGATTATTAACAGATCTGCAGAAAGAATAAAACCAAAACTAAAATGGTCTCAACAACAAGGTAACATGCCCAGAATTATTTTTAAAAGCATTACTGTATTCAATCACTATAACTAAACTAAACGATGTGAAAGAAAATGGCAAACCCTATAGAGCAGCCTTGAGTGCAACTCCAAACAAACACCAAGCAGGATGAAAACACAACCGTTATGCATTTACTACAGTCAGGATTTTTCCCCCATCCATGCAGCGAGTCAGTTTACTGAATAACAAGACAAACACGATTTGGGCTAAGCATAAACAACAAAGAATGTGACCTACAGCACACCTACTAGAAGGTCAACTGTGGCAACACTCAGCCCATCTGGAGAAAGACCAAACACGAAACACAGGGGTTGACAAGCACAAACAGCATATGCTTTGTCATCATCACCTTGCAACATGATATGCACTGCCTGTATTTGCAGTCATTACAATTTAACACTTTAACGACAAGAGTGTACTAAAAGCAACTGGGAACCAATGCAGCTCATCGTTAAAGTGTTAAGTGACTCTGTAAATCTTAGTCACATGGAAGTGTTTGCATCTTTGGTATCATAATACATGCAAAGTTTTGCAATAATGGCAAAACAGCCACACTATGAAGGAAGGCTACTTCTACAAGAATTCACTATTACACTGTAATTATCATGATACGAAGGCCAAAGACAAAACCACAGACATTTGCCCAGTATACGTCATCTCACTCTGCGTCATTTCAGTAACTTCAGAAGAATAATACACTCATAGCATTTTATTCAACGCTGAGCCATGATGCGATTATTTAATATTTAGCAACACATATCTATCAAAGATTGTGGAAATTTAACAATAATTCATTCAACCACGAATAATGTTATAGGAAAGATAAAAAAGGCTCAGTGATTTCAAAAGAGAGTCCGTGACCTAAATACCACACTGCACAAAGATATCTACATGTAGATGATTTATTGAGCAACATGAAGACGATTTGCTTAATGGTGTGTAGGTCTGACTGTCTCACATCATTTGTTCAGCTCTGCTGCTAGATAGACTGCTCCAGGCTGCTCACACAATTACTGACCACAAATATGACATAATTTGGGTATTCAAGAGTAGGCTAAGGTGATGAAACAGAAAACAACTGTGAAACATACTTGTTGTTGTTGTAGTTACTGTTGTAGTTGTTGCTGTTGTTGTTGTTGTAGTTGTTGTTGTTGCAGTTGCTGTTGTTGCTGTTGTAGTTGTTGCTGTTGTTGGTGCACTGTAGTTGTTGGTGTTGTTGTAGTTATTGTTATTGTTGGTGCATTGTAGTTGCTGTCATTGTTGTAGTTGTTGCAGTTGTTGGTGCATCACATCGTTGTCTCTGTACTGTGATTCAAGGTTGCAGAGAAAAGTCTTGAAATTCTGCAATATTTTCATGCTCTGCAGACTGTATCATCTGCAGTCTGTATTGTGTCTTTTTCACATGACCCTCTTCAGCCAAAGGCAAGTCTTCATTTGCGCTGCAAAAGCCTCAGTTAAGACTGCAAAATCTATCCTTCACAAATCTAACCTAATAGCAAAGACAAATTGTTCATGCAGATACCACTTCCTCTGAACAGTTAACCCTCCAACAGTTAAACTACATTGCTAAATTATAGGAAATAAAATTGCAACCATAATAGGTCTGAACTCTTTTCCCATCATGGACTGCCGTAAGTGAGAATCATTACCATAAATATAAATTTCCTTATGTCATTTCCCCAGCCTCTTAATAAAAGCAGCCGAGATGCTAGGGCTCCTGCCAGTGAACCATCACTACAGCCTCCTCAAGTGCAAAAATCTTCGGTTTCTACCAGGTCTACGACTGCCTCCTTGCTATGGCTCTAAGGCTCTGCTAGCTGCATTTTAGCCAACAAACGTATTTTTGTTCACCTAGTTAAGGTTTTAAGGCATTGCTAAATAGCATCAATTTTCATAATTTATACTAACAGTTCAAATGAACTGCTCAGCAGATTGCATTAGAGGAACAAACACAGAGACTATCTCTGAGTTTAACAAATAGTAATACCTAGCATTTATTCGTGTGTAATAAAGCCCTTGACCTGTGTATTAAAGAAATAAGACTTCCCAGACATGAAATAGCCTGGCTAGGCTAAAATTAATGATGAGCAAATGAAATCCGAGCATGTCCTACATGGTATAACAAATAACCAATCACTGTCATTATCATCATAACCATTAATCACCACCACCACAAGTCCAGGAAAATATGAATTTTTAGTCAAGATCTGAAGGTCAAAACAGATTTTGCGGAGCGAATGTTTGCCGGAAGAGAGTTCCAGAGTCTAGGAATGCAAGGGAAAAGATGCAACTGCCAAGAGCTGTCCTTGTCCATGGAACAGTCAGACTGAGAAAGTCGTAAGATTTGACTGAGTACAGAAAGGTCTTAGGAATCAGCAAAGACAGAAGATAGTACGGTTAACTGAGATGTAGTCTTCCTTGTATACAATTAACCCAGCCTTGAAAGTTATTTACTTTTCTATGAGCAGCCAGTGCAATAACTTTAGGATCAGTGACGAATATTCATATATTTGGAGTTAGTGATTGCTCTGACCAAGGTATTTTGGACTCTTTAAAGCCTGAAGTTTGCTTTCAAAATTCCAGCAAGAAGCGAGTTGCTGCAGTCAAGACAACTGAAGACCAGAACATTAGCCAAACAAATCAGGGCAGAAAAGAGAATGAGGTATCTAATCTTATTGATGTCACAGAAGTGGTAGTGGAAAAAACTGCAATGTCGGACCAGTGTTCACTGAATCAGGTGTTAAGGCACCCAAATTGTGGGCTGAACAGAGCTTGCATTGTATGAGAAACGCCCCAGTGGATACAATTATAAGAATTACATTTTTTCACTTGCTGTGAGGTTCCAAAAAGGAGAAACTCCTTTCGGATTTAAGAGCAATCCGTTGTCTGCCATCAAAGACTGAACTCGACTGAAGATACGAGATAACGGACTGAGAGAACTCAATGAGGAGGAATTACCGAAGGAAATATAGAGTTCAGTGGACATCATCAGTGTAAAGGTGGCGTTTCAGACCGCTTTAACTCAGTAAAACACTTAGTCTAGTAGTGTACAAAGAGAAAAGGAGCCGAGAACAGACACCTATGGGATGCCGCAGGTGAGTGGTACCTGGTCCGACATTGCTCCATTGATGAAGACTGCGGAGACTGAGGAGTACGATAAGAATCAACATCATCATCTCCAGTTCCAAGCTCCAGCCATTTGGCAGCAACATATGCGAATGAATTATTTAATTCTTTTCAGTTTTCGTCAAGTTCAGTGTTTTCTCATATTTAATTACCAGTCTTTTCCAATCTTCATTCACACTGCCATTCACACTGTGCAGTCTTTGTTCGCTTTAACCCTAGACTTTTACACAACCTAATTTAATTAGACAACTTCAGTAGGCATGAAATAATTCTTAAGCACTAAAAATAACAACAAATAGCAATAACAAAAAGTAATAAAATGAAAGGCCCACAAATTTATTATAAGGTTAAATTAAATATTAAAATCATTAAATATGTGGGGGAAGTAAGTCTCTGCAGGACACATGTGGCTTAAAAAAGCACACTTGCAAGCATACGCACATATCTATAGTTAACATCTGTACATATGGGTGTATTGGTGGACCTGTCGGCGTGTGTGTGTGTACCTGTGTGGTTTGTGTGTATTTGTATCGTGGCTTTTCTTTATGTGCTGTAGCTTTTTTGGAATACACCTGTTATGTATACGTAATAGGCAGCCTGTCACAACAATCTTGCAGATGCTAATTCGCAACAAGGACTCCCCAAATATCTCTTCACGCTATCAGTCAACCACTATAAACATGCCTTAACATAATTAGCATAAAACAGGGAATAGTGTTTGCTGCTGATTCAAAACAACTAACTACCACCAGTTAAATCTTAATGACGTCTTAAATTCTTCCCTAGCCGGCTGGAGATAATGGCAACAGCCCAACTGAATAACACCCCAGTCTCAACACCCTTCTGAAATTCAAGGCTCTTAGGGTAATTGAGAATCCACTAGTCTATTTTTTCATTTCCTCACCTCTGTTGTGTCTTTTAGTCTTGTGTTCAGTTAACATAGTCTCCATGCCAATGCTAAGAAAGTCAAGTTGCTAACACTTCACACCCACGTCTGCTTCTCAGGGTTAACCTGAAGGACTGATTTTTTGGTCTGATTCCTTCTAACTTCACAGAATATGTAACAGAGGCAAGTTCTGGTTACCAGTAAGCATACAGCTTCTAATTACACAGAAGTTGTCATACACACGAAACTCATTCTAATGCTCTCTTTGGAACCCATTTATCTAGCGGACCACCTTATGACGAAGTTCTGCTAATGCTGAGGTCATTTTCTAGAGCTTAATTCATTTGGATCTATGTTCCTGACCGTGTCATATCAGAATTCATATTATACTGAGACAAGTTATGATGTTATATAAGGAGGCTCCAGTGTATGTAACAGAGTCAGACTCAACAATTTTCTCATTTCATACTCTCATTTTGACAAGCTTTTCTAGTTCACTAAAAACCTCGTGCAGTGGAGCGCAACTGACTAAATAAGAACTGATTATATCATTAATCAATTCTGTTTGGATGCAGTTAAGATGTCACACAGCGAGAGAAAAAGATATTTAGAACTAGCAACATAACAAGAGTTATGATGGCCGACAAAGGGAAACTGCTCCATAAGCAACCAAGTTAATGATGAAATCATCTGACAAATATCAATCAACAATTAAGTCAAGCGCCAGAAAGCAAAGAACTTCAGAAAACAGGTCACAAAGAGAACAGACAAGAACGGTGACAACATTACTTCAAAAATCTCTTTTTTTATATATTGGTGTTATATAAAAACATCTTAGAATCTTTTCTTAAAATTACAGATAAAATCTCCTCTGTTGTCCCATAATCCCTTTAATGATGACTTTACCTCTTTTAGCCTATATTACATCTTTCGTCTGCTAGCGTTTATTAAAGAATATACTTACTTACTTACTTAATATGCCACACATGAGCACATCTACCTCTTTCAGTGTGCTTTCCGTCACCACTTTTATTGCCCCTAGCACAGCTCGGTGTAACCCTTTCTCTTACACCTGAAGCAAGTCATTTGAATTCTGACTAATAAATCAAATTACATTCCTGCTTTGACAATATGAACATGAATACAACTCGAGAACTAACTAAATCAGGATAATGGTTAAAACAACAACAAGAAACAGGGTCATGGGGAAAGCATTGGAAGAACTTAGCAGGAAGATGGATGAGACAGCTCACTTAAAGATAAAAACAAAAGGTGATGAGAAAAACTAGTGCAATGTGGGTTTGTAAGGTTTCAGTGAAAGAGTGAAAATGGTTATCAGAATATGTTAATTCACTATGTGATGTATGAGGAAAAGGAAGGGAAACCAGCTGGAAACCGAAGCAAACTTGGAAAAGGTCACTCAACGCTGTTAGTTCTCCAGGCCATAAATGCTTCAGCTCTAAATTTTGCCCATGAAAGGTCGACCTCTCACACTATGGTTTCTGGACTTCTACCCTAATCAGATAAAGTGTTTCCTGATTTCAAAAGTAAGGCCCTCAAAAACATCTAGATGAGTTACAGCAGACGATCTTGCACAAGACTCTCTGATTTAGTAAAGGTCCAGTCAATCACCTCTGGCAAGGATTAAGTAGAAATCGAAATCCAACTCCCTCTTTCCTCACTTTGCCTAACCCATTTATTTCACGAGACTATAAAACCTATTTCATAAGATTACGAAACCTATTCAGGTCATTTCATAAGGTTACGAAACCTACAAGTGTAGGCCCTACTTGCCCTACCACTTCAGTTAGACCAGGATGAATGGCCAATAGCCGAGTTCACCAAGCCCATAATAATTACCAAGAAAGTTCAACTTACTTTACGGCCGGGGATCAGTTACACGAGTCCTTTTTGCCTTGGTATTTTTCCAGCGGCAGAATCTGTTTAAAAACGGTACGTAATCCAAACGGTAGACGCGAACAGCAGACGAAGGAGGAGAGGCGTCTAAATTGCGTGATCCGAGTTGCCGTCTAAACGCATTCAATACGCGACCGATCTCGACTGAAATAATTTTTCTATCACGACGGATGGCAACGACGACGAAGACTAGGACATTGACAGCGGTCGCCGTCTACGAAGCCTCGCTATCTAGCCCCGACTTCGCAGCCTACGTCCGATAGGCGCCTGCCCGCAAGAAAAGGACGGACGGACGAACGTTGAGTGAGGCTACGTCGGCGGAGGCCACGCGAGCCGAAGGAGGCCTTGGCTGCGATTGGTTGGCCTTGCTAAATAGGTCATCGCCCGGCAGCCAGATATAGCAGATGCAGTCATCGGCCGCGGACGAAGCGGCGCTTGCGGCCAACAACCCAGGCTGCACTTTGGTCACGAATAGGAACAGGCGTAGTCAGACACACGCACAGGACAAGCAGGCAGACGCACAGTTCGCTGCACACAAATTTAATTGCGTCGATAGATAGGTAGGTAGGTAAGTAGGTGACGTTTACTTGGGTGTGGGTGTGCGAGTATTTGCATCCGGACGGATAGAGAAAGGGATTGGTGGAAGGATGGATGGTTAAATGGATGCATGCATGGAATGACGAACGGCTGCATGTGTTTCGATACCTTCATGGACGGATTGATAGATTGATGGATGGATGGATGGATGGATGGATACTTGGATAGACTGACATAATTTCCGTCAGCTGAGACAAAAGCCACCGACAACTGAGACAAAAGCCACCGACAACTGACAGTTCGAGGACCGAAACCTCTAAAAAAACAGAGGTCAGTCCTAAGGTCAAGCGGAGTAGAATTTAGCGGCCTAAATGTCTGACCGGATAAATCAAAACATCTAGCATAACGAAGGTTTTTTTAAGTGGTTCATAAGACATATATATAATCTGCGTTAGAATGGATCCGTTTCATCAACAGGATGCATTAAATACATCCGCACAGTATGGAATATTAATCATCGTAGGCCTAATCTGTTTTTATCCGAACAGCACCTTCTTCTGGAGGCCTAGATTTCAGCACAATTACGACCTTGGCCAGCGAAGGCCACCAGACGGAAAAGAAGACCAAAATGGCAATAATCTCTATCTCTGCCAACAACAGTGCTTACAAAAGGACCCTGAGCTTCGGCCCAGCGTGGCCCCGAGCAGTGCATGCCAATCCACTCCACATTTCACCTGTTTATTAAATGAAGGACAACCGTGTCTAGCAAGTTATTATTAGCGCGTCCGTTAATGAAATTTCAGCTGAACAGGCATTTAATTAACATCAGTATTCTAAAGCAGGCACACCTGTTTTCAGTAGAAAATTCGGAACAATGAAAGATTTCTCACAGACAGATAGTAGTAAACCAAGAGCCACAACTAATAAGCCTATTTAAAATATGAACTTATAACCCCTGTGCTTAAATACTTGCATAGGCTTCCTCTTATCAAAGGATTTGTCTCAAATTGGGGCTCATAATTTATGAAACACTCCGACCCTGACCAACGGCTATACTAGTCCTTATTCCCTGATTTATTATTATTCAACCTGATTATCTTTTTTTATTGTGTAGTGGTTAGAGTACTGCACTGTAAACCGAGAGGTCAGGGTTTCAAATCCCCGACAGGGCAGAAATTTGGTTCTTCTGCTCCACCTGCACCCCCTTGCCAACTCAGCTATAATGAGTACACTAGCCGTACACTCTCAGTGGGACGATGAGACGGCGAGGGTGAGGTCTGGCCATCCACCCTCATATGCCAAGGCTAAGAAAATGAAGTCACTAACACTTCATACCATGGCTGCCTCAGGGCTAGCTTAAGGTACTGTTCTTCTAGATAGATATCTTTCTCTGGTCATACCTACAACTAGAACTGTTCTTCATGACCAAGCTTTTTCAGTTGCTGACATGCCTAATTTTTGGATCTCTCTCTGTCTCTCTGTCTCTCTCTCTGTCTCTCTCTCTGTCTCTCTCTGTCTCTCTCTGTCTCTCTGTCTCTGTCTCTGTCTCTGTCTCTGTCTCTGTCTCTGTCTCTGTCTCTCTCTCTCTCTCTCTCTCTCTCTCTCTCTCTCTCTCTCTCTCTCTCTCTCTCTCTCTCTCTCTCTTTCTCTCTCTCCGTCTCTCTCTCTGTCTGTTTTGCTCAGTGGCTTTTGCCATTTCATTCTCAACTTAAGACTTACCTTTTTCAAAATGCTTATCTACCACATGCTGTCTCTTTACCTTAGCAAATTAATTTGCTGGATATGGACTTGTTTACAACTTTGTTTTGGTGCACTATCAGTTGATGCCTTGTGCATAGGACACTGGAGCGGCAGAAGTTATTAATTACAATTACCAGATAGAAATAAACAAAAGCACCAAGAGTCTGACGGTCAGAATAAGAGATACATTTTAGCCAAAAAAAATTCCTACAGACTCAAATCTGGTATCACTCTGGCAAATAGCAGTATATACAGACACTACAATATCCTCTAAAATTTTCTCTAAAATTTATGGGCCATTCATCTACTTTCTGTCTTTCCAGTGACCTCAAATCATTTGAGTTGACTTCATTCTGGTAAACACCCAATAAAACTAGGTTAACTGTTATAATACCAAACTCATTACAAGAATTGATTAATTTGACAGCCAATTTACAAGGGTGAGTTGACATGACTGGACGACATCTTAGAAACTCCTGGACATTTAGAACCTGCCTTTGAAGACTAGAGTCTGAAGAAAAATGTAGCAAGTGTCTCCTTTATATCCCAGTTTACCGCAATGAGAGATGTAAGAAATTAGATGAACCTTTTCATTCTATACACAGCATCAAATTCAGACACACAGTAACTCATGCAATTACTAGTCATACAGACTTGACAAGAGAAGACATGACAAGGGAAGACATGACAAGGAATAAACTTGTTTTAAATGACAAATTCAGAACAATGAAAGATTTCTGACAGACAGACAGACAGGTAGATGGTAAACCAAGAGCTATAATTCCTCAGTAAAGAATCACATCAGCACCCATAATTTTTGCATCCATTACTTGCTAATTACACAACAAATCATCAGTTCTTGGCACAAGCAGTTGACGATGAATGATGCAAATAAAATTATGTGTTTTCTTGGGCCATTCTTCTGGTACACGGTTTTTCTCATGTTTGTGCAAGGTTTGTTTTTCTATCTATCCAACCTAATCATTGTTTTCCTTTGCTTCTCTTTGCGCAGTATCTTGCTTTTTCATTCACAGTCATTAAACACTTGTACAGCCATGACATACGCTTACGACTTCATGAAACATACAGGTAGCAAATGTACCAACACATACTCATGAAGCATTTGTTATTCTAGTCTTGCTAGCTTTCTCCGGTTTCACGGTCCCCATGAAACCCATAAAAAAGCTTTTCACTTTCATTACGCACAGTCTTAGATATACTGAGGCTTCATGTTTTGTGTATGGACTAGACATAGATTTACCACCTGCATTCAAACCAAGCTTCTATTTTCTAAATATAAAATTTTCCTAGTGGATGGTAGCATGGAGATGTAGAATAGTCAGCCTAACCAACAAAGAAATTAAGAATGGCAGCTGATTAACTTCACAAGAAATATGATCAGTTCTTAATTTAATTAGTTCAGTTATACCTCATCAAATCTATGCCAAGACTGTGTGTGCTGCACTTATGGAAATGATATGCTTAGTCTTTTTATTGACTGTCACAGTGCGTTCCTGCCTTATCGAATTTCCTCTATACAGCACTCCTGCATCTTGGTGTATTAAATCTCAAAATCCATCCATGTACTAAATCTCCCATCAAAACTATATTCTTCATATCTCGTCTTCTACTAAACAGTACAAGCAGTTTGCCATTCACAGACCTCATCTCGTACTTCTCTGGACTTTGACCAGTTTTCTCACAAGATCTTTCCAATGCAATGAAAAGTGCTACAGATAAAAATGTGAAGAGCAGTCCCTTTAAGCTAAACTTGAGATGCAGCCATAAGTGAAGTGTTTGCCACTTCATTATTCTCAACCTCTGCATATAAGGGCTGGTGGCCAGTCCTCTCCCTTGCCATCTGATCTTTTTCAGGTGGCATATGTAAAGCCAGTGTCCTGATTATAAGACTTAGTTTGCTAGGGGCACAAGTGGAGCAGAACTCTGAAAAACTCTTCTGCACTCGTGGGGATTTGTACCCCAACCTCTCGTTTGAAAGTCTAGCAAAAGCTAACCAGTCAACGAGTCAGATGAGTTGATTTGCAAACAGTGCACATACATGTATATAAACATCACCATGGTTGCTTGTTTAGACCTAGTTTATAGTAGTCTTCTTCAAATTTGCTAGAAGACATTTGACCATACACTATGTACATTTTCAGCCTGGGTATTAACAGCCATTGAACCACAAAGGTGGCTAACTAAACTACTAATAAGAAAACGCCTCTGATCACTGGTAATTTTAAACTCAGGTAAGCAATGAACATAGCCCAAAATAACATTTTGGCTGCATACAAAAAACTGGTGTAAAAGGTTTTATTTATACATAAATGTTTTGTCATTAGTATCGATGTTTTTACAGATTTCTTGCTGGTTCATTGAACCAAAAAAGTATGCACAGACGTCTTTTTACTGTACAATCAATTATTCTCTATGTACAACTTCTAAGTGGAGTACAACATGCAAGGTGTTACAGTCTTAAAGAAATGTAACTGATACTAAAGTTACAAGAAATCAAACATGCATTTTTGGTAATAAAAATCAGTGCCCTGTATCAAAATATTCATACAGTAGTTTGGCAAAATTATCTAGCAGCAGGCTACAGTGATGATGCTCTGAAAGAGGCAGTAAGGTTATGGTAAAGTAAGATGATTTATAGCATGCTCTTATCAACAGTAGTTTTCTGGTTAACAAGCATAAAGATAATGACTGCAATCCAACAGCTTGACAACCTTGCATTACAAGCCTTGGTAAGTGTAACAGGATTCAACCTCAAACACACAGGTGAAGAGCAATGCTTCAGCGATCTCCCATAAAACCATCTACTCCAATCACATTAGCTTCATAGGTATGTACCTTAGTAGGCATCATGATGTTATGCTCCACAGCGTTAGAAAACTGTTGTCTGATTATTTCTGTGGGGTCTGGGCTTGCTCCTGTGTGAGGGAAATCCGAGCCAGCTTAGCATGGAGCATTTTCTTAGAAGAGAACTATAACTCCCAGGGTAAATGGCAAAAGGCCACAAGTTGGCCTCTGCCAGCATTATTGGTTGCAGTACCAGAGGCCAAGATCAGATATGGATGATCGGTATGGAAATTTTCTGCAGGCTCTGCACTGGAAAGACAGATGCAAACTGGAAAAGTCCAATTCAGTTTCAACCTGGTTTTCAAAACCACCCTGCTGACATCTTATTGGAAACAGCTGCACTAGTCATGAACAGATATTTAAGAGCTGTGTTAACGCGGAACCAAGCTGGACCCGTACAAAACCAACATGGAAGTACTATTATCATGTGGAATCATTTCTGCCCAATTTCACAACTTGACTGGCTCTCCACATCAAAACTAGACCAAGGGATATGCTGCTGGAAGGAAAAGGCAATCTCTAAATCCTAGGTCTCTAGTCCTGACCTGGAGGTCATCAAGGAATATAAGCCACAACTCTTTCTCCTGAAGCACAAGGGAGTTCAAGTGGCTAAAGCCGGGGTCAACCCCTAGCAGTTGTAGCACAAGACCAGGAGCCCACTCCGTTCCTTAGACTCAAATTAGTTCCGCCACTTGGCTCTCAAGTTTCAGATTTCAAATTCATGAATAACATATCAGTTCAATCTTATAAGGCAGCTTATTAGGTGTGCATAATGGAGCCTGAGCTTCAATAAGTCAGTGTACCTTTGTTGCTTTCTTCTTCCTACATCAATGTTTCAACTTACTAATAGCCAAACATACCATTAATTCACTTGTAGATTCATGCTTCCTAAATAAAAATGTATTGACAATGTAAGTACTAAGTAGTAAATGTTCTTGGCCATTAAGAATAGATTTGGGTAGATAAAACAGCCCAAGCGATTATGGCAATACGGAAAGAGGAAGATGACTTACAAGGAAAAGAAGGAACCAAAGAAGAAAAAAGGAAAGCTTCGAAGTAAGAGAAGTACAGTGTAAGAGCACACATAATTATTTGAAGATTAAACAACTTTAAACAAACAGCTCTTAGAGACGAATCTAAATGCATCATATAACATCTAAGATCAAGAAGAAGAACATTCTCTCAAGTCAGCCCCAAGTGGCAGCCATTTGTACGAAATGTTAACAACTTCATTTTTCTTTGCCTTGGCACATGAGGGCAGGTTGCGAGTCCTCTCCTACTCTGATCAGATCACAATCAGTGCAGCGCAGATGAGCGTAACAGATGAGTTTGCTAGGGTACAACAGAAATCTGAAAACAACACTGGATAATGAGCAGAGAATTTAACATCACACACCATTTACAGATAAAGCCATCAGTTCTTTTAGAACTAATCTTCTCCCGGGCGTAAATATTTTCAACCCGTACTCAAGCTAAACTTCATAATTAGTCTGGACTTTGCACAACAACTGAATTTCTGCCAAATCAAATAAACAGCTTTTGTTTTGATGGTAACTTCAATATATATGCTGACATGTGATTTCTACACTTTAATTTCTACTATATATCAGTTATTTGCGTATAAATAAACTGTGTGCAACAAGCAGAAACTTTATGGACTTCTGATCAGCAATTTACTTGTGCTGCATTAATTGTGCTGCATATTTCTGTTGTTTCTGCCCATTTGGTGTAATAAATGTGGTCATTATTATACATTATGGGTCTTTAAAGGATATTTTAAAAAGCTTCCAGTTTTGGAAAGACCAAGGAACAGTCAAAATATTTTCCAATTTTCTTCTTCAACACTAATAGGTTAGTAAGCCCAGTAAACTATTATCACTGTGTTGTATGGGGCAATTTGCCAATTCCAATCACAGACCTAAGTGTAGGCAGACCACAGTGTTGATCTGCAGTGTGTGAAAACAACCAATTCCAAATTGGTAGCATTAGTGATTCAACTGGTTTCAAATGCATTTGACAAACATGGATAGCAAACTTACTGAGAATCTAATCAAAGAAGAATTACATAGACACTGTGAAATAGAAACCAATAGCACTTGCCACTGGCAACACAGAAACATCATTTTGTTCACTGATGGTAATAAAGGTATCAAGTCACTCTGTTATTATTCCTGAAGTGATTTATAACCGAGATGGCTGTTTGTTTCACCAATCATCATTTTCTACCATGTTTTCCTGTTTTCAGTTTGTTTACTACATCTAGTGTTTGCTACCACTTAATAGGTGGCGCAGGTGACTTACTTCTTCCTGTGTTTATATGTGTTTATATAAGCCGTCTGACCGAATTTAACCTCTTGGGTAAAATGGCACAGTTTAATGACAACCCAGACAATAAAAAATTATGACACAGTTTCATGACACTTCATAATATAAAATTTGTACAACAAGTTTTCAAAGTACAAAAACCATTTTTTCATCAGTATATCATATACTGTTGGCAACAGAATACACATTATTTCAGGATTTACTGGAGTCACTTTTATCAACAGTCCTAGGCACAGGAAGTTGCAACTAATCATCGGACTCATGCATCATCTATTGCAAAATGTTTAAAGGCAAAGCAACAATATTTATGTCTTTTGTAAGTGAAAGAGCTGAAGAATTTTAAAACTTTTATGTCCATTCTTGTACTCGATTTGTGCTATTAACTAATGATGGAACATGACACCTCTTGAAAAAAGCAGACAATTTTATTTATTCTGCAGTGTCTTTCTTCAACAAATCTTTTTAAGATGCTTCCCCTTGTAACATCAATTTAGCGTGTTCACAAACTTATTCTCGTTTGTAAAGGTGCATCAATCACTAGGCATTAGAGGTCACAATTTTGCGACTAGTGGGAATAAAATCCAATGCATTTAGTTCATGGCAAAAGGCAATTTGTCCATCCGACAACCCACTGCAATTACACAACAACCAGCATTTCCCTAGGCTACGTGTTTCACGATGTTAGTAAATGAGACAATAAAATCCACCATCCCAAGCGCCAATCCAATGAATGGAAGTTTATTCCATTTTGATGTCCAGTTTGTGTCATTGGTAAACCTACAAGAGGTAGAGGGTACGCTTGCTGGCAATGAGAGATCTGATCTGTCTTCAAGCCAATTCTGTATAATGAGTAAACTTTACTGTGTGCATTTTCCTGCAAATTCCTCCTCCATTACCATTAGTCATTCAAATGAATAAGAAATGTCAGGGCCTTAGCATGCCTACCACAATGATTTATTGGGACATTTTAGTACTGGTTCATTTTCCAGGGGTTTAAATTGCAATTGGAAGCAAAGTAAAGTTTAATTGAACACTAAATACCTAAGACAGACCATAATACAGAAAGAAGTATGGTGCAAGTACCATAAATAAGCAACAGACTATATGCGACCTCAGCAGCAAAAAGGGATCACTGTATTGCTTACTAGAAAGGCTAGAACATTAAAGTTTTGGTTTTCAAATTCTGTTTGTTGTTTGTTCAAATAATACATCTTCATCTCGCCTCATTTTCGTATCAACCGTATTACTCTGAACGATATATTAAGTTTCTTATAAACAGCATCAACCTTATTTGTTAAAAGCAAAAATCTGAAAATTTATATTTTACAAAATTGACAAAAAGCAAATTACTTTTGGATAAACAGTTCTGAAATTTAAGCCCTGACTTCCTGAAGATATCTTCAGGAAGTCAGCAGATGGAAAATGGTGATACATCAATCAGCAATAATTGTCCCTTCTGTCCAAGAGGTCATGTATATCATAGATTATATATATTATACCTGATCAGATCATGAATCATAGATCAGGTCATGAATCTTAGATCAGATAATGAATCATGGATCAGACCACTTATCAGAGATCCTATACAGCATCATAGACTTCAGCCATAGGTATAACCTGATAGTCTTGAATAATGCCAGCAGTTCTATGCACTGTCAAAATTTTCTCAACATTTCAGCCAACTGTGAGTGTTGATTGATCCAAGAATATTTAAAACTGGCATATTCTGTATCAAATGTTCTCATTAAACTGCACTATGCAACACGAAGATCATTATTAGATCATGTAGCCCATATATGGTACAGTTTCCACAAATTCTACCATGACGTCATCTCTTCCCTTACCTCTCTAACCACTTCAATTCAAAAAACTATCCACCATAACCATCTTCTGACTGTCTGCTTACCTGACCCTTTGGATCTTGACCTGTAACTGATTTTGATATAACCTGCCTAAGTGCCTATCGATTTTAGTTTGAATGAACATCTGTGAATAAGCTAGTTCCCATGACTTCACTTCCTTGGTACTGTAGAAATCTCAAGATTACAGCTACGATTATGACTATAGAGTTAGTATGGTGTCTCATCATAGCAAGAGGATGTCTGACTAAAAGCCACGATAACTCTATCACTAGACAGCTGGTGTCTGTGGCCAATCTACTGTATTGTATTGTATCTAGAAATTTATAAAGCGCCTCTCACAGAATAACTATTCAGGGGCGCTCTCAGCACAGAAGCCCCGGGGGAAACAGAATGCACTTTGTTGCTCTTATAATCAGGAAGTTTTCATACTGTACTGCAAAAGAGATTACTGTTATTGATTCTCAACATTTCCAAAACCTCATCAAATATTAACCAGTTCTACTCATAGGTCAACAGTCCACTGTTTTCCCTAACTGGCTAACCATCAAAGTGTAGTCTTACTGCTGAACAATTAACCTTACAATAAAATTAGTGCAAATTATTGCCACAGCTAAGCATATCAGATGAAGGCTATTCCTTTGAGTCTCCAACAAGAGGCTGTAACTCTGATTTTATGGTCTGCCCAGATGCAATCTTATCTGTTGACCCATAGCCCATCAAGACCAAATAAATGGCCCTTGAATTAATGCAGGGTCACTCTGCTAATGCCATAAATTTCTTTACCCCTATACCACAGCAGCCCCTTTATTGCTTCCCCTTATTAGTCCTTTTAATCCCTTTAATGAGACATTTTATCCCTTTGATGGTCCTTGTAACTTCTGAATATCAAATTAAAAAAATTAGCTGACTTTCCTTATGTTTTGGCTAACTATGATGACTGGACATAAATGCTCCAACCATTCTTAATATCCTTAATTAATTAATTAAACACTATTTAATCTAGGATAGGCAGCACTTTGTGAGGTACTTAAAAGCTACTACATTAGATGTCTAAGTACTTACCATATATCATTATCATTATCATCATCATCATCATCATCATCATCATCATCATCATCATCATCATCATCATCATCAGCTCCTGATGCCAGCCATTTGGCCGCGATGGGTACGAATAAATGATCTCCATTGTCCTCGGTTATTTGTTAAGTCTACTGCCCACCTTAGTGTTAGTCCAAGTGATGTTATGTCCTCAGTTATATTATCTATCCACGAAAAACATGGATGGACAATGTCAAGGAAGACTTGAAGAGCAAAGGCACGGACTTAACCATGGTGCGCGAAACTGTCAGAGACAGAGCACTATGGAGAAACTTCATAAGAGCCTCATCGTCGGGAAACTGATGGAAGAGAAGAAAGAGAGAGAGAGAGAGATATTATCTATCCAGCAGTCTTGGTCTTCCTTTGTGTCTTTTTCCTTCAAATCTTGCATGTAGGGCACTGTGTCAGATTTGGTCAACTGGAATTCTCTCTACATGTCCAAACCATCGGAGTCTTCGTTGAACAACTTTGTCTAGCAGAGTTGTTTGGATATCTAATGATTGTCTTACAAACACACAACTTTTAGAAACTTATACATTCATTATTGTCAGGGAGGCCGAGAATAATAAATTCTAAGTAGTGACCAAGCATCTATCTCTACTACAGCATATATTTACTAAATCAACATGAATTTGGAATTTATCAACATAAGGTAATAGGCAAGATTATCATATTACCACATCAAACTCGAATCCCATTAGATTTGCAGCTGGGACTAGATGCACCACCATTGTATCACACTAGAATTAGCAACTTACATCATAGAAGTCTTTGTCAGGTAAATTAGGTTCCATCAGTCTCAATCCCATTAGATCTTCACAAGGTAACTTAGACCCTATCAGCTTCGATCCTTTGCTAGGTAAATTAGATCCTAATACCGTAGTTTAGATCCTATTAGATCATTGCCAGGTAAATTAGATCCTATCAGTTTAGATCCAATAGATATTGCCAAGTAAATTAAATCCAATCAGTTTAGCTCCCCTTAGACCTTGCCAGGTAAGTAAAATCCTATCAGTTTAGATATCAGAGGCTGTTAATTACTTTAATTTACAATTAAACCCATCAATGCTTCCTCATTATTTCACTGGATGTCCTGTTAAACATATTTCTATCAGCTAGTCTCTGTTCACTTTCAGATATTCAGCACATCTGTGGCTCACAGATAGTGAGACTGACTCTGTATAAATAATTTTCAGTGTATGTATATACGCATGACTGTATGTATGTATGTATGTATGCATGCATGCATGCATGTATGTATGTATGTATGTATGTATGTATGTATGTATGTATGTATGTATGTATGTATGTATGTATGTATGTATGTATGTATGTATGTATGCATGTATGTACCGGTATATTTGTGGATGTATTCAACTATTCATGTATGTATGTCTACATGTATTTATTTATGTATGCACATATGTAGTTGGTATATATTTGCATATGTGTGTGTGTGTAAAGATGTAAGTATGTATATATTATGTATGTATCTGTATGCATGTATGTATTCATGTATGTATGTATGTTTTTATGTATGTAAGTGTGAACTATTTATAGATATTAGCTTTCAGACAAGAACTTGAAATTTCTGTTCTGACACATTGCAGTAAATTACATTGTATAAAACTTTACTAGTTTCTTCTGCTGATTTGTGCCAAAAAGAGTCCAAACACACTCGAGGCCTAGGTGTTAAGCCACAGGGAATATATTTCCACGGTAATTAAGTACAGCTGAAGCACAAGTAATCATCTCAGTTGGTTGGCTTACACAAGTGGGTCCAAGGCGGACTGAACATCAATCTCCAATGTTTACCTCCTTGCCACTGACTTGAGATAAATTAGGGAGCCTGACAAGAGGATATCCATTTTAATAGCAGAAGAAAATTCCATGTGGATAGTTAGCAATCAAGGTTTCAAGTATGAATAGTATAACTTAGGTATGGAAAAGACCTTGAATGAATGGAACCACTACAAATACAATGAGGACTGAGAATGCAACTGATATTTTGAAAGAGAAATCAAAATTAGTATTTAACGCAATCCATCCTGAACAGACAAACCAGAAACTGTTGATATTTGTTTTTGAAATAACATGCTGCACCTGAACTAGGCACTTTCACAAAAGACTACCCATACATATTCGACATACTGTCTTCACCTGCTCAGAGAAAGTAAATTCCTGGTCCAGTGTCGCACCCAGGTCATGCACCGAAGTCGATAAGGAGGCATTGTGAAAGTCAAGCTGTGGAAGGAAACATAGCCAGATTAGTTGAATATTTCTGGGATTAAGCCGGAGGCAGATGCATGATATTCACACACAGTGCCTCAGAGTTCTCAACCATTTTCTCTGCTAATGAGATTGCCTGTGCAGCCTGGCCATGAATATATGCCTCAGTAGCATCAGCATACTAGCGAGCAGCACCTCCCAAGGAAGAAAGAACATGACGTTGGTCTGCAGTGTAAAGGATAAAAACAAAGAACCTAGGATAGAACCCTAGGACAGTCCAAATGAGGTCACGGACCAGGTTGAGCAGTTAGAACCAAAACCGCTCACTGGATGCAGTCTGAGAGAAACAAGTGCAACCAGAGCAGAGAACGACTGATCCAGGATACCAAATGACTTCTTGAGTCCTTTTAGAGAATGCAGCACATGGTCAACAGATTCAAGGCTGCACTCACATCAAACACAGCAAGCACGGTTACCCGACCCCATCAACAGCCCCAAAGAGACAAGCAATAATCCGGATAGCACAGTCTCTGTTAAATGAAACCTTCTGAAACCAGAATGCTGTTTGGGTAACAGCAAAATCGCCTCCAGATCGCATGTCAACTGCATCAACACGATCTTCTCAACCAGCTTTGATAAAAAGAGATAGGTTAGAGATTGGACAATAATTGGCCGTGTCATCAGCATTTAGCCCTTTGGGATTGTAGGGTATAAAATATCAAGACTAGGTTTTGCTGAAACAGTCTATGGTGCTTCAGTACAGCATAGGAAACAGGAGAACATCTGAATTAATGGTTGGCTTGTGAGGTAAACAATTTTTACCAAAAGTGGCAAGGCTCTAATGAAATCTCTTTAGTTGAAGGGAAAAGATGCGTAAGGAATAAGAGAAAGGATAGCTCAAGAATGTCAACCATAATAACTCCAGGTGGTATCATAGCGAACTCTGAGACCAGTGTTTGTGTCAAAAGACTTCACTCTGTTAGTTGAACGATTAGCCATGTCTATTTTGTGTAATGTGAGTGGAGAAAGAAGACGAAGCTAGCAAACCTTCAAAGCGTTTGGTGAATCAGCAAAATGGTAACATTCATAAACCAGATTCATTGATTCGGAGACAATTTACATCTTGTGTGAGGTTGGACGGCATAGGATCAACGACTTTGTTATCGATTTACTCGACAACAGCGTCAGTCATCCAGTGCAACTGAGAAGCTGAAAGGAACAATCTCTGGCAAGACAAAGACTGGAGGTTCAGCACATTTATAAGAGACAGCTACTATTCAAATTCCTAGGAAGGGATAGGCAGAAGTAATTCCTTACCTTCAAGAGACTACCACTGAGAGCTGTTGAACCAGTACAACATCGAACTGTCCACTGAATGGGTTCTGTGAGTTTGTGTCCCACATGAAGGAGATTTTGAGCAACCACCTGTTTCTAGAGTCTGTTAATGTTAATTAATACATTTTAAAAACCTTTCCTTATAGCTTTCGGTTGTGTGAGTCAAAATAAAAAGCGAATTTTACACGACCCATGGAGAGTCTAATCACGGAAGCTCTAAATCCAGAACTTTCCACACACAACTGCTGAATTATTCTCGTGGTCTCTGAAAACAATATTCTGCACAGTTTGTCAGCCTTATTAGTGTCATGATTTAAGAGTTGTATCTTAAACTCAAGGCTTACAAGGAGATGAATTGCTGCCAGCAAAAAACACAGATGCCTTCTGTTTCAACAAACTGCTTGAAGCTTAACTGGCTAGAACCAGATTCAGGCTTCCCAGTCTAAATCAATTTTCTGATGAAAATATGATTACACGTAAGGATCAATTTGAAACTGGCTGTAACAACATAAGCTTTAGATTCACACCTGAGTGAAATGGTCTCACTTCTCAAATACCTGTCAGGTAAGTAAGAAGTAATCTTGAATAGTATAACACAAACACCCACACTTTACAGCAACAATGCATACAATAGTGAAACAGTAGCACAATATCAGTAGATAAAAATTATGCAATATTAGAACCAGTTTTTCAAGTCTAACTTATCATACAGCTCCGAACAAGCAGCATATGTAATACAGCAAGATAATCTATTAGCTAGCATCTTTGACTGCCATTCCAGAGTAATGGAAATCATAATTTCCAGATTTCTTGAGCACCCAAAAAAGCTATGTCGACAGAACCAACCTAGACTCAACACATGTAAGGTAAGTCAATGCAAAAACTTTTGACTAATCACTTGAGATTCCAAAATATCTTTTGCGAACTAAGGAAATAAATGACTATTTTGTCTAAACTCCATATAAGATAAGACAGTGACAACAGCAGAGATACAGAACTGGCAGAACATTCTGATATGCAGAGGCCGAGAAAAGAAAGTCACTAACACATCATGCCTCACAGAAATAGCTATCTCTCATTTCATCTTACTCTGTTATCTATATCCAAGATGAAAAGATGATTACTACGACATAGGTGTGGAGTTAGAGGCCCATACTTATTCTCAAGGTGCGACCGTACGTACGGTACGTACGTTATTTTTTTCTATAACGTACGTACGGTACGCGTACGTTATTATGCCGTACGTTACCATATGTTCACATCTGTGCATGACGAAAATAAAATACATAACATTATGCACAAGGAAAGTCAATAATAGTTGGTGATTGACGGTCGTAAACAATTTTAATCTGTCATCTGTGGCTGTTCAATAATCTCTACTTTCAAACTTTTAAATTCCAAATTGTTAATATTCTGTCTAATGTACAGGCCACCCTAGTGTGAAGAATATTAAGATTTTACGGCACACTTTATAGGATGGTCAGTGCCAGTGGTCATTTTATTGGTAATACTAAATTTCGGTACCGTTAGTAAATAACTAGGTCTGCTTAGGGGGAGATCAATATACTGTAGAGCTAAACTGATCATTATTGACGTACGCGTACGGAACGCGTATCTTGTAACACTATAGTTATATTGAGGTTCTTGTGAATGATCAGATAAATTTGTGGCATTTTTAACGTACGCGTACGGTACGCGTACGTCAGGGCCTACTATCCCCCCCCTGTAAGCTGGAAGCAATCCCCTTACTGTAAACCTCCCTTATCTCCCCTTCCTTCCTACACCTCCCCATTCCCTTCTCCTCCCAATCCACACCCCTCCCTCTTCCCCCTCCTGTACATTCCCCTCCCCCTTGAAGTGGGGGTCCGGGGGTCCTCCCCCGGAAAAAATTTGGATTTCTACATTGCCGTAGGTGAGTTTTAGCGCATTTTTTTTAGCAAGAAAACTGGCTTTGGAAGACTATACATTTTAGTTCAACTGAACTGTGAATTAATTTCTGCAGGGCTCCCAGTGCACTGTAAAATTTTATGGGACAAGCTGTAATAAATATGGCACAAAATTTCAGTGCTACAATTATTGTCGTGTAGTGCAGTGAAAATGAGATTATCAGGTCTTGAAATATTCCTGCAAAATAATTGTCGGCTGGATAACACTGTAGTAGGCAGGGATGGAGCCTTTTACCGCTGCATTACACCAGAAATGTGCATTCATAATGCAATCTTTAAAATCCCCATATATTGCTAAACAGTGTCCTATATTGCCAAATATTTTAACATGTGTCCCATATTTTGGAAATTTCTAAATCAACACGATTGTGAATGCTTTTCTTCAATTTTTAAAATACTTTTTGCATCTTTCATCAACAAAAAATAGCAGAACATAATGGCCAATAGCTATAGAAAAACAAGTAATAATGATACACTACAACACTGCTTAGACACTGTACGGTAATCTCAGAAAATATTACATGGCCCATAATACTGATACATCACAATACAATACTTTAAGAATCATTAGTAATTAGTCACTTCATTAGTCACTAGTTATTAGAAATTAGTGACTGTGCCAGGGGGGGAAACTTTTCCCCCCGGCACAAATTGGAAGCAGTCTGATTCCTTCCCCCCCTACGTAGTAGGCCCTGGCGTACGTAATTTTTTTCGATAACGTACGTACGGTACGCGTACGTTATTCCGGGAGGTAACGTATGGTTGCACTATGCTCATTCTTCATGGATAAAATATTGTAAACAAGTACACAAGCAGTCTCGTAATTCTAATCATAATTTAAAGGCTTCTACAATGCTTAGAAAAGCTCATTCACACGAACCGAGAACTGACTTATTCACAGCTGCACACTGCACATTAAAATCAAAATTCATAGGAAGGTAAGATCAGATTCGGTTCCAGATCAAGATTCAGGGGTGTTGCAGACAGTCATAAGGCTACGGTGGATGGTCTTCAGACTTTAGACATTGTACCAAAATATTTTGCCTACTGGTAAGTTCACTAACTATATTGCAAATTTTCAACCAAACTTTTTTCATATCAACCAAAATTCTATAAATATAAAGGTTCTCTTACATTATACAACATACCATGCACAGCAAAACCACTGAAGAGCTGCAAAAGCAAATACGACATTCTTATTTCTGTTACTACTTAAAACATAAAGTTGACAAAGATCAATCAATAAGCCAAAGCAACATCCGTACAGGTTTGGTTTGGGGATGGTAACCAAATGTCATGAAGTTTTACCCCATGATACCTAGAAGTATTCAAATGTGCCTATTCCCATCTTCCAGAACGAATCCTATGATTTTCTAATGATTCTTATTTTTCATTCATTGAACTTCTAATGTGACCAACTGTGCATTCTTGGAGCTACTTCTCTATTTCGCCATTGTTAGTGTTTTGGATGGTGTTTCAATAACACCGTTATTGAGATCTCGTGTAACACCATGGTCTCATCCATCCTAAAGTGTTTCTAGAGAGCATCAACTTGAAAAGGCCAAGAGAATCCTTGATTTGGTGCCAACCATTCCACTGTGGTGACACTCTACCATGAACTTCCGACTATGAAGAATGTCATTCTTTACAGAGAAATGCCTGGACGTGATTCACTTCTACCATCTGCAAAGGATTGCTTTGTGTTGGGGTTCGTGTGTTTTGAGCCTCATCGACTGTTGTCGCTGTGAGCTCCTTTGTCTCTATATAGTCAGCATTTAAAGTGGCTGGGAATGTGTGGGAACGGCGTTCCCACTGCTCTCGAAATTCTTTGCTTGTGTTCCCACTGCTCACAATGCAACAAAACCCTGGTAACACATGCATTCTAATAAAACTCTTTGGAGTTCCCACTGCTCACCCAAACCACTTTAATCACTGCATGTAGTCCAGAAACTAGGAAGATGGCATCTACTGTCCACCCTGGATGCGAATCCATCGGCTGAGCTCTGTGTGTCTGCGAGTGTTCACCAGTGGTGACTCTTCTAGCTATCTACATATTCACTTACTGATTAACTTTTTCTTCTTACTGACTTTAACACTAGTTACACTGAACATGCAGAGTTTTTGTGAGATACTTAGAAGGTACTGTAATAAGTGACTAGACTCATACATAATGTAATAATTTCAGCAGTGTGATATACTTCATTTGATTAAACATAACTAGTAAAATACAATTATTGAAATAAGTTTAAGAACAAATATTACTTCAATGCTTATTAATTCCATTGTGGAATTTAAAATCATAATCTATGTTACACTATTTAAGTAACATAAATATTGTAACTAATAACAAATTTATAACTATTAACATCAAATGAAATGCAATATATTGCAAAATCTATCAACATATTATACAATACAATTGTACAATAATGCAACTTTATTGGATATTGCCCTCCTATCCAAAGTTCAGAAGTGCACACATGCCCATATGACAGAACATTGATAGTGTTGCAATGTGCATGAAGGACTTGCTGAAGGTCCCTACTACACAGTGACCATCTGAGTGGAAGTTTGAGCACTCTATCCATATGGCTATTGTGCCCCCACATGTTACTGTATTTCATGTAACTGTAATTACATATTACTGTTACAATGCTGATAAATTTTTGTATTTTCACAGTAAAAGATTATCTAGATGATTTATAACTGAGCTACAAAAGTTTTAGAATTTCTAGGTCTGAGCACCTTTGGAAACATCTGTGTATGGCCACTTCCGTAATATCTATAATCCATATACATAATTATATGGATAGATTGATTCTCCAAGAGTGGCATTAGTTTTTTATTTTATTTTAAATCGCCGGATTGTTTCCGGAAGATGGGAATAGGCGTGTCTGAATACTTGAGATCCTAGGTATCACTAGATAAAATTTGATAAGTTTCAGTGACAGTCCAAAAATCACGACTCGTACTGCAGGATTTTGCGCATCGCAAGGCCAAGAATAACAATTATTAATAGAATGCTGGATACATACTTTCTGATAGCTAAGAAGCGACGTATACGGCCGATTCCAAAGCTGGATTTATGTACTTACAGAATTCCGTCGAAACTTCTGGAAATCATCCGGTTGTGTGTCGAACGACAAACGAAACCCTGTACTTCACATTCTGCAACAGTCGACCTTCGACTAAATTTAGCCGTTCATTCAAACACTACGTGCGACTTATCCACGCGAATGACGCGCTACACTTCACATGTCCATCGACCGTTGTCCGAATGTTTAACTACGAACTGTGGAGGTTATCGTCAAAAGCTTCGTCAATCGTTTCCCAATCGACCACGTTCTTTACGCTGACCATGTTTTGTAGGATATCAATGCCATCGACCTAGTTTCATAATTCTTCTCTCTCTTTCCCTCGCTCTCTTTCTCTCTCTCTCGTGCGCGGTGCCGCCCAGCTGTGAGTATCAGGCATCGATTTATGGCATCCGGAGAGAGGAGGTGCCTGCCTCCGCAGCGGCAGCCAATACAGCCCCCGCCCTACGTCAGTGCTTACGGACCGACGCAAGTATAGGCATACATTATCACGGGCCTTCTGCGCGATTCATTGGGCCTACCGTGGCGGACGGCAGCTTCTACTTCCCTGTTCTAGAATGATCTGTTTAGTATCTCCTCAGGGTTTCATCTGTATTTGATCTTTCTCTACATTCCAGTTTGATCCGCTATGGACCACTTTACTGCGGTTTCGTGCTTTGACGAACGCGGCGGAAATTTGACAGATAACCTTCATTGGAAATGTGGAATCAAAGCCAACTGTTAAACTCTTTACGTGTCTCTATCCAAACTTCAACCTTCCAGTTGGTTTGGGATAATAATTATTCATCGTCTTACTTGAAATTCAATACGACCGAGAATCCCAATAAAAGGCCGGACGTTTGCTATAGCTCGCTGTTTAGCCAGCAGCATTGCTATCAACTCGATCGATCGTAGGAGTAGCAGCAGGATTCTTGTTAGAATAGGTTCAGTGTAAGGTTGTTGATACGCCGAGTCAAAATACCAGAGCATTCTGTCTCTCCTGTTTGCAAATCCACAAAACTTTCGAATGAGAAGCTTCTAAGAAGTAAGAACTATAACATTCGACTTCTAACTTCTAAGCCTATCGAATGAAGAACCCTTAAACATATTTGAAACGCGGGAAGTTGAGCAAGACAGTGTAATATAGGCCTAATAGGCCTATATGCTTCGTCAGAACTGCTCGATCACCCGGTGTAATAATCAGTAGCACTTTTCGATGGCAATATCGTGTGTCGCAAAAATTTCTGACGGCGTCTTTTAGATATTGTTGTATTTGGCGACAGGTTTGCTGTGGCGTAGCTATATAAGTATATATGATCTTCTGCGTCGAAGACAATTAAAATCTACGTCGATATAGGCCTATATATGCCTATGTTCAACGTTATGCTGTATTTAGGAAATAAAAAGCACATTTGTCTGCTTACTATTTCCCAGGGTGAATTGTCTGGGACCCCCAACCCCCAGACAATTCACCCTGGGTGAATTGTCCCTAGTCTGTCTTAGGACCCCAGTTAAGACTTCACTGCACACCCCATGAGTCGTTTTCAACCCCTCGTGAGTTGTGCCAGTGTGATTATATTGTACATATTTTAGCATTTTCTTTCACAGTTCACTTTGTGGGTTACTAATAAAGTTTATTGTGAGATTTGTGACCATGTGAATTGTATACTAATAAATCTGGTGATGTCATCACTTTAAGGAGTTTAAGCTTTCTACTGCATTTGTGATGTAACTTCGCCTCTCAGAGTGGTGGTGACCAATTCCATCCTGCCCTTCCCTCTCACCTCCCTTCTCCCTGTGGCCACTGGCGTAAACTTGTCCAAAATATTGGGGGGACATATGGGGTCTGGACCAGACGTGCCAAAAAACCAAGCTTTTTCTAGATGAAAAGTTGTTTTTTGTTGTTGTTTTTTCGTTTTTATGGTTTTTGTTGTTTTGGTTGTTTTAAAGATTTTCGGATTTCGGATAAAAAAAATCATGAAAAATGGCACGACCAAGAGCTCAAATTCAGTTTAATTCAGTTGCGATTTCTGAAAATTTAAAATCATTAAATCAATGTTACTACAAGAACTTTTTAAAAAATAAGAAATAAATTTTTTTAAACAAAAAAAACAAATTTTGTGCTTTTCTTTTGTGTTTGTTTAAAATCAAAAACCGAAAAACTTTTTCACCTCTGGCCTGGACAGTCAGCAGAGGCTTCCGGTGTTACATTAATGCGCATGAAATGGGTTTTTTGTTAACATGTAAATTTGTTTTATATTGAAGATATTGAAGATAAAGATAAATATTTCTTTTCATTATGAATTTCTGATAGTATTTCAGTTCTGTGTCTCTGTTTTTCTATTTCTTAAGAAATTTGTCTATATTGAAACATAATATTTTAATATTTGAAGAAATTCTCCTCTCGATTTTGGGGGGGGGCATTGCCCCGGCTCCTCAATTATTGGGGGGCACGTGCCCCGGCTGACCCCCCAGAGTCTACGCCTATGCCTGTGGCTGTACCCCTGTGCCAATCTGTGTCTAAAGACTTCCAGATTTTGAAGTTCTAGCTGTTTTGTCAATAGAATATTTGGTTTCTTTTTCGTTTTTCTTCTTAGTTTATTATACTGTCGTGACTCTGAGGAATCTGGTTTTTCTTGACTATAGTTTTGGGCTTTAGTTGACCACCAGTTACTTCATCTTCCCCTATTGATTAGAATGCCATTTTAACTTACAAGTTGAGTGGGCAGCTTTCACCTGAATCAATTTGTGGGCGGCAAGTCAATAGGCTATTGAAATGGGGGAGGGGCTAGATTCCTTGTGATCCGCCTTTGAATGCTGCATCTGTTATTATTTGGCATTTCTTCAGTAGAGCCTACTGTACAAAAATATTATTATCAGTATGTTGCTTCAATTATTGAGTAATCATTCAAATGCTTGCACTGAGTAAAAACGCCAAAGCAGCCTTTCTTGCTTATAGGTTATAGCAACAGCTTTTGGATACAGCTTCAAGTTAAACTGTTTATAGATGTAAGACTTTTACACTGAAAATAATAGGCGGAAATTAGATCTCACTGGACCTCTGGACACATGTATTAAACAGATATAGGCCTAAGATATGGCAAATGTTGAAATTAGGATTTAAAAACCCTAAATGAAGGGTTAATAGAGAATCCAAGCTTTGCAAAACTAGCCTATAGGCCTATGCCATATTAAGTTATTGTTTATGTATATGTACAGTAGGCTGCCGCTAATGTAATGTAAATTGTCCAAATATATCAGTGCCACATAATCCTCCCATGATGCCGTCATTCCCAAAAGAGCCCCGATAGGACCCACATTCCCATGTGGATATGGGACCCGTTTGGAGCCTACATGAGTCCTATCTAATGCCCATGGACATGCTGGTAGGGAACAGCAGCGTTAGGGAGACCAGTATCTTCATCTCAAAGCAACATCATATAATATGTGAAAACCATAGGACAATCCCATATGGGATTCGTATCGTAATGGGGGGGGGTAGATGGTTCAATGGTAACACGCTGGCACGAAGATCAGAAGGACGCGGGTTCGATACCCGCTAGCCCCACAATGTTAACTCAGCCTTCGTTCCCTAGGTGGCGATTGTAAAATGAGCAGTAGTCAAGGTGGGCACCTTGAATGGCTGCCGTATAGTCACTGGCGGCGATCTTGTTTGACAGGTGGGGGACACTTTTGAACTGATCTGGTCAAACAAGAGTTTTGAACTGATCTGCTAAAAAAAGAGATAACAAAAATTGTTCGTTGTTGACCTTTTTTGGTATTTCTTCAAAATGTGGGATCGGATGTATGGTGTCCCCCCTCTCAAAGGTGGGGTCTTGTCCCCCTCGACCCCCCTCCCCCGGGATCGCCGCCCATGCGTACAGTTAAATTCGACTCCTGTTAAATTTGTTATCGTCTGTTACTACTATATCATGCAATCTTACTGAGTAGGCCCTACTTGTCAGTTTGAATTAATAAACGAAGATTATTATTATTATCGACGTATATCAAACTTGCAGTTCGACTTATGAAACGCATACGGCATTGTAATATTTTCACCGTACATATATATAATAGTATAATTATATTCTTTATTATTTCAAACCGACAGACGCAGTAAGATTACATTGAAACATGAAAGTACGATCAATATCTTAATTAAACACAAGGTTTGGCAGCCATGCAGGGCGCCGCCCTAGAGGGGGGCTACGGGAGTCGATCCGCGTACCTTAAGCTCTCCTGGCCATGAGTGTTTTACCACTAGGTCTACTCTATCCCCCCCTCCCAAGGGCCAACATAAGCAACTACATCCAGTGGAAATGTATGAAATGCCACTTCTATAGGACTGTACAGAAAGTATGAAATCTAGGTTTTCAGTATATTTCTCGCGAGTAATTGTGGTCCAACGTTTTTAGAAAGTTATGTTACTCAGCTATGATGAGTACACTGACCGTACACTGTCAGTGGGAAGATGAGACGGCGAGGGAGAGGACTGGCCACCCGCCCTCATATGCCGAGGCTAAGAAAATGAAGTCGCTAACACTTCATACCCATGGCTGCCTCACGGCTAGCTTAGGCCTAAGGGACTGCTCTTCTTCTATGTTGTGTTTTAAATTGACGTCGACCCACCATTTATTCGCTAGGTGTCGGTTTGCGTTGTTTTTTGTAATCGTAATCTCGAGATTTCTACATCGCTCAAAAGAGCGAAGTCGCGGGAATCAGCTTATTCACAGGCGCTTAGTCAAAACAAAATGGATAGGCCTAGGTGGGGTGTAAAATCGGTTCCAGGTCAAGATCCAAAAGGGTCAGCAGGCAGTTTTTGAAGGAAAGTTATTATTATAGTCGGTTCTCATTTGGATAGTAGGCCTAGGCTAACGTGAATCCGAACCAAATTCTGAAAACGAATGTTTTTAATGTTTGGGGAGTACATATTTAAGTCCAAATATTTAAGACTTATTATTCTATATAGTGTAGGCGTAAGCCCTGTCTTTCAAGAGATTTCAAGTCAATTCATAATAATATTAGGCCTAATCCGTTTGGCAAATGTTATAATCCCAGGTGTTGGATCAAAACTGATAGGCGCTGGAAAATATGACATATTTGGGCGATTCTCCAGGAAGTGTAAAAATGGTGTCCCGTAGGCTAGGCCTATATATGGGCGTAGTGTAAGCACAGTATAAATAATTACATAAATAATTATAATTATAATTATAAATAATTATTTATACTGTGGTGTAAGTTTTCTCTCTCTATAAGTTGTAGACATGTTTCCAGGCCCGTAGCCAGTATGAGGCAAGACGAGGCGACTGCCTCGTCTTAATTCTCAAGACGAGGCAGGACGAGGCATGCCTCGTCTTCTTGCCTCGTCTTACTTTGACATGAGAATTAAGATATCGTGTAAAGAATGATGGATTATTTCAACCTCTTCTAGAAACACACACACACAATCGGGCTACACTAAACACGTACCACTCCACAGAAACTCTACTTTAGTCTCTGTACAATAAACTGGTCTCTTCCGTCAGCCATCAAGTAGTCTCCTGCCTCTGTCTTCTCGACATCTCCGCCGCATTCGACACCATCGATCGCAACCTCCTTCAACTCTCTACAGCCTCCTTCGATTTTCTATCTCTCCTGGTTTGGCGTCTCTGGCACTACTCAACTCTGGTTCCAGTCCTACTTGTCTTCCGATCCTTGTCTGTTAAAGCCTCCAGCCACTACTGGCAACCCCTCCCTCTCTCCTGTGGTGTCCCTCAAGGCTCCGTCCTGGGTCCACTCTTCTTCATCCTGTAAGCCATCTAATAAATCCTCTGTTGACCACCGTCTCTACGCAGACGACACCCAACTCTATATATCCTTCAACCCAAGGGAAAAGCTCTTATTCCACCTCCATCACATAATTACTCAGTGTGGTCAACCTAATCTCACAGTCATCCAATCTCCTCTGCCTTAACCCTTCCAACACAGAATTCATCATCATAGGCCTTCCTGATCAAATCAAGAAAATCCCTGATCCTTCATACACCTATCGACTAACTCATCGTCTCTTACTTTCACCTCGTGGTATTACGTTTGATCTACACCTCTCTTTCTCTAACCACATCTCCAACCTCTCGCGCTCCTGCCTCATGCACTTTCGTGACCTCCGACGCATCCGGTCCATGCTCGACCTTAAAACTGCCTCCACCATAGCAACCTCCATTGTTCATTCAAAGCTTTATTATAGCAATTCCCTCTGCCTCAACCTGGAATCCACCGAAATCAAGTGTCTTCAGCTTATCCAAAACACACTAGCCAGGGCTGTCACTAGGACGCCCAAACATCATCATATTACTCCCATCCTCAAATCACTCCATTGGTTAAAAATCCCAGAGCGAATCCACTTCAAAGTCCTATCACTAAAGTAGATAGGTAAAGCAGGAACTGACGCAGTCGCTAGGTGTCGTTCTGAAAGCTTAAGAACCGTTACAATGAGTGAATCTGAAACCGGAGTTGACGCATTCGCCAGGCGGCGTTCTAAAAGCTTAAAAACCGTTACAAAGGGTGAATCTGAAACACCAACCTGTTGGCGCTATCAAGGGCCTGCCAGAGCAAAAGGGAATGGTCATTCAGGGTAAATATGAGTGCATTGTCTGGCGCATTCGCCAGGCGGTGTTGTTAAAGCTTTTAAAAATCCTTTAAATGAGTGATGGCTGTACATAAACGCTGTAGGCTAAGAAATCGAATCGCTCCAATTCAATTTTAAGTTACAGATTCGGATAGAGGGTGAAAAATCCGGAATTTTGCGTACCTACACGGCATACTTCGCTTCATAAATAAAGAAACCATAGTGTGGTCCACTTAAATCTTCAGCCGTGAAGATCTTTCTGGGCCACGGCGGGAATCTTAACGACAAATTTTTCATTGTCAAAAAATTCATCAGGCCAAAATCAATATTTACACCTGAAACGTGCAGAAAAATCGTTTTTACGCTGTGTGAAATTTTTCACCCATCCCCAAAAACTTTTACCCCGAAACAAATTTTTCATTGTCAAAAATTCATCAGGCCAAAATCAATATTTACACCTGAAACGTGCAGAAAAATCGTTTTTACGCTGTGTGAAATTTTTCACCCATCTCCAAAAACTTTTACCCCGAAACAAATTTTTCATTGTCAAAAATTCATCAGGCCAAAATCAATATTTACACCTGAAACGTGCAGAAAAATCGTTTTTACGCTGTGTGAAATTTTTCACCCATCTCCAAAAACTTTTACCCCGAAACAAATTTTTCATTGTCAAAAATTCATCAGGCCAAAATCAATATTTACACCTGAAACGTGCAGAAAAATCGTTTTTACGCTGTGTGAAATTTTTCACCCATCCCCAAAAACTTTTACCCCGAAACAAATTTTTCATTGTCAAAAATTCATCAGGCCAAAATCAATATTTACACCTGAAACGTGCAGAAAAATCGTTTTTACGCTGTGTGAAATTTTTCACCCATCCCCAAAAACTTTTACCCCGAAACAAATTTTTCATTGTCAAAAATTCATCAGGTCAAAATCAATATTTCGAACGAAATCGTGCAGTGAACGCAAATCTACGCTGAGTAAAATTTTCAGCCGGACTTTGAAATTTCAAAACGTGACACTTCTCGTCGTTTTCTGAATACCATTTTTCGGTCACGTTTTTGGACTTGTGAATTATGGAAATCGGGGAACTATGGAAATCGGGGAAATACGGAAATCTGGGACCACGGAAATCGGGGAACTGCGGAAATCGGGGCACTACGGAAATCGGGGAACTGGGGAAATCGTACGGCGGTGGCGCGGTGAACTGCGGAAACTTGAACACATAAAAAATTATAAATCCGCTAATCGTATGGTGGTGGCGCGGTCGGAACAACAACAGATTCAACGTTCCAACCACCTACGATGAAAATTTTTATATCGTGGTTCGCGGAGAAGACCCAGCGCTGGTTAGTTTCTTGATTAGTTCTGCCACCATCTGGTCTTTGCTTTGACTCGGCAACTCTTTTTTTCCATTCTTGCTTTGTATATCACGTTTCATCGTTCTATATTTCTCCTCCTCTCCCAGAATAAGCTTATACTCTTCATCGCTAATAGCCGTGTCTTCCAACGCCTTAGAAATGTGGTCATGAACAGTGTTTAGCTTACTCTCCGCCAAAATACAAATTTCGTCGTGTTTTGAAGCTTTAGCAACGAAACTTCTACTTACAACATTTCCAATGATATCCAGAAGACTCGTCGCTATGGCTAAACTCTCTAGAACAATACCAGGAATAAAACCAATACCAGTGGCTAACATAGCTGCCCCACCCACCCCAGTTCCAAGACTAACTATAGCAAGGCCGGCCGAGGCCCCATTAGCCACATCTACAACCCTCTTATACTTCTTGCACAGTTGTCCCCGACTTATCGCCTCAGACCTCAGGAATGCTTCTATTTCGCCGATCTTCTGCAAGCGAAATGTTTGCGACGTCGTGTCTGACGAAATTGTTGACTCCATCAGCGGTGGGTACAAAGACATACTTTTTACAGTTGCTCTATCAGTAACGTTACGTTTAACTCAATAGTTGAAGTACTTAAAACACCTCTCTTTTTTCCTTCAATTCTGAAACTCGTTTGTCCTGGAATGAATATTGCCCTAGATGCATCAAATTGCCCACTTTGAATGTCAACTGTACGATCGATGCTACCCGCGGCTGTAATAATGCGAACTGACGCATCACCGGTACTAACGCCAAACATTGTAAGCCTCCAGAATCCGCGGTCTAAAGACACCGTCTCATTATTAGCTTGCAACGTAATACAGGGATAGCGTGCCGCGGTCAGTGGAAGCGTTTGCCACGAACTTAGAGTCACAGTTTTGGTCGCTGTGTAAATATCGCGGCTGTGGTAATCATCCGACACGAAATCGATGTGGATTTGGGGAACCGCGTCTAACATATCTGCGGTGGGCTTAGGGATTGTATATCCCCAGTTTGTTAGTCCAACCAAGTCATCGAGGTTGTATTTATGCATATTCGTTTCTCCTTTTTGCCGGAGATAACCTCGAATCTTGTAGTGTGAGTCGGCCATTATTAAATCTTACATATCTCCAATTTTTAAATATGTGTAAATCTGAAAGTGGGATATTCCAACAGTAGCTTGTGATGGGCTGGTGGCAAGGACCTTCAGTCTGAATCTTTTGTATGCAGTTCCGGCGTTGGCGGCGCTTGTGTTGATGGTGAACTCTTGTGCAGAAGCAGTCAAAGTAACGCTGGAGGAGTGGAGGATGTTTGAAAACGATGATATCATCACCTCTACATTGTTGACAATTGGATGTGTAACTCCATGGATCTCCCAGGACGTGATACGCGGTGAACTAGTACTACTTCCCCCAGCCAAGCTGACCTTCCATATTTGTACAGCCACTGGGCAGCAAATCTCTAACCAAGTCCCTGCACCCTCGACGAGCGTGGCCTTCCACTCACCTTCAACACCCGAGTTGAATGCTAAGTGAGGTGGGTAAGTCGGAAGAAATGCGCTGGCTAGGGCAACAAAACCTGTTTCGGAAGAGTCTTTGCATAGGGGTGGAATGTGACCTATACAGTTGAGAATCCTGAGGTTATTCACGTACTGTCTTAGAGCGGTATCTTTACTATCTGTATACCTTTTAACCACAACAGCCTGATTGTCGACATATTGTTTATTGGCCACGTTCAAAGGCTCCGTCGGTATTTTATTTAATTTTGTCATTTTGCCGGTTACGATTCTCGTCACCTGCCCGATACTCGCCGCGTCGGTATTAGTTGTTGAGGCCCCCGTGTAAAGCCCAGTCACCCTCTTACCGCCCATAGCTAAATTTCCAGTCATTGCGTCGCCAACTTTAAGCACGCAAGCGCTCCTGACCATAGCGTCTTGTTCTTCGGCGTAAGTTTTTGCAGCTTCGGCTTTCTGGTCTGCGTACCCCCTTGCGGCGGCGGTCTTTTGATCTGTATACAACCTCACGGCCGAATTAATCGCGGTGTCCTGATCGACCGCGTACTGCCTAGCAGCAATATGTTGAACATCAACATATTGTTTGTTAACCACGTGCAACGACTCCGTGGGAACTCTATCGAGGCTCAATAGAGCGCCGGCGACCGCTGTTGACACTTGTTTCCAACTCGCTGCGTCGCTATCAGATCCTGGAATCTCTGTTGGAAGTCCAGTTACTCGGTGGCCACCCATGACTAAACTTCCAGTCATAACGCTGCCAGATTTTAGCACACACGCGTTCTTGACGATAACATCTTGCTCGTTGACGTAACTTTTTACAATAACATCCTTTTCGTCCGCATACTGCCTAACGGAATCTCTCAGCACCTCGTTCTTCTCGTCCGTGTACTGTTTAGCATCGATAAGCTTCTGGTCTGCATGGCTCTCGGCCGCGGCCGCCTTCTGGTCCGCGTACAGCCTGACGGCAGTGTCCAGCAGAGCGTCCTTATCGTCTGCGTAACGTTTAACGAGACCAGTTACCTCGGAGCTTAAGCCGTCTGCATACAACTCAGCTTGGTGCGCCCGCTCTTTCGCGTACTCCGTTATTTGTTTCCAACTCCCAACGTCGGACTCCCCCACCAATTCATCCCAACCCTCGTCTTCGCTATCAGATCCCGGAGTGTCCGTGGGCAAACCAGTCAATTTATGACCGCCCATTTTTAGAACGCCAGACATCGTTCCACCGGTGAGTTGCAGGTTGTCCTGATCTACGATGTCTGCATAAGCCTTTGTCGCGGCGTCCGTTTCCATCGTCGGCGTTCCCACATTTGTCAGCCGAAATCCCCCAGCCGAAAGAATTCCCAACATGGTATCACCAGCCTTGTGGATGAGCCCAGCGGCGCTTATCTGCCCTCCTCCCACCCCACCTCCACCGTCTCTTCCAAATTTATCAACCGGCATTTTTATATACAAAAAGGTGATGGAAGTCTAACATAGGTCAAGCACGATGTCTTCAAAATTCTTTCCAGCAGCGAGCTCTCTTAGCACGGTCAGGCAGAGATGACCACATACCACATCATCGGGCCCCTGTAGCTGGAACGTTTGAGTTCTTATAGGATTTTTTAAATATCTAGAAATTTCGAGAGGCGGATCCAGCCCATAACTGTCAAAATAGACGGCTTTTGGTCCATCTATCCAATAGGCGACCCAGTGAGTACCATCACCAGAACCGGAATCCAGATTAACAACTCCACACTCCTTCTCACGAGCCACGGCGGGCAGACCATCTCGCATGAAAACACCGCGGAAATGCGGCAGCGCTCCGGCAACTTTCTCTATATCGAAGTTGCTAAGAGGTTTTAGTTTTTTTGTCCGATGTAGAGACCCGATCCTTTACACATTGGGCAACAACCACCACGAGTCTCACGCCCGAGATATAAACCAGTCCCCCGGACCTGGGCCTCGAGTTCGCGATTGTGACGCGCCGCCTCCGCCAGTGCAGCGTCGCTGGCCTGTTTGCTCTGCACAGCCTTTACTACCCCAGCGGTCCCACCAGCCACGGCACCCGCCGCGGATAACCCACCAAAAAGCAGCGGGAGGAGAGCCAGTAGTGGAAGAAATCCACCCATTTTAGTCATCTTTTTCAATTGCGTTTTGGTGAATCTCAGCTCCATGCCAACGCCTTCCGAAATCTTCTTCACGATTCGGGCGGCTTGAACTTTCGTAAGCGCGAGCTTATCTTCTCCACGAAGCTGGCCATGAGCGAGTCGGATCGTGGCACCAGTGCCGGCGCGCGCAGCTCTAGCTAATGTTTGCTTTTGCCCTTCGGTCAGTGAAAGGCCGAACGCAACGTATTCAGTTTTCATTTTTGCAAAAAATATATCAAAAGAGGGCCTTGTATCTAAATGTGAAAAAACGATTTCTAGTAAACGACGTTGAATTTGCTGCCATCCGATTCAAAATTCAGGAGTCGGTCACTGATCAAGACGGCATATGCTGTCGTATTATTTGGTACCCCTTCGTTAAAGTCCACCTTGATTTGTATGTCCTGTACAGAGGTTTTAAGTCGTTCAGATTGCCTCCGCACGTCCAGAACGAAGATCGGAAACAAATCTACAAATTCGATTGGTGTCGGTTGGCATGACGATTCACGCGCGTCTATGCCGCAATATTCTTCCTTGAAGTCACGTAGGGCCTTGTAAGCGCGAGAGGTTGTCCTCTTGGTGAAGTCGAGATTCATGTCAACAACCGGGTAGCGATCGCTGTTGAGCATAGCGAAAATGTTGCGAACCTGCACATGGTCAAACAGTGCCGGATTCTGGCCTTGATGTGCATTCTTTCCAGTTTGAAAAGCAACAAGAATCCAGCGTGGCTTTTCCGTGCCCGACTTAACACTCAAACGCCAGGAAAAAGTCGTCGCTCGTGGCACCGCAATGTTGTCGCATTGCATGGCGCGGAATGCTACAGGTACCTTAACCTTGGCTTCAATCTGCTTCATTAGCATGCTTTTATACTCCAAAGCGGGTATTATATGCGGCATAAACCAGGAGAGTTTAGTCAGCGCGATCTGGCCATTGGCCGCAGCGGCTTCCTTGAAGATCGCGTCTGCGTCCCCCTGCCGGCTCAGCAGTAAGGAGTGTTTAATCCCGTATACGACTTTGTGGTAATCATCGCAAAAGCCGAATAGATGTCTTAAGGGAACGATGAATGAAAATGTGCCAATAGGGACGGGTTTTCCAATGATCATCAGTCGACGGGCCTCGAAGCCGATATTCGCGGTCGCCGCCGCCGCACTCGTGTCCTTTTGCCAACACATGTTTAAACCTTCGCCTTTGGAAAAATCATCGCCGTAAACCAGCATGCCTTTCATCGTCGTGGCTTGCCCAGGAGACATGACATTCTCTATCTCGGTGTTGTTAGCCAGGTATCGAATCTGAGAAAACATGTACGGGATAGCATTGTTGATGAATGACACCAACGAGTCTGCGATGTAAGCCGCGCCAGTTGATGTAATCCTGCCCTCCACAAGAAGGTAGCTCTTGGAAGGTTGCGTGAAAATGTCTTGGTTCTGGATGTCTATCTGTATGGCCTGGCCGTTATTAATAGCCGCAGGGTTTTGCGATTCATACTCGCGGTATTCAAACGATTCAATGCTATTGTCATCGGGCACCGCCGAAGCGATGTCCAACATTTCACTCGGCACGTCAAATGCCGCCATTATTATAGCTAAAAAAGTTCAAGCTTCAATTATTAATCATGCTGTAAATGAAATTCATGTGTGGTGGGTAAAGCATTTTTTGCGTTTTATGAATTAGTCGGAATTTTTTTATTTCATTTTGCGAGAAACAGACCCTTGCCGCCGCGACTCGGCTTTATAGTTTTGAAACCGGATCCAGCAATACGGCTGTTTATGTCAGCCATTGCCGGAACAACGGGTGGCGGACTCACAGCCAGTTGTTTTAAGTATTCGATGCTCTTGTCGCTGAGCGCCTTCTCCAAAGGTGCGGGGACAACGGGCGCGGCAGATGAATTTTCATTTCGTAAATGAGCTTCATTTACGGCCGCAGCGCGTCTCGCTTTCACGGCATCAACAATTTGCCTGACGGCAGATGCTGTTGTGGCGCCGGCTTTCGCGACATTACCAACCGCCTTGGCAACGTTTGTGATTGTGCCTCTATTCGCCGAAATGAAGGAGCCTGCACGGCCAAGGAAACCCGCGATTTTGGGTATCCAGTCGAAAAGTCCACCACCCACGACACGACGCCGCTTTTTAATTCCAAGAACAAACATGAGAATATTTAAGTGTGAAAATCTACGCACTGCGGATGTGAAACCTTATAGTTACTGTCTCACCGCGGAGGTTTAATTGTTCACCATTCTGGTCGGTCAGCCACACACGAATGCCCTGTACGTTGCCAGCCGGTGCTACTGGTAGGTACACTAGATTTTTCGGAGACTCGATTACCTTATAGCCGGGCGACACATCCGGGAAAAAACTGTAGATTACTGGCAGCTGGCTACCATTTCGATACGATCCAGAGATAATATCACAATTTACCAGGATTGTGTCCACCCGGAGAATATCGACTGGATTTTCTCCCTCTTTATAACCAAGACCAAGCCTCTGAGGGTTAAAACCGAGCGTTTTCCTGATGGTAGATGCGGCCATATCTACCTTATAAAGGGCATTCGTAATTTTTATGAAAGCGCGTAGGGTAGATGCGTTAGCTCCTATAGTAATGGGAGAATTAAAGCCGAGTTGAACAACACCTGTCGGCGGCGGATTTTGCTTTTCTAACTGCCGGCTGATTTCATCATTAATCTGTGCGATCTCGTAGCTTCCGTCGGGCAAAATGATCGTCTTCCACGTCTGTAAATTGGTGGAGCTGTAGACGAACTTGTTATTTGTGCTGTCTATGTTCGGGATCGAGTTATAAGTTTCAAGATTGACCAAAGCAAGCTCAAAGCGTCTTTTTGGATCCAGGTACAGCGGTGGTGAGAAGGCCGTGGTCCACCCTGTAGTATCTGAGGAAACAACTATACTAAAATTTTCCTTAGGCTGCAAAAGTTCTCGAATTTCTTCGAGCAGTTTCTCCGAGCGTTCCATCTGAGCCATGAATTTTGTTTTCTATTTCTATTTTATGAGCATGTTTCTATTCAATTCGAGTGCCAGCTCTTTGGAGATCGCACCGGAACGCAGTAACTCATCAAGAATGGCGGAGATTTCGTTGCCGAGACCAGTGTTTCCCGCGGCCCTAGAGGCCACCAGAAGCTGCAACCTCTCTACCAGGGCGTTTGGGTCATTATAAAATTGCACCGCCCCGCCTCGAATCAGCTGGAACTTTTTACTTTTCCGGCCATGAATAGGCAGACCAGACATCTGAACGAGCTTTTTGAAAGTTTCAATTGCCTGAGGCGAATATTGCTTAGTCTTAACGAATCGTTTCGTTAACAGGCTGAACAACGACTCATCGGCCGGAGATTCGAGAACGAGGTTGCCACCTTTAAACACTCTCAGTCTACCAGCAGACAGGGCGACGGGGTCAACGGAGAGCTCACCCAAGGCGTTACCTTGTAATTTCAGAGGAACGGTTGGAACACTGAAACCCTTTCCCTTTTTGATGAGGGTGTGACCCTCTATCAGTGTATCGATTCGCTTTTTATATTCCCTTAGGGCTTCGATATCTGCAGTCACCTCATCTACCTTTTCTTCGTCTTTTTGCTTTATAGCCATCTTTTTCTCTTTGCCCAGGGTGTGGCGATTATAGTGATTGACCTCACCGATTATCTTTTCAGCACCTGCCTTGTCGGCTAAATCGAGCTCGCTCGGAGGTCTGAAACCGTGCCTTATGATTGCCTCGACGTTGAGATATTTGTTTGGATCGACTAACAATGCGTGGGGGATTCGGGATGCTGGAAGCGCTGGAAGCGCTGGAGCGGCCGTTGGAGCAACTGCTCCCACGGAATCACCGAACAACGCCGCTATCGGGTTAAAATTAGCAGACTCTGAAATCTGCGCCGGCAAATCCTGTAAAGCGCTGGTAACTTTCTGCAGCTCCTTAGACGTAGCCACCTGGGATTCAGCCGTGGCTGTGGCTATTGGTTTAAAAAGCTTTGCCGCATCGTACTGAAGGTTGGCTTCGCCGAGCTTCTCATCCACGAAACGCTGTCTCAATCGATTTCTGCGAGCTAAATAATCCTGAGTCAGGGCGTCTCGCTCCTGTTTAGACGAAACTTTTGTCCACATCGTGTTTCTATGTCGACTATATGTTGCCTATTTCATGTCTTTAAATACTTGCCTTGGGCTTATAGAAGCGATCGAACCCGCAACGATATTTTCCATCGTACACTTTGGACGTCAAATCTATGACTGCGAATCCATATGGCTGGGCAGCACACTCGCTGAAGAACGTACGGAACTCATCGAAAGACATGTCGCCGCCCACGAACGTATCGTGAATGGCTCGTAAATTCTTGCTATCCTGGTTGAAGAGGACGATAAGATTAGCATTGTCACGGATCGCTTGCTTCGGAATTCGAAAATAATTCTGTGTTAAGTAGAAGCAGTCCGCGCCACCGTGTCGACCCATAGTGAAATACCTTTCGATGGGCGACTGTTTTTCAAGCATGACGTCATCGAACACTAGAAGGCTTCTGGCATTCTTATTTAATGATTCAACTGGAACTATTTCATCTGAGCAAGAGTGAAAGGAAGCCACTTCCTTCCCGGCAACTTTTTCGAGTTCTGTTATCCAGTCCCGAAGAAACTGATATTTTTCCTGTCCCAGAGACTTTGAGTAGAGGTATAGCCGATCAAAACGTAGGTACCCCTTCTTCAACAGAAGGTTAAGCAGTAGGTTTGTTTTCCCACATCCGCTAGGCCCACAGATTATGCACCGTATGCTGGATGGTAACAGCCAATGGTGGTGTTTTTTTCCATCGTCGGCTTCGAGATCGAAATTTGTTATTTCCATATAGAGACAACGAGTTATGATTGTATTCAACGAAAACAATGTATTGCCTACGATGTAAGAAACATACTGAGACTTCAAATGAAACAATTGTCGAGTTACGAAACGGTCGGCCAGCCAAGAAGGGAACCTGTGCCGTCTGCGGTGCAAAGAAGAGCCAAATTTTGCCTTCTAAAGTGCGAAAGCATAAGTCTCGTGAGACTTATGGAGGCTCGCTACTGAATAGCGCTCTTAATGTTCTGCCTCTGCCAGAAATGCATATGAGCCTTCCATCCGGTATGTCTTCGGAAGAGAATCCGGGAGGTTCTTTTCAGAACACGGGAAAGTACTCTTACTGTGGACCATTCACAAAACTCGATAAACGGCTGTCACAACGCTATCACGGTGTTAATCAGCTCGACCGTGCGTGCCTCCACCATGATGTGGCTTACGCAGTTCATAAAGATACCCCAGGGCGTAACCACGCAGATGACATCCTCGCTGCAGCCGCGTCGAAGATCGCACTCACCGATGAAACTCCGGATTATGAGAAGAAGGATGCCCGGCTCGTATCGGCCATTATGTCAGCAAAGTCGAGGCTAGGGATGGGTGTTGGACGGCGGCGCAAATGAAAATCATTTGTGTATGTGTTTACCTGTTTGTAATATATAGTATTACTGAAATGTCTAAGCACCTTTCAGCCGTCTATTACAGCCCTAAAGGTTACTGGCGAGGTAAGGCTGCGGTGAGGAAACTAGCCTCAGCCGCCAAAGTTTCCGAGGCGGAGGCTCGTGATTGGTTGAAGAAACAAGCTGTGTGGCAGATTTATCTTCCCGTTCCACGCCGCATACCGCGTCCAAAGTTCGATGAAAATCGACCAAACGCCGTACACCAAGCCGATCTCTTGTTTTTACCTCACGATAAAGTAGGTCGAAAGACTTATAAATACGCTCTCACTGTTGTTGATGTTGCCTCACGATACAAAGAAGCTGAACCGTTGATAAACAAAAGTGCGACCGAAGTCGCCGCCGCTTTAAGCCGGATCTATAAGAGGGGTCCATTGAGTTGGCCTCGACTTCTTCAGGTCGACCCTGGCCGCGAATTTATGGGTGATTTTACACCGTTGCTGGCGAAGCACGACGTTCTTGTAAGACGCGGACAGGCCGCAAATCATCGCCAACAGGGCATCGTTGAACGCTTTAACCGTACTCTAGCTGAGCGACTCTTCGGTGCTCAATACGCTCAGGAATTGCTCCTGGATGCAAGGGGGTCATCCGAACGGTCAGTGGAATGGGTTCGACGATTGCCCGAAGTTGTAGCTGCACTAAACGATGAGCCGACGCGCTTGCTCGACATGAAGCCGGTTGAAGCGATGAAAGCTGCTAAAGTGACACAGAAGCCCTCTCATTCACAAATGAAAACTCGTTTGTGGGGCTTGGATGAGCCTGTTCTCGGGCACGACGTTCTCGTCCGATATTTGTACGCTCCCGGCGAGCTCGAAGGTGGAAGCAAACGTGCCACCGATCCTAACTGGTCGCTCACCATCCACGCTATTTTGGATGTTGTTCGGCAGGCTGAGCAACCGGCTTTATACCATCTAGTTGATGGGCCTGGCCGCGGTTTTGTCCGTGAGGAGCTGCTTCTGGTGCCTATGGGCACTGAGCTACCCCCCGATAGAATACTCAACCGTCGTTGATTTTGTAGTGCCCGTATGCCAGCGTTGTTATCCCATCGGCCTCGATCCACTTTTTTGTGTCTAATGGAGAGAGGCTGATCTTATTCTGCTCGTACACTCCGATCTGGTGGTCGTGGCTTCGAATCACGACTTGTGTGTGCCGCATCTCTTCTCGTTCGAACAGGCACTTCTTGTATAGCTCGTGGTGCAGATCCTTCTTCACAACTGCTCTCTGAACGCCTTTAGCTTTCCTGATCTCTGAACCACCCGATTTTAAGATCGAGTACATCTTCGGGCGCAGTCCCACGAATTGGGCTATGGCAACTCCGTTACATTCATCTTTGAACTTGCCCACGACTTTCTTGTTCTCGACGTCGTAGTAGGGGCTGTCTCTTGGAAACTCTGAGAGGTCGTATTGGTGTTTTTTATTCCACATATCGGTATAGGCGTTCGGAGTTTCCACCTGAAATAACAGGCTGTCAGTGTCTGTATATAGCAACTGGGCTTTTTCTCCGTACTCGTTTTTCACATCGTTGTACCAGAAGTCGTACATCAGATGCTTGCTGAGGTCGAGGACAGCCTGGCCGACATATACAGGTCTGTTTAACTTGAGCTTGTTCTTCAAACTGTGAATCGCGACGAGTTGGTCGTTGAAGATTTTGTGTGATATGTAGGCCGGGTCGGCAATTAGTTTACGAAGTTTATCAACTTTTGAGGATGGTACCAGGTTGACCCTAATTCTTTTTCTAAGATTTTCCATGGTCTTTCCAAAGACCGCATTATTAGCCAGTTTGAAGAAATCCTTCTCAAATTCCGACGTTGCCTTCGCTCTCAATTTCGTATTCATCTCAATGTATGGAGCCATCCATGCCTCCTGCCTGAATTTAATGGCACGATGGATTTTAGCAACTCGTAGGCCTAACGAGTGGTAGAGTTTGAGATTTCTATAATGGACCACATACTGCTCCTTAGGTCGTAGGCTTGGTACTAACTTCACATGCTTTGTGAACTTGCTTCCCAACTCGTTCATAAGCACATTCTGATAGTCACTCAACCACTCCTCTTGGACAGTCAGGGTCTCCGGTGCTAGGGGATAGTCGTTATGAGCATCGTGGAGGTGCTCCGGATACTCAAGATCGACTTCGAGAAGGAAGCCTTCAGGCGCGTCGTCTGGAGTTTCCAACACTTCGTCGAGAGTTGGACTTGCCCAGCTAAATCCTCCAACTGGTAATGGCTGTTGCATCGCCCAGCCGTACAGGTTATTAGCGTCGAGATACATGATCCAGTTTTCTGGCTTCGTAGTATCATGATCTGGACATTGCGGGTTGTTGGCTTTTGCGAAGCGCTTAGATACCATCGAGATTCCACCTCGGAGACCTTTCTCTACGAACAAATGCATATCTATATCGGTTAAAAGTTCGAGCTCGATTTTTGTCTTTTTCAACAAAGCGTCCCAGGCCATTCCTGGCAGGCTGAAGTAATTTGCCGGATCTAAACTGTAGTGTTTCATCGATGTGTTTCTGAAGGTCTCGAAGACATCTGCGAGTAGAAGTACATCCGTGCGGAGATACAGGTCGTGATAGTCGCCCAGCGTTTTACAGTCGAATTCATTCCATACTCGTTGGGCGTGTTGATAATCCTCATCAGAAATGTTCTCTCGTGAGAGCCTGCTGTAGAACGCTTCTTTGGGTGGAAGTCGGTCTTCTTCGAAGCGGTGGTAATCGTGGATGTATTCGTAACAATAAACGCCCTTTCGCCTCAACAGATCTAATTTTAACCGTTCGTTATGAACAAAGTTTTCGTTTATATACGCAGTTGTGACTTTCAGATCCTCAAGCGACAGATTTCCTGATAATTTATCCAACGAGCTGTTTAGAAACTGGAGGCTGTCGATGAACTGTAGTTGTCCTATGTTGAATGTCATGTATTTCTCCATATTGTTTGGGATGCAGTTAATTTCAGTTTCCTCATCCTGTGCGGCCTCGCAGCTACCTATCGCTTGCATGATGAGATGACTGTCGTAACCTCGCAGATTGTGGAAGACCACCGGTACCTTGCACTTATCGGGATATATTCTAAGTTTTAAGTTACACTCGCTGTGAGCGGCACCTCGGTACTTACCGGTAATGTGGCAGTGGTCACGAACTCTGTCCGCTTCGAGCGCATCTCCGCAGATGTGACATTCGATAGCCTCGCGGAATGATTGACGATCGGCCGCTGACATAACCATCTTAGCTGGGGTGGCCAGCCTTTGTTTGATAGAGGCTAGCTCGCCTTGTAGTTGTTGTAGGAACTCCTCCACGGCGTTTTCTCCGCGGTATAAAACTGGTTTCTTCGTGCGGCCGTCGCATCGAACCACTATGTAACAGAAGCTGCATGGTTTCTGCTCAGCTATCTGTCTGGTGTTGCTCTCGCTGGGATTCATGGCTGCACCTTCAATTGGTACGTTTAGAGCCTCGAAGTCTGCGTAAACGATATACGGGGCTCGCATCTGTTTGTGATGGTTCTGGAATTTGAGGATATTTTCATCCTCTTTTGGCATCTCAATCCGCTGAGGCTTCTCACTGATGCCCTGACAATCTTTGATGTGGGCATCCAGCAAGTCTTGTCTACAGAATACGTGTAGGCAGCGGCGACATGGGTGTTTCTTGTGCTTGTCTTTGCTATTTTGATGAAGAATTCGGCCAAGGTCTTTAATCCAGACGTAGTGGTAATCCTCACCTTTAACTAATAGTAGAAGATCGATATTATAGTCTCTATTGATCTGCTTTGAGACATAAATCGGGTACAGCCCTTCATTCCATCCGAAGACCGATACGGACACCATCGGGTTCTGACGCTCGAACTTGCCGACATCTGTGACCTTCACTGGAAATTCTATTCCGTCGAAGTTTAGCTCGAGGAGGTGGGCACGATACTTAGTTGGGCGTTGAGGGTCCTTATCTACTGGATACATTGCGCTTAGAATGGCCCACTCGAAGCACCGGTTGTCTTCATTCTTTACATTAACGACTGAATGATAGGGGATATACTTCGGTGTTGCAAAATAGCTCTTGCCTCGGAAAGGCTTATATCTTGCAAAACTGAGGTCTAGCGCCACGACCCGCCTCACCCTCCACCCCGACCCCTCATTGGTGTAATCCTCGAGGAGTTTTAGTATTTCGGCCTTGGCCTTCCGTATAGCCCCTTGGACTTTACCCGCAGTGGTAATTGGGACTGCTGTGCTTCGAAAGTAGGCGGTATTAGTAATGATGCCCGGGGGCGCGTTGCCACCATACACATTATCAACGGTCGGTGCCAACTTTTCCAACTCAACTGTCAACACTTGAGAGTATTTCAAACCGCCATATTTCAAGAGCTCTTCGTTGAGCTGCGCCTCAATGCTGTGCTCCATTGCACTCAAGAAAGCCAACGCATCTCTTTCCAGCCTGTGGTTAAGAGGTACTTCTGCACGGAAGTCTCTCAGAAGCTGATTGGCGAGCTCTTTGTGTACTAGAAAGGGTGGTGGTCCACCTCTATCCTTCTTAAGTAGGAGTGGGTCGAATTCTGCTAGAAGGGCCTTACGTTTTGCCCCTCTATGCTTGCGCACTGGAGGAATTGGCCTTGGAAGCAGTGGCTGTAGTAAGCGCCTTTTGACTGCATCTGGGATAGGTTCGTCTAAGATATTCTGTAGAACGGCTCGAAGAGCTGGGGGACCAGTAAACTCACCCAACAATTGTTCAATTTTTTCATTCGTAGACAATGCCATAGTTATAAATTATTTTATACTACTGTGGCAAACTTTTCTCTAATACAATAATTATATCATTTGTTCAAAATGAAATTTTGTTTACTGATATTCGATTGACGCTTGCTCATCTGTATTACCTCAATACAATAACTATATCATTTGTTCAAATGATAATTTTTTTTATTCTACTGATATATTTGATAGTCGCTTCCATTCTTTATTAAATTCACGGACTAGCCCACCTCGTCGAGCTCTGAAATATTTAGCGAAATAACCACATTTCATACACTCACCCACGTGTGTTTTTATACCCCTTCCACATTTGGCGCAAGGTCTCGTCCCACAACCGTTTCGCAGTCGTGCCAAATGTTTGAAACAGTACTCCCCAATGCACCTGCGACAGCAGAGGGTTGTTTTCCCTATACCGAGCCAAATGCAAAAGTTTTGTCCTAACATTATGTTTTATGTATACCACAACCTATTCATTTATTTAAATTGAAAAATGACCCGGTTTGGGCCGGCCTCGTGGGAGGTTCTCGGCCGGCAGCAAACGTTGGTAATCTCATTTCTTTACCCTGAATGACCATTCCATTCCCTCTGGCAGGCCCTTGATAGCACCAACGGGTTGGTGTTTCAGATTCACTCTTTGCAACGGTTTTTAAGCTTTTAGAACGCCGCCTGGCGAATGCGTCAACTCCGGTTTCAGATTCACTCATTGTAACGGTTCTTAAGCTTTCAGAACGACACCTAGCGACTGCGTCAGTTCCTGCTTTACCTATCTACTACTAAGCTACAACTCCCTACAATATTCCCAGCCTAAGTACCTCCGTGATTTCTTCACCATCCAGGCAAGTTGCTCCACCCGATCATCCTCCTGTCTCAGTCTTTCTCGACTCCCAGTCACTGCTCATCTCAAGTTCTCCAACCGAGCCACCACCAACACAGCACCACGCCTCTGGAACGATCTCCTCTGAATTTCGCAGATTCTCGGTTTCTCCATCATCATTGCAACCCTTCCTTCATAATGTTCCCTTATCACCCCGGGCTTTTCACTTAAAATTGAAGTATCACCTTTTCAAGAACTCCTACCCGGACTCATCCGATCCTCCGCCTTCCAATTCTCGCCCTAAACGACACCCGCATTAACATCTGCTCTGCCTCTTGTCTTGATCTGGCCCTCTGAAAAACGGACTCGGACCTCTTTTGGGCTGCTCTCTGGAAAACCCCTTCTGATTTGATGTAGCGCTTGTGAATAGGCTGGTGCCTGGCGTTTCGCCTTCGAGTGGCGCTTTAGAAGTGTGGAGATCACGATTACAATAACCTAGTCTAGCTTTTTCTCCAAGCGTCTGGCCTAAATAATATTAGGCTAATGAGTTATCTCTGCTGACCTTCATATATACGAAGGCCTTTTAGGTAAATCTGGACATAGTCTAAACAATTTCAAATCGTCATTTACTTTCTTTCGTAAATCATAAGTTTCGGTATTCTTAAGTAGGGCCTAATTGTAGTTATAACCGAAAACTTATATAGCATCACTCAAGTCAGCAGCGCTTAAAAAATTAGGTATCTGTTTTTAATTATAATTATTATAAATTAAATTTGGAAATAACTTCAAATAAAATTAGAAGACCTAGTCGGCTACAGGACAAGATAATGATGAGTCGACAACCTATTAAACGACTACTTTTCTGTTTTTTGTTGTGGAAGTTTAAGAACTTTTTATTTTGTTACATTGCATCCTCTTGTGTAACACAACTTGCATATTGTATTGCACGGTATTGCATTGTATTTAGACATTTATTAAGCGCCTCTATAGTAGGGTGAACCGTTCAGAGACGCTCACAGTGTGCAAGGCTACAAGAAGAGAAATGAGTTTTGAGGAAAGCAAAAGAAGACCAGGGTTACCTATTAAATTTGAGAGCGAGTAGAAGGAGACAATGTATTCCAGATAGAGGAACCAACTGAGACAAAAGATCTGGACTTTGCTATAACTGTTCTAGTAGGCTATGAGGAACTAAATGATCCAGTCTGTTCGAGGAGCGAAGTGGACGATGCAGGAAGACAGAAAGAGGCCGGTGAATTACATCAATTAAATATTTATGGGCAAGACCCTGCTGTGTCTTGAATATCAGAGTGAGGACTGTGAACTTAATACGTGCAGAGAGAGGAAAGGAAGCCAGTGCAGTTGCTCAAAACTTGAAGGAGGAAATGCGTGAGTAGGAAGACCGATAAGAAGCGAATTTCCGTAGACGATTCGGGAGCAAATGAAAGCATGGACCAGCGTGATGAAAACAGAGAATGAGACAGATCGTCCTAAATGTATAGTGTTTGTTATGTAGTAAACTGAAATGTGCTAATACATCTTAGTTCTAAATTAAAACAGGTTGAACAACACAATTAGAGTAGTGCAAAAATCCACAAAAATGTAATGTTTAGGCCCTACTTAAAAAATTTGCTTCGGCTTCAGATATGATCAGAGCTGCAGACAGACTTTTACACAACATTCCAGAACATATTTAGGCATCACAAAATGTTGCTTTGGTTGGCTTTAAAATGCTCTAAAACTAAAGTACGAGCATCAATAATATCAAAAAAATTTCGGAGGTAATACCCCCGAATCCCCACAGTTCCCACTTCAAGGAAGGGGCTGGGTTGGGAGTGGGAAAGGTTGGGAAAGGGGAAGGCAGGGAATAAAGTGGGGACGGGACGGGAAGCCAGAGGTTGAGAAGGTGGGGGGGAAGTTTGCCTCGTCTTGATTTTGACTCTGGCTACGGGCCTGCATGTTTCTGTTTATCTTTCAAAGAATCAACGGATTAACATTTTTCATAATTTTAGCTGTTAGATTTTGGAAATTAAAAAAACTAAATGCATAAAAAAATAATTAGGCCCTACCATCCTCTGCCCTACGCGATGTACAATGCATTAAATTCAGCTTTTACGTAAATTTGATATCATAATCTGTAACAAAGGCATATTATTTTGCTTAATTAACAGCTAGCGTGTGCAATAATTAAACATATTTAGACTCATTTTCGTTATATTTATTTTTTTGATTCTAAATAACTTGTCCAAACGAATAAGCATCATTGCCATCCAAATTTTTGGAAGCCTTTAATTTCTAGAGAACACGCTTACTTACTAAAATAAAAAGAACGCGAACAAGATCTGGCCAACACTTACATGAAACACGGTTTTTTGGCTAATTTGCTATTGTTTTGTTTTATTAATTTTTTGTTTTTCATCATTACCATCCCTACATCATAATTCTGCGATTTTTGTCATCACCGTCCCTCATCTTGTCAGGGATGGTAATGACGCATTGCTAAGCGTGAATTCAAGTCAGGTTTAGCATACACATCGGCGCCGACTTTGCGAGGCCTGCGAGTGCCCAGCACCACCAGAAATAGCGCGAGGCGCACATACGCCTGGGAACAACCAGAAGTCAATCAGCAAGGATCGCTTTTTAAGAGATTATTTTTCTGTTGGCATTACCTATCAATAAAATAATGTAATATCTTTGTTATATTTTAATCTCAATTGACTTTTTGCCAGTGACTACATGTACTGCATCTGCTGAAGAATTATCTAAGGTCGACCATGTCCCAAAACCGATTGACACACTTGCACATACTATTCTGTCACAGGGAAGAAACTGCTAGCTTATCACTTGAAAAATCTGCAATGATTTCATCTCCTGCGTAAAAAGAAATTTGCAATGTCTTAAAATACCAGAGAGTTTGAGAACGAAGTCATTTGGTTGTGAATTATTGTATTAAACATATAAGGACATTATAATTATACAACAACAGAACTAAGAATTTTTACTGGAGAGAACCATGGTATTTTGTAGCAGTGTAACATTCCATTGGAATTTTGGAAAGAAGCCATTTCAATGATAATTTAAAGTAGTTTCCAGACTTGTCCTCGAGACCAAGGTCTTGGTCTTGAGTGCACTCAAGTTCGTTTTTAAAAGTCTTGGTCTTGGTCTTGAGACCAACAGTCTTGGTCTTAGTCTTGAGGTTCAGAGTCTTGGTCTTGGTCTTGGTCTTGGTCTTGAGGTTCAAAGTCTTGGAGACCAAGACCAACACCAGCTGTCAATATGAATAGTCATTTAACAAAACTCAAGAATTTAAAAATTTATTAAGCCTGTTTGCATCATAGCCTAGGACAAATACCTACGGACGGATACAAGTCTTTTTGGTCAGGAAAACCCATCGGCAGCAGCAACTAAGTTATGCTGTATCTGGAAGCCCTGCCAAGGTTTCTTCTGAAGCCAGATGGTCTAACAAATCATGGGAGGGTTTCAAAAGGCTCACGATTTGTACATTTACATCCAGTGCTTGAAAAGCTATGGTGTGTGCCAGCGATTTCAGCACCTATGGAAAGTATTTTTTCACATGGCGGAATTTTTATGAGGCCAACAGTCTCTCCGTGCTCAGCCTAAGTTTTGGTCAGAAATCCTGAGCGAATTGGTTTTTATAAAATAAAAAAGGCATTTGGAATAACATTTTGCATGAAGGACTTTTGTAAATATGAATTCGGAATTCTCTGCAGTCTGCATTTAAAGTTAATTTGCTTCAATAAAATAAAGGACTCACGTTTTCATTAAAATAGCGAGTAGTCAGACTTGACAATTTTTTGGTTTAGGAAAAGAAGTCTTGGCCTGAATGTGATTTTTGGGGTCTTGGTCTCGGTCTTGGTCTCGAGGTTCAAAGTCTTGGTCTTGGTCTTGGTCTTGGTCTTGAGGTTCAAAGTCTTGATCTTGGTCTTGAGGTTCAAGGTCTTGGCCTTGGTCTTGAGGTTTAAGGTCTTGACAACAAGACTGGTAGTTTCAAGTTATATCTCTTTGAACTTGTTCTGTTTTTCTCCGTGCTCACTGCTCATATGACCTCTCTATCTACAGTCTTAAATTCCACTTATGAAATAATTCAGACAATGTTTTTGCACAAAATTTGACTTTGGTGACCTAATTAGCTGATGGATATATTACTAGGCACCTATGAAATTACATATGCCAAAATTATTGTTACTTCCTGTTTAGTTTTATTGTCATTATAAGATGGAAATTTTTGCAATTTGCAGTGAAAATTAACGAATATTCAAGTGAAAAAGTGACATATTTGATCACATTGTGTGTATTATTGTAGAATAAACTATGAATGCAGATTTGATAAAGTTAGAAGAGAGACCAAGAAATGAGAGAGAATGTGCAATGGCACAATTGTCAGAGGAAAAGGCTGCAAGTAATGAAAAAACAAAGATTACTAGAATTAACGAAAAGGCAGTCACGAATTGTGTGGGTAAAGTGGAATCGTCCAAAAATCAATCAAAAAGAAGTGGAAAAACAAGGTTAAATGCAGAAAAAAGTAAAGTAGAAGCTAATGTAGTAGCCAACCAAAACAAAAACAACAAGCACAAAATAGAAGAGAAATCCACAAGAAAAAGACCATGTGCACAGTCAACACTGCTCATAAAAAATCAAAAGACACTTCCAAGAAATCCATATGAAAACATAGAACCTGCACGGAAAAAATCAAGAAATTATTATCAGGATCTACCCAGTGGTAAGTCATTAGTTAGGATGTCCGGGAATATAAAAGATGAAATTATTGATGGAAATATGCTAAATAATGCAATGAAGAGAGAGAAGGATAAGGAGATAAAGCGCCGGAAAAGAGAGCAAATACGACAAAATCCAGAGTTAAACCAAATACAAAAAGCAAAAGATCATGAAAGATATATTCGTAGAAAACAGACTGGTAGCATAAAGCTCATCGGACAATTAAGCGTATCTGCAGTGAAAAGAAAACGCAAAGCCTGGAGCAGAAACTCCAGCGAATATAGATGGCGAAGATCGTTGACTCAGGATGGAAAAATAGGACCAACTGATAATATTAAACCAGAAACTAATGTACGAGAAAAGTGTCACAAATTGGGAAGAAAGTTAAGTAAACAGTCTAACGAAATGTATCGTAAAACACAAACAAATAACCAGGAGTTACTGAAAATGAAGCCCAGAGCAGACCAATATGCAAAGCGGTATCGTGAGAGTGATAAACAACTGGATGAACAAACACTTAAGAGTGAACAGCTGGATGAACAGAAACATGATAGCAATGAACTACTGGCTACATATGATGATCAAACACATGAAAGTGATGAGCCAATGCATATGAGTGATGAACAGCAGTCCAACAACGATGAGCAAGGTGGCAGAGATAATCACCACAGATTTCAGGATGGTGACCAACAAGGCGATTATGATAAGCAAGAAAGTAAAGTTCAGGAATCTGAATGGCGGGAAGAAAGCGGTATCCTTTGCAGGATGTTTTATAAATTTTATACTTTTTTTAGATAATTGATTTTTAGTAATAACATTTTAGTCTAAGATTAATTGAATTTTTCCCTAACAGGATTATAGTAGATGTATCATTGGATCCTACACACCCAGGACAACGGGTTGTTGCTGTTTATAATGGTAAATGGTATCCTGGTGAGCAACAATCTTTATCTTGACACATTCACTTAATATATAATTTAAATTATTCAAAGTTGTATTATATTACTCAAACCGAAGTCATAAGTTCAAATTTTGTGCTGGGTGGTATGGTGACGCATGTATGTTCCCACATATGAGGTTGGCACCAAGATGGTTAGTTGGCTGTAAAACACTTCAACATGCTTATTTAATTTTATGGGCCCATACTAACCCAGGAAATCCTCTTGAAAAATAGTCGTTAAATTGATATTATTATATATTTTCAAATGTTATAGACTAAATTATTGCCTGTCCTAAGATGGTTTAAAATAATTTGAAAATGTATTTTGCAGTGTGCATGAAATTTATTATGACCTTCATAGATTAAATTTTTGTGAAACTCTCAGTCTTAAACCCGTTTTAAGAAATGAGGAATTGTGCAATTAAAATAAAGGAAGTTTTCGTCATGCACAGCCTAAGTAAATTGGCCCATTTACACCCGTTAAGCTCATTTGTTTCGGCCTGTTTGCCACCTAAGTACATTAGTTTTAGCCCGTTTTAAGCCATTAGTTTAAAAGAGCAGCCATTTATGGTATATTTAAATTTACGTTGAATCAAGTGTGAAACGAATGTCCGTTGGAATGTCGCCATTTTTAGACGATGACGTCATTGGTCATTAGAATTCATTATTTGGAAGTGGCCTATGAGAGGAGCATAAAAAAAGTTCACTTCATGACATTTCTGTTTATATATTATTAATTGTTTATTTTGCATGAGAGGGAGCTTGATTGAATTTGGCTGTATCATTCTTATTTTTAGGTGTAGTTCAACAGTTGGAAGGTGATATGGTTACAGTTTCATTCATGAAGCGTCATGGGAAGAAATTTACGTGGCCCCTTGAGCCAGATATCCAGAGACTGCCAAAACAGGAACCGGAGGAGTGTGCTTAAATCTCCTCCAGTGCAGAACAGTAGACATGGCTGTTTTGTGTTTGATTACAAAGCATGAATTAATCATGTGCTAAAGGACATTATCTGACAGAACCTTGTTATGCAACTTAAATTGTAACTCTAGCATGGGCAGCATGGCCAACAGCTGCAGCTGCATTTCAACTAGAAAAATATCGTGCATACTTATCTTACTATGTTAGTGTCATGCTAGGTTGTGTTAGGCAGTTAATTTAGATATGGTGTTTTTCTTAAACTGTTACTTCTCATAACCTTAGCACCTGTCACATTCCAGTGGTGCACAACCTTTTTCAGCCAAGGGCCACTAAACGATTTCATAAACCCTTCGGGAGTCAGACAGTTGTTATGACTCGGCTTAGTTCAGATGAATGTTTGCCAAAACTTATTAAGATAACTTGCACAGTAAAACACAAAAGTAAACAAAGAATTATACAGAAAGAGGACTTATAGTATTTGTGTATTACTGCAGCACTGAAATTAGAGGTGAGCGCAGCTGCAGACTTGTCGTCAGTGCCCGGCTCTTAAATAGTTGCTTTCCTGTTGGATATCGTGGGCCACGTGATGACTTGTCAGAGGCCGGATTTGGCTTGCAGGCCGGACTGTCATATGCCATCCCAAAAGTCATTACCATCTGTGACCTATGTCATTACTGTCCCCAAAAGTCATTACCATCCTTGACCCATTTCATTGCCATTCTAAAAGTCATTACCATTCTTAATCCATGTCAGTACCATCCCAAAAGTCATTACCATCCGTGACATAAGTCATTACCATCCCTGAAAGACCATGAATTGGTGGGCACTAGATAGAGGCGCTTTATCAGTTTTGAAATGCAATACATTTACCATTCCTGTGTGATTGGTTGATATAAAAATAAATTGCAAGTTATTAGAATTTACTAGCAACTCTTAAAATGTTTTTCAAGTTGCATCTAATGCATATGATATACAGTTATAGTTAATGATGCACAGATTTTTCCTGTAGCTGAAACTACTATAGGGGTTTCTTAATAATTTTGACAACTTACTGTTCGTATTATCTAGTTTATAAATTGCCATAAATCTAAGCACCAGATGAATATTTCGGGTCCATGTTATTAAGCAAAGAGGGATGGTAATGACAAAACAGGAGTTGTTGCTGTGTAAAATCTGAAATATAATTAACTTAAACGATTAAAAATTATAATGGATTTCTTGTACATTAGTTAAATTTAACTTTGTAAATGACTAAAGAAGAACTTGCAGAAAACTTTGTGAAAATTTTTTTTTCGTAATTATCCAATTATACAATTTCTGGAGAATTACCCATTTCACTTTTGTCTCCACATACAAGCGTTAGAAAGCACCCAAGCTCCGTGATAAAAGGAACCCTGTGTTGTTAATAGGGATCAGGGTTTCAAAGGCCTCGATGCAGCTCTTATTGTTGTTGTTAATAATAATACTGTAGACATAGCCAATCCAAATATATAGCAAATCTCTGGTGCTAATTTAAATCACCATTGATATGTAGGTCTAGGCCTACCTTGGAAGAAAAATAGTTAACAATAAAATAATAATTTTTACACCAAGGTAGAAATGTTTACATTATTATTAGTAGTAGTGGTAGTCGTAGGTCTAGTTGTAGTATTACGGGTAGTATTAGTAAATGTAGTAGACCCCTAAAGTAGTAGTATAGCAACCTGCCTAATATATAGGCTGCACCTCCAATGCACTGCCAATTTTGAATTTACCATTCCCATGCGTAGCAATTAAGTTTAATTAAATATCAATGGTAACATTGAACATAAACTAATCAGTAAGCCCTATTTTGGTACTATATTTTACAAAATAACTATAAGGAAATTTATTATTTAATTTATTCTTACAGGCCCAATAACTATTGTTACTGTAACTAAGCTATTTACTTTTTCAAAGTCACTTCTAACACAGACTGAACCCAAAGATCAAGATCCGCGCGTGTGTTTGTGTGTAGGTGTGTGACACACACTGTGTGTGTAGATGTAGGAACTGATGATGATGATGATGATGATGATGATGATGATGATGATGATGATGATGATGATGATGATGATGATGATGATGATGATGATGATGATGATGATGATGATGATGATGATGATGATGATGATGATGATGATGATGATGATGACGATGACGATGACGATGACGACGACGACGACGACGACGATGACGATAGTGGGTGCAGCTGGTGGACAGACGGCGGAAGAGGTCCCTGTTCATTCAAGTCTGTTGCAATTACTGTGAAAGACGTACTGTCTGCAGGACGTCAAATGGAAAGCAGGGGAGATAAATTGCATTGGATTAGTCGAGGCCCGAGAGAGCAGCAGGCCGCACAGTGCAATGTTCAATCCCGCGCCATCATCATCTGCAACACTTAGCGATAGTTGCATTCATCAGTGCGTTTTTAATATCTGTTCGCAAGGCTGCTTTAGGCCGAAGCCTATCTGTGCAGAGCAGAGCACGTGAATGCATTATGCATACAAATCGTCCGTTCTCTTCGGTGCAACTTAATTGTCTTGCATATTGACGGAGATCATAGTGAATGTCAGGTGCGCCTATACATAGGCTAGTGCAGGGCTGTCGTGAGTTCAACTTCTGAAACTGTCCTTTACTTTACAGCTACGTTCATTGGGCTTACAGGGTTCTGCCTGTTGTATTTGATTTAAACAAATATACATATATAGGGCCTACATACATACATACATACATGCATACATACATGTACGTGTACATGTAGGCCTATATGTGGCGATCTGCGCCCGGACGTTAACTCTTCGCGGGACTGGGTTGACTCCAGTCTTGTTGTCCTCGAGACCAAGGTCTTGGTCTCGAGTGCACTCGAGTTCGTTTTTAAAAGTCTTGGTCTTGGTCTTGGTCTTGAGGTTCAAGGTCTTGGTCTTGGTCTTGGTCTTGAGGTTCAAGGTCTTGGTCTTGGTCTTGAGGTTCAAGGTCTTGGTCTTGGTCTCGCAAGACCAAGACCAAGACCGGCTGTTAATATGAACAGTCATTTAACAGAACTCAAGAATTCTGTATCAAGCCTGCTTGCATCATACGACCAATATCAATGGATGGATACAAGTCATGTTGGTCAGGAAAACCCATTGGCAGAAGCAACAGTTATTCTGTATCAGACGGTATGATAAACCATGGGAAGATTTCAAAAGGACTCACTATCTGTACATTTACGTCCAGTGCTTGAAAAGCTGTTGCGTGTGTGTCAGTGACTTCAGCACCTGTAGAAAGTATTTTTTCACATGGCGGAATTTTTGGTCAGAAAATTCTTAGCGAATTGGTTTTTATAAAATACAAAAGGCATTTGGCATAAGAGTTTGCATGAAGGACTTTTGAATACAAATTCGGATTTCTCTGCAGTTTGCATTTAAAGTTAATTTGCTTGAATAAAATAAAAGACTCATGTTTTCATTAAAATAGCGAATATTCCGACTTAACAATTTTTAGAAGTCTTGACCTGATTTCGATTTTTTGGGTCTTGGTCTTGGTCTTGGTCTTGAGGTTCAAGGTCTTGGTCTTGGTCTTGGTCTCGAGGTTCAAAGTCTTGGTCTTGGTCTTGGTCTCGAGGGTCAAGGTCTTGGTCTTGGTCTTGGTCTTGAGGTTCAAGGTCTTGGTCTTGGTCTTGGTCTTGAGGTTTAAGGTCTTGACAACAAGACTGGTTGACTCCAGCCCACTTCTACGTCTGGAGCAACCCAAGCTACTGTCTTGCTTATTTTCAACGTCAACTGGCTGTTCTCTATCTCTGTCCATACTGACTCCATAGTGACCGTTCCTGTCAGAGGAGATTCAGGGCTTGCTACGCTTGCTTTTAGTAGATGCACCCAATGCATCGAATGGAGCATTTCGAAAGGGGGACTGATCGTGCATTTGAAACGCAGCTATAAGGTCAATCAAGGAAACCCAAGATGAAAATACCAAGCCTGAACGTTCAGATGTCGATCGTTTCCTTGACCTATCAGCAGTGTGCAACCGTACGTTAGGAACGCACGTTATTTCTTTCTATAACGTACGTACGGTACGCGCGTACCGTCGTACGTTCTTATGCCGTACGTTGGCGTACGTTGACATCAGCTCATGACGAAAATAAAGTACACGTTGGCGCATGGGCGGCGATCCCGGGGGTCGCGGGGGACAAGACCCCCACCTTTAAGAGTGGGGGGACACGCCATACATCGGATCCCCCAAATTTTGAAGATACACCAAAAAAGGTCAACAAATGCAATTGTGTGTGAGGGCGAAAATGAGTTTTAAGTGGTTTTTTGACCAGATAAGCTGTTTTGAGGAGAAGTGTCCCCCAAATTTCAAGGAAAAAAGAAATAAAATTGTGGAAGAGAAGGAAAAAAGGTAAGAAATTTGTTTTGGACGAATTGCCAAAAAAGGTCGTCAGTAGTAGTTAACAATAGGATCGTTCTGGCGCACTTTTTTACCGTATGAGGGATCGTTCTGGCGCACTTTTTACCGTATGAGGGATCGTTCTGGCGCACTTTCAACCGTATGAGGGATCGTTCTGGCGCACTTTCAACCGTATGAGGGATCGTTCTGGCGCACTCTCAACCGTATGAGTGATCGTTCTGGCGCACTCTCTAACGTATGAGGGATCGTTCTGGCGCACTCTCTAACGTCAGACTAGCACTTTAGTGCAGTCCCTTCAGAGTATTGATTCTAGCGAAATTAATTCTTTTTAATTACATTTAATATATTTTAATTATATTTTTAACTTGTACTCTTACACGACTTATTTTATTGACACAGCATATTTCAAATGTTGAATAAACGTGTTTCTTGTAACAATTTTTAAATATTTTAGTAATTTTAACATGCTACATAGCGTAGTGGTTAGCGTGTTGGACTATCAACCCAGAGGTCGGCGGGTCAAACCCCACCAGGGCAGAAAAATTTATAACCTCCACTCGACACTTCAAATAAGAAAAAGACAAGCAGAACATGTTTTAATAAAGTTTATTAAACCGAAACACGACTTCTTTATTTGTAAGTTTTACAAACATAGTTATGAATCAGATAATCATTTAGTCCGGTGTCAGAAGTTAACAGATTGGCAATAGCATGAACGTTCTTTTTTCTAGCCCTATGTAAGCAGTAAAATATACAATAGTGTCCACAAAAACGACTAACAGTACTTTGTAAATGTCTCTCGTTAAATATCCAGTTTACACAATGGCGATTCAAAAAAGTTCTAAACAGAGTATCGGGAGGTCTTCCAAAAGAGTCAAAGTATTCGCCATAGGAGGAATTTTCAACGTATAAGACGATCCAATGCTCTCCAGGTTTGTCGTGCGGATCTGTGTTACAGACCATCAGAAGAGGTCCACTTTGGTTCAAGGATGTAGGTAGACGATCACACGCAAACACACCCAAAAACATAGGGCCACACTTTGCATCTTTCCGTAGTATTGACTCAATTCTACGACCATTCATTTTCAGTTCTTGTAGTCGAAAATGATGTTTCTTGAGCGATCAATTTCCAAAATATTCTCAAATTCTGCGAACGCTATAACGTTGACTGTGTTGGCTAGCGCTTGGGCAAATTTCATATCCAGCCGAATATTACCTTGTTTAATCAGATTAAAATGATCACCCTCGGCTAAATCGGCAGTCAAATCGAATGCATAAAGTGCATATCCACCAGGAAAGTCCTCTCGTGATATTAGATTTCCTTCGTCTCTCATCCACTTTCCGGTTCCCATAAATAATGAGGCGTATGCATTGATAAACTGATTGTTTGCAAAATTTAACTCCAAAGGTTTCACAGATTGCTGTTGACCATCTAAATATACCTTTAACTGAGACAGATGCATATGCTTAAAGTTGAACGGATTCTTTGTATAGCTGCCGTTAAATGCATCGTTGTCCACACAACCTATGACGATTCTAGTAGGTAACTGCCCAGAGAAAAGACTTTCTTGAGATGCATCCAGATTACCTCTCGGTATGGTAAACGTCTTGCAAACTGCTCTTCTAACGGGAAATTTTACATTTCCCTGTTCAAGCGCTTTCGCATGTGCAAGAAACACCGAGGGACTGAGCTTTACTTTTCTCACATATAACTTGCATTCTAGAATTCGAACTTTATATGCAGCTCCTTGAACGGACGACATGAGGCAGAAGGCATCTTTATTTCTAACAAGTCGCACTCTTATATTAATATCGTTAGGAATAAATCGATCCTGAAAAAATAGATCGCTATGAATAGATCCTAGCATTTCGACAACACGTCCTTCATCTGTAAATGTACTGCGTTTCTTTAATCCAAGGTTTTCAGCATTGACATCGTGCGGATTAGCATCTTCGAAATGAGTTGCAACGTCCTTGTAATACAAGGCTGAGGTAAGCTGCGAGGTTTTGGCTGCATCACCATAGCTTAGAAGGGTTTCCAAGTAGCTGCGATAAGCATAAGTGTTATTTGATGGTGTGACAAGGGTGTCGTTTAAGGAGATGTCAACTTCCGAAAAAAGACTGTGCAGAAATAAGTTGATCGGTCCAACATTATCATCGGTTACAGGTTCGTTGTTTGCCTTTATAATTTGCGCTCTAACGTATAACTGAGTGTTTGACAAGTCGAGATAGTCTTGTCCGGCTCCGGTAATACTAAATTCTATAGGTGTTCCCTGCGAAATTGTGGCTATCGGATTATATTCGACATATGCACCACTCTCTATACTGGTCTGCGTTGGAGGTACGATAAACAGATCCAATTCGCTCTTTGTGCACTCACAAGATTGTGGATGAACGAATGCCATGCTTAATCTTTCTCGAATATGTCGTGTTTCAATCTTTTAACAGGTCTCTTTAACGTCCTTTTCACACCCGACCTTTTCACACTCTTCCTGCCACTGCCACTTTGGGTATTGAAGTCGTTGGACGAGGTAAAAGCTTTTATACCTTCTGGAATACGTCTTCTGCTAGAGTCTTTAAATTGTTGACCCTCCACAACGTCATTGGCAATCTGCAAACCGGTTCTCAAAAAGTGTTTTCCAAATGATTTAGCCCCAGTTTGAATCAATGGCCAAGCGCTTCTGAAAAGTCCGCTCAGAAAACTTCCTATTCCATGACCACGCTGCATGCGCGCGCCTTGGAATATGGGCATACCATTACCACTCTGTTGCAAATAATAATCTTCGTACGCGAGTCGACTCGCATCGCAACAAAATTGTCTTTTCATTGTAAAAGATATGGAATTTTACAAAGTCTAAAATGAAGTGTAACCATCACCTTCCCGTATTCGAATGGTATGGGTTTGCCAGTATCCGTCCTTATATCTATTTCTATAGAGTCAAAGTTTTTCCTTTGCAGTGGGACGTAGAGAGGTTTTTCATATATCGTATTTATGCTGTCACCGTTTTTACCCGACACATGAACGATACGAAGTAATGGAGCTTTTGTATCACCCACGGGGACGTGCTCCAAGACGTTACAATATACATACATGGAAGAAAACCCTCTGTTTAGATCACATCTATGATCGGCTTCCCAGAGTAATGGAGTAGTTTTCGGATTCGTCAACGGACTCTGTCTTTCGGATATACCAAGCATTGCGCGCATATGAGGTGAGAAGTATATGACTACATCTTTAAAAATGACCGCACTGACACGGTTCGTGATATCGTTATACTTAAACTCTGTAGAATTCATGTTATCATGTTTAAAAGTCGTCTCTTCTATATGTTCGTTTAACGTTTCTACAAGCTCTGACGGCGAGTCGTAATATCTCGGAGGCAATTCAAACATACCATGCGGATGAGATACGACCCCATTTCTTTCTACAGTCTGTGTGTATATGACTCGCCCATCAAGCTTATTTAAATTGAACCAGGTGTGTTGATATTGTATTTCGACCAAGCCAACTTCCCAATCGCCGGACAGCGATATATCATTTTCTAGCCGCGTGGTATAATGTGTAAGCGTGTTGTTAGGATAGTAGTGCATAGAACTATTACTCGGTAATGTCAGGTAAAAGTGCGCCATGATAGAACAAACGGTGTAAGGTCTCCAAAGTACTTTCTTTGAATGAACAATCAGACAGCTACAACTTGAATATATCGGTTGTCCAAGAATTAAAATTATTGTCATATCCTCGCCATTTAACAAAATATTCAGTTTTCCCTCCGCGCTTACGACTTTTTAATATTTTGTCTATTTTGTAAACATCATCTTCTTTCAAAATCTGCTGCAATTCCTCTTCGTAGAATCTACCTTTCAATTTCTCTCCGTTTAAGTCTGTCAATTCATATGTGATTGGATCTGAGGGTATTCGTGCTTCAATTGTGAAAATTTCATCCGTCCAAGAAGGTAGGTAGCCCTTTTTGAAGGCAACTCGAGCTTTGCTTATTCTCACTTTATCACCCACACTATATTTCCATGTTGCAACTCTCTTCTTTTCCCCATACAAGCGTTTTCTAATAGCAGGTTCGGTTTCTTTGGTCACTTGACTGGGAGTCATATCTATACTTCTATGATAGGTGTTATTATACGAGTGTACCAAATCTTGTAAAACATCCGTATAACGATGGGTGTTTTTGTAAGTGAAATACTTCCACATCTTTGTTTTAAGCGTGCGATTAAACCTTTCAACGACCGAAGCCTTTGTATCGGTGTTTTCGGTGGTATAGAAGGCTATAGCGTTCCTATGCAACAACGCTTGAAAGGTTTTGTTAAGAAATTCTGTACCTTTATCGGTTTGTAAATGTGCGGGATGTCTATCGACCAACAGCGTTGAAAAGGCTTCAGTCAGGGCAGTTCCAGTCTTTGATTTAAGCGGAACAACCCAAGCATATTTGGAAAAAACATCTATGCATGTTAAAAGATATTTATTCTTATCATTATCCTTGGACAATGCAGAAAGGTCAGCCAGGTCGGCTTGCCACAGATCATCAATACCAACGGTGAATGTTTTTCTACGTCTAAATGTTAATCTAACAGGTTTATGCAGAGTGTAAGCATCTTGTTTCTGTAACCAAGTTCTAACATCTTTAGATTTAATTTGTCCTTTTACATGTCTTTGAAACGTCTTCACACCACCAAAACTACCGGCATGTTTTGGATCAAAATACGACTCCATCAGTACGCTTCCCAACGAACTTTTGCACGAGACCTTCTGCGACTGGGCTTTGGAGTAACTGTTGGACTTTCGTCGGTTGCTGCATTAATATATTTCCATCTGTCCTCGTTACCGATTAATTCGTGTGGAATATTGCCGTCCTTCAAGGCGTCGGCAAGTTGCTTCCAACCGGTTGGATTTGGAGCTGAGATTCTTTTTCTGAGCAGGTCGTTTACCAAATCCACGGCATGGGTTTGAGGTATCGTTGTATTCTTCAAAACGAGTTCTCCCTTTTCGGTCCAATCGATCTCAGAATTGTTTTTCATATGAGTCAAAAGTCGTGATGCATGAGACCGCCATTTCGCTGGAACGGTGTTTAACACTTCAGTCTCTATAGAACTAGTTTTCGACTCGGTCACGGTCTGAGGCTTCTCGTCTTTAGCAACTAGGTCGCTTAAACTAAACTTTGTTATAACTGTAGGTTTATCAATATTTAAATATCGACTTAAACTGTTTGAGTAAAGTTTAGCTTTTTCGTCGTCAGCAATATTTCTATGTAGTATGTCATAGATTTCACCATCCAATCTTGATAGCGTCTTGTCCAACATGGTTTCCTTCCATTTCTCAATCTGTCTAGGTTCTACTAAAACCATTTTCTTTGCATGTTCCATGTTATCTGTTGGGATTTAGAAGCGAGCCTAGAAATGAAAGCACGGGAGTTAGTAGTGCACCGAGGAAACCTCCCGTCTGAATGAGCCTCTTCTTAATCTTAACGAGCGTTTTCTTTGACGCCAGACTTCTCAAATTCTTCTTAAATCGACTCAGTTTGCTCTTCTGCGGAGTAGTTAGTGGCACGTGACCTCTTAGAATGTTCTTAGAACATTCGCATATACAACATAAGAGTTCCTTGTTACAGTTCTTCAGAATCTGCTTCCTCACTTTGACCGAAGCTTTTTTAAGCAGACTTAGTTTTGCAAGATACTTCCTTAGTTTGGGAGACATTTTTACTCAATGAGTGTATCACATTCTGTGCATCTCTATATATTTATTTCCTAACATACACATAATGGGTCTCGCCTGGGAATATGCTTGTTCTTATTCTACACCTCTCATTGGTATCGGGTCTAAGGTCTACCAAGAGATATCCAAATGGAGCCATCGTTGCATCTGTGAAAGCTTCGAGCATAAAATTTGACTTTCCGGGAAACATCTGTCGGGCTAAATTTGCAATCTGTGTAGAGTCTCTTACATTTTTGAACAGGACCAAATAGTGAGCGTTCAGACTGATAGTTCTAGTATGTTTGCTCTTGTAAAATAGATTCTGTGTAAGATATAATACCGAAACATTTCTGTGATGACTGATCTTTGTGAAAATTTTAGTGACCCTCTCGTCCGTTTCACTCATCAAATCGTCTAAAATGAGGAGTGTCCTGTCTTTTCCGTCAAACATATTCAAGTCTGGAAGTCCTTCGTGAAATATCACTTGAGGATATTTATCGAAAATATCCTGGTATATCCCATAACACCACAAGACTTTGTCGACTGTTGGCTTTACCATGTGTTGTAAGTGATCTATAAAACGTAGGGTAAATTGCGTTTTACCGCATCCTGAAGGACCACTTACAATAGCTAAAAAAGGGTGTTGCCAGGTAGGATCCATCTTAAAGAATGGCAAGTTCAAGACCGAATTATATTTATATATTCAAATTGAAAACACAAGAAACAATTCACAGTTTTTGTATAGAAAGCACATCAACATGTCAGTTGCAAACATTGAAATCTAATAAGCACTAAGGATTAATCATATGAATGTTAACGTGTCCATAAGCATATGAATCGACACTGTTAAGCAGATATCTTTTATCATCATATGGTGAAAGAGCAGATTTGCAAATTTCGGTGGTATGCAATTCATGCTTGCTACTACGAATAACAAAGAATCTCGAGGATGTGGGCTGCTCGTCAAAAATACAGTTCTTGTAATCGTTGTGTCGAATTGTTTTCGCCACATATGATCTCTTAACACCCTTAGCCGTTTTCTTTTCCTTGTTTCCAGGGAGCAACAAACTGTACATTTTCGATCTTAATCCTACAAACTCCAACGGAGCCTTGGAATTACATTCATCTTTAAACTTCCCTATGACTTTCGCATTATCGCGGCTGTACAGAAAATGGTCAGTTGGGTAATCTGAGGTGTCATAGTGACTCATATGATTTTGCATGTCAGAATACACATCATCTGTTCGAATGTGATAACACAAACTGTCTGTATCCGTAAAGAGCAATTTCGCTCTTTCACCATACACCTTCAAAATATGTTCGTAGTGAAAATCGTACATTTGCAGTTTAGAAATGTCCAAAATTGACATGCCAACATACACAGGTTTGTTGAGAAAAACGTTAGACTTGGTTAATTGGACAACAGTAACATCTTCGTTAATAATGTTAAACGAGTGAAACGTTGGACGGGCAATAAAGCGCTTTGCCCTCCTGGCATTTGTAACAATGCGAACGTCTAAATGACGCCTTTTGTTTTCCATAGTCTTGCCATAGACTGAATTATTCATGAGTTTAAAAAGGTCCTTCTCAAACGATGAGGTGGCAGCCTGACGTTTGGCGGTATTAAAATCGATGTAGGTTTTTAACCATTTGGATTGATCAAATTCCAAAATTTTGTGAATTTTCACAAGTCTCAGGCCCATTTTCAGATAAAATTTCAAATTCCTATAGTGCACAACGTAGTTGGTCTTGTTCTGCAAATTTGGCACCAATTTCTCAGGTTTATTGTTAAGATTGGTTCCTAGCTTTTGAGCTAACCCGTGTGCGTATGGGGACAACATGCTGGATGAAATTGAAATCTTTTCAGGCGCCAATGGATAATCATTATGCCTGGTATGTAGATGAGCTGGATACTCTAAGTCTACTTCTAGAATAAAACCCGTTGCATCTTCTCCAGATTTAGAATTCAAGTCAAACTCTTCAATTTCGTCTGGATCCAAAAATCTAAACTTTCCAGTGGGTAGAGGTTCGCTCATAGCATACCCATACAAGTTATTGCAGTCGAGATACATAATGTAGCTATTTTCAACATTTTCATCGTATGCATGTTCAAGATATGGATTGTTAGCCTTGGCATAACGATTGCAAATCATGGATACCCCACCTCGCATTCCCTTTTCAATGAATAGATACTGATCTGGATCTGTTAAAAGATCTAGAGAGACTTTGGTCATTTTCAGACAAGCATCAAAACTCAGACCAGGACTCGAAAAGTAGTGGAGTGGATCTAATTTGTAGTAATTCAAAGACATTTTACGAAACTCTGCAAACACATCTGCAAGTAGTATAACGTCCGTCTTCAAATACAGATCGTGATACTCTTGCATGGTCTGTATGTCAAATTTTGTCCAAACGGTATGAGCATGGGCATAATCGACATCGTTAATATTCTCTTCTGTGAGATGACTGTAAAAGTCGTCTTGGGCTGGCAAACCTGTTTCCCTCATTTTATCCTGTGAATCCATGTACTCGTAAGGAAAAATTCCCTTGCGAAGAACTAACTTAAATTGCTCATCATTGTCGTAAAGTCTACGCATATGTTTGAAATTTGAATTCCCATCTTTTGTCAAATTTGACACCAAGGTGTCCAGACTGCAGTTAAGAAATTGCAGGGAATCGACAAATCTTAATCCGTTAATTTCAAAGGCCAAATACTTTTCCATGTTTGTTGCAATGACATTTACATCTTTCGGAGCAAAGAATCTTGTCAAGTGCTTTAGAATCACATGTGAATCGTATCCCTTTAAATTATGGAAAACGACTGGAATCATATAATTTGCAGCCTTTTTCCATTTCGTCTTTGTCGGCTTCTTAAATTTCATCTGCAAATTGCAATTTGTGCAAAGAGCCGACAAGAAGTTGCCGGTTATGTGACAGTGATGTCTCACTTTATTTGTAGGACTCAACCTGACATCACAAGAAGGACAATTTTGACACGCGGTATAACTTTCCTGATGAAGTTTGGTCAGAGGTTTCATTTTAACATTTTGGGAGAGAATTTCGTTAATTCTGATCTGTTCACTTTTTATGTGTGAAAAAAATGTACCCATGACATCGTCACCACTATAGACAAACGGTTCTTCGGTGTTATATTGATCAAAAGATGATACCGTTAAACAGCAGAAACCGCTTGGAACATGAGTGTCACAAAATTTGGTAGAACTGCCAGCGTTTGAACATGTCTTTTCCAAAAAGCATTCAAAATCCGAATAAATCACAAAAGGAACAGCCATTTCGTTCTGGGTGTTAGCATAACGTAAAACATTGTTGGAATCTGTTGGATATTTTAAATTTTGAAGTCCATGTTTTCCACATTCTGGAATGTGAGCCTTGTAGGTGTGTTCAAATTTGAAGCAGTGTAGGCAGTATGGACATGGGAATGTCTTATTTGGGCGTAAATTTCGACTGGCCAAAAGTGCTGATAGCTTGCGAATTACAATGTAATGACGCTTCTCTTCATGACTCAAAAGTAGCAGATTAACAGTATGTTTCCTGTTTCTGTGAGGCGATGCATATAAGGGTACAAATGTTTTATCTTCAGAATTTGGATAAATTACATTAATTGCAAAATCTGGGTTGTTCGATTCAAATGTTGGAATTTGAGCAATCTCTAGTGGAAACCTCAGTCCATCAACGTTTAACTCGTCTAAATACTGTCTATAATGGCTAACACGTTGAGGATCACGCTTCTGATAGTGTGAAACCGCAAGGCAGCTGTACAGAAAACAGTAATCATCATCATCATTTTTAATATTTATCGTAGCTTTCTTCTTGGATATCCAAGCTGGCGTTGGTAGAAATGAAGAACCACCGATTGGTTCATATGCTGCTGTACACAATTTAATATTATCAATACCATCGATTTTCCAACCTGAACCAACAGCTGTAAATACATCCGCCAGTGTACAAACTCTAGCGACGGCGTTTTCAAGTTGTTCGTGGGTTTGGTCTTGATTTAGAAGGATTGCCGGAACAGATTTGAAGTATCCCGTTGTTTTAGCGTCGCCGTCTGGATTTTCGCGTTGGAACTTCACGTCTGCTGCAATGTACCATTTCAACGCTCTAAAATTGAATCCAATAGAATTGAATTAGTATCAACAACAACAACAAAATTTACAACTTTACAAATTTAAAATTTTAAACATTAAAAAACCGAAAATTTTAAACTTTACAAATTTAAAACTTTAACAACTTAAGTTTAAAAAAAAAAAATTTAAGTTTTAAAAATTTAAGTTTGAAAGATTTCAAAGTTTAAAAATTTAAGTTTCAAAAATTTAAGTTTGAAAAATTTAAGTTTGAAAAATTTCAAAGTTTAAAAATTAAAAGTAAAAAATTTACGTTTCAAAAATTTCAAAGTTTAAAAATTTAAGTTTGAAAAATTTCAAAATTTAAAAATTTAAGTTTCAAAAATTTAAGTTTGAAAAATTTCAAACTTTAAAAAATTAAGTTTAAAAATTTAAGTTTGAAAAATTTCAAAATTTCAAAATTTAAATTTCAAAAATTTAATTTTCAAAAATTTCAAAGTTTAAAAAATTAAGTTTGAAAAATTTAAGTTTGAAAAATTTAAGTTTGAAAAAATTTCAAAGTTTAAAAATTTAAGTTTGAAAAATTTAAGTTTCAAAAATTTAAGTTTGAAAAATTTCAAAGTTTAAAAATTAAAAGTTAAAAATTTACGTTTAAAAAATTTACGATTAAAAAATTTAAGTTTGAAAAATTTCAAAATTTAAAAATTTAAGTTTGAAAAATTTCAAAGTTTAAAAAATTAAAAGTTAAAAATTTACTTTTCAAAAATTTACGTTTCAAAAATTTAAGTTTGAAAAATTAAACTAATAATTTTAACTCGTTATATCTTACGCTGTAAAAGTGACAGAGCAATTTATAAATTAATTTGATAACTTGCCCATGTTCTCTCAATCCATGCTCCAGACTCTGTGCGATAGAGTCTTCCAGTCCTCGAATCTGCAGCTCGACATCGGTTGCGGTGGACTCGGATGGTAAAACTTCCTCCAGAAACGTGTTCTGTACCGAAGTTCGCACTTGGGTTGAGGCCATGTTGCGTTCGCAAATAGTGCAACAGTCTACACCATCTCGGAAGAATCGTGCTGTTCTGCGTGCTTGACACCTTGGGCACGCCCTACGATTAACACATGTTGTACATAGTCCATCGGTAGACAAATTCACCAGCTTGTACGCTGTACATGATACACACTTCCCACCATTGCCAGAGTCTGAAACAAGTACAATTGGATCTATGATAGATACGAGTTGGAGCAGATTGTTCATGTCTGAATTGTAATGTTTTAGCATAGGCATATACAAATAACTATATACGTGTTAATGCAAACTAGATAAGTCTATGAAAAACTTCATACACAGTATGGTATGTCTAATGCAAATGTGAGAGATCTAATAATTTTTCAAAGTCAAATTCATATGTAATGTAAAATGAATCAGATAAATGAAGTAAGCACTTGTGCATATTAAAACATACTAATTCTCACGTTAATGCAAATGATTCAAGAAAATGTTTAATAGATTTAAATACAATTTTACAACTCACTCTGTTTTTTCGCTCGACTTTCTGCAGAAGTTGAGGTTGACGGAGCAGTTTCGCTCAGTTTTCTTTTTACTGCAAAAAATAAATATGCGAAATATTATAATATGAATTCCGCATAAAGCTTAAATTACAGAACTGAAATATTATAATTATTTTTTCATCATTGTAAATAGTAATTTGGATCCTCACGCGGTTGTTTTCCTCTTTCTAAGCGTTGCTTCCGTTTTTCCTCTTCTTCGCAGTTTTGGACATAGGCCAATAAGTCTGAATCCGACATTGGGCCCCAGAAATCCACCTCGACATTGCTGTCGAGATTGGTGAGGTTTGGAGCCGGTTCATCGTTTCGTCTGGATTCTTCCGAAGCCTCCCAGTTCTGAACGTGTGCGAGTAATTCTGCATCGCTCCATAAATCGTCCAATTCATTCCACTCGATGTGTGCTACAAACATAATGAACTTGTGTGTCATTCTTCTATTAAGAGTAACAACACTTGAACTAAAAACCTCTAGACTTAATTTAGCTAAAAGTTTAATTGAGCCAAATGCCTACTAGTTTCACTACTTATGAAAATATCTAAATGTCTCATTTGAAAAGTTTCACACTCTACTGAAACATCTAATTGCGTATAACAGCAATTATACTTTAACGATAATATATGCGCACCACAAGCCTGACCGATTTTACATTCGCACATATTTTACTATTGATCAAATATGTTGAAGGTTTCAAATCGGAAACCTTCTGCTGAAACTGTACTAATATATGGCTGCGAAATTGTAAGGGTATCCAATTTAACAGACTCAATCATGATTAATGTATACATACGGTCCGGTTGTAGGCCTCCTGGATCCATATCGTCTTCACGAGCAGTTTCAAACGAATGATTATGCCCTGAGAACTGTTGGCATTTATAGGCGATCCATCCATATCAAGTCAATGGAAATTGCAATTCATCGTGAGCATGCAGATACCCAATCTGGTACCAATATACCACACTTTTAAATATTCATTTGTCTATGTATTAATTTATTTATATGTATTAAACCGTCGAGTCACAACGTCTCACAGCCTTGATATGAATATATATATATATATATATATATATATATATATATATATATATATGGGATTGTATTATTGAAAGCATTAAAATTGTCGAGACCTTGCTTACCTATAGGGCCTACACGGATGGCTGCGCATGATGTGAGATTCACAGGTATAGGCTTGTGCATATATATATATATATATATATATATATATATATATATATATATATATATATATATTTGAGTGAATGAATATGAAAACACATCGTCATCGCGTTGCAACTGTGCGTTTATGGAATACACTTGTACATCGCATCTGTCAGAAGATGTGTGCATTCTAATCCTATTGGTAATATAACTTTTAAATCGTCGCTCGAATGATAAAAGTCTGTCGTTTGTCTATTGAGATATGCTGCTTCAAATGAGCTAGACTTTTCCAAAGAGTAAAGTCTGTGTACGCTAACTTCGTTTGCCTGTGAAGTATAGGCCTATTTGTTACTTCCATGTACTTCCCTTGAAGTTGAGATATATAAATTCTCGAATGAATGAATTAAAATGTATATGAGGTATAGAATAACCTGATTTAGCCAATATGCATATGGTTTGAACATATGTGTGTGTGTGTATATATATATATATATATATATATATATATATATATCACTTACATCTCTATGGGGATTATGTGCGCTCGCGCATGACAGAGCGATTGAATGAATCGATGTATGCGTACAATTGTAATGCGTGTGAAGGCTTGAGGGTGTATGGATTTTGATGGTTTGCGCTGCATGCAATCAATCGAATCTAGAATATAACGAATTAGATGCTACGTGTATGTGTCGGATATTGTATATGCTTATGCATATATCACATGCTATATAGAAAGATGTATTTGAAAACCTGTTAACTAAATCCGCCGTTAAATTTGCACCTGTACCCAAAACAGTGGATGACCTAAATATTGACTTTGTCATGGAAAATGCCCGGAGGCGCTAGTTTATATGTCGCTAAGTCGAAAGCTTTGTGCAATATAAGAATGGGGCTATAGGATGTGTGCAATGATGCATGTTACTGCATTTGATGGACCTGTTGAATAGAGCTGTGCGCTGCGTGTGCTCCATTGAATAGCCCGTTAAGGTTGACTGCGTTCAGAGGCTGTTCCAGAACTATCACTCGAGTGCGCCAGAACGATCACTCATACGGTTGAGAGTGCGCCAGAACGATCCCTCATACGTTAGAGAGTGCGCCAGAACGATCACTCATACGGTTGAGAGTGCGCCAGAACGATCCCTCATACGGTTGAAAGTGCGCCAGAACGATCCCTCATACGGTTGAAAGTGCGCCAGAACGATCCCTCATACGGTAAAAAGTGCGCCAGAACGATCCCTCATACGGTAAAAAAGTGCGCCAGAACGATCCTATTGTTAACTACTGTCAGTTATTTTGAAGCTATGATAGTAACTTTGAAGGTATGATTTCTCAAGATGTAAGGAAAGTAGGTGGAGGACTAAAAAAGGTCATCAAGTTTTTTCGGAGATGAAAGATTATTTGTCGGAGATGAAGTGGCAGAAATTTTTTTTGGGGGGATAAGATTTCAAAAAAAGGTCGTCGACGAGATCGTGGCCGACTTTGTCCCCCCCCCACGTCTCAGACAAGATCGCCGCCACTGCGCTGGCGTACGTTGACATCAGTTCATGACGAAAATAAATTACATGACATTATGCAAAAACAAAACTTTAAAAAGTCAACAAAATCTAACAAAACTAGCCTACTGGCACATAGCTTTAGTTTTAGGTTCTAGCTACTGTAGCTAGGCCTAGCCTGTCATTGTCAGCCAGTCACATAGTTAAGCAATAGGCCTAATGAATTTATTCACTCGTGTGCATCACTCATCTGTTCAGTAGGCCTATCTTCCATACATATATTTTGTTCACTCTGCAACTGCAATTACATTTTTAACGTACGCGTACGGTACGCGTCCGTTAATCTTTTCGATAACATACGTAGGCCTACTGCTCGCGTAGACCCTACGTTATTCCGGTAAGTATATAGCCCTAAGCCCCTAACGTACGGTCGCACTTTGCCTATCAGAATACGACAGTGATTCCCAAACAGATTATGACTTTTGCCTGCAGTTTCACTGAACGTAATCGTAAGTTAGAGATTTCTTCAGCGCACAAAAGAAGCTAAGTCACGGGAGCCAGCTTAGGCCTATTCAAAGGCACTTAGTCAAAACAAAATCGATAGCCAGGTAAGGTCAGATGGGTTCCTGATCAAGATCCAAGAGTTGGGCGGGGACAGTCTGTTGGCTACGGTCAGGAGCGTCTACCTCCCAAGTCACTGGAGCAAATTCCCCTACATCCTCTCATTTCCCCCACTCCGCTTCCTTCCACCCGTTAGTGATGGCACATGCACTTACAGATCCCTGATCCTCCCTTATTTCGTGGATGGAGCATTTGCTCCAAGGTTCCATGTTATAGACGCCCCTGGTTACGGTGGGTCAGATTCGGTTCCGGATCAAGATTCTAGGGTTAGGTGGGGACAGTCTGTTGGCTACGGTACCCATCGTAGCCAACAGATTGTCCCCGCCTGCCTCTTGGATCCTGACCTGAAACCGAATCTGACCTTGACTGAAATTGAGGAGCACATTTCCAAATCTTACCAAGACTGAGTTTGATAGAAGCGAAAGAAGCCGGCCGTTTCATTTTATAATAATACAGATAGGTAAGTCAATCTGCTATGTCCATCTCTTAGGCTACTTACCTTTTTATGTGCTAAATGTACCTGCAACTGCAAGTGAGCCAATCTTTGCTGTCGAATGTCGATGTTCTATGCATGTGGTCAGAGGCGTCTATCCCCCCAAAGTCATTCAAGCAACCTCCCCCTCTTCTTCCCCTTCCCCGTCTTTCCCCCCAATAATGATGACAAATAGGGCCTACACTGACAGATCCCCCCCTATTTATGGGTGGAGCATTTGCTCCAAGGTTTCTATGATGTAGTAGCCCCTGCATGTGGTTTGTGAACCTTGGAACAAGACTGGAAAGTCAGTATCATAGCCTATCTGTTTTTAGAAGTGCATCGTCTACGTGAAGGATCCGTACCCGCCTTGTAAACACGAATGGTCATCAACATTCGCACGTATTCCCATATGGGCCATCAGGGGTCCCTGATGTGAAGGTGGACAAGACAACAGGATTTTTACTTCCTTCCAAACAGATTTTGTTACTACTTGGTTCAGCCCCTTGCAAAAATTTGTGCGGGCGCCCATGGAAATGTTACATTACGCTGTGTCGGTCGACAACTGTTACTGTTGTTTTCTTTCGCCAGGCGGCCCCAGTTATCAGAAGTCGGCTAAAACCAGACCAACAAAGACATCAACTCTGCATGTCGAGCCTGTGTGCATTCCAGTAGGCCCCTAACACTCCCGCAATGGTAGGTCTAAATTGCGCTGCAACACTTATTTACACTCGCGGATTAATCGAGTCGTGGATTCAACGCCCCGGTACGTATTATGGCAGAAAGTGAGACGCATGCGCGATCTCAAGTCACGCAGGTACATAGGGCCATGACCAGAGGAAGCTCTGATAGGCCTATCCTTGCAAGTTGCATCTTGACCCGAATATCAACATATTTTGCCAAACGAAAGCACGGACTGAAAGAAAACTCGAGGCAGAAATGATCCGGCCTTAGTCGGTTGCATGAAAACATGTTGAGCTCCTGCTCTGAACCTGTCACTCCGGTTGAGTAGCCTAATAGCGAGTGCCCCAGGTGGTAGCCATGCCTACGCAATAATTTTCTGTATTTTTCCGTCACAATAATCCGATTGGGATGAACACCTGAATCTGAATGTGAGAATATGATCCTCAACCACCACTGACAAAGTACTACACAACAACGTTCTTGGGTAGAGGACCCTATCACGCCACTAAGTCTTAGTCAGAGGCTCACCTCGCGACCTCTGCACAGGTCTTACACTAAAAACTGAAAATACTGCTCTTTCAGAAATCCTATCCCGATTCCTCCTCTTCCCTTGCCTCCCTCGCAGGGCTGTAGTCGTACTATATAGTCGAGGGTATACGCGGGTGTACAGCGTGTAATCTAGAGACCGTCTACTGAGCTCACAAAATTGCTATCCTCACCCCTCATTTTTTTCGGAAAACTAACCGGTAGCGTGTACTCACCTCTAATTAGTTTCGGAAAACTAACCGGTAGCGTGTACTCACCTCTAATTAGTTTCGGAAAACTAACCGGTAGCGTGTACTCACCTCTAATTAGTTTCGGAAAACTAACCGGTAGCGTGTACTCACCTCTAATCTTACCACTATACAGCCCTGCTCCCCTCGCTTTTTCAACCCTAAACACCACCCACCTTAGCCGTCTGGCTGTCTGCCTGATTGACCCCTTTGGATCTTGACCTGCAATCGATTCCCCCAGCCTATCGATTCAGATTTGACTGAGCGCCTGTGAAGAAGCTGGTTCCCGCGACTTATTTTTTTCGGGCGCTGTAGAAATCTCGAGATTACAATTATGATTACGCATAGAACCAACGTGGGCCCGAATAACGTGATTATTTGTAACGCTGCGATTCTTAAGAGATTCGATCACCTGCGACTCAACTCAAAAAAACTTTCAACGCCGGATCTAATTTTAAAAGACGTGGTCCGAAATTGATTCCTCTGGTTCTAACCAGATTTGTAACTTTAGCCAGAACCACAATACCCAAATATAAAAAAGTCTTTTGAACCTATTTTAAACTTTTGTGTCGTATGGTTTTATTGCGTCAGTAATACAGAGTACACGAAATGCAGGCACACATTGTTGACATACAGACATAGTCCAAGGATTTAGAAATTGAAGTTCACGCCAGCGACAGATAGACGAGGCCTGTGTGACAGATGCATGCACAGACAAAAAGAGACTGATATTCTGGACAGAAACACATAGAGAAGTACACAGACAGAAGAACACACAGAGACAGAAAACGGAAGTTGGCTGTTACTGTCAGTTGCGAGACGCAACAGATGTTACAGATGTCATAATTCTAGGATGGAGTCGTAGTGGTGTTGGTCGTTAAGAGACAGGTATTGTCCTGTCTGCGATTGACGGCTGAGACTGACGGGGGTCGCCTGAATACGGCTGATGCAGCATGGGACGTTGAAGGGGGCGATAGTGTCCCAGCGGTCCAGGATGGTCGCCGATCGCCCGCTCCAGGCGGTGTCGTCCTCTTTGATCCGTTACAGGAGGAACTGGAGTTCCGTCTCGTTGTTGCGTGGAAAAGCGGATGGTAGGACACTTCCAGCATCGACGCAGATCCCCTCTTCGCCTGCGCGGGTCCGGCGGGAGCCATAGAATCCTCCTTCGTTTCGTTCAGATCCCTCGATCCACGTCGTCTGCAGGACGTCGAAATGTTTCTAGTTGGGTCTGTGACCTCAGCGACTGGCGTCTGGATGTCCCAGAGGAAGGACCCGACGCTGCTCGAGGTCCGGCTGCTCCGACTTCCGGCTAGCGACAAGGAGCTGCAGGTCGAGACCTTGCTGTGGATGATGATAAAATGTTCAAGGTCCTCCATCTTTGAGTCGAAACTGGAAGATCCGTTGACGACTCTGGAGCTTCGGTGGCTCCCTCCCGCGGTCGACGAAGACTGGGCTTCCGTGTTCCCTGCGTCGACGGATAAATGGCGGCCCTTGAAGGTACAGGAGGAGGACGACAGGAGGCTGGTCGGACGGCACTTGGAACTGACAACCATCGAACAATGAGAGCCACGCCTCGAACCAACTTCAGCTGACCTAGAACACACGCAGAGTTGTATAAGACAAAGCAACAGAGGTTGATTAGGCCTATTCAGTATTCAGTCGAAAAATCAGGCGATCCTCTCGCAAGATCGACCACTTAAATAAAAAAAATTAACAGAACTGTCATTCTATGCTATGTGAACTGCACGTTTTACCGTCAACAGATAAAATCGAAGCAGAATTTCACATTTGAGTTTGAACTCAAGCGATAATAGCCTATTAATTATGAATGGTGCTAATGAAAACGATAATATTATTCGGCATGAGGTGTTTGGGTGATTTGCAACGGTGTGTTGGCAAATTCTCAACGAATCGTCAGGAATTTTGGTGACGACGATGACGACGATGATGATGGCGATGACTAGATTCTGTTTGCTAGCTTCTGCTTTGTGCACAAGAACCTGAAATAGAGCCTTTTCTATAACTATTCTATAACTGTCTACTTATGTAGGAATCGTAATCGTAGTCTCCAAACTTCTAAAGCGCCACTCGAGGGCCAAGCGCAGAGCACCAACCTATTAACGAGCGCTACGTCAAATCAGAGGGGGCTTTCCAGAGAGTAGTCCAAAGGCGGTCCGAGTCCGGTTGCCAGGGAGAGCCAGATCAAGAGTATCGAGGCAGAGCAGCTGTTAAGGCTGGTGTCATTTAGGGTTAGAAGAATTGGAAGGCGGAGGATCAGATGAGTCAGGGTAGGAGTATTTGAAAAGGTGAGACTTCAGTTTTGAGTGGAAGCCCGGGGATGATAAATATAGGAACACGAGGAGGAGGACGGACGACGGAATGCAATGATGATGGAGGAACCGAGAATCTGCGGAATTCAGTGGGGAGATCGTTCCAGAGCCGTGGTGCTGTGTTAGATATGGCTCGGTTGGAGAACTTGAGATGAGTAGTGACTAGGAACTTGATGTTTATATTCAACATCATTTTCGGTCATGCATCCGTTAGAAAATGTCGAATCCAAATGCTTGAAAGAATATGCAGATATCATTTCTACTCAATTCAGCTGTTTGATAAGCGATTTAGAGATTTCATGTGGGTGGAAACACAAATTCAACAATTTCAAATATTAGGCCTATCGTTGTGGAAATTCACAATATTGCTGAGGAGTTGCAGATGGAGCTAGTGGTAGTCCCCGGCGCCGCCGCCACCGCCGCCGCTAAGACTTCAAGTCGAAACCAGTCGCTAAGCTATCGACTGGTTTCGACTTGAAGTCTTAGCGGCGGATGGCGGCGGCGGCGGATGCCGGTGGCGCCGGGGACCAGCTAGTGGAGCTTCAGGGTGATACAATTTTGAAGCATAGCATAAAGATATTGGAATTCGAGAAGGCTTTCCCTAACTACTCGCTTCCTCTGCAGGCATGGGCGTCCGGAGGGGGGCGCAAGGGGGCGGATTTGCGCCCCCTGGATTTTGCAAATATTTTATAAAAATAAAATCTTTTGATTATTATGATTATTACAACAGTTCCAACACAATTTTCAATGCGAAGAAACACTTAATTATTTAGGTAAAGTCCTTGATCGTCATTTATTTTTAATTTTCTTTCTATGCAAATTTGTTCCATACACAAGCGTCATTCCCTCCACAAAATATTCTTTATGTCCTGTCCTAAAAAAAATTGCGCCCCCTAAAAAAATTCCTGCGGTCGCCCATGTCTGCAGGGATCAGTGTAAGCACGTAAACATCAAATGACACTTTTAAAAGGTAAATTGACTTGAATAGCATAACTTACTGTGTTACTCTTAATTTCTCCAATATGAGAAACTTTTGTATCGTGGAAGTAAAGGGATGAAGTGGCGCAGTCCGCGGGTTAAAGTATTGACCTACATGATTTGGCAATAGGGATGATTTGAGTTTGAGACTCCTGGTATAACGAATGGAGACATTTCCTACGTAGGGTTTTAGCTAAGAGCGGACTTTGTGAGGAACCTGTGATCAGCAGTTGACTTGTGATGTCGCTGGAGCTGTCGGTTGAGGAGACGCTTTAGCTGAGCGTCGTATGCGATGATGCTGGGCGATCGGAGGATCATCGACGAGGCGGAGTGGCTGGCCTTGAGGAGGTCTCTGGCGACGGCGTGCAGGTGGAGACGATCGCTAAGTTCGTGCATCGACACGTTATGCTGGCGCTGGTCAGCCTTCCACAGCCGAACGAAGATGTAGCCAGCCACCCAGATGACCGTCGTCATCGACAGACACGATGGACCGGCGATCTGCAGCAGCAGCAGCTGGTGGTGTTGATAGTGCATCGTACCCCCTCCTCCTCCTCCTTCATCCATCCTCAGTTCAACGCCACTGTGTTTGCCAAAGCCCAACACTAAATAAGAACAGAATACAACCAGGGATCCCGACCTAAACGCAAATGAACCGGAACGCCAGCGTCGGGCGCCATGTTAATCTAGAAATGTTCCTGTAAATCCTGTTTAAAAAATACTGGTCGTCAAAAAAGAACCGGAACGCCGTTCCGGTGCGTTCCGGTCCCAACCGATCCCTGAATACAACCGGGCAAATACGTCGACTGGCTGCTACAGTAAGCTTTTTTCAGCCTCGCTACATAATATGAGGCTGAAGAACTGAGACAAATAGCAAAGAAAGTAGGCCTATCCTTTATTTGCAACTGATAACAGTGATAAGCGCATATCCATGACATGGTATTGGTAGCTATGGTGTTTGAGCAGCTGGTGTAGACTTATTGGGCTGAAACGACAAACTGGTAGTGTTTATATACAGGATTACAGGTCTATAGATTTATATGCACAGTTAACAATTAGGCAATTGTTTAACTATCTCGATTCTAACAAGCTACTCCCTCCATGCCAATCTGGCTTTCGCAAGGGGCACTCTACTGAGACCCTTCTTCTTCATCTTCTCTCTGATATCTATTGTGCCATTGACAGATCCGAGGTTACTCTTCTGGCCCTTTACGACGTGAGCGCCGCCTTCGACTCCGTCGATCATGATATTCTCTTGCGCCGCCTTTCTTTATCGTTTGGAATCACGGCCTTACCTTTAGCCTGGCTCGAATCCTACCTCTCTGATCGTTCCTCCTCTGTTGTCTTTGGCTCTTCTCGTTCCCTCTGGCTTCCAGCTCCTTTTGGCCTCCCCCAAGGCTCTGTTCTTGGTCCTCTACTTTACATTCTCTTCACAGCCGATCTAGGCTCTCTTCTTGCATCCTGCTCGCTTTCGAGTCACAGCTATGCCGATGACCTCCAATCTTACACTCACTGCTCTGCAACTAAGGCTGCTGCTGCTGTTCAGCTTATGTCTGATGCTACTTCCACCCTTAATGCCTGGATGTCATCTAATCGTCTGCGTCTCAATCCTTCGAAGACTCAGTACATATGGTTTGGCACTCGTCAACAGCTGGCCAAGCTTGATTTGACGTTTCTTGCCACTGAATTCCCCTCCTTTACCTTTTCTACTTCTGTTCGTGACCTAGGTGTCATTCTTGACCAAGAACTCTCCTTTTCTAAGCACATTCATGAACTGACTCGTACTTGCTACTATCAACTGCGCCAGCTGCGTGTCGTATCCCGCTCTCTTTCATTCTCCGCGGCTTCCACTCTGGTACATGCATTTATTGTCAATCGTTTGGATTATTGCTCCTCTCTCTTTGTTGGACTTCCTCAGACTCGCATTGTTTGTCTAGAGAGGGTTTTGCGGTCGGCTGCACGCTTGGTTGGCGGTATCTCCAGGTTTGACCACGTCTCTGAATTTATGCGAGACGTTCTCCATTGGCTTCCTGTCCAGCATCGCATTCATTACAGGGTCTCCACCATGGCGTGGCATTGTGTCCTAGGGCGGGCCCCGGCCTACCTCTGCGAGCTCTTTACTTTAACTTCCGCTTGTGCGGGGCGCCGTGCCTTGCGCTCGGCCTCCCGGGGTGATTTTGTTGTCCCCTATGCGCGTACTGCTATGGCGCAGCGTAGGGCATTCTCCGTGGTGGGTCCTACCGCTTGGAACGACCTCCCTCTTTCCCTTCGCTCTCTCCCTAGAGACCTCTCAGGTACTTTCTATGGCCTTCTTAAGACCTTTCTTTTTGACCGGGCCTGGGTCGGGAGCGCCACTGAGTAGATTTCTTGAAGGGGCGCTATAGAAGTTCATTATAGATAGATAGATAGATAACAACACTGCACGAAGTCGAAAGAAAAGCCATTAAGGGCAAGGTTGAGTTTAACTTAACTCACTTTTTCAGAGGTATCGCCGCTGAGATTCAATCACTGTATTCATAGGCGTAATTTGTGGGGTACGATCGAGGGGTACCCGTACCCCCACTTTTTGGATTGGGGTGCCGTATCCTCACTTTTTAAACAATGCTAATCAATATTTTATTATTGAGTCTACCCAGAGATGGCAGTCTCCGCCTTGCTTCGTGTATGTAAGAGATTGGTACCCCACTTTGAGAACAAAGTTACGCCTCTGATTATAGTAGGATTATACTGCTCATGCCTGCGGCCAAGATGGCTGTTGCTTTTGCCCAATCGTCGCCTGAGAATTATCTTGTCGTATCTCCACTTTTTTTCGAAAAGTAGTTAAGAGTTGATTTGTAGCAGAGTTTTTTTGATCTTTCTTCAGTTTCAATGGTTAGGAGATACGATAGGTCGTTTTAAAGATATTCAACAAACTATACTGTCGTATGTCCTGTTTTCAGAAACATTTTATCGTATCTCCATACAGTATTCATAGTGAAGCAGTCTCAGTTGTTGTATGTCCACAGAAAGCTCGTCGCTGATTGGACGCGCAGGAGATACAGCAGTATAAACCTGTGCGCTCAGCTGGACTATAGTGTCGCATATCCAGACAATTAAAAGTTTTTCTTTTAAAAATCCGGACTATGTAAATGAATATTTTAACGAAAACACTCTGTAATAATTGGTCGTTGCTTAATTTAATCATTTCATGTCTTTGTTTTCAGAAAGATGGTTTGTAATATTTGTAAATCCAGTTTATACAAAATTTTCACAAATTTCAGAATAACAACTATAATTGTTAATTTTTTAAATGCAAAATCTTTATGCAATGTTGATGTTTTAATATGACGTCTGTGTGTGAACTATAATTTGACAATGCCCTACTTATTGCATTGAATTTCTCATTTTTCTGCAAAATGCGGCCCAAACTTCTACCTCGTTTATCTCGGAATTTTGGAAAATGGAGATACGCCAAGATAATTCTCAGGCGACGCAATGTCACTTTTACCGAACAGGGTTTGCCCGCTGTTCTTTTTTGTTCGGATTTCTACTTAATTGAGTTTGCGTTTCGGAGTTATTTCTAGAATCTGTCGTTGACATTGGGCAAGATGTGATTGTAACGATACTGATAATCAGAGCGGTGTTCGGCTACTATTATAATAATATATGACTGGTTTTCCGAAGGACATAGGCCCTATATGCATTCTCTACCATCTACGAGCGAGTGCAGGCCAGTGAAGTAGGTATACCACGTGCTTCGGACTTCAGCGCATTCTAAACATGGGGCCAACTGCTCGTTGTGGATAGGAATCAATCGGTTGGGATCGACGTGGTTGGTGCGGCCTGCCATGGTGGTGACTTTACATTAAGTACAGTGTTATAGATTTGTTGACACCTCACGTGTCCATCAGCTGAGCCAGAAATGTATGTATGTATGTATGTATGTATGTATATTCGTTTATTGGGTAAACTGATTGTCATACCGCAACCAGGAACAACAAAATTAAGAAAAGAAAGGGGAATGAACATTCAATCGGATCAACAAAGGGCAATGCTCGGAACTATCGTCTATAAAGTACTCTCGGGATAAAGTTTCGATTGTCCTTCTTCGGTAGTTCGAAGTTATGTGGTCGCGTCCGTAGGTTGTAGCCTCGAACAATCATCGGTGGAAAGAGATAACGAAGGACATGGTAGGCTACATGTTCCAACTCACTGCCTGCAGCAACCTGGCGTCTGCCTCTGCCACCAGCTCTTCCATGGTGGGAAATTCCATGGGTAAGAAGCTCGTGCGCTTCATTAGTAGCCTAGTTGTAGATTTATATAGCGGGCTGAGCACTTTTCGATTACTGCAGAACTTGTTGTTTAATAAATTAACACCAATTATAGGCTCTCTTATAGGCATCGTTATTAAAGGTGTGTGAATCTATAAATGCTTATAATAACGATAACGATCTTTAAGTAGGCCTAGCCTACTTTATAAAAGCGCTAAGTATCTCATGAAAGCGCGTTTGCGAAGCACTTAAAGACACATATAGGCCTATTAGGCGTAGGCCCCTATACATACATACATATATCTATCTATCAATCAATCAATCAATCAATCAATCAATCAATCAATCAATAATCTTTATTGGTACTCATGACAACTTTTAACAATCGACAAGAAATCGTTAACATCGGCTAAATGGAAAGCGTAGCCTATAGTGTATCATTGCTAGACAGATTAATGAACTAAAAGTACAATAATTTGTTGGTGTTAAGCATATATTTTTATTTTTAAATATTAGTACGCTCAATTGTTTATCACAAGGTTATTTATGCACATATTGTTGTCTGGAATACCAAAGGGTAACCCTAAAGGGATGGAAGTCCCGCTAAACCAGGGATACCCTACTATAGTTAAATTAATAATTGAACCGAAGGCAGCTAAGTGATCCATTGTCTGTTACAGTATCTGTAAAGAAATGTAATTGGTTGATTTAAGTACTTAGGTCTTAACTATTCTTAACTATGAATTATAACAGAAATAACAAGAAATAAAACAAACCAAAGAGAAGCCTACTAAAGCAGGCTTCAAGGTGTCCTAGCTGGGACTCCAATCATTCGCTTGATAATAGCATAGAAATGATTTAAAGCAAGAAATGTGAGAGAAGCAATCAAAGACTCTTAAATCCAGCCTACATAATACATAAACACATACATATTTAATTACTTACATACGCATATACATCAGGGTGGTCCTTATCGGCCAGGAAATTTCTCCTGAAAACCAAACCATCTTCATTGGATAACCTTAATATAAATATAGGCCTACTGAAAAGCTTTCCAACAAAATTACTTTTAGGAGACGCTACCATTCATTTCATGCAACTATTATAATTATTAATGACAAAAGTGGCAAATGCGCAATTATTGTAACATAATTAAAATTGTATATTCGTTTATTCAAACAGACAGCTGTCAAAACGCAGCTGATAACAATAAAATAGTTTTATCCACATTACTTATAGTCTCATTACTCTTTATTAATGTTCATAGGCCTACAGTTCAAATGAAGATGTGGATTACAAATCAGTTTGGAATTAGTTCACAGAAAGCATAGCCTATTTCTCTGGCCAAGAAATGCTGGCCGGTAGGCCTATTCTTTGACAACCAACAGTAGGAATTGTTTCTGTTCGTCATTGTTGATATGAAGTTTGTAATATTCATTCGTCACCTCGCTCTGCAAAATCATTTAAAACTCACATACATCGAGCAGTCTTTTGCTAGGATTAGTAATCATCATCTGCTGTTCCCTTTTCAAAATCTTTTTCCAAGAATTTGTCCGGTAGTCCAGTACTGTCAACAAATCTGCGAGTGCTGGATGTCATAAAGTGTTTCAGTTTTTAGTCGTAATAGTGCCTGGATCTCTTGAGTGGATGTTCTGCACCCGGTTTTTGCCAAAAAGTGAACCATTCTCCGTTTGTTTCGTGTAATCTGGAATACCGGTACCTCCTCATCAAATAATGGCAGTGCTGTGAATTCCTCTGACAGGTACCAACGATGCCCTAGAAACTTCTTCATGACAATTGACAATGTTGGAGATAGTAGTACGGTATTTATGCCCTTGTAACTGTTAATCCTTGAAAAGCTGAATTCGAGGAACTGATATTGCAGATGAGACTCTGAACCATGCTGTGATATAAAGCTGACTGTATAAAGGCATACATCTTCAATCCCTTTCATCCTTCTTTGTCAGCTTGAACTGCTGTCTCAAAATCCAGACCTTAAGAGAATAGATGGCTTTGGCCATCCATCGAGCTCCATGTAAACCCGCTGGTGCTTTGAATGACACTTATTTTGATAATAATCCACCCAAAAAGATTACAGTGAATTCCAAAGGCTCTCGAAAGTCACCACGTTATTGAAATTGTTTATCTGAGCTGTAACA